>CM042403.1:31846750-33060644 GCA_023634145.1 Thymallus thymallus | reverse complement strand
GAGAGGGAGATAGAGGTAGTGATGAAGAAAGAGAGACAGAGAGAGAGAGAGAGAGAGTACAAAAATAAAAATAAATGAAGCATTACCAGAGACAGCTGAATGATTACCAGAGACAGCATTACCAGAGACAGCTGAATGATTACCGAGACAGCCTTACCAGAGACAGCTGAATGATTACCAGAGACAGTATTACCAGAGACAGCTGAATGATTACCAGAGACAGCATTACCAGAGACAGCTGCATGATTACCAGAGACAGCTGAATGATTACCAGAGACAGCATTACAGAGACAGCTGAATGATTACCAGAGACAGCTGAAGATTACCAGAGACAGCTGAATTATTACCAGAGACAGCATTACCAGAGACAGCTGAATGATTCTCAGCCAGTCTACATGGCAGTGGGGCTTCTCCTCCTCTCCTGTACCCTACGCATGCTAAACATAGACATTTATTCAGCTGCCCTACCTTCATTCATATAAATGAAGCATTACCAGAGACAGCTGAATAATTACCAGAGACAGCATTACCAGAGACAGCATTACCAGAGACAGCTGAATGATTACCAGAGACAGCATTACCAAAGACAGCTGAATGATTACCAGAGACAGCATTACCAGAGACAGATGAATGATTACCAGAGACCGCTTTACCAGAGACAGCTGAATGATTACCAGAGACAGCTTTACCAGAGACAGCTGAATGATTACCAGAGACAGCTGAATGATTACCAGAGACAGCATTACCAGAGACAGCTGAATGATTATCAGAGAGAGCTGAATGATTACCAGAGACAGCATTACCAGAGACAGCTGAAGGGTTTGAGTGTATTGAATTCTCAGCCAGCAGGGCTTCTCCTGTCCTGTACTCTACGCATGCTAAACATAGACATATATTCAGCTGCACTACCTTCATTCATATGCATTACTTTCTGTCCATATGCTCATGCATACAGACACTGTACAGTACAGATGTAGGATCTTAATTTGAGCCAGTTTGGTACAGCATGAAAATAATCCTACAGCATCAGGAAATGTGAATTATTATGTGGATTATAATTAATGGACATTTTTGTAGGGTTTGATACATTTTTCGTATGAACGTTTCTGAAATTTCAACTTCGCCTGCAACAGGGTGATCAAATTAAGATCTGTATGTTCAAAATTCAGTGCTATTCTCTGGTCCTCAACTCACTGTCTGTTGCTGTGTGCCAGACAAAGAATTACGCTTTTTAAGTACTTTTGTAGTTTGAGAGATAATACATTTTCTTTGCATACCAACACTGCAATTGTGTGTATGAATATTGGTGTGTGTGTATACTGCATGCACATTGTGTTTGTGTGTATGTATGTGAGTGTGTGCATGTGCATGTGCTTGCATGTGTCTTATAGTGTGTGTGCATGCGTGTGTGTGTGTGTGCATGCGTGTGTGTGTGTGTGTGTGCTCCTAGTGTGAGGCTGTCTGGATGGCTTCCCTCACTCCCTTCTCCCCTCGGCCAGGAGGGAGCCAATGACATTGAGACATTAGCCATCTCCCTGGCAACGGACATTTGGTGTCAGGCTACATCACAAGGTCATGCCGTTACCTCAGGAAAGTAAAATAAAGGAGAAAAACTCTCCCTCCCCTTCTTTTCCCCCGTTCTTCTCTCCCTCTCCCCTCCTTCCTTCCCCTTCCCAAATCTGTCTCTCCCGCTCTCTCCCTCCCCTCCCCTCTATCTCCCCCCTCTGTCTCTCCTCCATTGCCCCCCACACCTTCACATCCGGAGAGATGCATCTCAGAATGGTGTGTTAATTGTTTCCCATTGCGTGTGGCTGAGAGGATGGAACAGATCACTGGCAGTTCATTCTACTGGCTTGACTGCGCTGAAATGATTGTGGCACACTGCTAAGGGATGTGGAGGGCTTGCTCTGAGCTGAGCCTGGCTAAGGTGTGTGTGTTTGTGTTCACACGCATTTGTGTAGGGCTCCTGGTTCAGCACAGGCGTGTGTATCCAATGGTTTCCGTGGCGATTGACTCGTAGGGTATGATTGAGTGGCTCAGTCACTTCACAAGAAGTTTCCCTCTTTTTAACTGCTTGTCTCAGTTCATGGGGATACTGCTCTCTTCATGGGATACTGCTCTCTTCATGGGATACTGCTCTCTTCATGGGATACTGTTCAGTTCATGGGATACTGTTCTCTTCATGGGATACTGCTCAGTTCATGGGATATTGCTCAGTTCATGGGATACTGCTCAGTTCATGGGATACTGCTCAGTTCATGGGATACTGCTCAGATCATGGGATGCTGCTCAGATCATGGGATACTGCTCATTTTAGCGTCTTTCAAGTGGAAGATGACTGAAGAGTGTGAAGGGAAAGAAGCAGAGAACATACTATGCTTTTTTCATTTACCAACCAGCCTGTTACAGTACATACTACTGCTTAGGAATGATAGTAATGGCATCCACAGTTATTTACTGTTAATTTATATGTGAGCAGGTTAATTCATTATGGTTCACATCAGCATTGTAATGGATGTGATGAAGGTATCATAGAAAACACACACTGATTTATTTCTGAGTGACCCAATGCATCATGATGACTCACAGACATATTACTGTTCAACTGAAGAACAACACTCCTGGGGAATGTAATAATTCCAGACGTCAGTGACCTGTGATAATGCTAGACTTGTTTTATTTTATTTTATTGCTTACATGCAAAATGTTGATAATAATTGTCAGTTAGGAATATACTTCCAATTTACTCCTGTCTCATATGTATTTATTTTTCCTATCGCGCCCTCATTGTCCCCCAGCTGCCCACCTCCCTACCTCCCTACCTCCCTACCACCCCACCACCCCACCTCCCATTTATTGAGTCGCTAAAAGCAGAGGGAAACATTCCTGTGATCCTCAGTGATTCCAATAGTGCCATGTAAACACCTCAGTCACTGAGGAGAGAGAGGGGATCAATAGAAACCCAGGCTTTATATCACACCAGCACAGCATTCTCCTTTTATAGCTAGCTATGTTCTCCAATGTGGAGGTAAAGTCTGTCTAGCTTTCTAAGATCTGTTGACTGTAGGCTATTTACCATCTACAGAGACTTTCCTTAAGCCTCTGGTTCCTTAAGCCCCGGTGTTGTATTTTATGGAGCATATGATAATGTATGTTATTCCAGTTTGCAATATGTCTATCTACAACACTGATGTACATACACTGAATAATTAGCATTATTTCCAGTTGATATCGTTGTGTGGTGCTTTTATCATTTTTAAGGACTGGTATGTGTTCTGTGTATGTACATGACATGTACAATAGTGTGTCCTTGAACCAGGAGTCACCTTATTCAACAGCAGCAGCAGCCATATAAATTGACGTCTCTCTGTTTAAGAGCTAACATTGTGCTAGCTAGCAGCAACAAAGGCTAAGGCCACCCATCGGGCAGCCAATGAATAATGTAGGGATGGGTGGCTGCATTCTCCCGATCGCCTGGTTAAAATGAGAGGCGTTTGGGAAGGGATGGGAGAGGAGACAGAGGGTCTTCCTGTTGGTCATTGTCACGCTACGAGCTTCAGCCTCGTTCTGTTAGTCTGTAAAGAGGTCAGAGCAGATTGGAGCTGCCCGTTCGTCTAGTAACAGTCATTATCACCCAGACAGATTAAGATAATTCACAATTGAGATTCGGCAGCGGCGCGGAGAGCCAAAGTCGGGTCAGTGAAGTGGTGGAACAGATTAGTGGGGATCATCGCATGGAGATTCACATTTTCACTAGTCTGTATAAATGCACGTGGTGTGCTTAGTATGCATATGAGTGTGGATAATGAAATCTAGCCAGAACACAAAATCTCATAACTCTCTCTCTCTCTCTCTCTCTCTCTCTCTCTCTCTCTCTCTCTCTCTCTCTCACCATTATTCATACCCCCCAGTGGTGCTGGTCCATGTTGTGTGGTAGGCTGCTCAGTGTGGTGCCAAAGACACAGGAACACATGTTGTCACCTCGTAGACATCACCAGTTACTCTCGTACGGAACAAAGCCATGCTCGGTGTATGAATTAAATCATATGTACATGTGTTCAAACAACCTTGCTGTGATATGTTGGGCTCTTAGATAAGACAAATACATGTGGGCACACACACACACACACACACACACACACACACACACACACACACACACACACACACACACACACACACACACTGTGGCTGTGTATAGGTTCTCTCCTGCTCTGCAGTGTGTGATTGATTTGAGCATAAAAGTATTAATTGTGCTCAGTACCAAGCCATTAAACCTGGCTGTGATCTCAGCGTTAAGTGTGGTGGAATCTGAGAGTGTGTGGCGCTGAATTATTCACCTCCCCCTCTCTCCTCTTTCTCTCTCTCCTTCTCTCCCTCCCTCTCCCTACCTCCAGTGTTGTCAGCCCCGGGGCTAGGCTCCACCATCACTTCTGTTCATTTATTAATACCCGGCTCATTCAGCACACAGCACATCTCCGCCTAGCCTGCCTGCCTGCCACTGAGCATTGTATGGCACACAGCACTGCCTAAGCACACCATAGGAGGCAGGCGGGGAACCCAATGTCCACACACACTGACACACACACGCTTACTGTGCAGAAAAATGCCATTTGCAAAGGACAGGCTGCATCAATCTCACTGTTGTATGACCCTCTGTTTTTGTAGATCCTCTCGTGGTCAGGCAAGTGCTATTTTGGTCTCGTCAGTGAGTACATCAGTGAGTATTGTTGTGGATAGTCAGATTAAAGTAATAGTTTGATTAAAACGTTTATATGTGGGTCTCCCGAGTGGTGCAGCGGTCTAAGGCACTGCATCGCAGTGATAAAAGGCATCACTACAGACCAAGGTTCGCGACTGGAAGACCAATGAGGCCCAGTGTCGTCCAGGTTAGGGGAGGGTTTGGCTGGCTGGGATGTCCTTGTCCCATCGCTATAGTGACTCCTTGTGGTGGGGCGGGCGCATGCATGCTGGTCGCCAGTTGTACGGTGTTTTGGGGGACGCATAGCTCTTGACCTTCAACTCTCCTGAGTCTGTACGGGAGTTGCAGCGATGGGACAAGACTGTAACTACCAATTGGGGAGGAAAAAAGGGGTAAAAAAATGTAATGTTTACATGCTTTGCAAGAAGAACGATTTCTGTAATAATCCTGTTTACACGGACACATCTGAAATCAGTAAATGCAGAAAATCAGCAATCAAAATAAACGACATGTTATTTTTGAGAAGCATATTTCATTCTGAGTTTGGAGATGTTAAGTTTGTATGTGAAAGTTACTTCTAAGACGCATACATACAGTTGTTCCGAACTTACTTCACTCGTGCTAAAGAGGGAGGCTCGCTCGGCTGGTACTAGCACATGCGCAGATCAAATACACCACTGGAACACCGAGTAGCCTTTCCTGCAGTCAAATGACCTAGCGGCCTCATGGGGGGAATGTTATTAATATTTTCCATAATTTCATAATTATAAACATTTATTATTTTTACAGTGAAAATCCGGTGTTTATGTCAAAACGGTTTTGTTATATTTCAGTCTTCTGTGATGTATATAAAGTGTAATATTGAGATGCAAATTCAAAATTGAATACATTTCAACTCAACATGGTACAGGTGTCTTCTTTTTTAAAGCTCATAACCATGTGTGTGAGGTGTATACTTTTGTTTCAAAGTAGACCCTGATTTAGCTCACTGCAGTAAAAGGTAAAGGTGTTTACATGTCCTAATAATTCGAAAAGACATGTGTTTTAATCTGTGTATGCTTAATCCGATTATGACCTTACTTTAATTAAGACAAACAGAGTAAGGTGTTTACATGACTATTGCATAATCTGCCTACTGCAACAATCAGTTTAATATCAAAGTATTACTGTGCATGTAAACATACTCAGTCTGTGTTGTTGCCTGAAATGGAGCAAAGCATTATCTTATGATTGTTGTGATTACCTACAGTACATTGTCATTGTTGTTATCATGCCCTATACTGTGGAAATATTTGGTACAGTATAACCACTGTATGTGTTCTACTAGATTTACCAAAGTAAATTCACAGTGCTGTTAGCCAGTCAGTCTGGGCTGTAGACTTTCAGCTCACGTTCCCCCTGCCACACTGTTGAAATATGAAAAGACTCAGCCAGTGTTCTGACTACTGGATGTTCCACTCACTCAGTAGAGACAATGAGGGAGGGGAGAAGCCAGCTAGTAAGCTGGGCGGTGATTTTTTAGGACGGAACATTTTTTATGGAGATTTCCCTCCCTCTCCTTCCCTGACTGCGGTCAGGGGAAAGGGTCACGGGCGAGTCATGGAAAGGACTAATGTGTGTTTTCGTAGGCAGCTCTTGTAAAAAAAAAAAAAAAAGAGCACCCCAGGAGATTGTCTCCTGCTTGAGTGTAAACAGGGGGCTTGACTGTTGAGTAAATATAATTACCAACGTCGGGAGGAAATTGTGGGAGCTCCTTACATAAGACCTATTAAAAGTGTATGGAGGCAGTGGAAGTGGAGACTCTCCAGAAGTGATAGAAAGTGTATCAGAAGACAGTTGTCAAAGTTATAGATTGTACTTATGATTGGTTGATAAAGTATTTTCAGTGTGTGAAACTAAGGTAAACAATACACATAAAAAGGTTGTCTTAAGTAATTGTTTAATTTGGCCACCTAGAAAATAAAAGTATGAAAACCCTCCAATCATACTTACTGTCATTCTTACATTATTCTGTTCCCTACAATAGGGGAATAACTTTAATCCTATTGCATTATTTTGTACATGACTGTATCCCAAAGGCCTGTCATCTGCTGTCCACTCATATGGATGGGTTCACACTGGGCAGTGATGCAAAGTCACCATAGGGAGGCAGCGTCAGACAACAAAGAATGCTTTTCATACAGTTGGTCCAACTTGGCTGAATCTGTGCATTTGTGTGCGTATGTGTGCATGTGTGTGTGTGCGTGCGTGTGTGTTGTTGGTGGGCTGGACTGGAATCATGACTACAGACTATCCCCCGAAGGCGCCCTCATGGCTATAAATAGCTCTTCATGTGGCGTTAAGTAAGGGGGTGGAGGGGAGCTACATTGATTTTTTTATTAAAGAAATATATATATATTACATGTGCTGTAGAGATCTACATGATTGCGATGGGAGGTGTAATGCTACTGTATAGGAGAGAGGCCAGTGTGACTTTCATGTCCTGATGCAGCAGCGGGAACATCAGGAAGTGTGTGTGTGCCTCAGTGTGTGTCACAGTGTGTGTCTCAGTGTGTGAGTCTGGATGGCAGTGCTGGAACCGTCTGCTGTTATGACGTTGTTTTTCTTGGTGAGTTTGAGGAATGTTTATGTATCTAAGAAACTGGCCTCTCTACCCAATCACTCAGCGCCATCTTCAGGCCACATCAACAGTGAATAACATGCTGTGAGATATTATCCGGAGTTCTATTCCAAAACAGCCTGTGTGTGGCTTTGGAATTGGCCACTGTATTGAATTGATGATCCATTACGGCTCTAACATAGGCCAGTTTCTTCAGGGTACAGAGATATTGCATAGGCACTAGGCAGCAGGGTAATCACACAGAGATTACATGCTGGGTTTATTGTCTGCTGGTTTATACGCCTGACCAGACAGGCGATGGGGTTTATAGATTAAAAATGTACATCAATTGAACAATCAGGTGGTTAATGATGTCCAGCCCACCTTCAGTTATAGATCACAATAATGGGTTAGCTATTACATGTGTGATAAAACAAAGAACACCGTGATAAACTGTACCAGGAAGTGTACTGAAGAGTAGAGGCCATGCATAAACATTATGTTACTTTAATCAATCATAGGGAAATTAGGATTTATTCCAGCAATAAGAACCTACAGTATATGTTGGAAGATTAACGATAAGCTTATATGCTTTTATGAAAAGCTTTGTATTTTCAAAGACACATTAAGTCTGTTTTCTCACCTACAGTATGTACAAATCTGCAGCTCACTATTACTAATCTGTAGTTACCATGGAGAGCTAATGGCATCCCTGTTACCATAGTAACTACATGGTATAACAGCAACTTAGTGCAAAGTGCCAGAAATGTTATCTCTATATTGTCCCTCTCACTGCAGTGAAAAGTCTGTACTGCATAGAGACTGTATATGACTGACATTGTCTCTGTGTCTCTCTCTCTCTCTTGTCTCCATAGTGAGCACCTATCATGCTCCTTCACCTTCTTCCTGCATGGTGAGAGCAATGTGTGCACCAGCGTAGAGATCGCCCAACACCAGCCTGCCTACCACATCACCGACGACCACATCCGCCTGGCCCAGACCTCCTCAGCCCCCGTACAAGGTGAGACACACCCAGGGAAACAGAGAGACGTAAGAACCAACCCACTGGATGTCTTTAACCGCCTCTGTCATAACTATGTGTATTATCAAATCTCTGAATCTGAACATGACAGTTTCTGATATACTGCACCTCTGGGCTCCTCTCTCTGACTGTCTATTCTATCTGCCTATCTATGTGTCGGTCTCTACTTCTACCTATCTATGTGTCGGTCTCTACTTCTACCTATCTATGTGTCGGTCTCTACTTCTACCTATCTATGTGTCTGTCTCTACTTCTACCTATCTATGTGTCGGTCTCTACTTCTACCTATCTATGTGTCTGTCTCTACTTCTACCTATCTATGTGTCTGTCTCTACTTCTACCTATCTATGTGTCTGTCTCTACTTCTACCTATCTATGTGTCTGTCTCTACTTCTACCTATCTATGTGTCTGTCTCTACTTCTACCTATCTATGTGTCTGCGCTCCCATCTGTATGTCCATCTATCTGACTCTATGTCTTTTCTGTCCATCCCTCGACCCGTTGCCCCTGCAGTGATCCTGAGTCCTTATGGTCTGGCGGGCTCTCTGACAGGCCAGGCCTATAAGATGAGTGACCAAGCCGTGAGGAAGCTGATGGAGGAGTGGAGCTACTTCTATCCCATGGTGCTGCAGTGCCACAGAGAGGGTAGCACAGGGGGTGCCGGCACGGGGGGCATGGGTGCGGAGAGGGAGGGCACTGATCCGCTATTTGACCCCCACAGCCATGTGGCCGTCGAGGTCATCGTAGGTATGTATGGTAATTCTCAAAACACTCTTGCTACCAGGGCTGGCTCTAGCCTTTTGGGGGCCATAAGCAAGATTTGGTTGGCGGGCCCCACACCAAGCATGCACATTTGATTATATTTTTATACTAATTTCCTGCAATTCTACCCATTTCTTTGCCATGGGGTAGAGATAAATATTTGCTTTTTTTTAATATGATATCTGAGTGAGAGTGACTAACAAAATCAAAATGGGTCCCCTGGAGGTCAGGGCCCCTGGACACGTGCCCTGGTTGGTATTCCGCCATGATTAATACAAGTTTGGATAACTGGCTAGACTAACTTACCTATAAAATGTATCTGATTGAGTGACTGTCAGTGACTGACTAAACAAGAGAAAAACTTGCACCTTGTGTATTCTACTATTCTAACTCTTAACAGTAAGTTGAGACCTGACTGAGTTGCTAAACTCCTAAACTGAGCGACCGCTTGTGTCACTTATGCCTGGAGCCGGCCCTGCTTGCTGCCTTTGAATGTAACTGAATAGACACACTTTGCTGTATATACATTGTTACGACCTGGTTCATAGTTCCTACCACGCATGACTTAAATGTAAAAAGGAATACATTTATTAAACTAAATAATAATAAAATAAACATTTTACATAAGCTGTGGATGTCTGTAGGATGCAGTGTGTGGATTAGGGGAGAGGGTGTTGTATGGTGAAAACAGAACAGACGATCCTCCCAGCTCTGCCCACTGGCCTCCTGCAACAAACAGACCACCAAACAGGAGATCCCAGCAGACAGAGTGGGAGGGACGTCACAACATATACGTTGCGTATACAAAACATTAATAACACCTGCTCTTTCCGTGACATAGACTGACCAGGTGAATCCAGGTGAGAGCAATGATCACTTATTGATTTGACTTATTAAATCCACTTCAATCAGTGTAGATTCCCCGGGGGAATAAAGTATCTATCTATCTATCTATCTATCTATCTATCTATCTATCTATCTATCTATCTATCTATCTATCTATCTATCTATCTATCTATCTATCTATCTATCTATCTATCTATCTATCTATCTATCTATCTATCTATCTATCTATCTATCTATCTATCTATCTATCTATCTATCTATCTATCTATCTATCTATCTATCTATCTATCTATCTATCTATCTATCTATCTATCTATCTATCTATCTATCTATCTATCTATCTATCTATCTATCTATCTATCTATCTATCTATCTATCTATCTATCTATCTATCTATCTATCTATCTATCTATCTATCTATCTATCTATCTATCTATCTATCTATCTATCTATCTAAAGGGAATGAGACAGGTTAAAGAAGGATTTTTAAGCCTTGAGACAGTCGAGACATGGATTGTGTATGTGTGCCATTCAGAGGGTGAGACGAAAAATGTAAGTGCCTTCGAACAGGGTTTGATAGTAGGTGCCAGGCGCACCGGTTTGTGTCAAGAACTGCAACGCTGCTGGGTTTTTTCACGCTCAACAGTTTACTGTGTGTATAAAGAATAGTCGATCACCCAAAGGACATCCAGTCAACTTGACACAACAGTGGGAAGCATCCCTGTGGAATGCTTTCGACACCTTGTCGAGTCCATGCCCCAACGAAATTGATATTGTGTTACTAAAATGTATTATCATTATCACACCTAAAGAGGGAACAACAGAGAACAACAGCTCTTCATCGATTTTAGTCTCAGCTTTGATTGCAGATTCATTGTCTGTTTGAGGCTAAATGATACTGGAGGTGGTTAATTAGTGGTGGAGCCAGTGTTCTTAAGGGAGTAGTGTTATGTCTCTCAGAGTGTTCTTAAGGGAGTAGTGTTATGTCTCTCAGAGTGTTCTTAAGGGAGTAGTGTTATGTCTCTCAGAGTGTTCTTAAGGGAGTAGTGTTATGTCTCTCAGAGTGTTCTTAAGGGAGTAGTGTTATGTCTCTCAGAGTGTTCTTAAGGGAGTAGTGTTATGTCTCTCAGAGTGTTCTTAAGGGAGTAGTGTTATGTCTCTCAGAGTGTTCTTACGGGAGTAGTGTTATGTCTCTCAGAGTGTTCTTAAGGGATTAGTGTTATGTCTCTCAGAGTGTTCTTAAGGGAGTAGTGTTATGTCTCTCAGAGTGTTCTTAAGGGAGTAGTGTTATGTCTCTCAGAGTGTTCTTAAGGGAGTAGTGTTATGTCTCTCAGAGTGTTCTTAAGAGAGTAGTGTTATGTCTCTCAGAGTGTTCTTAAGGGAGTAGTGTTATGTCTCTCAGAGTGTTCTTAAGGGAGTAGTGTTATGTCTCTCAGAGTGTTCTTAAGGGAGTAGTGTTATGTCTCTCAGAGTGTTCTTAAGGGAGTAGTGTTATGTCTCTCAGAGTGCAGTGAGGTAAGGAGGAAAGACTAGAGGAGAGGTGAGAAGGGAAGAAGATGAGAGAATGCGGAGGGGAGAGGAGTAGAAGAGAGGAGCTCAGTGAAGCTCCAGGGAGTGACGGATACACAGCATGGTGTAATCAGCCCATCAACTGGCTGCCAAGCCAATCGACTGGCTGCCTGACCCTTCATCATTGATTAGAACTGATTGAAATCGGACCTCCCTAAGCCCCAGTACCAGTCAGCCGCTGTAGGCTATGCATTGATAAACCAATGCAGTGTGTATTGGCCAGAGAAGGAGTGTGTGGGGTGGATATGAGTGTATCTGTGTGAGTGTGTGAGGGGATTTAAACTCTACTCTTTCGTCTTCTTCTAGGTGGTGTGAGGATGATCTACCCAGCAGCCTTTGTGCTGGTTGCCCATGGCGACCTACCTGTGGAGCAGCCCCCACCCGCCCCCGGAGCCCAGTGGCTCAGCAGAGACCCCTTCCACTGTAGCATCCCCCTCACACCCCCCACTTCACCTGAACAGCCCTGCTCAGGTACTGGATGCCTCTATCACCACACCATATCATCATCAGAAACTCAACATCTTGACCCTAAATAATTAGACCCCAAAATGACCCTGAATCAGCTCTATTTGCGCAACAGTAAAACACCTCAACACTGCAATCCATAACCAAAATGCAACTCTTAATGCAATAAAAGCCATAATCAATATTGAATAAAGTCTGCTTGATGAATATCTAACAAATTAAGAGATAAAACAGCTGATACAAACAAATGGTGCTATACTGTAGCTGCAGAGTTGTTCTTCAGTGTGTGATTGCAATTTTTCAATATTTCAAGAGTCCTAGTAAAGTGTCTCCTGCCATGTACTTTTAAGACATCCACCCACAGCCTTGCCAAAGGGAACAAACTCCAGTGAATAATGTAATCTATTGTTTATTTCAGCAGACAGTGGCTTTGTGACAGTGTCCAGCCTCCTCCCTGCCCAGGAGAGTGCCATGGGGGCCACCAACCACAGCCCAAAGCATTCTGAGAAGAAACTGACCAATCAGGTGGTGCATCAGGCGTGGAAGGAGTGTTATCTCAACCAACTGCAACACAAGTGAGTACCAAAGAGACTGCAGACTAACCGGTGAACAGATTCAGACACAGCACTGTTTATCTCTTGGCATCTGCGGTGGGATTGTTATTGTTGATGTGCAGTGACACGACTGGAGCCCTCACGCCTCTCTTTGTGCCCACAGATGCAATGTGCCCAGTAGCGTGACGCCAAAGAAGGAGGTGCCAAACGTGGTGACCACCTGGGACTTCACCGACCCAGGGGAGAGGGCACCCTGCAGCTGCTCCAGGTTGGCATGGGGGTTGGCATCAGGGGGTAGTGCCCCAGCCGTTTAGCACTGCAGCATGGCACCACCCAGCTAGACATCTGAGCTTCATTTTAAGGCTTTTCACTGCTTTTAACCGAAAGCCTGGTGCTACTTATGTGAAGCATATTGAAATTGAATATTGCATATTGATTATGTAGAAATAATGTGAACATTGTGAACCACTACTGTATGTATTTGTATTAAATGTACTGTGTTGATTTGATAAATGTAGACGAGTTCTCACACGTTCCTACACATAGTTGAAAGTCTTCAGTATGTTTAAGAACAGAATCTGACATCTGATCGTGTTTCTCTTCCTGAAGGTTAAAGCAGCAGCAGAAACAACAGCAACAGACCAACACCTCCTCTGCCAACCCTCCGTCTGGTGCCAACACCACCCCCTCCTCCGGCCCGGCCCTCCCCCCTCCCTCCCTGCCTAAACACAAGGCCACGGACAAGTCTGAGAAACCCGACAAACAGCCCAAGAGGGTCGCTGCCATGACCCCCTTCCACCATCGCCTCTCTGTGGGCCAGGAGGCCTGCCTGGAACAAGACTCCACTGGAGGATCCCAGCTCGGCCTAGTCGCCCTGGACCCTCCCTTGGATCCCATACCCACCTGCAAGTACCCCAAGCCCCTCTCAGCTGGCAGGAAAGCTCCCCAGTCCCTGCTCCACTCTCCCGTCTCCCCATTACCCCCCACGCTCAGCCCCCATCCGCGGGTGGGGCAGGACCCTGAAGTACTGGACGCCCCTGTGGGCATGGCCCCCTGTCCAGACGGGGCGTCAGGCCTGGGGGTGATGGAGCCCAGCGAGACGGCTCTCTATGCAGCCCCTCTGGGGCCCAGAGAGAGGGAGGCTGGGGCGGGCTGGTGGAGGGGCTTCAGGACTCCCAGGGCTGATAAGTCTGAGTTCAGGCCTCCAGAGCTGCCCAGTGACAGAGTGGAATTAAAGACAGAGACACAGGCCACTGAGGGAGTTGCACTGAAGAGGTGAGAGAGAGAGAGAGAGAGAGAGAGTAGTTAATAAATGTAGAATCTAAAGACAAACCCTCACGCAAACACACACACACACACACACTCAGATGATCTCTCTAAGTTTCCTAATTCATTTCCCTCCAGACTATTCACGCAGACACAGAAGCGCTTCAAGATTTCGGAGGAGCGTGTTAGGGAACACAGTCAGACCCTGGGTCTCCTGCAGCAGCCTTGGGTGGAAGGGCTGGGGGACCCAGGGGATGACCCCTACGACTTCAAGGAGGGAGACATTGAGTACAGCTTCCCCACCTCCAAGAGACTGAAGGGCCGAGACCCTAGCAAGAGAGGCCCCAAAGTAAGTAAATTATTAATATTGTTGGTGGATAGGGCTGTTATAGTGAATGTATTACCGCTGCAGTCCAATTCCAAGTGACCGGTTAGTCATGGTAACTAGGCTGCTCCAAGCTCTCATGCTGCTGATGGTCATTAGTAGCCTACCAAACTTGCTAACTGCCTGGTACTCAGCATTCTATTGTTCCTCTAATCATGCTGATATCAATGCAAATGTCATCGAAAATCAAATCAAACACTTCATGAGAGCCTGTGAGCTCATGTTGCACAACATTTATATAGACTATGCAATAGCGTGAGAAAACAGAGTTTTGATGGCCTCTGTTAAAAAGAGGAGGATATATGTATGTATATGACATGTATTTTTTCCCCCTGCCCCTGTTGTGCATGATAATGGTCCATTCTAAATCCAAACAAATTTTACACATACAGTATATTATTTAGTATAAGTAAGACAAGATTAAATCAAGAATATTCTGATGGGTAATAATATTAATATAATATAATATTATCACTTGTGAATGATACCTAGATAGATAGATAGATAGATAGATAGATAGATAGATAGATAGATAGATAGATAGATAGATAGATAGATAGATAGATAGATAGATAGATAGATAGATAGATAGATAGATAGATAGATAGATAGATAGATAGATAGATAGATAGATAGATAGATAGATAGATAGATAGATAGATAGATAGATAGATAGATAGATAGATAGATAGATAGATAGATAGATAGATAGATAGGTACTTTATTGATCCCCTGGGGGGGGAATTTCATTGTCAAGCAGCTACAACACAACACAGGGCAGGTGCAAAATGCCACAACGAAAGTACACAAAAGACAGATACACGGTACATGATACATAGAGCGGCAGTATGAAAAAGTATAGAAATACAAGATATCTGGAGTGCAAAAAAAATAAAAGCTATAAAAAAGACATAGCATAGTATGGGTGGTTGGCTGAATATGTACACTATACATTGGTGGATGTTGGATGGTTAACTATACTATACAGGTCGATGGCAGAGAAATACTTCAGTAGCTAAAAATGTGTATTATATGAGCGAGGGTAATAATAATAGAAATCTACTTAATTCAGCTATGTTCAATTGTATTCTTCATACTATAAAATAATATAAAATAATGCCACGGAATTCAAAGCAAAATCTTTTCTGCTAAATGAACTAGTGTAGCCCACGGCCATATTGTGATGGTGTAGGCTATATTAAATGGATTTATTAGACTTTTTCAAATGTACGTAGATGTTCCAAAGGTCTCCATTAATGGCTTGTAGGCTGTGTGTGGAAGCCAGGAGCTGCTAAATGTGTTTCTGTTAATTAACGGTCAACTACAGTGAGGACGGCAGTTATTTGGTTGACAATCACCTGCTGACAAAATGTCATGACCTCCAAGCTAGAAGGGGAGAATAAACTAAATGTAACTGTCTTCCAGGCAGAGGAGATCAGCAACGGTGCACTGTCTGATGGGAAAGATGCCATGTCCATCTTTAGCTCTGCCCCCAAAGCTGGTAAGGAGTTGAATGTTGACACCATATACAGTACATATTCTATTCTAAATTAAATTTGTACCCCAACACATGTAATATGAGGTGTGTTCTTTGCGTTGTGCTTGAGGGTCTTGTTTGTGTGTTTCTAGATGATGACTCACCGCAGGACGACGAGGCGGCCAAAGCCCAAAACCCTCCTCTAACCAGGGAGACTGATCTGGTGGTCCTCATCTCAGACCTGGAGAACATCTTTGACGAGGATGAGGAGGAACTTGGGGTGAGACACATTTGAACAATTACTGGATGTCTAAAATCTATTTCATTTTCATTCCCGCTTTGCACAAAGTGTTACGCCCTCATCATAATAATAAATAATAGTATACTGTACTGTGAATGCCATTTAGCATACACTTTTATCCAAGGAGACTTACATATGTGTTGTATAATAATTTGTAGACTGCTTGCCCCAACCAGCACACAGCCAGGGTCCTGGTATCAGGAAGTGAAGATCGGAGGGAGGGGAGGGTGGCTGTGCCTTATCCTTCAAGTGAGTCCATCTTTACATGTATACATGTTCAGCAGTTTGTTATCTTATCTTATGCATGTTATCTTACCTTAGTTTAGCATGATTCTGAGACCTTTCATCTTCTCCTTCTCTCACGTCTTCTCTGTTTCTGTTTCTGTCTGTTTTATCTCTTGTTGTCCATCTCTCTCTCTCTCTCTCTCTCTCTCTCTCTCTCTCTCTCTCTCTCTCTCTCTCTCTCTCTCTCTCTCTCTCTCTCTCTCTCTCTCTCTCTCTCTCTCTCTCTCTCTCTCTCTCTCTCTCTCTCTCTCTCTCTCTCTCTCTCTCTCTCTCTCTCTCTCTCTCTCTCTCTCTCTCTCTCTCTCTCTCTCTCTCTCTCTCTCTCTCTCTCTCAGCAGTAGCAGACCTCCAGCGGATGTTCCCCACACCCCCGTCCCTGGAGCAGCACCCAGCCTTCTCCCCCATCATGACATATCGCGACACCCCCAGCCAAGAGCCCCCAGCCCCCTCGGGGGGCTCCGACCACACCTTGGGCCCCCCGTCCTCCACCCAGCTCCAGGAGTACCGGATGGAGGTGGAGGAAGGCATGGCCAGTCCTAAACATGAGGACATTAAGGTGAGGCACCACAGAAGCACTGGAAATTGAAATGATTAAGTCTGTAGTATGTGCAGCAAAACTTGATGATAAATAATTAAAGATTGACTTTACCATATTTGAACAGTACATTGCAATGGGATTGACTTTGTAAAGTGAGATAAGTCCCATGAAAAGTGACATCATGTAACCGACTGATATATTCAAATTGGTTAATATATAGTTTACCAGGCTACTAATTACTTCACACTGGAAGAAGTTAAGCTACCTAAGGTAAATTTACTCTGAAAAAGTTTGTGGAAAAGTTTCATAAGTAAATCTGTACATTGACAACAAATGGCAAGAACATATCACTTTGGGATCATATGTTAATTTAGCCTATTAAACTCAAAAACAATGTATGTTTCAAGTGAGAATTAGACAGGTCTGATGCTGAAAAAGAAAGGAAATTATTGCCTACTTCACTCATACTTTATTTTATTTTTGAAGAAAAAGTCAAAAATAATTAAGTAGTGAAAACACTACATAGATTAGAATTGAGTTCAACTACAGCAAAATGATGTTATATTACTAGTTGAACTAGATGTAGTCCAATACTTCCCAACACTGGTCGTATGATGAATGATATAATAGTGAAAAGGCTTAAAATGCAGTAGCTAAAGGGCACTATGCAGCCTACCAGTGTTAATGTAAACCTTAGCGCCTCATTTGATCTTGACTGATGTTACTGTAGCATGTTTATACCTGCTGGGCTGGCCTGCTAGAGGACTTACTGGTATGTGGAACCAAATACCTGAACTCCTCCTCACCACACGGCCTGTATCAACTTGTGTCGTTGTTAAGTGCTAATTGTCTCTCTGTGACACATAGTGATACTGTGGGAACACATTTGCAATGAGCTCTCCTTCCCCATCCTCTTTTGCAGGACTTCTCATTTGTGTACCGTGTCCCATCTGTCCAGCCACAGATGGGCTGCTCCATGTTTGCTCCGCTGCGGACCCTCCCCAGCCAGTGTCTGCCCCCCCTCAAGGTGCCTGACCAGTGTTACTACCGGCCCTCCTGGGCCCTGCTTCCCAAGATGGAGCATTACTCCTCCCTGCCGCCCTCTCATCACACCTTCACCAGAGAGGGATATGTGTAAGTACTGTACAAGGGCTGGTTCTATTACAGCTGGATGGATGATCATTAAATGTTTCTTAAATGTTACCACGTCAAATTTACTGTGTGTGTTTGTGTGTGTGTTTGTGTGTGTGTCCTCCAGAAACGTTCCCAGTGTTGGGGACCAGGAGTATGCCCAGATGAGTGCCAACGCCCCGTCCATGGGCACCACTGGCGGCATCCTCCCCTCACCCTCCCCTGCCACTCCCCGCTTCTCCGTTCCCACCCCTCGTACCCCCCGCACCCCCAGGGGCGTAGGCACGGCCAGCGGGCAGGGCTCGGTGAAGCAGGAGGGCACCGGGACAGAGCTGAGCTCCCCTGCCTCCACGCCCTCCACCAGCCTGCCTATGAGCTCCCTGACTGAGCCCCATGCGTCATGCCCCACCCTGCCTGAGGCCCACAGCCTGTACGCCGCCCTGCTCCTCTCTGACTCAGTCCTCAATGTCTTCAAGGACCGCAACTTTGACAGCTGCTGCATCTGTGCCTGCAACATGAATGTGAAGGGTGCCGACGTGGGCGTGTACATCCCTGACTCCACGCTCGAGGACCAGTACCGCTGCATGTGCGGCTTCAGCGCCATTGTCAACCGCCGGCTGGCCCACGGCACAGGCCTCTTCCTGGAGGACGAGCTGGACATCTTCGGGAGGGGCTCGGAGGTGGGCCGGGCGGCCGAGAGGAGGCTGGCACTGTGCCGCAGAGACCCACCCATGGGAGACCCCCGGGCCAAGCGCCCCCAGGACTCCTCCCCTGCCCCTTCAGCTGTCATGGTGCTCCTCCAGGAGCAGTGCTCCCAGCCCATCTCCTCCCTGGCCTCCCTACACCTCCCTCCTGCCTGCTCCTGCCACAGCCGCCAGGGGCCCCTGCTCCAGAGCTGGATGGCTGACAAGCAGTGGGCGGATGGCAGTGATGCGTGTGTGGAGTGTTACAACGCGTTGGTACAGGGGCAGCAGTATGTGGATAACTCCGCCGGAGGGAAAGTAGATCCAGCTGTTGTGAGGAGCAGTGCTCTACACTCCTGGCCTCACACCAATGGTAAGGATGAGTGATCCGGCTGGGATGCCAAGGGGTGATAGTAATTGGAGGATGACAGTAGTGATGACAGTGCTGATTACATCCCTAGTGGTTATAGAAGTGATTGCGGCTTTCTATCTGCGGTGAACTGATTACAGAGTTATAGAGACAAATACAATATATATACAGAAGTATATGGACATCCCTTTAATTAGTGGATTCGGCTATTTCAGCCACACCCATTGCTGACAGGTGTATAAAATCGAGCACACAGCCATGCAATCTCCATAGACAAATATTGGCAGTAGAATGGCCTTACTGAAGAGCCCAATGACTTTCAACGTGGCACCATCATAAGATGCCACCTTTCCAACAAGTCAGTTCATCAAATTTCTGGCCTGCTAGAGCTGCCCCAGTCAACTGTAAGTGCTGTTATTGTGAAGTGGAAACGTCTAGGAGCAAAACAGCTCAACCGCGAAGTGGTAGGCCACACAAGCTCACAGAACGGGATCGCCGAGTGCTGAAGTGCATATCGCACTTCAAAACAGCCTCTGGAAGCAACTTTAGCAGAACTGAACTGTTCATCGGGAACTTCATGAAATGGGTTTCCATGGCCGAGCAGCTGCACATAAGTCTAAGATCACAATGCGCAATGCCAAGCGTCGGCTGGAGTGGTGTAAAGCTCCCCGTCATTGGACTCTGGAGCAGTGGAAACATGTTCTCTGGAGTGATGAATCACGCTTCACCATCTGGCAGTCCGACTGACAAATCTGGGTTTGGCGGATGCCAGGAGAACACTACCTGCCCGAATGCATAGTGCCAACTGTAAAGTTTGGTGGGGGAGTGATAATGGTCTGGGGCTATTTTTCATTGTTCGGGCTAGGCCCCTTAGTTCCAGTGAAGGGAAATCTTAACACTACAGCATACAATGACATTCTAGATGATTCTGATTCAAAGCTTCTAACTTTGTGGCAACAGTTTGGGGAAGGCCCTTTCCTGTTTAAGCATGACAATGCCCCGTGCACAAAGCAAGGTCCATACAGAAATGTTTTGTCAAAATCGGTGAGGAAGAATTTGACGGGCCTGCACAGAGCCCTGACCTCAACCCTATCGAACACCTTTGGGATGAGCCAGGCCTAATCGCACAACATCAGTGCCCAACCTCACTAATGCTCTTGTGGCTGTCCCCACAGCAATGTTCCAACATCTAGTGGAAAGCCTTCCCAGAAGAGTGGAGGCTGTTATAGCGGCAAAGGGGGACCAACTCCATATTAATGCCCATTATTTTGGAATGAGATTCCAAAAGTGTCCACATACTTTTGGTCTTGTAGTGTAGCTTATTTTTTCTTAGAATGGAAAATTAAACAACATCAATCCATTCACTTAAAGTTTAAGTCCATGTTTCTCTTTGTTAGTTACGGACTGTTGTGTGATGTGACGTTCAATGTGTATGATGTCTAATGTTTATTTATGTAATGTATGTATTTCTGTGTGTGTGTTTGTTCTCGTTTGTGTGTTCTCGTGTGTGTGTGTGTGTGTGTCTCCTTGCCTCTCCCCAGTGCTGGACATCAGTATTTTGTCGTCCCAGGACGTGGTGCGTATGCTACTGTCACTGCAGCCCTTCCTCCAGGACGCCATCCAGAAGAAACGTACGGGCCGGACCTGGGAGAACATCCAGCATGTCCAGGGTCCGCTCACATGGCAACAGTTCCACAAGATGGCCGGCCGGGGCTCCTACGGTAAGCCATCAGGGACACTTTATTGACGTATCTACAGTAGATATTTGCGATGTACAGTATTTGTGAATTATATTTAATGTCAACATTTCTAGTTCTTCTGTCAATTTAGGAGTAGGCCCCCTAAATATTGCTGTACAAAAGATAACCAGAGAAATGTAATCGAACAAGACAATCACCTGACCTACTTCAGTCCAGCCTTCCATAACTCTCCCATGCCTCATCTTTCTTCTCCCCAGGGTCAGAGGAGTCGCCTGAGCCCCTTCCCATTCCTACCCTGTTGCTGGGCTACTATGACAACTACGACCGTAACTTCCTGGCACTGTCGCCCCTGGCGCTGCCCTTCTGGGAGAAGCTGCTGTTGGAACCATACGGGGGACAGAGGGACGTGGCCTTCCTGGTGCTCTGCCCCAACTCTGAAACCCTGCTGGCCGGGGCACAGGCCTTCTTCCAGGAGCTCAGCGCTGTCTACGAGGTAGGTCCTCTTATACTACTGTATCCCAACCCTCTCCTCTGGAAAATCCTTAGATGTTGTTTCTTTCAGAATATACAATTACCAATTAGATGCCTGTGAATGTGTGAAGATACTGGGTGGGATACTGTGTATGTGCTCTATAGCCCTTGACCCCTACCTGTTGTCATTTTCAGACGTGTCGGTTGGGGAAACACAGACCCCTGGCAAAGGTGTCCAGAGATGGGCTGGTGCGTGTGGGGGCAGTGAACACAGAAACAGAAACTGAGACTGACAAGGAGAAGGAGAGGCATGAGGAGGAGCAGGTAGAACAGTGGTTCACAGGGCCCTGGGCTGGACAGCAACACAGCGACAACCTCAGCAAACTCAAACTCTACGAGCACGCCTGCAGGAAGCAGCTAGGTGAAACACTGAACTTTATGATTGCAATTGTCTGTGATGAATGAGCATTGTACCAGTTGGGACATATGAGACCTATTCTATTCTATTTTTATTTTTTTATCTATTAACCCTCCCCCTGTGATGTTTATGTGATATATAGTACCAGTCAAAGGTTTGGACACACCTACTTATTCAAGGGTTTTTACTATTTTCTACATTGTAGAATAAAAGACATCACAACTATGAAATAACACATATGGAATCATGTAGTAACCAAACAAAATATTTTAGATTCTTCAAAGTAGCCACCTTTTGCCTTGATGACAGCTTTGCACACTCTTGGCATTCTCTCAACCATCTTCATGAAAGCTTTTCCAACAGTCTTGAAGGAGTTCCCACATGCTGAGCACTTGTTGGCTGCTTTTCCAACACTCTGCGGTCCAACTCATCCCAAACCATCTCGATTGGGTTGAGGTTGGGTGATTGTGGAGGTCAGATCATCTGATGCAGCACTCCATCACTCTCCTTCTTGGTCAAATAGCCCTTACATAGCCTGTTAGTGTGTTGGGTCATTGTCCTGTTGAAAAACAAATGATAGTCCCACTAAGCGCAAACCAGATGGGATGGTGAATCGCTGCAGAATGCTGTGGTTGCCATGCTGGTTAAGTGTGCCTTGAATTCTAAATATATCACTGACAGTGTCAACAACAAAGCACCCCCACACCATCACACCTCCTCCTCCATGCTTCATGGTGGGAACCACACATCTGTTCATCTACTCTGCGTCTCACAAAGACACGGTTGGAATCAAAAATAGGTCTATCTTCTGTATACCACCCCTACCTTGTAATTGAAATGCATTCCAGGTGACTACCTCATGAAGCAGGTTGAGAGAATGCAAGAGTTTGCAAAGCTGTCATCAAGGCAAAGGGTGGCTACTTTGAAGATTCTCAAACATTTCTACTGTACACGTTTTTGGTTACTACATGATTCCATAAGTTTTGATGTCTTCACTATTCACTATCTTCACTATTATTTTACAATGAAGAAAATAGGAAAAATAAATAAAACCCTTGAATGAGTAGGTGTGTTCAAACGTTTGTATATACACTAACCATCGCCACAGGAAGTAGGGGTGCTGAGGGTGCTGCAGTACCGCCACCCCTAAACATTTTTGGCAATGACACTAACTACTCCATGCATTTTAACTCTAACTCCATGCATTTTAACTCTTTGTTTTTCTTCTCTTCATCCAGGTCCACAGTTGTCTGCCCTGTCTTTGGACAGCAGTCTGTTGTTACCCCCCAAGCCTCAGCCTCCTCCAGCCCCAACGCCCTCCTCAGCCCAGCCTGCCCCCTCCTCCAGCCAACCCCCCTCTGGTCCTGTGGCCCCTGCTAAGGGAGAGCCAACGGATCCCCCAGTGGCCCCCAGCTCAGAAAGCACCCCAACCCCCACAGCAGCCTCGGGTCAGCCAGGCCCAATAGAGAGAGGGTCCACTGAGGTCAAGAATACCCCCAACGCCACACCACCACCACCTAGCCAGCCAGAGACCCCTGAGAGGTGAGGACCCAGGGCATCTATGCTTCTATATTACTATTGTATTCCTATGTTATTATTCAGTATTCTATGTTATCATGATATTGGGATGTTCATGTCTCTGCCCCCTTTCCCAGTGTGGCAGAGCGGGAGCAAATCGGCATCCCCACGCTGGCGGACTCGGCCGATAGCCACGCCTATCCCCCAGCCATCGTGATCTACGTGGTGGACCCCTTCCTGTGCTCGGGCCGAGCAAGGGATGGAGTAGAAGGAGAGGAGGAGGAGGAGGAGGAGGAGGGAGAGGAGGTGGAGGCAGGCAGTGTGTGGTTACTAGGGCTGCTGCGTTGCTACACAGAGATGCTACAGACATTGCCGGAGAGCATGAGACCAGCACTGGTGTTACAGGTAGGATCCTATACTGCACAGTACTACCTCTTATACCACCAATAGCTTTGCTTCTGTATGGTTGAATGTTAATGGTAATTATTGTATGAATGAGTGACTGAGACTGTGGGTAGCACCCTAAACCCTACATAGTACACTACTTTTGACCAGAGCCCTCTAGTCAAAAGGACTGCACTATATATGAAATAGAGTGCCAGAAGACACAGTCTGGGTGTCCTACCATGACCAACAGCAGTGAATAGCTCCCCAGGTCAATTTGCTCATACCAGAATGTTCATTCATTCCGTATGGGTTGTCCAGGTGGTGCCATGTCAGTACCTGCTCCAGCCAGCCAGTGGTGAGAGTCCTCTGTACCTGCAGCACCTGCGCTCCCTGGCATTCTCAGCCTACTCCCAGTGCAGACGCCTCCTACCCACACAGACACACATCAAGTCTCTGACCAGCTTTGGCCCCGCCTCCACCCTAGAATCTGTGCTCAAGAGCCCAGAGGTAAGGCTTGGACAAACACACACTTAATGACATGTACACCCATTCAAAGTCACACACAGGCTTCAAACACACTCCCTCAGACACATAGGGCTCTACCCTACCTATACATCTCATCTATGTTGAACTTGTTCATAAATGTTCCAACTGTCTGACAATCCCACTCTCTTCCTCTCCCCCTCCCTCCTCACGCCCCTTCCCCACCACTCCCCCTGTCCCCTCCCCAGCACCCCAGCCCTCTACAGGGCTACTCTCCCCCGTACATTCTGGGTCCTACCCGTGCCAAGCAACCAGAGCCAGGGGAGGTGTGGGCAGAGATCCCTCCCAGGTACAACGTGCTGTTTGTGGGCTACTGCCTGTCCCACGACCAGCGCTGGATCCTGGTCTCCTGCACCGACCAACAGGGAGAGCTACTGGAGACCTGCATCATCAACATTGATGTGCCCAACAGGTACAGTCAGTCAGTCAGTTACTCAATCAGTCACTCAGTTACTCAATCACTCAGTGCCTTGGAGAGTGGGGGATATCTATGGAGAGGTGTTGATGATGCTGTGCTAATGTTAGATAATGTTAGAAAATGCTAGATAATGTTAGATCATGTCAATGTTAGATAATGTTAGATAATGTCAATGTTAGATCATGTTAGATAATGTCAATGTTAGATAATGTAAAATCCTTTCATGATGTCGTTCATAATATTATATCATATAATATCTATTATTCATAGTAGGATAGGCTATATTATATTGAGTAAAGTAATACACTTTAATGTAGCATTTCAGAACCTTTATATTTATACAGTTCATGATGCTATACAGACATTACCAAACTTTCTTCTTGTCTCTCCCTGCTCCTACTCAGAGCGCGGTGGCCCAAAGTCTCAGCCAGGAAGATGGGACTGCAAAAGTTATGGGACTGGTGTGTTGGTATCATCCAGATGACCTCACTGCCATGGAGGATTGTGATTGGTCGGCTGGGCAGACTAGGACACGGTGAACTGAAAGGTGAGTTCAGCATAGTGAAGCTAACTCTGTCTCAATATGTTTGGTGTAAGGTGAGATCAGCTGGAACTATTGTTTCTATACTTTCTGCCTCAGTATTTCAGTTGATCCAGAGGGGATGACAGTAGACCGTAGAAACATTCACTGTATTGACCCGAATCTCTCCTCTCCTGTCCCCCCCCGCCCTCTCTCCTCCCCTATCCCCCCTCTATCCCTCCTTCCCTCTCTCCTCCTGTCCCTCCCTCCCTCTCTCCTCCCATGTCCCACCTCTCTCCCTCCCTCTCGCCTGCCCGCCCTCTCTCCTCCCCTCTTCCAACCTCTCTCCCTCCCTCCTCCCCTCTCTTCCTCTCGCCCCCCCTCCTCCCCTCCCTCCCTCCCTCCCTCCCTCCCTCCCTCCCTCCCTCCCTCCCTCCTTTTCTCCTCTCCCCTCCCTCCCTCGCTACCTCCAGACTGGAGCGTTCTCCTGGGGGAGCACTCTCTCCACTCCATCAGTCGCCAGCTGAAGGAGGCGTGTTGTATGTGCGGCATCTCCTCCGCCGACTCCCCCTCCATCCTCAGCACCTGCCTGGTTGCTATGGAACCCCAGGGCTCCATCGTGGTGATGCCAGGTTAGCAGCAGCAGCACCACTGCTGGGCCCATGGATTATGTGTTTAGTGAACCTTCCAGTTATAATAGACATATTTAGTAGATGTTATAGAAGCTCACTCTATAAGCCCTGGGGTTGCAGATACATCATGATGTTATGAGCCAAGGTTGAACAGTGTAATAGTGTGTTTAACCCCAATGCTGCCACACATTCAGGGAACACATTGAGCTGCCTCACATTGAGGGAGCACGGTGAGCTGACACACTCACTTCACAGCATACAGTAATGCAGACCTAATGGAGATTGCATTATTTTGAGCCAAGGTTAGGCCAAGTGGATTTTACATTACAGACACTGAACTGTAGCACATTGTGCACAGCAATACAAACATTAGCACACTCAAAGGATTTCATTGCCAAACACACAGTAAGCTCTATTGAGCTAAATCACAATGCAACCTTACATGAAATACTATTTATAATAAGAAATGTGTAGTGTTCAGTCCGCATCAGCTGCCCTGGCAACGGAGCGCCGGAGCATTTCCATCGTGATGGAGGCCAAGTTCATGGGATTTGTTGCATGACAGGGCCCATAGGTTTACTATAATACACATGGCACATGTGTTTATGTGTGTGTGTGTGTGTGTGCGTGTGTGCAGACGCAGTGACGATGGGCTCGGTGTTTGGTCGCAGCACGGCTCTCAACCTGCAGACGTCCCAGCTGAACACCCCTCAAGACGCTTCCTGTACCCACATCCTGGTATTCCCCACCTCCGCCACCACACAGCTGGCTGCCAGCTCCTACCCCACAGAGGATAACGCTGGTAAGGGCTCCACATTAGACCTCCATGTTGAATGCAGAGTGTATTTAGATGCAAGGTTATTCAATACAACCAATATGTTAGCTGCAATAACATTATATCTTAAAATCTATTCTTGAGCTGGAAAGCTTAATATCAGAAATTAGGTATTGTATACTCAGCATCTTACAGTAACTATTGCTGGATTTAAGTTATGTGCAGTTCACAAATATCCCCACCAGAGTGTGCAATTGTCTCAGGATTGTTTGGTATAGAGTCAGAGGAATGTTATGAAAAAAAAAACATTTGAGAGTAAAATTACACAGAACAATAAATGTGTATGGGATGTGTATCTGTAGCTGACTAGACAGATAACTCTCTGATGTGTATCTGTAGCTGACTAGATAGATAACTCTGCTGTGTTTCTGTAGCTGACTAGATAGATAACTCTGCTGTGTTTCTGTAGCTGACTAGATAGATAACTCTGCTGTGTTTCTGTAGCTGACTAGATAGATAACTCTGCTGTGTTTCTGTAGCTGACTAGATAGATAACTCTGCTGTGTTTCTGTAGCTGACTAGATAGATAACTCTGCTGTGTTTCTGTAGCTGACTAGATAGATAACTCTGCTGTGTTTCTGTAGCTGACTAGATAGATAACTCTGCTGTGTTTCTGTAGCTGACTAGATAGATAACTCTGCTGTGTTTCTGTAGCTGACTAGATAGATAACTCTGCTGTGTTTCTGTAGCTGACTAGATAGATAACTCTCTATGCTATGTTTCTGTCTCCAGACGACATGTTCGACCTGCCTTTCCCTGACGAGCTGGAGAATGACATAGGACATGACATTCTCAACCTGCACCCCTCCCCAAACACCTCCCCCGTACCCTCTCCTGGCTCCCCCTCTGGCATGGGGGGAAGCTCACACTTCCAGCATAACAGGGTGAGTTCAGGAACCAGGCTAAGTGACTCGATTCATATGAATTATGCAGAACTTTTCCTGATACTTTTGGTGGCCATAATTCCTTAATGTTCCCTCTGTCCTCCAGAGTCAGGGAGAGAGGTTTCTGTCCAGGGAGAACCCTCCAGAGGAGCTGAAGCAGCAGCCTCTAGCCCTGGGATACTATGTCTCCACTGCCCAGGCCGACAGCTTGCCTCACTGGTTCTGGGCCTCCTGCCCTCAGGCTCAGAACCAGTGTCCACTCTTTCTCAAGGTAAGGGTCCACGTACTTGTTGATTTGTGTGTGTGTGAGGGTGGGGGGTGAGATGGGTGTGTGTGGGTGCATACTTTTGTGTGTGTGTGTGCGTTCAGACACTTACTCCTGTTTCTCCCCTCCAGGCATCTCTACACCACCACAACTCCATCGCCACAGCCCAATCAGATGAGCCCAATCAGACAAGCTCAGACAAGACGACCAAGAAGATACCTCACCCTCTGGACTCCAAGACCACCTCTGACGTGCTCAGGTTAGTAGGTTATGCTTTATGCCCAGTACCTATGGTTGCAAAATTCTGATAACTTTCCCAAAATTTAACCAGGATTTCTGGAAAACCAGGGAATTTAAGGAAAGTTCCTGTTGTTTTGCAACCCTCCCAGTATCCACTGCCCATCCCATCCTACCTTGTTCTACTGTATAACACCCTATCATCTCCTCTCTCACTCTGTCATATAAGTTCTTATTGTCACTAACTTGCCCTCTGTGGTGAAGTAGTAGATTATGTGCGGGATCATTTGTATTAATAAGTCATGTCTTGCGTACTAATGTAGGTTTGTGTTGGAGCAGTACAACGCCCTCTCGTGGCTGACGTGCAACCCTGCCACCCAGGACCGCCGCTCCTGCCTGCCAGTCCACCTGGCCGTGCTCACACAGATGTACAATGCCGTCCTCAACATGCTCTAGCGATGGGACTTATTCATGGACAGCTAAGGAAACTGAGTACTGTACAATCCATGGCCTCTGAGGTCATGTGTGCCTGCCTGCAATGTCTCTGTCTTGTCTCTGTCTGGACACCAAATTCTAGACGGACAGATAGGGTGAGACTTATGGACCCCTTTTACACCTAGTATTAACAAGGGGTCTGTGATCAAATCATTGCTATATTTCACTGGATTGCTGGCCGTTGTAGGACAACAGATTGTGCTGGTCCTTGGTTGGGAAAACAAACAAACAGTACAGAGAACAGTATGGACATGAACAGTATGGTCAGCCATGAGACCAGCCCAGTGCAATTCTTACCTTTAAAAAATGGTTATTGTAAGATGCGGGGATGTGCCAACAACCATCTGAAAAGGCACATACAGCCTGAGAGAGAACATGGAGATATCCAACTATGCCCTTTTTATTGACATAATAGGACATTTCAGTGTTACACTTGTCATTATCAGATCAGCATTGTTGTACAGGAGGACGTTTCACCCTGTTCCTGTGAGACTGAAGATGTTTTGAAGCCATGGAGGAAACATGTTAAAGGGTGCACTATGTGAACTACAGTGTAGTCCTGCATGAAGAGTTGGACCATCCCCCTTACCAGCCATAACAATTATACACTGGGAGCTACAGACATCCACTTGTAGGATGGGAGCCTGGGAGTCACCTGCATGTCCTGTATCTGCCCCACACTGCACAACCAGGGACCACAGCAACACAGCAGCTTCCTACAGTACCTTCAATGACACTTTTACGCATTTGTAAGGAACTGTGTTTATGAGTTCATTGGCTCGCGGTTTAGTATTGAAATTCATACCAACAATCATAAGAGGGCGGAGAACACAACAATTTCCTGTGAGGTCAAAGCATTTGATAATGGCACTTTTTCCTTACTTTTTGGAAGTTACAATTTTATTGCTGTACATATGAACACACTGAATACAATTAGACAAATAATGAACAGAGATTCTTGTTTATAGTGTTAAAGTGACATTTGCGAAGAATCTAGACTTATTTTTCATATTTAAAATAAAATTTTGAAGACAAAAAATTATCAAGGTCTTTTCCAAATTGAATATTAATCGCCTTGGGGTCGGAAATGGAAATGGAAATTTTGAAGCAAATTGTAATAAAAATTGTTAAAATGTCATATTTATATATAGTATATCGTGCATATAAATTCATATATATATATATATATATATAAATATATATATATATATATATATTACTTCTCTAAAACAGCCACATGATGGTGATAGTGGTTTATAGATAACTTTCTCTTTGAAGAGGCAAATACAGTATAAATCTTTTATCAAAGACAATGCATTTTAGTTATATACTTTTATATTTTTTTCAATTATTGAAATGTCAACTTTTTGCCGTTTTTATTTAATGAGTTTAAGTTAAGGAGCTTAATACTGCAGGGAAGATATATTTATAAAGTGTCTCTCTTCTCCTGCTAAATAAACTTGAAATAGGCAATAGATTTCAATGGTATGTATTTGAGCATTACATGGGTGTTGTATATTTAACTAATATGGTTTATTTCCGTGGTGGTCCTAAATGATGTCAAGCAAACCATCAGAAAAGCCTATTTCTTGAGCTCCACTCAAACTGCCCTGCTATTTGTACAATTCCTAGCATGTTTGTTTATACACTTTTCAGCTGTGTTTTTTTGAATTTCTCACAGCTGTACATTTCATGCTGGTTTAATTTACTTTATTTTAAGTTATTCCTATAAAGTATTTTTTGCTGTGGGCTTTTTTTTATATAAATATATACATATGAAGTCTCATTCAATATACAGCCAAGGGTGTATTGCCAAGAAATGTACTCTAAAGTACAAAAGAGGGCAAGTTTGCAAATTTGTTACATCTGCCATCACTTTGAATATGAGACAGATCTATCTTGGAGAAGAGATCTTTGACTTTTACACTCTTTTTTTTTTAGTAAATTATTAAAACTCTTGAAAAAACTCCCTTTGAGTGTGTGTGTTCTCTATGCTGTTTTATTCAACGTTGGAGTCTTTAATCTGTTGATATCTTTATATGATTTGGGACAGTGCCACTCTGATCCCTCATTGAATTTGAGACAAGCTGCGTGATTTGTCCCAGACATTGATTCCATTGACATGTTGATACACTGACTACATGTAATGTGGTTGGAATGGTCTGGCGCATCAATGCTCTGCTATCTGCATTTGTGTAGAAGAGAGGAGAGGGGAGGAGAGTGCCTGTTAGCACGTTTCAAACCTTTCCTCTTGTCCTGTCAACACAAGGACCTGAGAATTGGATCAACACCGCGGACCCCCGCTCACATCTTCCCTGCATTTTGGAGACTATGTGGGAGACATGCTGAGAGCTGCTCTGTAGTGGTACTGTATCAGCCCAGACACAACTTGTTCTCTCACTAACACTGTCACAATCTTCACAACGTTGTTGTAGCATACAGTTCAGCTTATAACTTATTGAAACAAACAGAAACATGACTGATAGTGTTTCCTTGCATCATGCTTTTTTCATTCATGTGTTCTACATTGTAGAATAATAGTGAAGACATCAAAACTATGAAATAACACATATGGAATCATGTAATAACCACAAAAGTGTTAAACAAATCAAAATATATTTGATAGATTCTACAAAGTAGCCACCCTTTGCCTTGATGACAGCTTTGCACACTCTTGGCATTTTCTCAACCAGCTTCATGAGGTAGTCACCTGGAATGCATTTCAATTAATAGGTGTGCCTTATTAAAAGTTAATTTGTGGAATTTATTTCCTTCTTAATGCATTTGAGCCAATCAGTTGTGTTGTGACAAGGTATGGGTGGTATACAGAAGATTGCCCTATTTGGTAAAAGACCAAGTCCATATTATGGCAAGAACAGCTCAAATAAGCAAAGAGAAACGACAGTCCATCATTACTTTAAGACATGAAGGTCAGTCAATCTGGAACATTTCAAGAACTTTGAAAGTTCTTAAAGTGTAGTCGCAAAAAGCGCTATGATGAAAATGGTTCTCATGAGGACCGCCACAGGAAAGGAAGAACCAGAGTTACCTCTGCTGCAGAGGATAAGTTCATTAGAGTTCTGCACCTCAGATTGCAGCCCAAATAAATGCTTCACAGAGTTCAAGTAACAGACACCTCAACATCAACTGTTCAGAGGAGACTGCGTGAATCAGACCTTCATGGTGGAATTGCTGCAAAGAAACCACTACTAAAGGACACCAATACTTTTTTTGTTACTACATGATTTCATATGTGTTATTACACTGATGTCTTTACTATTATTCTACAATGTAGAAAATAGTAAAAATAAAGAAAACCCCTGGAATGCCACATCCAAATACCAGCAAGTCACAACTTACCTAATGAGCCATCCATCAACCCAGCTGAAGGCGACTGTAAGCTCCAGGCACTGTGGCACTGCTGAAATTTGATTAAGTCAACAACCTGCTGATTGAGACGCTGTCCTGCGTTTGAATGTCTTTAACTCATCACACAAAAGAGAGTTGGTTGGTAACAACTCTGCGTGGCGCTGCCGAGCTGATGACTCTGTGTTGAAACACACATAATCCCAGTAAGAACATGTCCATCAAATATACAGTATTATAATCAATCAATCAGACAAAGAAAAAAGAAAAACCTGTTCAGTAGGACCAGCTATGTTCAAGGTGCTTCTTCTGTCAGTGTATCTTTATTTAACTAGGCAAGTCAGTTAAGAACAAATTCTTATTTACAATGACGGCCTACCTACAGGGTCAGCCTCTGGAGCGAATTAGGGTTAAGTGCCTTGCTCATGGACACATCAACAGGTTTTTCACCTTGTCGGCTCAGGTATTTGAAACAGCAACCTTTTGGTTACTGGCCCAACGTTACCACTAGGCTACCTGCCTCCCAACTAATTATTTTAAAGCACCACATCCTGTGGCTTTAGAGAGCAGGTTAGAGGGGAGGAGTGCTGTTTCGTGGAGGTCAGAGACTCAGTCCATTTGAGCATCAGGGTCAAATGAAAGCGCCCACTCGACAAAAGGGCCTGCGTTTCAATAAAGCCATCACATGAAAATGGTGAGCAAACAAACCATACAATAAGTCAAGCTGTATGGCAGCAGTGGAGGAGGAGAATGAGGAGGTCTAGTGAAAAGGCAGTGGTCATTGAATAGCCCAGCGCTGAAGAGTAACTCCCGGTGTGGCAAGGCTGTCTAATGGCCACTGTGTTGCGTTATCCACAGATGGCCTATTAGACCATGTCTATTCACCTGCTATCTGCCTTACCACCACGTGGCTGCAGTCAAATGGCCTCCAGACTGGACAATGGAGCCGAGGAGCGGCCCTGAAAATATGGCTATTAACAGAAATACAATTAGCACTCAATTACGTTTTATCCCCTTCTGCAAATGTGGCCCTTAACAAAGGAACAAGGTTCTCTAATGGTACCTTATGAGGTCACTATAGAGGTTCTCTAATGGTACCTGATGAGGTCACTATAGAGGTTCTCTAATGGTACATTATGGGGTCACTATAGAGGTTCTCTAATGGTACCTGATGAGGTCACTATAGAGGTTCTCTAATGGTACATTATGGGGTCACTATAGAGGTTCTCTAATGGTACATTATGGGGTCAACCTAAATACACATGATCTATCCACAATGAATTACAACAAAAGAGGAATTAATTGTGGATAGATCATGTGTATTTAGGTTATACATGTATTTAGTGCAGGAACACAAGGAACAATTTCTGATAAAAGTAAATTCCCTAAAGATAGTTTGTAGGTGTTCAACTAACTGTCCACTAATTGTCCACTACCCCCAACCCTACCCTAGACCGGTAATACATTGTACTTACAGCAGTAATGCATACCTTAACCCTAACCCTTACCCTAAAGCTGTTCAAGGGTCTGAGGTGTGGGCTGGAGTAGTTTGGGGGTCTGTGGGGTTCATAAGATGACAGATTCATCATCAGTCCCACACCAAAGGGCAGACAGATAGACAGACATACGTAGACAGAAACATGGTGTCAGGGTAGCCATGGCTAGAAGGGAGCTCTGGTCTCTGTGAGTCGCACCCCATCCCATCCCGCCCCACCCCACCACACACCCTGGACTTGACTGTTACAGGACATCTGGAGCTACAATCTGGAGGGACCGCTGCATAGGGCCATAGCAGGTTCTCCTCCATGCTTTACATTGTAATCATATTTATTGCACAGACACGTTTTAGATGTCACTGTTCAAAGGCAACGCTGTGGGTAGGTAGCCCCAGAAGGTCATCTTTGAAGGGTCTGGCCATTCTCCCTGACCAAATGTCTACTACATAACGGATGTGTCCAGTTAGAATTACTACTGTTGTAAGATGGTCAATCATCAACTTGTCACCTTAGAGGATCAGACCTCGGCACCTTCTATAGGTTATGATATGATACAAGTTATTGATGTGTTATTATTCAAAAGTATCATGATATTTCCTCTTTGTAAATTAATTATCTTAATTCCCATAGAGAACAAAAAAGAACAACACTACAAAATCCTAGTGAAACATAATTATTTCTAATAGTTATCTAATATTCTCTCTCTCTCTCTCTCTCTCTCTCTATCTCTCTCTCTCTCTGTCTGTCTCTGTCTTTCTCTCTCGCTCTCTCTCGCTCTCTCTCCAATATCATTTCAATAAGGAGCTCGTCTCCCTGTGTGAGGCTTGCCAGCCAGGCAGACTAGAGCCTGTTATCTTCCAGATGGCTACAAGGAGGTCTAGCTCTTGGCAAAGCTTCCACTTAAAGCGGAGAGCCATCAACAGCTTTTGTTTACAGGGTCCCTGTTGAAACGACAGAACATCTGCCAACTCAGCAGCCTGTTGGAAAACATCTGATTTTGTCTGAGAGTGTTTTCGGGCTTCTCTCTACATTTGCATAAATAGTTTTTTGTTTCGGGGCCTAAAAGGAGTGAGCAGCGGCAGAATCGCAGTTTCCCTTCCTGTAAATCTCTCATTCGCAGGGTATTATATCCTTCAGGCCAAACGAAAACTCCACTTAACACTTCAGCCAAAGTAAATAGAGGGAGATAAAAGCACTGGGGACTTCAAAGCACAGAGTATTAGCCTCTCCTGCGCCAACATCAAATAAGTCCCCACGCAAAAACAATGGAAATAAAATATTGAAGTGAATTAATCCTCTCTATGACTGCCAAAATGTACCTGAGAGCGCTGAGGCGGTTGGGATGTTGATATTCTTGAAGGATGGTATTTGACACAATTCTGAGGTGAATCTGAGGCTCGGGTTGCACATTTGGCAAAGGAGATGGTTTCTGTATTCCTGGTGTTATTGAAAGGCAGGGGCGCAACTTCCCCCCCAGTTTTATAATTGCACTGTGATACAAAACGTTGCACCGGTGTGCTTTAGGGCCATGCGGATGCCTCAGAGCAGTCGGGTAGGCTGTTTTCCGGTTTCAGCCAGCTGGATTTAGGACCGCATGGTAACCACAGAGCATGCGGACAGGCTGGGCTGTGTTATAGGACCAGCATGGGAGAGATGATCAGAGGCAGCAGCTGTTTGTGTTGCGCTTTTTCTCCGAGTTGTAACAGCAAGCAGAGCAGAAACTGGCTACTCTTTAGTTGACTGATTTAGCTGGCAAGGTAACTGCTGTTTGACAGAAAAAATAAGTATTTATTCCCAGTGCTGAGCTAGTAGTGTAACTGACATGTTATGTTAGCCAATGTTTTATCCCCTCTCAACTGAAGTGAATTAACTACTATCATCTTGTTAGTTAGCTAGTAGCTACCGCAGCCAGTTCAGCTCTAGCTAGCCTCTAGCTATCTGTCAGGTAGCAGCTGTTGTGTGTATGGAAATGTTTTGTAGCCTTTGTTTTGTCCCGTTTCAACCGAAGTCAATTTGAATTTGGCTGACATTAGCTAGCTAGCTCACTAACTTTAGCTATTATTTTTGCCTCAATCACACTAGACCTGAATCAAATGATGAAACCAGCGGCCAAACGATTGAAGAAATATATATTCTGACGTTTCTTCAGCATAATGTGAGTTTTTATTAGTCAGTATAGCAATGTAAGGTTATTGATCTTTCAGTTTCCTTAGCTAATTCCCTACTTTTCACACTGATACGGTATAACCAGCTCTACAGGCTTCAATGTCATGGTGCCCAGTCGGTACACAACACTATGATCATCATGCCTTAGCAGGATCAGATGGTGACAGGTGTCCCTGCAGGGTGAGACAGCCAGGGAAGACCAGTCTACGGAGCTCAGGTGAATTTTGCAGTATATTATATCAATCAGTGAATGGATACAATGTTCCATCTTGAGTTGATGGGTAGGCTACAGTCTGGGATCTGGGAATAATGGTAATTTCAATTATTGAACCATTGATTCCATTCTTGGATAATATAATGTATAAATGTACACCAAGGTAATTCTTTGTCATGCCTCATCTGAGCAGGATCAGATGGTGACAGGGGTCTCATCAGGGTCAGGCAGCCAGGGAAGACCAGTCTGTGACTGCGCAGAGGCGAACTTTTGCAGATACAACACTTTATTCTCTCAGTGCAGCGAAAAATAGTTTAAATCTTTTGATTGATAGTTTCAATACCTGACAAACCTCTAAAGCTGATTTCCAAACTGTATCAAGGGTTGATAGTGGCTTTTCATGTAAAACATGTAAAACAGAAATGTGAAGCGGACCTGAGAGACGCTATTGATGATGATGAATGGATACAGAATGCCCAGTAATATTCATATAATCTCAAACATAAATTACTTCAGTTTAAGACTATCCATAGAACGTACTATATGCCAGTTAAACTGAATATCATGCACTCAGAAATGTCATTCTTCTGCTTGAGGTGTAATAGACAAAAGGGGACATATTTGCATGTGTTAGGGTCATGTGAAGGCTGGCTGAATTCTGGAAAAGAGTATGTTCTTTTATCTCAGCATGTCTACAGATTCACCCTGTTTTTGTTTGCTTGGAAATGTTGATACTGTTATTAAAAGAAACTGTGTAACCTATCATTTATAGTGGCTAAGAAATGCATTGCCATTAATTGGAAGGTTGGTTATCTTCCCACAATGTCACAATGGATGGCAGAAATGTCACGTTATGTATCACTAGATTAGATTTATTACAAGATTAATGGTACACTATGAAACTTTCATAAGGTCTGGATTCCTTATACGGAATACTGTACAACAAAAGGAGTCTGTATTGAAAACATGCCAACGTCAGGAGAGATTCCTATTTAGGCAATCCCAATCCCAGCTGTACTGTTGGTTGTCACTCTGGCCTTGGCCTAACACACTTGCAACCAATAATGAATGTTTCACTACGATCATAAAGCTGGGTGTGGTGTGTTGGGTTGGGGACGCTGCAGGGCCGTGGACCCCTAGGGACAAAACGGGGTGACCCAGCTATATTATGTACAAGTTAAAAGAACTCTACAGTACTATTAACCCTATGATTTGAATTATATGGAGGATGTACTTTTTCGGTGTGTTAATATGTAGGGGGTGAATGTGTATTTTTATTAAACTTTTGATTTCCAAACCTTTCCCTTGAGACATAAAAAAAAAGATGCAAAGGAAGTTGTGTTGGGGACAGAGTTGAGTTATTGACTCGACTGTTGGGGGGTCGGGTATGCAGGCTGGCTGGGCGGTCTGGCTGAAATTTGAAATAGTGGATGTCTTAAAGACAATCAAAAGTTAAGTCTTTGTACTTTGTTTGTAAGAATTGTTCATTTGTTAGGCTATTGATTAAAGGTGCACCACAATATTGATTATTGAATTTTCATCGATCTAGTTCAGTCTTATCAACCACTTAAACATATTTAACAATGGTCTCTTACCTAGAATGATGACTGAGGGCATTTTTGCTTACTTTTTTTTGTTCTAAATAGAGATGGCTGAAGGGCCATAGGTCATATTAGATTGTGTAGAAATTCAGTAAATTAGCATTATATGCCCCCAGAAATGGGAGGACTCTCAGACTCCCCGCCAAGTTATATCCCCCTCCACTTCTAAAACCAAAGTTGCGCCCCTGTTGAAAGGGGTTAAGTGGAAATCATGAGGAGAGGTAAGGTAAATAGAAAAAAACTGGCAGGGAATATATCTGAATTTAATCAATTTAAACAGCCAAGCATAAAGAGTTGAAATACTGGGTGTGCTCCTGAGATGATGAAGATTACAATGTGTACCATGTTACAGTAAATCATTACACCAACATTGAACATCAAGATTTCCACAGATGTTAAGTGAAAACCCTTTAAAACTCTGTAAATCAGTAACAAGAACAGCCCTGTTATTAGAAAACAACAGTTGAATGCATTGAAATGAGCTTGATTTAGTTTTGCACCTTGGGGATTATTCTATTGATACCATTGTACCATGCAAACTAATTTAAGATCAAGTATTTGAAAAGATTTGACATATGAATTTGTCATATGAATTGGGTCCTTAAGGTTATGTTTTTGAGACCACAGGAGAATTGACTGTGAGAATTGCATTGTGTTGTACCCAAGCAGTGCTTAATTTCTCCACAAGGGAGAGTTGTTGTCGAACAGATCACACCCAGACAGAGGATCCATTATGTTTCTATTAGCCACAGTGGCTAGGATTCATTTAGAAATAACCATCACCTTTGCTATCTGGAAATCAAGTTGTTTCACATGACATCCTTTCTTAATTAATGAGAATTGAAATGACCAATCGGCGTAGCCACATACACACACATGCATGGGTACACACGCATGGGCGCACACACACACACACACACACACACACACACACACACACACACACACACACACACACACACACACACACACACACACACACACACACACACACACACACACACACACACACACACACACACACACACACACACACACACAGAGAGAGAGAGAGAGAGAGAGAGCTGCAACATTTCAGAGTGCCACATAAATACAAGGTCTCGCTGAAGGCACTTACACTGCAATCTCCTGAAAAATATGTCCCTCCTCTGTCTCTCTGCTAGTCCATTCAAGTTGCATTTGAAAATGTGGATCAAAGCCAGGATCTTTTTCTGATCATTACATAGATAGGCAATAATGAATACATAATAATTTATTAACTAGGTTTGTCTCCTTGTATATTCTCCAGAACTATATTTCAAAGATAAATCAACTAACTAGACAGCATGACTGAAAGCAGAGAACATTAGCTTCTTCTTTTTTTTTTTACTCATTTGGGTTGGCATTTGGCATTGCACTGTAAAACAACACTAATGTTTGTCAAAATCATTTCACCTGATAAACTACTGTTGCCAGAGTGCCTTGGTGACCACAATGACTGCTGACATTCAACTAAAAAATGTATTGTTTCCTTGCAGTGCCATCGACCCACTATTTGTTGTTGGTCTAAAAGCACTTTGAAGTGAAAGTCTGTACACTCATTAAAATAAAACAACATCCATTTGTCTTTTTCCACAGGGCTTCATTAGAGGAGAACTCATCATTGATAACAGAAATATCCGTCCAATCGATCGTGCCTTGTTTCTCATGCTGTCTAGCAGACTACTGTAGCTCCCCTCTCTCCACTCTCTCTCTTCTCCGCCTTCTCTGGTTCTCATTTGGCCGTCTTAATCATAAAAGCATCACCAAGCAGCCGTTGTAGGGTAAACTGAGAGGTGAAATGTGCCCCTAAAAATTCCTTTTTCACTCAAGTGGACAAACATACACAAAGGAAAGGTTCTCTGCTCCCAGATCAAATGGCAAGGGGGTGATTATTAAAGACAGAAGACAAGCAGGTACTGTAGACGTGGTAGCTGCAGTTGCTCACACACTGTAGGCCTGCATGGATGAGGTACACACACCTACGAACGCATACAGACACCAACACAGACAGACACACAGACACATGCATACACACAGACACATGCATACACACACACACACACACACACACACACACACACACACACACACACACACACACACACACACACACACACACACACACACACACATACACACACACAAACACACACACACACACACACCACACACACAGCAGCTGTGGCAGCAGATGAACATACACAAACACCATCTAAAGGAAACTAAATCTGCTTGGTAGTTGATGTATAGTATACCGTGCATGATGCCAGCGAGAGGTAAAGGAGAGACTTTGGAGATTCTAGCATCTTATCTCGTACCTGTCGGCGAGTGAGGTTAACGTTTTGGACATCCTACTCTCCCATTACATTCGCTTTCTAAGCCGGCAGCCCCTCTGACCGCCTATAATTGTAGTCATCAGTCTCTATTTCTATGGATGTGTCCCACTGACTGTAGGGCCTCTGACAAAAGATGATGTAGAGCTCTCTTCTTTTAAACAGTTGCACATGGGAGTCTCCCCTTTCCTCTGGCTGGCCAGGCGTTACACCAAAAAAAATGCTAGGTTATGTGCTGGGTTATTGATGCTTGGTGCTGGGTTATTGATGCTGGGTTATTGATGCTGGGTTATATGACCTAGTGGTTCAGCTCAGAAGACTGGAGACTTGGCTTAATAGGGTGTGGCTTTCAGATAGTTATTTTTGGCCACCCGTGAAAGTGGCGCAGTGGTCTAAGGAACTGCATCTCAGTGCAAGAGGAGTCACACCAGTCCTTGGTTTGAATCTAGGCTGTATCGCATCCGGCCGTGATTGGGAGTCCCATAGAGCGGCGCAGAATTGGCCCAGTGTCGTCCGGGTTTGGCCGGGGTAGACCGTCATTGTAAATAAGAATTTGTTCTTAACTGACTTTTCTAGTTAAATAAAGATTCAATAAAAACTAAAAAATGTAAATGTAATTCCGGTTAATCTGTTCTGTTGTATTGTTATCACATGTTAAGCTCGTACACTGACACTTTGAAGCTTTAATGGGTCTTACACAAGTGTCTAAGTTCCTCAAGAGGCTTTACATATACAAATGTTGGGATATGTAAATAATACATATACGAACATTGTATCTCAATGCTGGGATAAGTAAATAATTATGTCATTAATTTTATTTCAGTATAAGTAATGTGCAAAAATATTCAAGGACCATTTTGTAGTGTACAATTTTGTAGTGTACAATTTGTACTGTACAAACTTAACACGATGAACAGGAATTACATTTACTCTTATGGGTGGTCAAAAAAATTATCTGAAAGACATGCCCCTAATAGGCCACACTTCCTGAAAATAACCTATGGATTACATTAAATAAGATCCAGCTATTGGGTCAACCAAACTGATGTTTAAAAAAACAACAACTGCTGGTTAAATTAACCCATGTTTGGGTCATTCAAACAACCCAACATGTTGGGTTATTCAGTAACCCAACTGGCTGGGTCAAAATAATCCAGTGTGTGTTCTGTCCAATATTTACTCAGCGCTGTGTTACCAAATAACCCAAATGGTGTTATTTTTAACCCAGCATTTTTTGGAGTGTAGTGAGAAACAGTCGCCACTCCAGACTCATCTGCTCCATTCCATATCTACTTCTAATGGTGGGAAAACAGTTTTAATTCATAACTTTTCCATGTCCAAGACTTTCATGAAAAAATACGCTGAAGAATAAGATTAAGAAAAATGATACTTTTTATGCTGTTTACTGTTTGTGGCCTACTTGACGACTCATTGAATTCATAATTATCGCACAAAGAGGCAATTCTGAGAAAAACTTGAAGGCATTTGATATATTAGATGAGAGTATGAATTCAGTGTATTTAATGCACAGTATGTATATTGTATAATACAGTGTATACACAGGGCCCTGGGTTGCAGCATATGTCGTTGTTGTAATTAATGGTAAACTGTATCAAGCGAAGATATATACGTTCAAACAGCTTATTGTTGTTTTGATTTAATGTATTTTGCCTCATATAACTCTATTTTAGCCAATGTCGGTTTTTTCTGTTTTTTGTATGCGCAAATACATGACCAAAATGTATTTTAAAAATACACATGTAAATAGGATAATAATATTTTTTCTCAAAACAGATTTTTGCCTGTTTTGCTATTATTATTTAGAAAACGTTTCACAACGCATCATATGTCTAGAGTCTAGACAGTTAAAAGGACGCGGACGCTGTTATTAGATACCTTAATGGCTGTGCCACAATTGATTGTAAAACTGAGACAGAAAAGTCTTTGCTCAGGGCATGTCGGCAGAGGTAAGGAGCTCCAAGCATACAGTATTGGCTTGTCAAGAACTACAGGAGCTAAATGACAGTCCACGGTGAGATTCTTATTTTTCATTCTTACTAACATTGCTTTCAATTCGATGATTAAATTATTAATACCATGAAACATGCAAGAAAAACTGGATTAGGCAACACGACCTAGTTGTTGTTAATTTACCATAGCTAATTATCTTAACATTTAATACGCTTAAACGAAATGAAATAATATCTTCCTTTGAAATGTAGTTGGTTAATTAGTTTATTCTGTATGGACACTTTGATATTTGTTGTGTGAGAAGATATATCACTGACATTTTGATATCATAACTGTTTATTTATTTATCAATCAGGATATGCATAGTAAACGAGGAAAAAGCCCCCTGTCCTATGCTAAATAAATAAATATAGGCTACAATTGCCTACAATAAAGACATTCATGTTTTAATAAAAAACAAAAATTTAACTAATATAATTCGAAATGTTACATTATATTAAACCATACATTTTTTAGAAATGTAAAAACCAGTCGGGTTAGAACTGCATCGTTTAAAGCGCTCCTGCCAGAATATTAAGCAAGAGTTGTTGTAACCCCCAGTCGACAACCGAGATGGCAGTCGTCTTTAATTGAAGAAGACAGATTTTCAAACGATCTCCGTGAGCGAGGCATCTTAAATTGTTACAACTATTTTGAGAGAAAAACCATCTTCTCAAATGGTCCTGTTTAACATTTACTCCTTTCCCTAGCAAAGGACACGTGGAGCGGGGTCCGGGTGAAGGAAAATTGCCTCATTATATACGAGCAGGGGTTTTCTGAGTTTGCTTTGTAAACCGCCAGGAAGAAGGGAAGTTATTGTAACAATTATACTTGATCGACCCCATTTTTCTCAGATGGATTTTTAACAAGGACTAGCTTTGAATTTCCAACATCAATGTCGACTTTTAGCATAAATCAAAGTTTGTTTATATTATTTTCATGAAACACTTTAATGGATATTTAAATCCCCTCAACATTTGAGAATTCAATAGACCAGTGTTCTTTCGTATTTAAGATGAATTGAAAAATGTAAACTATTCACCAAACTAACGTTACATAGCCTAAAATGTATTGAAACAAATACTGGCTATAGGCCTACTGTCTAACATTCCAAACTAATGGCAACCTAATATTTATTTAGATATATCAGCACTTCAATAGCTTGGATCTAGAGCATAATTAAAGTGAATTAATAACATTAAATTGGATTACACGTCATATGAAAATGCTTACAAACAGGTTACACACGAATGCTCAATAAATCAACTAGTTCTTCGTGTACATAGTATCTAACCCTGGGAAGTATTGTATTTGAAAATATATTTCCATCCCACCACAGCATGGCGCTAAGGCACCGTATAAAATAATATTCATATTCTTACATATTAATGACAGAGTAAACATGAAAAACACATAGCCTACCAGTGATAATAACGATAACAACAACAATACTACTACTAATATAAATGACCTTTAGTAGGGGCTCCCGAGTGGCGCAGTGGTCTATGGCACTTTATCTCAGTGCAAGTGGCGTCACTGTAATCCCCGGTTCGAATCCAGGTTGCATCACATCTGGCCGTGATTGGGAGTCCCATAGGGCGGCGCACAATTGGCCTAGTGTCGTCCAATTTTGGCCGGGGTATGCCGTCGTTGTAAAAAATAATTTGTTCTTAACTGACTTGCCTAGTTAGATAAAAGTTACATAAAAATAGTAATACAAGTTGCAGAAATGGAAGCCGTCATTGTAGACTTTGGCATTGGCAAGTGTTCATGTGTAACTTAAATTAAAAGCCAATCCTGCATTTTTTAATTTAGACTAATGGATGATCGATTAAAAAAAGAGCAGTATTGTTTTTTCATTTTCATTTAATTTTTTCACAATAAGGTCTGTAGACTGTGGGCCCTGTTATGTAAGTAATCTTATTCATTATATGTTTAGATTTTAATTAGCTGTTGTTGTTTGTCAAATATACAGGAAAGAAGTAGACACATTTTCTTGCTATGCCTTTGTAATGCCCCCAAAAATACTAACATCCACAGGCCTATTTATCAGCAAGGAAACTGGATGTAGCCTATAGGCTAATGTAGGCTAGTCCCACATATGAATAAGGTATTTTGTATTTAATATACATTACCTTTTATCCCATGGTTATGTTTACCTTTATAATGACAATAATGCATTGAATCCATTTATTTACTTTATTGGGCATTTCTTCAACATGGTACTATTTTCAGAACTTTACTATTTCTTATTATAGCAGTGGCAAATATACAGTACAATAGTTTAAAAGTTGCTCCTTCATTTTCATTAACCATCATAAATCTAAATCTCAGGTTAAAAAGGCATATGTCTTTATAAACCAGTCAGATCTGACTCAGTGCAGAAATACATTTTTAACATGTTCTTTCTCTGGGTATCTGCATCTCTCTCTCTAAATGCTCCACACAACATATTTTATGAGCCAAGACATTCTCTGCTCTTTTGCTTTGCTTTGCTGTGTACAGTATACTGCTCACACCACGCTCACACAGGAAAACCAGAACGCACTCCCCTCCCTAACATCAAAGTGTACAGTGGTGCAGTAACTTTGGCCTGAGAGATATGAGCAAGTTCCCAAATCATATTTCCCCAGACATTTCCACAGAATGGTGTTCCTCGAATTACAATCGCCTGGAATCTCTCTGACTCCCTTCCCCTCCCTTCTCCTCCTCCCTTCCCCTCCCATCTCCTCCTCCATTCCATTCCCCTCCCATCTCCTCCTCCATTCCCCTCCCATCTCCTCCTCCATTCCCCTCCCATCTCCTCCTCCTCCCCTCTCTCCTTCTATTTCTCCTCTCTCATTCATCAAGTTAAGCATTATGGATCAATATTGGTTACACAGACAATATTGGTTACTCTGCCATCACCTAAAAACCTCTCCTGAATGTGACTTGTTTTATGGTACACTGTCACATTGTGTAGCCTAGCACAATCTTTTTCAGGATAAGACCCTGTCTTATCAAAACTGTTATCAAGATTCTCAGATAAGGCTAAATAATATTCTGCCGGTGGAAAAAACATGTTGTTAAGTCTTTCCACACATACTTCCCTATACCAGGTTGAAATGAATAGAGCCCAAAGTCTATATTCAGTCGAATTTGTCTCATAAAGTACACCACTCCTGATGTGGCCAGAAGACTTTAAACCCAGCAATAGATACATTACAATTGTATCATGTATTGGCTAAGTACCTGCTTGAAAGACTATGTAGGCCACGATCACAATGATATATAAAAGCTAAACATGACCTGTATACTGTAATATTGTTACACAAACAACTTCAATGCAGTGCTAGAAAAACAGTAAGGGTGAGAAGTAGGAGTTCTCTGTAAGTGCCATGCAGTACTCATGTGTATAATGACAGGCAGGGTGCCTTAACTGTGTTCTGGTTGACAAAGGATAATCTATGTTCTTGAAATCCTACTCACTTTCTCTTCACTTCCCTGACTAATTGACACCCAGGGGTTCCTCTACATGGGAAATTCTGTGTGTTTAGGAATACACACACACGTAGCCTTGTACCCACACACACACACACAGTCCAGTCTTTCCAAGTCTCTCTCTCTCCTCTACACCCTACCCCCAACCCCAATCCCAATCCCAGCCAGATGATTCTCAGCAGAGAGAAATAGACAGAAGCCCTCATTTGCCTGGTTTATCATTCTATGCAGGTGGGCGAGAGGTGGAAAGAAACACACACACACACACACACACACACACACACACACACACACACACACACACACACACACACACACACACACACACACACACACACACACACACACACACACACACACACACACACACACACACGCATACACACTCACACACTCATACACACGCAAACATGATATATATCCCAAAAATACACCCTATACAATGTATGTATTTTCAAATGCACAAACTTAATTTAAAGTCGGCATTCCTATGCACACAAAATCTCAGGTTGTGCTGTGTAAACCTTGCTACATCATTGCTTTTCCCTTCCCTGTTTTCTTGGAAATTTCTGGGATTATGTTTAGTGACATGTCACAATACACCCCCTCGGAGGAAAATCTACCCAGGACTGTCATCCTTAAAATAACTTATTGTTCAGTCTACAGACATATCATCATCCAGGACTTGGGGACCCTGAACTTCCACTCTGAAAAGCTGATTATTCTTGTCTTTCATCAGGTTGAGAGATCTGGCTAGAAGAGGGTGTATTGGCATTTGACTCCTGATTTATGCCTCTGTACACAGTCCAACAGCTGGCACCAATAATACAAATAGAGCTTGTTTCATTAAAACATATGCAAAGTACATCATAGTTTTTCCATCTCCTAGTTTGTTTGGGCCCTGCCAATCAATCCTCACTTTGGGATTGTTGTTGTCATGCTGCACTCGCTGATTTATAATAGAGATATTACTGTACTAGACTATCTTAGCGGGAGCAGCCTTTCTCTCTCTCTCCTCCTCTCCCTCGCCTGATAATGAAGAAAACCTTGGCACGTGGCAGTGGTCTTGTTGTGCTTTGAATAATCTGCAGTGGGGCGGCAGGGAGCCTATCGGTTAGAGCGTTGGGCCAGTAACCGAAAGGTTGCTGGTTCGAATACCCGAGCCGACAAGGTGAAAAACCTGTCTGTGTCCTTGAGCAAGGCACTTAACCCTAATTTGCTCCAGGGGCTGACCCTGTATGTAGGCTGCCATTGTAAATAAGAATTTGTTCTTAACTGACTTGCCTAGTTAAATAAAGGTTAAATAAAACAAAATACATGCAGTATAAAGGTCTTCAGTACCTAAGCTTTCTTCTCATAGTGTGTGCTGTGTGTATGGGTGACCCATGCATTCCTTACTGTACTCTGAACTTCTCCTACACTGTGGCTTTGAGTGCAACTATACCTTATGACATCAGTATGGAGGTACTGATTTCTCTCTCTCTCTCTCTCTATCTCAGTCTCCTTCTATTTATCTCCCACTCCTCTCTCTTGCCTGTCTTGCAGTAATAAAACCCATCACGAGGAGGTATTCAACACTCCCAGCCTTCCTGACCCCCAGCACCCCGCCCATATGCCAAAGAAGGGCCACACCCCAGAGATTAGCTTCCAGAGTGGACGGGTTGGAAGGACGAGAAGAAAAGGATAGAATGTGACAGGGGAATGGAAACTATTAGGCACACTTAAGAGATGGACCATGCTGAAGAAACATTCACCCTGTAAAAAAACACCGTCCAATGCGGGCCGTACAGTGAAATGTTTCATCTCCTTCAACGTCATCCCGCTTTCTTTGCTCATCCACGGTGGCCTTTAGTGCATTCTCTCCTGCCATGCGTGTTCTCCTCACCATCAGCGTAAAATGCATTCAACTTGTGCTGAGGGAGACTGAAGCTTTGTTTGGGCCGGTATTGTGAAGTAGGTAGGCGCAGTCCTGGGTCTGTGGATACTAGGCAGACAGGGTCCATCTATAATATTCCCCTCAATAAGGTCTCTATCCAATGTGTGTGAGTGTGTGTGTGTGAGTGTGTGTGTGTATGAGAAGAATGATTCAACACCATCCTCATCACCCCAGCACTTCAATACACCATACTCTCTCCCAACAAATAAGCTTTTATGTGCCATAGTATATATCATCCCTCAGCCTTTACAAAATCCAATGCTCCCGTCAGCAGCACCACAGATCAAAGACACACTGAAGTTAGAGCAAAATTTATAACAAACACCCGGCACTACTAAACTTTAAGTGAGTGAGTGTGTGTGTGTGTGTGTGTGTGTGTGTGTGTGTGTGTGTGTGTGTGTGTGTGTATGCTGCATGGCTCTTCATTTCAGCCAGAAAACAACCTTCAGCTCTACGGAGGCTAAACTAAAATAAGTGTGGGGCTTTTTCAGACAGATGATTGACATGAATTAGTAGACAATGCATCAGCTCCCTGCGCCTGCACATAAACACACGTGCACATATAGTGAGCGCACACATGCATACGCACACACACACACGCACGCACGCACGCACACACACACACACACAGCATCATGCAGATGTTGATTATCATCAATTACAGATATGATCAGTTGCCCACAGAACTGCTTTAGCATGTAGCATATCATTGCACCGGCAGCACCAGCCAAAAGCGATATGATCAGGGATGGATCACGTGCTTGATGTTTACATTAAAACATTACTTTTCACCTATCTAGCTGAAACATGCAGTAGAAAACACTCACTTTCTCCACCTTTACTATTTCAGTTGACTTTATAGTGGTGGGAGCGCTCCAATCCATTACAGTATGATTCCACCATGAAGTGGTCACGGTGGTGAAAAATTGGACAATAAAACTGCCAGTGCTGATCGTATTCCGTTTCACCAGTAAAACTGAATGGCAGCATATGCACACACACACACCACACACACACACACACACACACACACACACACACACACACACACACACACACACACACACACACACACACACACACACACACACACACACACACACACACACACACACACACACACACACACACACACATAAACAAATGTGCCATGTGTATGATAGTAAACCTATGAGCCCTGTCATGCAACAAATCCCATGAACTTGGCCTCCGTCACGATGGAAATGCTCCGGTGCTCTGTTGCCAGGGCAGCTGATGCAGATTGAGCACTGCACATTTTCAACAGCCCGCTTCAGACCAATTCACATGGCTCCTAAAATGTTACAGGACGCCATTGTGCGCTCACAAAGCATGCATGCAATTAAATTTCCCCTCGCCGCGTTTCACGCTCATCCATGAATTGGCCTTGTTACGGGCCTGAGTTTCCATTCGAGAAACCCCATTCCACCCCCTTGGCTGAGACCCACCCTGGCCTTTAGCTCTGAATGGTTGGCCTTTTGATGGAGAGCATTGGGGACATCAGAGCAGGGCAGGCCATCTGAGCCCCACAGGGACATGGCTACTTATCAGGCTATTAGCAGGTGAGCGTGACTAGTATTCAAACATGGAGTCTTATTACCACAGTGGTGGCATAGTGGTGGCGTAAATCACAGAGATAGATGACTGTAGTAATAATTTGAAAGGGGTTGTGATAATGATCTATGTTATAATACTGTAAGCCACACTTGCGGTGGGTTATAATCCTACAATTTTTTGCAAATCTTCTTCATTTTAGACTCGTCGTCAGGGGATGTGCAGCTGGCCACTTTATATAAGTGCTGTCACAATGCATATAATGTATGCCGATTTGGAAACTGTCGAATGACTACATTACCCATAATGTTCATTGACTGATCGTTTCAAATGACCATGACAATTATGCATCAATTGTAATTTTTATTTCTATGGGAAGGCATTGTCTTACTTCAGATAGCACAACGATTATGCCTGCACTCTCAGTTGGGTGATGAGTGTTGCACAGGCGTGAAGTCACCCGACGTAAGACAATGTGTTTAGGGTTAGAGTTAGGGTTAGGGTTAGAGCCTTCTATGGTGTAGTAGTGCGGTCACATGATTTTACAGTGCATGTTTGCATACATACTTTTATGGTCACACAAGATGGCCACCTTTGGTTGGAAAATTAGTAGCCTAAGAATTATTTTAGTTTATTCAGTTATTCAGTTTCATTTGCAACCAAATTATTTTTCAGTGCAAATTCAATATTAAATGGTTTAGCCTAAATATTTGACCTAGGCCTACTACACACATTGTTTAAGTTGTGGGTAGTATGGGTTCATGGTAGGCTTATCAAATGATTGAATTTCCAAGGGAAAGCATGATCCCACGTGGAATTTGAGTTTTTAAAATGCTCTTGAGTTGAGAAAGTCAGGAGCATAGACAAAATTGAGTTGAAGGTTTAATTGGTAGTTGCTTCTCTGTCGGGCCTCAACAATGAAATTGCATTGAATTTATTGAGTAATTTCCAATGAATTACAGCCCCTATGGGCAGAGTGCCGCTATTACAGTATTACTGCCACTGTGATGGCGTAAACCACAGAGATAAATGACTATAGATATTTGAAACGGGTTGACATGACCAATAAATGAAACGTCAGATTACATTTTTAGCTATCAGTTACTACTGTGAAATGTGTCCGGATTTCTCTATTCAGGCTTATATCAAATGTAAGTGCTGTTTATGAAAGGACAGACTCATAGCTTCCAAATAGTATATCATACACTGTAGTTGGAGGAAACATGCGAAAGTTGTGCTGCTTTTAAAGTTGATCAACTTTTTATCCCACTTAAGAGACATGTATGAGGAAATGCCCTTTGAAAGATTTTGATGAGATTTCACAATTCCTAGAGAGTTCTTCTTTGTTTACACCCATTCAGCATCGTTGACTCCCTCTTAAGCATTGGCCCCACCCCACCCACACATGTAAACATGTGAGTCAGCATGGCATTGTCCTCCAGAACGTAATCTCTCTAGTAAAACCCAGCTAAATTAAAGGCAGCAATGTTTTTGAGAGCTGTAGCAACACTTTTGCAGTTGTCCAAAGCTATATCTTTCCAAAAAATCTGGGGTAGCAAAGATTATCTATATACTGACCAGGGAAGCCCCCATTCTGTTATAGACAGAAGCCTGTGACATGACAGACCAATCAGGACTCATCTCTCGATTATGTCTTAACACCCAATTATCAGCCAATCATGACTAGCCAGGAAGGATTCTTAATTTCTCCCTGTATAGCTCAGTGATTTCTCCTTGGCTAAACAAGACTCATAATTTACATTTTTTATTCATATTTACAGATCCCATACACGTTTGTAATTAAGGCACATTAAATTTCACCTGTTCAAGAAGGCGTTTCTGTGTTTTTTCAAACAGCCCTACTGTGAAGTAGGAACTGGCGTCAAACGGTTCAGATCCTGTAAACGGTCACAAACGTGATAGAGCATCTTAGGTTTACACACAAAATAAATCACCATACTTTCCATGCAGTAAAACTTTCTGTGTAATTTGACGAGGAATAATGTAAATCAAAATTTTTCAGTCATGTACTTGTGCCAGGAAGATCCATTCCATGCTTACCAATGGTTTTATGGGACATACTTATTAATTTATTTAAATGTGGTTCTTCTCTTAAATGGGAAGCCTGTATATGAATGTTTGAATAACAGAGTTGTTAGAGAATCCCCAGCATCCCACTACCACTACCACAGTTACTTCTAATGTACCACACCACCACCCCTACTCCCAGCACTACACTACACTAGAGGCGTCTAATGACAGGCAAATTGAGAGATAGAAGGATGACAGTGAAGAGGGCAGAGGGGGTAAAGTGGCTGAATGGCGGCTCCTGTCTCTCTCCCCGCGCCCCTGGGAGATAATGAGGGCCCTGCCCTTCAGGAGGGAAAGATAAACATTATTTCTGGCATATTGTGGCCGCCAGCAGCTTATTTATGGCCTGGCTTTTGTGTGCTGGGAGCTAATAATGCTTCAGAGAAACCAGTAAAGCAGGATTCCAGGCAGACATCCCTGGTCCTCCTATAGCCTCACCACCACAGCAACCACTCCAGGGGGACATCAAACACTCGCCCTCCCGGGCCTGGACCACGTTAATTGTACACCTATTGTTCCCACGTAGAGCACTGAGAAGCGAAAGAAGGAGAAAATGGAGGGAGAGAGAGAGGGGGCGAAAAAGGACTTTGGTAATGAGGCTTCTGCAGCTGAATAAATATGGTCTAAAACAATATGAACTGTTTTGATGCCTCCCTCTGGGCCCTCTCAGCCAGTATGCTCATTACTCACCTTAATGACAAATAAGGTCTTATTAAAATCTGCCTTACATGGATAGGACACGCATGAATGCTATGGCCAAGCCCAGGCTATTTCATTAGTTGATGACGAGAGTAAAAGCGTGTTTATGTGTGCATTTAAAAGATGTCTGTGATCCACAATTGCTCAGGGTGTAGTGTGTGATAAAAAAAAAACATTCTTTAATCCTCTTCATGATACATAAAAAAAAACATGGGCTGTGATTTGACGTGAGGCCTGGTAATATGATACAATGTTGAAGATTTCTTTCATTCAGAGTCTGGGATGCAGTGATACAGATGTAGGATCTTAATTTGATTTCCAATTTAAAATGCCAGACTAGATTTCCCCTAACAATATTTTTATCAACCCCTACACAAATGTCCATTAAGAATCCACATAATAATTAACATTTCCTGTTGACGCAGGATTATTTTCCTGCTGTAGCAAACTGGCTCAAATGAAGATCCTACATCTGTATGACTGTGTCTTAACATCACTGGGGTTATGTATGGGGTTTCTCAATGGGGATTGTCTCCAACACTTGTGGAGACTAATCTGATAGAGACACTCAGTCATCTCCAATGGGAATACAGTACCATCCAATGTTTAGTATTACAGATTGTTAGAGACTACATTGAAAAATGTATGCTTTTGCATTACAGATGTAGGATCTTAATTTGAGCCAGTTTGCTACAGTAGGAAAATAATCCTGCAGCAACAGGTAGTGTGAATTAGTATGTGGATTATATTGAATTGACATTTGTGTAGAGGTTGATACATTTTTCGTGGGGAAATCAAGCCTGAATTACAACTTCAGAAGCCTTTTAAAACCTCAAATACACTACAAGTTTTAAATGTCCTGCAATAGGGAGATCAAATTAAGATCCTACATCTGTATACATTGGTATGGAAGCTGAATGTGATATTATCCAATGTAATGTATTTTGATACACAAATAATATATAAATGAACCTTCACTAATGCCGCGTTTCCATGCTAGTCGGAACTAGGATATTTTGAAATGTCCAACTTGCTAACTGGTTCTATTTATACTCGTGCCACGTTCAAGCCAATTAGCAAGCCGGAAATTTCAGAGTTTCCTAGTTCCGACTAGCACGTGAACCCGACACTAGACCAAAAGGGAAAAAAAGAAATACCAATATCGGGAAACTTAATTGTGATGTTACCATGTGTACCTCAGCAAGGGATTGTAATCACAAATGACCGTTTAGAGAGTGATCACATTAACACTGCAACTATACACCTCTCCTCTCAGAGAAGAGTCAGACAGAGGGTCTGACACATACAGCTGTCTCTGTCCCCTATTACCCTGCTCCCCTGCTCCAGTGTAGCCAGCCAGGCAGTCAGACAGGCAGACCCCACTGGGCACAAATTTGTTTCCACGTCATTTCAACAACAACAAAAATCTATGTGACGACATTGAATCAATGTGAAAACTGATTAGGTTTGCAAAAAGTCATCAACATAAAGGAATTTCGGGAATGTTTGTTTTTTTCCCCCAACTTTTAACCTAAATCTAATGACACCTAAATCATTTGATTTCACGTTGAATTCACGTTAGTTGACAACTCAATCAAATGTAAATTAAAACTACACTAAAACTTGAACTGACATCTGTGTCCGGGAAAATAAGGCAGTTAGCAGGCAAGTAGTTATTAGGCAAGCAGGCAGACAAGCAGACAGGCAGGCAGTTAAGCAGGCAGGCGGACCAAAGTGACTATGAGTTCAAAGGGCAGAGTTCAGAGCTGGCGTTTTCCAAGGTAAACCAACCCCCAAGTGGGCCATATTTATGAGGTGTTATTTTTATGGAGCGCCGTGGCAACAACAGGTTTAAGAGGGCCACTGTAACCTTACTGAGGCCAGGCCTGACCTGGACCCGGGGTACAATAACATCTCAGGGCCAAATCTAGCACAAGGACAGCACTGAGTCATCCCTGGCTGCCTCAGACCCTCTGCCTCCACTGGTCCCCCACCTCTGGCTGGTCCCCTCCCTGACCCCCTCCTCCTGGCCCTAGACCTCATGCTCTTCATGCTCCAAGGGCAGGTGAACTCTGGCATCTTAGCTAAAATAAAGCCAGAATCTACCACACAGCCGGCCTTCGGTTGGCTCATATAGCAGGAGGACAGAGCAACAGACTATATACATATAAATATTATTTTTTTGTGAAAAGAAAATTATTTAGTTCTGAAAATTTTTTTTAGAGGGGGGGTTACAGGTACAAAAACAATCACTGAAATGCATACAAAGATAATCCCAACCCATTCCCCCCTAAATCCCCATCCACCCGCCCACATCCTCCCTGCCCACCTGGAAACCATGTCCGTCCGTCCCCCCCCCAGACCCCCCGCCCTCATAAAGCATTCATATAGGCTTCATAAGCACTACTTAAATTAATCACAACTAATCTATAACCGTATTTCATGCTCTATAAATGATGAATAATTGTATGATTATTTCACACAGTTATGCCACATTATGAACATTTATAGAGCATGATATATGGTTATGTGTATCTATGTAGTGCTTAGATGCACTTTAAATAAAGTAATGTTATAACTTCTAACAGTAACTGTACTCACTGGCTAAATGGGAGAGAGTGAAGTGGTTGCCATCTTAGAGCCAACATTTTATTTTTCAGCAGTAATCTTCTCTGATTGATTGAGAGATTCAAGGGGCTATCATCATTAATTAAAATAATAGATGCAAAGCATTGAGTATTTCAATTCATGCACAAATTATTTTGTAACTTTGCCCCAGAAGCATTCAAATGCAGGGCACTCCCACATCATATGAAGGAATGTGCCTAGCTGATTTAAGGGACATAGTGAACTGAGTTGGGGACAATTTCATTGGTGTTAAATGCAGTCTGTGAACAGACTTAAAATGTACACTACCGTTCAAAAGTTTAGAGTGTCCTTGTTTTTTAAAGAAAAACATAAAAAAAAAACATTGTCCATTAAAATAACATCAAATTGATCTGAAATACAGTGTAGACATTGTTAATGTTGTAAATGACTATTGTAGCTGGAAACTGCAGTTTTTTAATTGAATATTGTACATAGGTGTACAGAGGCCCATTATCAGAAACCATCACTCCTGTAGTCCAATGGCACTTTGTGTTAGCTAATCCAAGTTTATCATTTTAAAAGGCTAATTGATCATTAGAAAACCCTTTTGCAATTATGTTAGCACAGCTGAAAACTGTTGTGCTGATTAAAGAAGCAATAAAACTGGCCTTCTTTAGACTAGTTGAGTATCTGGAGCATCAACATTTGTGGGTTCGATTACAGGCTCAAAATGGCCAGAAACAAAGAACTTCCTTCTGAAACTCGTCAGTCTATTCTTGTTCTGAGATATGAAGGCTATTCCATGCGATAAATTGCCAAGAAACTGAAGATCTCGTACAACGCTGTGTACTACTCCCTTCACAGAACAGCGCAAACTGGCTCAACGTCAACAATGAAGAGGCGATTCTGGAATGCTGGCCTTCTAGGCAGATTTGCCTCCCACTCCTCTTTCTATTCTGGTTAGAGCCAGTTTGCACTGTTCTTTCAAAAACAAGGACATTTCTAAGTAACCCCAAACTTTTGAATGGTAGTGTATAAGTTGATGGTTCCGATAACGGGATGAGGTCATATTTCTCCCTATTCTGCCCAGTTAAAGGGTTGTTCAGATTCAATTAGATCTGTGGAGCATACTTTTTTAATGGCTAGCTCAGAATATGAGCTTTCCAAAGGTTGTTTATGAATCAAATCAAATCAAATTTGATTGGTCACATACACGTGTTTACCAGAAGTTATTGCAGGTGAAGCGAAATGCTTGTGTTTCGAGCTCCGACAGTGCAGTAATATCTAACAAGTAGTATTTAACAATTTCACAACATATGCCCAATACACACAAATCTAAGTAAAGGAATGGAATTAAGAATATATAAATATATGGACGAGCAATGTCAGAGCGACATAGACTAAGGTACAGTAGAATATTATTACAGTATGCACATATGAGATGAGTTATGCAAGATATGTAAACATTATTAAAGTGACTAGTGTTCTATTTATTAAAGTGGCCAGTTATTTCTAGTCTATGTATATAGACAACAGCCTCTAATGTGATAGTGATGGCTATTTAAGAGTCTGATGGCCTTGAGATAGAAGCTCTTTTTCAGACTCTCGGTCCCAGCTTTGATGCACCCGTACTGACCTCGCCTTATGGATGATAGCGGGGTGAACAGGCAGTGGCTCGAGTGGTTGTTGTCCTTGTGACATCGGGTGCTGTAGGTGTCCTGGAGGGTGGGTAGTTTGCCCCCGGTGATGCGTTGGGCAGACCACACCACCCTCTGGAGAGCCCTGCAGTTGCCATACCAGGCAGTAATAATAACTGTCTGTGTTGGTGGAGAACTTGAAGCTTTGCACCTTCTCCACTGCGGTCCCATCGATGTGGATAAGGGGTTGCTCGCTCTGCTGTTTCCTGAAGTCCACGATCATCTCCTTTGTTTTGTTGACGTTGAGTGAGAGGTTATTTTCCTGGCACCACACACCCTCACCTCCTCCCTGTAGGCTGTCTCGTCATTGTTGGTAATCAAGCCTACTACTGTTGTGTTGTCTGCAAACTTGATGATTGAGTTGGAGGTGTGCTTGGCCACACAGTCATGGGTGAACAGGGAGTACAGGAGGGGGCTGAGCACGCACCCTTGTGGGGCCCCAGTGTTGAGGATCAGCGAAGTGGAGGTGTTGATTCTTACCTTCACCACCTGGGGGCGGCCCGTCAGGAAGTCCAGGACCCAGTTTCACAGGGCGGGGTTCACACCCAGGGCCTCAAGCTTAATGATGAGCTTGGAGGTTACTATGGTGTTGAATGCTGAGCTATAGTCAATGAACAGCATTCTTACATAAGTATCCTCTAGTCCAGATGGGATAGGGCAGTGTGCAGTGTGATTTGCAAATACATTGTCTGTGGATCTATTGGGGCGGTAAACAAATTGAAGTGGGTCTAAGGTGACAGGTAAGGTAGAGGTGATATGATCCTTGACTAGTCTCTCAAAGAACTTTATGATGACAGAAGTGAGTGCTACGGGGCGATAGTCATTTAGTTCAGTTACCTTTGCTTTCTTGGGTACAGGAACATTGGTGGCCATTTTGAAGCATGTGGAAACAACAGACTGGTATAAAAACACATACTCTATAATATTATATATATTATAGAGATCAGTCCTTTCAGGAGCCCACCTTCTTTTCGGGGGTGATTCCTATCATTGCATGGTTCAGTACTTGGGTTTCCCAAGGGATCCATAGGCCAGCATAGCTGACCTAAGTTATAAATATATAAAAAAGGAGTTGCCTGGTAATGTATACTATATCTATCTTTCAAATCTTGGAATGTTCTCAAACCATTACTGTTCATGATATCGGTAAGGATTCCACATTTTGACCAATTGGGGGATGCTAAAGACCACCCTCCAGATCGCACGGCATTATTGTGATAAACTGTATGGGCATGCCATTTTGATTTGCAGTTACATTGTAATAAGACCAAAGCGTAGTTTACATTGTTTATGGGATATATTAGTGATGACCCCCTCTTCCAGGGCAGTAGGAGACACCATAGCTGTATTTTAATACTCATACTAACTGCACTAAACGTTCTATTTGTGACGTGAATTGAGTATATAGCATGCTTATTGGTCATAGTATGGATATAGTTAGAATGCCAAAAGTTCTCGGATGTCGTACTAAATTCGCCAAAATACGAAGTATACAAGCAGTGTACACTATTTCTGCACTTTTAGGGCCCTTAACGCAAATCTTCAGAAAATGGCCGTGGCTTCACAACGTTTTCAGAATTGAATATGGCTGGTGTCAGCAAACGTCGCCCCCAAAAAAGCGTAATTAAATTGTTGCCAGCAGCACAGTCACCAACACTCTGGATAACATGAAAACATCCTAACCAGCTATGCTAGGGCGAGTAAAATGTTCAAAGTGAGGTGTTCTCTCATTTGTGTCTGGAAGTAGCTAGCCAACGTTAGCCAGTTAGCTTGGGTGCTTGACTGCTTGACTGCTGATGAACGCTCGGATCAACCCTAATCCTCGGCCAGAGAGTCCAGTGTGCGCTCTGAAGGTTCCGAGAGCGAAACGCTCTGAATTTACAAACGGACAATCTGACAACGCTCTGGATTTACGAATGCCCAGAGCACACTCTAGAACTCCAGATTTAATTTACGAACACACCCAAAATCGTAAAATGTTTAGCTACTCATTTGTTATGCTAACAAGCTAGCAAGAGGTTGCATAGCAACAGCATCAACTAGACAGGCAAAGCTCTAGTACGCTCAACTAAGATGATAACGTTTGTTTACAGTATACTAAAATGAACTAATAGTGTATAGTATGTTAGTATGGGTTGTCAAACACAGCTCATATTTCTCTCTATACTCAGCCAAGGTGCTGAAGAATCACATCTAAACCAATTTAGGATAGGGTGAAATGCTAGTGCCTGGAAATACAATTAAAAGTTTGGTACGGATAGTCCTCCTACATTTTTGTAAATGTGCTAATTTTAAACAGGACCTTTTACCTTTTGCCGTATACATTTTAATCCGCATTCTACATTTTATCACAATAGTCAAATTTAGGGGATCCATGGGAAGCATTGAACTACATAAATTCAGCTGTGGCAATATACTTGACAATAGATATTCTGCTAGTTAAAACCCCCTAAAATCAATAATCCAATTAGCATTAAAAAAACGGCATAAAAATCTGTCAGTTTAAGCTAGAGATATGTTTTTTTTGCATCTCAATCTACCACATCTGCGTATCTTTCACTTCCTCATCTGTGGTGAAAGGTGGCAGAGCTAAAGCGTGTTTGTCAGACCATGAGACATCCCGAAAATCCTTCTTCTCACGAAAACGTAAGTTTGACCTACAAACTATTATGACCACTCTATGGAAAGGGGAGACTCTCACGGACACATGGGACACATCGCTGTGCCAGCTTCTGTGTGTAGCGTCCAAACCATTTGGGCTACAAACTAATGTAACCCCACTGTGGATGACCCCCACAAGTGTCAAGAGACTTGCCTGAAGGTAACCGGTATCGGTTTAAAAAAATGATGGAAGTATGAAGGTAGTACACAAAAAAAGGGTTAAATATGTGTAAAAAATAAAAACATATCTCTCCTAGATATAGGACATAGATTTCAAAAGCTTGTTTCTTATGATTTATTTTTTGATAGTCTTTTTTTTGCCATTTATGAATGTGTTATATTCAATGTGTTTCTATGGGCTATAGTAGTAAAGTCCAAGTTCAATATTTTATCAAATAATTATTTTATATATTTGTTTTATGCCTAAAGGGGTCCTAAAATTCTAAATTAAATAGCTAAATTATCCATAGTATGAACATTTTAAAACATTTCCATATGTCAGTTTAGAACCCCACCCCACCTCACATCCCCCAACAGCTTAGGGGGTTAAAGAAAAGAGGTGTAAATAATTGCATGAAATCAATTTGTGAGAATGATTTAGGCCTGTCTGAGTAGAAAGTGTACTCTTTTGCTTTAGGACTATGAGCTCGCCAGGCATCAATGAGGTTGTAATCGCATAAAGTATGTGCTGAAGAGCCTTGGTTGTGTGTGGATTGAAATTGGTCTAATTAGATTTGTACAAAACGACATTAATGTCTGTCCCAATAACCAGATGGAATTCAGTACATTCTAACAATATGCTGTTCAGAGAATCAAATAACGTAGGATCATATGAATTTGAAGAGTACACATTATTAAAGGTTAATAAAGGCAATTTTCTTTACATTATGGATAATATTAAGGAAACTGATTTCTGTCTTCTTGGTCTTTGCCTTTAACCAAGATGGTGATTTTGAGCTTCTTATGTATCATTATGATTACAGCTTTAGTTTTGTTTGGGGCTGATGAAAACTCAGCTAGTTTGTACAAATGGTTCTCTATTCTATGCGAGTCCTTTTGGAGCAGATGTGTTTCTTGGAGCTACAGTGCCTTCAGAAAGTATTCACACCTCTTGACGTTTTCCACATTTAGTTGTGTTACAGCCTGAATTTAAAATTGATTAAATTGAGATTTGGTGTCACTGGCCTACACACAATACACCATAATACCAAAGTGGAATTATGTTTTTCAAAATGTTTACAAATGAATAAAAAATGAAAAGCTTAATGTTTTGTATTAATATTCATTTGTTATGGCAAGCCTAAATAAGTTCTGGAGTAAAAATGTCACAAGTCACGTAATACGTTTAATGGACTCTGCACTCTGTGTGCAATAGTGTTTAACATGATTTTTGAATGACTTTCTCATCATGTGAGTTAAGCGGTCGGAAATCCCGCTCATGTCCTTTCCAGCCGCTCCACTAAAAACGTTTTCCATCACAGGAAAAAAAACTGCTGCTACAAATTCGCTCCATTCATTAAAATCACAATTTAACCAACACCCATCTATTTCTTTGACTACCTGGACCTACCATTTGGTTTTGAAGTATTGAAACCAAACCATATGATTTGAATGAAAAGTATTTTATTAAACAACATGAAAAGGTGACAGTAAGAAGCACCGATCATTTAAAATAGGCTACATGTCATATTAAACAGTATATGAACACTCTAAATCGGTCAAGAGCCAGACATGTAGACTAAGAAGGAAAAATTAATTACTTAGGCTATATTATTATTAGCCTATTATTTCAATTATTTCAATATAGCCCACAATATAGCCTACAAATACATTGTGAAGCATTTGTGAGTACGACAAACTAGGCTGGCATGAACATTAAGCGTTAAGCATTTAAACAACATTTCACTGTGACTAATTAGGCATTTGAATTCACTTTTAGAAACAGGAGTTTGGCCAGAGTCTGTGGCTTCAGGCTCATGTGATTACAGAGCCACTGGGGATGCTAAACATCCTTCGGGCCTCTCTTGCCAGGCTGGGCAGGGATGCAGAGTTGTTTATGTATTTTTCTATAGGTAGGCCTAAAGGTTTTTAGGCAAAGTAACCCTATCAAAACTGAAAGCTCCTTGAAAGGTAATATGTCAGCAGGCCTATTGGGCCAAAATCATTGATAGTCTATAGTATAAATAATAGAACCAAAACGAACAACACTTTGAAGAGCAATATGTACAAAATCATGCTTTTGGGATACATGTCTTTTCAGATTCCACAATAATTCTTTAGTTGTGGACATTACATCACAGCACTCTCTCTCTAGCTCTTGATCCTTTGTAAGTCACCTTAATTTTGCACTTCAGCGTTTTGTCAGTTTCTTCATGCAAATATTTAGCGCACTCCATGACAGTAGCTAAATCAAGGGGCTATAGCATCACACATGTAGCCTACAAATGCATGCTGGGCCGGTCATGCCCTGAACTCGTGAAGTGAGCACTAGCCTATGGTAAACTAGCCCTGTGCTTCAGCCAAATTAGGCTCGCTCCACTCCAGCTCCACTCCGCTCACTTACTCTGTGTTTCCACACATACAATTACTGTATTTGTAAGGTCCCTCAGTCGAGCAGTGAATTTCAAACACAGATTCAACCACAAAGACCAGGGAGGTTTTCCAGTATTGGTAAATGGGTAAACAAATAAAAAAAAATAAAAAAAAAAAATAAAAATAAAAAAAGGAAGGCATTGAATATCCCTTTTAGAATGGCGAAGTTTAATTAATTACACTTTGGATCATATATCAATACACCCAGTCACTGCAAAGATACAGGCATCTTTCCTAACTCAATTTCCAAAGAGGAAGGAAACCGCTTAGGGATTTTACCATGAGGCCAATGATGACTTTAAAACAGTTACAGAGTTTAATGGCTGTGACAGGAGAAAAACTGAGGATGGATCAACAACATTGTAGTTACTCCACAATACTAACCTAATTGATGAGAGTGAAAAGAAGGAAGCCTGTACAGAGTGAAAATATTCCAAAACATGATTCCTGTTTGCAACAAGGCACTAAAGTAATACTGCAAAAAATCAGTTCTACACAAAAACAACAAACAAGGGGAGACCGCAATACTGAACTGATGTGCAACATGCACAAACATTAACCCGCACGCAGGTGGGAAACTCAACAACTTAAATAGGATCCCCAATTAGAGACAACGCAGGGCAGCTGCCTCTAATTGGGGACCAACAAAAACCAAACATAGATCTGCCTAGACAACCCTACTGTCAAGCCCTGTCAGTAACCTCCAGACACCATAAAGATGCCTAGAGATCTTACTCTAGTCAGGACCGGACACACTCTCCATATTTTCATGCATAGTGGTCGCTGCATCATGTTATGGGTATGCTTGTAATAGTTAAGGCCTGGGGAGTTTTTCAGAATAAAAAAGAAACGGAATGGAGCTAAGCACAGGCAAAATCTTAGAGTAAAACCTGGTTCAGTCTGCTTTCCACCAGACACTGGGAAATGAATGAACCTTTCAGCAGGACAATAACCGAAAACACAAGGCCAAATCGACAATTGCTTACCAAGAAGACAGTGAATGTTCTTGAGTGGCCGAGTTACAGTTTTGACTTAAATCTGCTTGGAAATCTATGGCAAGACCTGAAAATGGTTGTCTAGCAATGACCAACGACCAATTTGGCAGCGCTTGAAGAATTTAGAAAAAAAGAAATGGGCAAATGTTGCACAATCCAGGTGTGGAAAGCTCGTAGAGACTTACCCTGAAAGACTCACAGCTGTAATTGCTGCCAAAGGTAATTCTAACATGCAATGATTCAGGGTGCTGAATACTTATCTAATCAAGATGTATTAGTGTTTTACAGAGTATTTTGTGTAGATCATTGACAGAAAACGACAATTAAATCTATTTTAATCCCACTTTATAACACAACAATGTGTGGAAAAAGTCAAGTGTAGTGAGTACTTTCTGAATGCTCTGTATATCAACATGGTTTCTTGCTAGGGTATCAAGACAGCTGGAACGTTTAGTAGGACAGTATAGGCCTTTCAATTGCCAAGAGATAATAGATAGCTTGAAAAAGAATGTGTTATTAATTGTTATCTTTAGTGTTAATAATCCCATGGATGTAAAACAAAAGCAGGACACAACTGACCCCTATGAACCATTACCCCCTTTCCTTGGCAAGCGCCAACACCGGTCAAGGTCTTCACTCTCCACTGCCAGATCCACCAACCCCCACTGCTGTCTCTAATGCTGTCTCTACTGATGGTTCAAGCTCCACCACTCCACAAAGGCCCCACTCCTCTTCCACTACCGCTACGGCAGGCCCTGGCTCCACTCCCCTCTCAGCCAGTTCATCTAGAGGTGTGGGGGCAGGGAGAACACCTAGGCCTCACAGAGAAGAGGGAGGAGCAGAGCTAGGGGCACTGGAACCAGCACTGGAAACAGCACAACAGAGGGAGATGAACCTGAGGACAGATGGCATACAGTCATTGAAGATTGTGGAGCCAGTACCACCCAGGTTCAGACCCAAACGACCTGTAGGCCCACAGTTGGACAGTACTCAAACATACACCCCCTTTCAGCTGCTTCAGCTGTACTTCACCACCTCTGTGCTGGGGACACTAGTTTCCAACTTGTACGGGGAAGCAGCAGGGAGGGAAGAAAATACACTGGAAACATGTCACCATGGGCAACATGCTCTCATACATTTCCCTGGTGATATACATGGGACTGGCGAAGGTATCAAGACTAGTTGACAAGTGGAGCAAGTCCCCACTCTACCGATTCAAGTTCCCCGCCTCATGAGTGAAAAATGTTTCTTGGCCATCAACCGTACTCTTCACATGAGTGACCCACAACAGTATGAGTTGAATGAAAAGAAGAAGGGGAGTGCAGGGGTCAATCCTGGTTACCTTTTATGCTTATTCAGTGTGTAATAGCAGTGGAATTACCCCATTCGGACACTTTGGAGAGGTTGAAAGGACACTTGGATGTCCCCTGGATGCCCCCTGACACCACCACACTGTTTGAGAGAGGTTGATATTGTAGAAATTGTGTTTTCATAGTGACCAGTAACTTTTAGGGCTTATTCAATGTGTAACAGCAGTGGAATAACCTCATTTACATACATACAACACATGGAGATGTCCCTTGACCGCACATGACACCCCTTACTAAAACGTCTGTAAAGATCTAGCTGTTGTGTCTATCAATCCCATTTCTTCCCCCAGAAGTGTTTGACTTGTTGCGGAAGCGATGTGACGTGTTTCCAGCTCTTTTAATCAATAATAGATTTATAGCTTGTCCATGAATAGATGACTTTAAAAAAAAAATACGTTACTTTGGGTGTGCTTCATCTTGTGTGATCTGAACTGTGCCTTTCCTATCTACGTTCTTATCATTTCCTTATAATCTCCCAAGTATTTTCTTTCCAATAGGACCAACATTTGCGCATGTCTTCATCATATAACTGCTCAATAAAAGCAGGTACTTTTGGGTATGTCTATTTAAGCGTAAATCAAAATTTTTGCCATCACCTGCATCCTCCACTGATTGAAGTGGATTTAACAAGTGACATCAATAAGGGATCATTGCTTTCACCTGGATTCACCTGGTCAATCTGTCATGGAAACAGCATGTTGTGTACAGTCAGTTTATGTGCTCTATCGCATGTACAAAAGAAGAAAAACTAAAAGAAAAGGGTCTGTGTAGGAAATGCAGTCCATAATCTAGATCTTCACAACGATTAATCTTGGCCTGTAGGCCAAGTCCTCCCTCTGAGATCGATTCAGCGGCGTAAACAGAGAGGGACAGCCATCAACAGGAAGACTAAAAGGAATTGTGTGGTAGCCCATATGGGACTGGCCATCTATCCTAAACATTTTAGCCCATAGTGGTGCAATGCGCTGTAAAAATCTGCGGTAAAATCTGTCGGCTAGTCCCCTTGTGTGCTGGGTTTGATGTGCTTCTGGAAGAGGTCTTGAGCTTCCTAGGCAGTGGCAAATGTGTGTGTTGTCTTCTGGAAGGCTTAGCTTGCGTAGCTGGGATATCACCTCGTTGTAGGTCGCCCTCGGTTTCAGCAGAATTTCTGGGAATGATTTTTAAGTGATTCTGTTTTTCTTTTTTTAGGAGATTGATTTCCCCTTCTAGCTTAGTTTGCACTGTTTCCAGGTCATGGAGTCGCCCCTCTGTCACATTGGCAGCTGTCTCCAAACGTTCCACTTTAGTTGAGTAGGTATCTACTTTAGAAGTGAGCAGTGCAAGAGATTAATTTATCGGTTTTAAAAGTCGAGGGCAGAGGTCATTTCCTCTCAAACAATTGCTCGGATAGTAGAATCCAACTCTTTCTGTTGTCGGGTGTTGAGAGCCATCATGTTCCCTCAGGTCAATTGTGAACGGACAGAATATGCCAGCAGCTGCAGAGAAATAGACCTGCTATTGTTCCTTGTAATACATTTAGTGTTCCACACCTTATAGTGATGTTATACAGTTCATTTGAAAAGTATTTAGACCCCTTGACTTTTTCCACATTTTGTTATGTTACATCATTATTATAAAATGGATTCAATAGTTTTTTCCCCCTCATCAATCTACACACAATAGCCCATAATGACAAAGCAAAAACAGGTTTTTCAGAATCTTTACAAAAAAACAACAATAAAAACAACTGAAATATCACATTTACATAAGTATTCAGACCCTTTACTCACTACATTGTTGAAGCACCTTTGGTAGCGATTACAGCCTTGAGTCTTCTTGGGTATGACGCTACAAATGCAGCTGGTTGTAACCTAACCCTGCTCAGTTCTACTTCTGTTATTTCTGTTCTTGCTGTAATGACCCCACCACACAGACGCACCGTGGTTTGCGTGCCCACTGCCCAGGTATGCCAACATCCTGTTGATGTATGTGGGCATCTCAAATGACAACTGACAGTGCCTTTTTAGTACAGCTTCCTTCCCTCAAATGGCTCTAATGGTGTTTTCACTCTCTTTTCATGCATGTTCCCTTGTCCCTCCCCATGCCTGTTCCCCTGTCCCTCACAGGAGATTATCTCTCCCTGCTGCACTGTGTAGGACCCTGGCCGTCCCGTTGATGGCGCGGGGCTGACATATGCTGCAATGCTCTTCGACAGAGTGAATATGCAGCAGGAGCTCACTGGCTCCAGCCACATACACTGTCACTACCACTTAGCATCATTCTCCAAACTAGCAATTAACTCCCAGAGCCCCCATTCCCAACACTGGCCTCTGTGGCCCAATGCAGACCCTGGGCCCTGGGGCACAGTGAACCATTGCTTGGCCACTATCCATCCCCCCTACTGGAAAAACATTACAACAGTTAAAATCTTTAATAAGGGCAGAAATGTACATATTTTATGTATTGTTGGTTTTAGGTGTGTACTTTTTGTTACACGGCTTCAATGAAGCAATACACTTTTCAGGAACACATCTTCCTACTGTGTGTAGGGAGTGTAATACTGGACGCGTGCCGACTTGAATCAATACATTTTGCTATCTCAAATTATATTTGTTTGGTCATTAAATTAGGTAACACTAATTTGGCCTGTGTGCCTAACATAAATCCATAGCTTCTTATCAAAATGAAGATGGTTTGTTGGCTCATGAATTGATCATAAATCTAACCTGCTCTCGCCTTTGGATATATCACTACACAACTACAGTAGATAATACATTACTATACCAAGAATGAAAGGAATGAAATGTTTCACCGTAAACAGTCTTTGATAAACACTGTATTCCTCTGTGACCATCCACACTACGCTTGTGACACACAGAGGCTCGTGAGACCTGGAAGTGGAATGTTTGACCTAAAGTCTCATGAGCAATGCAACTCCCCCATCCTACGAGTCCACAGGGCCTTGATAGAGGCCCACAGGAGCCATTACACATTAACATAGATGGAGTCTCCACCTGAAGCGAGATGACATGCTAGCATCAAAGCACTACTGGCCTCTCACTACTCCACCCCCACCCCCTCCGAGGCTCTGCTCCTCTGTCCTCTCTCTAATGAGAAGTTAGGCCGAGAGTCCCTTTCACCTTCAGTGTGTAGCCTAATTACTGAAGCAGGGCCTGGAGACAAGCTCTTTGGCCATTATGTTACAGGCCCACGTGCAACCGCGCCACCGCTCTCATATCCTGACTTTTGTTTACCTCTGACTCAGACAGCGTGTCTCTCTGTGTGTGTTTATACGTGTGTGTGTATAAGTGTGTATGTGTGTGTATGTGTGTCTGCGTGTGTGCATGTGATCCCTGTTTGTGAGGGGAGGTTACTCAAGGGCTGTTGTTCAGGATCTGGTGAACTGGCATTGGGTACAGGGCTTTTGACATCTCTCATTAACCAAGTTTATACTCCCATGTTTATGCTCTGTCGTTGGAGAACAAAAGCCTAAATGAGGGACAGGGGAACCACTTGAAAGGGCTGCTCTAAACAGATCACAATGTTTTTCCCGCTATTAAGCTTCTTTCCTCGTTAAACCAAAAACTTTTAGGCATAACGGTCTAATTTGCACTTATTAAATGTTCAGGAAAGCTCAGGTTTCGAGACAAGATATGAGCCCATTGTTTATCAATGGATGATGATAACAAAAAAAAACATTCCGTGACATAAGGCAGACTTACCAAATGTCCCTTTAGTAGCTCGTCAGTGCGTCTCTGTTGCTAATTCAGTCAGCATGCTATGATGACTACACAGAGGAAACTATAAAGACATTTATAAGTGGCAACATTGCAGCGGAATTGCCCCAATACAAAACAAGACATTTGTACAATCCGTCACAAACGTCCCCAGTACAAGCCCTCATCAAAGGGTTCAGGAAGTGGTCATAAACTGTGCCTGGTAAGACACACAACGGCCCCTGTTTCACAGGCTTCAGGGGTGTTTCATTAGAGCACTATGGCGTGATGGTCACTCTGTGATGCCAGTTGGAGTGAGACTTCTCTCTGCGCAGCTGTAAATTGCTCCATCACTATTTGTTGCCCATCAACTCTGAGGCCCATGGCCTAAGGCCCAAGTGAATTACACTGGAGAGTAGCGTGTGTATGTGGTGGAATACAGTAGGAAAGGACAGCTGGTAAGATAAAGGTAAAATCAATTCTATAGCTCAGTTTTAGGGCAAGATAATAGGTCAACATTACATGTACAAGACATTGTGGCCATGTCAATATCCTTGCTAGTGCTAACTATACTGCTTCACAAATGATACTAATTGAGAAGTACATCAAATATACAGTATATTGTTCAATTCATGAGATAAAATGTACTTGTAAAATACTTTGGCGTAAGGCCTTGGCAACTTGGCCTTAAATCATCTAACCTGAATGTCTGCGGCCAGCCGATGAACCACAGACATACAGTATGATGAGGTGTCTTGCCGTTAAGGACGTCCTCCACTGAGAGTAAGACAATAGAAGACAGATTTTACCCGGCGACCCAAGATATGTGAGGAGCATGAGCTCTCCTCTCACTAGTCACCTCCTGTTCTTCTTCCCACAAATCACCTGTTCACGCCACCAAGGGGTGAAAGGTCAGATTCTCACGCTTGTCCGTCATGGCGTCCAGTCTGAGGAGGTCTAGTGCCATGGGCAGTGAACCAACAGGAGGAGCAGGCCGAGAAAAATCATCAACCTGGAGCTAAAAAGGGAAACAGGAAGTTGGAGCTAAAAAGAGAAACAGGAAGTTGCATACAATAGAGAGGACCTTTGATCCATAGCTATGACCTTTGATCCATAGCTGTGACCTTTGATCCATAGCTGTGGGAAGACTTCCCCTCGGGTGCAAAGTATTAATGTGAAAGTGACTCTGCCTGGCGCACATTTGTTACTTCAAATAATGGGCCTTAAATTAGCACACAATGGCAGGCAGACGGGCGACACTCGCACCCAGCCATGCGCAGGAAAGGAGGTAATTGTAAGAAAATGAGTGATTTGCTGGGGCAGAGACTTGTTGGGAGCGCCGGCTGCCTTTCCACGCCACCTCTGAGGGAGTAGCTGGAGACAAGGTCTGGTGCTGGTGTTGTCCCAAGGTCGCACCGCCGTGAACAAAGACTGTGTTAATCTGCTGCCGCGGCTGCTCTGTGTGTGTGTGTGTGTGTGTCTGTGTACGCATGACTGTCTGTGTGGGTGTGTGTGAGAGAGTATGTGCACGTGTGTATGTGTGTATATGAACAGGGGGTGGGGGCCTGTAGGAACCATTAGTGTTAGATCCATAGAGTGAGTGTTTCTTGTTTCTTGTTTCAGTCCACCCAAGGTCTGGATTTATTAAGCGCCGTTGGTGATTGGATGAGACATAAATGTGCCTGTAGCTCTAGGTGCTAATTCCTAACAGGGAAAAGGGATACCCAAAACACAGCAGGACTGTGAGAGTCTGAGACAAAACAATACATACACAGTGCTTTCAGAAAGTATTCACACCCCTTGACTTTTTCCACATTTTATTTTGTTACAGTCTGAATTAAACATTTATTCAATTGAGATTTTGTGTCACCGGCCTACAGTACACACAATACCCTATATCGTCAAAGTGGAATTATGTTTTTCTAAATGTGGACAAATTAATTAAAAATGAAAAGCTGAAATGTATTGAGTCAAGAAGTATTCAATTCCTTTATGGCAAGCCTAAATATGTTCAAGAGTAAAAATGTGCTTAACAAGTCACATAATACGTTGCATGGACAATAATAGTGTTTTACATGATTTTTGAATGACAACCTCATCTCTGTACCTCACACATACAAGGTCCCTCATCTGAGCAGTGAATTTCAAACACAGATTCAATCACAAAGACCAGGGAGGCTTTTCAATGCCTTGCAAAGAAGGGCACCGATTGGTAGATGGGTAAAAAAAGCAGCTTCACCATGAGGCCAATGGTGACTTTAAAACAGTTAAAGTTTAATTGCTGTGACAGTTGAAAACTGAGGATGGATCAACAACATTGTAGTTACTCCACAATACTAGCCTCATTGACAGATTGAAAAGAAGAAAGCCTGTACAAAATAAACATATTTCAAAACATGCGTCCTGTTTGCAATAAGCCTCTAAAGTAATACTCGAAAAATGTGGCAAAGCAATTCACTTTTTGTCCTGAATACAAAGTGTTATGTTTGGGGCAAATCCAATACTACACATTACTGTGTACCACTCTCCATATTTTTAAGCATAGTGGTGGCTGCATCATGTTATGGGTATTCTTGTAAACGTTAAGGTGTTAAGGTGTATGTTGTGTACAAAGAAATACAAAGGAGCGTTGTCAAATCAATGTCATCTTGAACTCCCATGTTTAGGGCCATGCCTATAGAGTACCACAGTATGAGTCATAATACCAATAAAACCTAGCGGTCAAATAAGGAAATGATTACAATCGTTTTTTCACCATTCATTTTTCCCATAGGGGATTTTAGAAACACTTAAAATAAGGCTTACTCTGGCTTGACGTTTTGATAACAGTTCAATCTCTCTAGGACAAGGTGACTTTTATCAATATATTTGCCTGGTTTTACTATTTTGAGGAAGCGTATACTGTCTACAGCATCTCAAAATGGATAAACAGTACTATTGACGCTTTCATTTAGCATTTTCCAAGTTAATGTCTTTTAAGGGAGTGTGCAAGGACACTCGTTCGGTTCGCCTAGCCGAGTTTGGCAAGGCGCCAGTTGACCTAAAGCATGCTGACACCTTTACACACTCTATATCCATCCCAGAACCCGTGTCTGCTGGGATTATTATTCACCACTACTGCGACACTGGCAGTGGACTGGGAAGTGGTTCTGGCTGGTTGAAGTATATATCATTTACTAGCCTAAACAGTATAATACTGACAAAAGCACATATCCCAGCTTACTACAGCTCGCGGGGGGACCTAACATTTTTGGGGGAGAATGACTGTGAAAGCTCAGTTCTGGTGACTTTTTAAATGGAAATTCTACTGCAAAATGAATGAAAATAAAATGATGCTGACATCTAAAATATGATTTGCCCCTCCAGAACACATTTCTAAAGTCTAAACATTAGGCTATCTTGTTGCTAGGCCCCCCCCAAAAACCGTTACACTGGCACTCAGCCAACCAAGGTTTTAGAACTCTGGTTCTAAAATGGGGGCATTTTAGGTCTAGTCATTTCTTGGGTTTTAGAAATAAATGTAGCCTACTGACACTAGAAAGCTCTGTGATCCTCCTTTTTTAATAGTGGCCATCAAGTGTGCTGCTCTCCCTGTGCAGCACTCGAATAGAATGAATAGGTCAACTATTCTACTATGGGGTTGTCTGATTTTGTTGTTGCTTATTCGTGTTGTTGGCTGTGGAAAATTAAATGTGGACAACAATTTTTCATTTACGTTTATTTGAGCAGAGACTGTGTGTTTTGGTTCTACAAAGCTGTGTCATCATAACATTCAATAATCAATTAATAGCATTTATTCTTGCACCATGCGATCAATTACCCGTTCTAAACTTGTATTTTTCTTACCATGCTATTATTGCTGCCTGCAGCATGATCTATTTTACAGCTGTCATTGCTACCACCAGGTCAAACAAATTCCAAAATTATTGAATCATTTATTAAAAACGAATCATGACTCTCGAGTCAGTAAAAGTAGTCGTTAAAAAAGAATGAATCGTTCGTGAACTGCACATCAGAGGGCTAGCCTGTGCTGGTCTTGGTGTGGGTTGGACCATGTTGGGCTTGTTGTTGGCTAGCCTGTGTTGGGTTGATCTGGGATTGTTGTTGGCTAGCCTGTGTTGGGCTGATGTGGCCTTATTGCTGGCTAGCCTGTGTTGGGCTGATGTAGGCTAGATCATGCTGGGATAGACTGTGTTGGGATTGTTGTGGGCTAGCCCGTGTTGGGCTGATGTGGGATTGCTGTGGGACAGCCTGTGCTGGGCTAGCCTGTGTTTAGTGTGGGCTTTGTGTGGGCTAGCCTCTGCCCACCTTGCCCACCGAATACCCACATGGGGCCATGTTTGCTGGGTGCTCGCTGCTTCTTTAAAGAAAACTGACAATTACATCGCTCTGATGGAAAGAGGAATTGGTGTGCAAAGGTTTTACAAGGCCAAATGGAGAAAGGGCTTCTGCTGTGCATTAACTTTTTGTGATTGCAGGGAATCTTTACCAGGTGCTGAGGTATTCCAGAGACTGCGATGGGAAGGGCCAGGAGGAGAGAGGGGGTTGTGGGTCAGGTGGGTAAGGTGGAGGTCTAGGGTGGGGGTGTTCTCATCTCCCTCTCATTGGGACAGGGAAACAGACGAAGGAGAAAGAAAGAGAGAGGTGATACGAGCGCCGCTAAAGCCCCCCTGTTGCCACTGCAGTAAAAATAATTACCCCCACTTGTCCCTCCTTGCACTTTTAAGAGAGGCACGAATAGCAGGGATTACAAGATCTAATTTCCAGCGAGCACTGTTCCTGAAATTGTCTTTATGTGGCCCAAAAAAGAGCCTGCAAGTAGCTTGTTTATGTTGGTCGACTGAGAGCTGTTAAACATTTAAGTCCCAGTAACTGAAGCAAAGGGCTGGCTGTAAGTACAGTACCATGTGAGTTCCAGGCTTCTCTGGCTGAGAACAGCCTCAGGGTAGACAGGCCCCTACTGAGAAAACTTTGCATGACCTCCTGTAATGAGAACGGCAAAGTATTTAGTTCAGGGGGAAACAGACAACAGGGCTGTTGGAGATCGTAATGAAAGGAGGAAGAAAGCAAATATGTAGGTTTGTGTTCTTTTTTCTAGCTGTCTATATGTGCTTTATAAAATTGTTTTGTTTTTTATCTGCAAATATAGAGATATGCAGCGTTCTTTTTTTTCCACGCTAACCCAACAAAGGGAATTGTGTTTTCAGGAAAATCCGGTTGAGAATAACGGGTATTATTGTTGTTCCTAGAACCATGAGCCTTTTCTTACAGTATGTTTGGCAGGAACACAAGGGGGTACAGCCTTTAACACAACACTGCAAGGTTACTTGGAACAAAAACAGTAAACAAATTATGCACAAACTCTTTGCGAATGCTATTTATAATATACTGAGGTCATTCTTGATGCAAAGCCCTACAATTAGAGGAAAGTTGTAAACAGAAGTACCTCTTTGTAACGTTGACTTCAATAGCTACATTGTAGCTGCTACAATAATCACAACTGTGAAACAGGGAAACATGTATTTTCAGTGCCAAAGTAGCAACGCCAGCACTCAGTTACTCACGGTGCCACATTGACTGTGAGGTGTTCTCCAGATCAACCCGCCACTCTCAGTCCAGTCCACAGCCTTGCTTGCTCGTCGTACTCAAAGCCATCTGATTGATTGACTCCAAACAGTCCAACATGGGGTTAAGGTGGGCCGTGACGAAACAGAAATATTATGATAGATACTGTCTGCCCAACGAGTCCCAGCTGGTTCTGGGTATTTGATAAACATGTAAACACTCTAGCTTCCCTCATTAGGTGATTGCAAAAGCCCATGCTATCCATAAATCAAGGGCCAGGTTATCAAGGCCTGTGATCTTAACTGTACAGGGCGCCCAGCTGTCTACGCGATAGAGACTGGGAACAGCAGGCTATAAATAATTAAATTCCCTTCACTTTCTCTCTTCCTTTACTCAAAGAGTACACACGATAGTCAAACATAAACAGATAGTGAAACAAAATAAATGGTTTGTTTGGTCAATGTGACAGATTCTAGATGTACCATTTCAAAAAGTAATGTGTAGCGGGTTTTATTAGCATAGTTGAATCATTAAATTAGCTCAACAAGCTGGACTTACCAGAATTTTTTATTTTTGGGGTTGGTGTTATCTCGGGACTATCTACAGTATTTCCTGAAGTAGAAGTAATGTAAACTCCAGAGGTTCAGTAGTTAGTGAAAGACCCTTAGCTGACAAGGTAAAAATCTGTCATTCTGCCCCTGAACAAGGCAGTTAACCCACTGTTCCTAGGCCACCATTGTAAATAAGAATTTGTTCTTAACTGACTTGCCTAGTTAAGGTTATTAGTATTAGTATTAGTATTAGTATTAGTATTAGTTATTAGCTGAGTTCATGCACACTATTATTCTCCTATTTCCTAATGTGAAACATACTTTAAAGGTTCTGTACTGTACATGATAAATCCTATTCAAGGTTCCCTCTGCTTTTCTGAATGTGCTCAGATACTATCTCTCCTGCTCAAGGCTAATTCCATATTATGACTGAGTCTCTTTTGCTATATATGTGACATAAATTCCAGATAATATGTTTAAAGCATAAATGGATGAAGTTGAAAATGTGACCGTATATATTTCTAGAGTATTCTCAATGCTGTCAGGCAAAAGACAAGTAAATATAATTGTACTAGTTTATGACAGCGTACGAGAACCTCTTTAGCCCAAGAGGGAATATAGTATATCAACGTCTTTCATTCCTGTTGTCAAACATGCTTTCTCCTCAAAACAAAACATCAGAACCACAAAAAGGAAGTGGACTGGATTCTCCCCGTTGAGTATGGCAGAGCAAGCCTGAACATTCCTGTCTTTAGCTGCTTCTGCTATAGCCTTGAAAACTTGACCCTAGGCAACACAGTCACTAGGGTCTGGTCTCAATGATAGACTCTTTTGGCATAGAGGAACTACGTCGCTGCCTATGTCGGTAAGAAAATAAACCTTTGCAGTGGTTAATTCAAACTAGCCACTTGCGAAATGCACTCATTAAAAATAACCTCTATGATATACATCTTGCTAGCTACTACCCAGCTAGCACATAATGTTTTGAGAACCATGTCTTTCTTAGAGCTTGGTGAGAGCGTGGTTTCCTATGGTTATTTTGCATACAACCTTCCACAATGTTCTGGGAATGGTGCAGGATACCCAGCTAGAACATAACGTTCTAAAGTAGAAGTACAACATTTTTCTGTGGGAATTTCAGTACTTCAGCATAATGTTTTCTGTAGGTTTCCTCATGGTCCTATTTAAAGTCAGAACACTAAGAAAACTTTCCATAAAACTCACAAGAAAACATTAGTAACGTTCAAAGAACATTCTAAGAATGTTATTTAAATACATATACATTCCATTCTCAGCGTCAACAAAACTCTCTCTATCCTCTATCTTGTTAAGTATGTTCAGGTGTGTTGTCCTAATGACCTTTGAAATGGGGTCTGTTTGAATAGACTAAAATGAACCACTTAAAAATACTTGGCATGTTTTTGCATGTTTAATGCCAAAGCAAGTGTCCTGTCTGTGCTTGGAGTTCAAAACATTTAACCTAAGCTAGCAGTGTTATTAAAAGTCTTATTGAAACATGTTCTCAGACTGTTATTTAATTATCTTCAAATAACCTATAATTTCTGTTCCCTGCAACCTAAAATGTAACGTTCCCAGAACAGGTGAAATGTTCATTTCTATTCTCAGAAAGTTTGAGAAACTACAGTTTTACCTGTCAGGAAACTTATGGCTTTGTTCCCAGAACCAATGGTAAACCAAAAACGGACGTTCCCACAACTTCCAAGGAACCAAATGTGCTAGCGCGGTATTTTGCATTTTATTCAAGCTGATGAAGTAGTGAAGAAAGCAGTGAGGTAGTTCTTCTATGCCAAAATAGTCTGTAATTGAAACCAGACACTATACACTGTGTTGCCTAGAGTTTTCTAGACTACTGCTGCTATGTCATGCTGTCTTTTCAGGCCTGGGGGATCGTGTGTGTTGCCTTTAGGGAGGAAATACAGATACTGCCTCAGAGATCTCGAAGCAACACCGCTGTCATAAAAATAATGATTTTATGGAAAACACATGGTCGTTTGAGCTGAGATTCTCTGTTTTATGGATGCACCTTTAGTCATCCCACTCCTCCATACATACACATAACTAACTTTTCATGCGACATCTCTAGATAAAATAGTACAAGGACATGTAGAGTCTACATATGTTATGATTTTTTAATTTAACCTTTATTTAACTAGGCAAGTCAGTTAAGATCAAATTCTTATTTACGTTGACAGCCTACCTACAGGGTCAGACATAGTAGTACAGCGCCCCTGGAGCAAATTAGGGTTAAGTGCCTTGCTCAAGGGGACATTGACAGTTTTTTCACCTTGTCGGCTAGGGTATTCGAACCAGCAACCTTTCGGGTTAGTGGCCCAACGCGCTAACCGCTAGGCTACCTGCAGCCCACATGATGATATGTACAATCATTTCTAAGTATGGTATGTATAATTTCTAAGTATTTCTTTATGATGTCATCATGTCTTTGTTATGCAAGTACAGACCAACCATCCTAAATCAAATACAGCATATCATGTACGTTTTACTTGCTCTGGATAACTGCATGCTCTGGTTTCGTACAAGCATTTATGACAAGAGATCTTGTATTTATCAGGAGTCAACTGTATCTGTATCAGGGATGTAAGACTATAGCTGTGTTTGAATACCCATACGAACATACTACATACTTAATGAGTATGCACTACATACTATATACTAGTTGTTCATTTTAGTATACTGTAAATTAACCGTATCGTTTCATTTGAGCGTACTAGACAGAGCTTGTCTACCGAAAGTTGGTGCAACTTCTTGCTAGCTTATTAGCACAACAAAATGACTAGCTAAACTTTTTACGATTTCGGGTGTGTTCGTAAATTCAATCTGGAGTGCCAGAGTGCACTCTGGGTGTTTGTAAATCCAGAACGTTTTCAGATTGTCCTTCGCATATTCAGAGTGTTTAGCTTTCGGGGCGCTCAGAGCGCACACTGGACGCTCTGGCCGAGGAGTAGGGTGTTCAACAGCAGTCAAGCACCCAAGCTAACTGGCTAACGTTGGCTAGCTACTTCCAGACACAAATTAAGGAAATAGTGTACACAGAATTTTTGGCAAATTTTGTACGACATCCGGGAACTTTTGGCAAACTAACTCTATCCATACTATGACCAATAAGCATACTATATACTCAATTCACATCACAAATAGTACGGTTAGTATGCGAACACAGCTACAGTCTTATCTTGTGGCCTTGCTCTTTCTTGAACCCCCCCTCATGATGGCAATACAGACACATTTCTCGGGACGTGAGTTATGCAAATACCATTGTTGTTGTTGTTTAGTTGATGGCCGAGCACAAAAAATAAATAATCTAATCTGGGCTTCTCTCATTACTCACTTAATACAGTGGAGAGATTCTGGTTGAAACAAAGCCACTAGATTTTGAACCAACACCGGACAAGCTGGAATGAGAAGTTCTGACTGCAGACAGATCTGGTGAAAACCTACAAATTCAATGCATTTAAAGGCAGGAAGTGATCTAAAAAAGCTTACATTAATAAAAGGTCAATGACATTTAGCAAATACTGTATTTAACATTAGTAAAAAATATTAAATATTGATATGCATAATAACTAAACTGTCAAATGAATGACAGCTAGGCCTTTTGTTTTAGCTGGAGAATGGTTAGTGGGTGGTGGGGACAGAGAGAAACAGGCTGGTCGGAGCAGCATAGAGGTGAGTCTAAATATTATTGACAAGCCGAGGAGACCATGACCACTCTTCACCTCTAATCAGTCAAAGTCTTTAATCATGTCCGTGATGGGGGAGCTGCTCAACTCAACTTATTCTCCACTATTGAATTACCTCACGTTCTGATCCCACCATATGGGGCATACTGGTGTGTGGCTATATCCGACACACAGGCATACACATGTGCACAGGCACGGACAAACACACACACTCACTCACTCTTCTCCAAACAACATGAACATACATTCCTGCCACATTTACACCACTATTATTGTTTTTCAGAAAGTAAATGTGGTTAATGTTATCTCACACCGGGTCAGCATGTAATGTGTCTAATTTGGGCCCTGCTGGAGTGAGGAAGCAAGGAATATCCTGGCAACATCTTTAACCTATTCAGGCAGGATGATGTCATGATTAGTAGAGGAAATTGGGATCCCTCCAGAACCTAAACACCCTGATAGGCATACAGCTGTAGAGAGAGAGGGAGAAGAGAGAGAGAAAGAGAGAGTGAAAGAAAGAGAGCGAGAGAGAGAGGGAGAGAGAGAGATGGGATGGGGGGGGGGGGGCACCATTTTTTTTATCCAGCTAGGAGCCTGACCCGCAGAGGCTGAGATCAAAGTACAGCGCCACTTGGTTGACACCCAGGGGCACACTTCAGGGGGATGTGTGTGTGTGTCAGCCAAACTTCCTCCTCCTACTTTAGCCAGCCCCCATGTCGCCCCCACGTCAAACATAACATACTATTAAAGATATGTGGTCCCATCCCTCTCTGCCAGGCCACAACACACACTCCCCCACCACACACCCACTTCCCTTTCAACTCTGAACCTCTGTCATCTAAATAAAGCAAGCTGCGATGCTCCCACCGCTTCCTTCCCTCCGCATGGTGGCTCCCTCCACGGTACACAGAGAGACAGAGCACACAGTACTTTCACATCCACATACTCCCATCCAGGCCCATCTCCCCACGCCAAGACCACAGGGCTTCTAAACGTTCCGAAGGAGAGTGAGTGAGAAAGTAGGGGTGATGTATGGTTCCTGTTTGTTTTTTGGGGGTAAGGGCACTGTCTGCCATGGTTGGGAGATGACTATAGTAATAGTAATAATAATTTCTAATTTATTTCCCACTCTCAATACTCATGTAGTAAACAAAACAAAAATAATACACCAAATATAGATAAAACTATCACAATAGATAAAAACATCTAACTTCTAATGTAAAATCTCATCTCATTCTAAAACCATGGGCATTAATATGGAGTTGATCCCCCCTTTGCTGCTATAACAGCCTCCACTCTTCTGGGAGGGCTTTCCACTAGATGTTGGAACATCGCTGCGGGGACTTCAATTCAGCCACAAGAGCATTAGTGAGCTCGGGCACGAATGATGGGCGATTAGGCCAGGCTCACAGTCAGCATTCCAATTCATCCCAAAAGTGTTCGATGGAGTTGAGGTCAAGGCTCTGTGCAGGCCAATCAAGTTCTTCCACACCGATCTCGACAAACCATTTCTGTATGGACTACGCTTTGTGCATGGGGTCATTGTCATGCTGAAACAGGAAAGGGACTTCCCCAAACTGTTGCCACAAAGTTGGAAGCGCAGAATCGTCCGGAATGTCATTGTATGCTGTAAGGTTAAGATTTCCCATCACTGGAACTAAGGGGCCTTACCCGAACCATAAAAAAACAACACCAGACCATTATTCCTCCTCCATCAAACTTTGCAGTTGGCACTATGCATTCTGGCAGGTAGCGTTCTCCTGGCATCCATCAAACCCAGATTTGTCCATCAGACTGCCAGATGGTGAAGTGTGATTCATCACTCCAGAGAACGCATTTCCACTGCTCTAGAGTCCAATGGCGGCGAGCTTTACACCACTCCAGCCGACGCTTGTCATTGCGCATGATGATCTTAGGCTTGTGTGCGGCTGCTCTGCCATAGAAACTCATTTCATGAAGCTCCTGACAAACAGTTATTGTGCTGACATTGCTTCCAGAGGCAGTTTGAAACTCGGTAGTGAGTGTTGCAGATGATTTTTACGTGCTACGCGCTTCAGCACTTGGCGGTCCCGTTCTGTGAGCTTGTGTGGCTTACCATTTCGCAGCTGGACCATTGTTGCTCCTAGACGTTTCCACTTCACAATAACAGCACTTACAGTTGACCGGGGCAGCTCTAGCAGGGCAGAAACATGACGAACTGACTTGTGAGGTTGCATCCTTGTCACGTTGAAAGTAACTGAGCTCGTCGGTAAGCCCATTCTACTGCCAATGTTTGTTAATGGAGATTGCATGGCTGTGTGCTTGACTTTATACACCTGTCAGCAACGGTTGTGGTTGAAATAGCAAAATCCACTAATTTGAAGGGGAGTCCACATACTTTGTATGCCTTCGAAAAGTATTCAGACCCCTTGACTTTTTGTGGAAAAAGTATTAAACTTCTACTAAAATGTATTAAACTTCCCTCATCAATCTACAGATAAAACCCCATAATGACAAAGCAAAAACAGTTTAGAAATGTTTGCAAATTCATAATAAAAAAAAAACTCAAATATAACATTTACATAAGTATTCAGACCCTTTACTCAGTACTTTGTTGAAACCCCTTTGGCATCGATTATAGCCAAGTCTTCTTGGGTATAACACTACAAACTTGGCACACCTGCATTTGGGGAGTTTCTCCCATTCTTCTCTGCAGATCCTCTCAAGCTCTGTTAGGTTGGATAGGGAGCATTGATGCACAGCTATTTTCAGGTCTCTCCAGAGATGTCCAATCAGGCTCTGGCTGGGCCCCTCAAGGACATTCAGAGATTTGTCCCGAAGCCACTCCTGCATTGTTTTAGTTATGTGCTTAGCTTTGTTGTCCTGTTGGAAGGTGAACCTTCGCCCCAGTCTGAGGTTCTGAGCGCTCTGGAGCAGATTTTCATTAAGGAACTCTGTACTTTGCTCCGTTCATCTTAGCCTCGATCCTGACTAGTCTCCCAGTCCCTGCCGCTGAAAAACATCCCCACAGCATGATGCTTACCCCATAATGCTTCCCCGTAGGGATGGTTCCAGGTTTCCTCCAGACATGACGCTTGGCATTCAGGCCAAAGGGTTCAATCTTGGTTTCATCAGATCAGAGAATCTTGTTTCATGTGCCTTTTACTGAGGAGTGGCTTCTGTCTGGCCACTCTACCATAAAGGCCTGAATGGTGGAGTGCTGCAGAGATGGTTGTCCTTCTGGAAGGTTCTCCCATCTCCACAGAGGAACTCTAGAGCTCTGTCAGTGACAATCCTGTTCTTGGTCACCTCCCTGACCAGCTCTAGGTAGAGTCTTGGTGGTTCTTCCATTTAAGAATGATGGAGCCCACTGTGTTCTTGGAGACCTTCAAAGCTGCAGAAGTTTTTTCGTACCCTTCTCCAGATCTGTGCCTTGACACAATCATGTCTCAGAGCTCTACGGACAATTCCTTTGACCTCATGGCTTGGTTTTTGCTCTGATACGCACAGTCAACTGTGGGACCTTATATAGACAGGCGAATTCCTTTCCAAATCATATCCAATCAAGTTTTAGAAACATCAAGGATGATCAATGGAAACAGGATGCACCTGAGCTCAATTTTGAGTGTCATAGCAAAGGGTCTGTATAATTATGTAAATAAGGTATTTCTGTTTTTTTTTTTTTTATAAATTTGCAAACATTTATAAAAACCTGTTTTAGCTTTGTCATTATGAGATATTGTGTGCAGATTGCAGGTAGAGTATTCCAGAGTATTCCTCATGGCTCCCACTGTAATCATTGGGGCTCTTCATCCTGCAGGCCTCTCTGGAGAGGCTCCAAGACAGGCACAAGATCCTCAGCCAGCAGACAGCACAGCCTGGCCCTGGGAGTGCATGAGAGCCCATAGTGCACACAACTGTTCCAAATCCTCTAGCATCACATTACTCTGTCTCCCAGCCCCATGTGCATGATGGATGATTATTTAATTTTTTACCAGGCCGTCCAATTAGCAACGGCGTTTGGAGATACTCAGGCTCCTGGACAGGAAAGTCCCTGGTCTGTTTAATGCATCATTAGCTTTTGTCTCAGAAGAGTGGGTGCACACGATTTACCTCTGAGGTCACGTCCCCAGTGTGAACCGTGAATCAGCGGAAGCACAATGGGGTTATTCACCAGACGGCATGTTCAGAGCTAGAAAATGTTATATACACTACAATTGAGGAACAATGGGAAAGTAATTCTGCTTTGAAAGTTGATAAGCTTTTATCCTCACTTTTGAGAAAATGGCCTTTGAATGTTTTGGTACCTACTGGAGAGCTCTTCTTTGTCTACACTCATTCAGCATCGTTCACACACTCTTAAGCTATCGGAGTAGATAGCCAGAGCGAATTTATCCAGCTACGTCTATCAACAGTTGTCACAGTGACATTCTATTGCAATGGTTACTTGCATATTGGAATCTTTTGTTAAGACCTGTAGCTATCTAGCTAGGTAAACAATGAACCCTAATCCCAAATCATGACGTTACTACCCTGCATGAATCTGGAGGTAGCTAACCAACAAGGTTCAATGTTAGCTAGCTACCACACAAATCATACACATATCGTTAGCTAGCTAGCTAATAGTACACTTTAACTAGAATTTAAAACAACTTTCTGTCAAAGTTAGAAACATGTAATATCGTAGCTAGCTTACCCGTATACATGGAATGGACGCTTCTCCCTGTCACGGATGCCATGGTTGCCCTTACTTAGTTTGAAGATGTTATCCGGAGACAGGTGTTTTCTCCATCTCCGTAGCTATCATACTCTAATTCCACTGATTTCAAAACTCGGTCATCCAGATAGTGGAGAGCAACACATATGCAGTTTTACTACGCGGTATACAGTATATATATATATATATATATGTTAAAAAAAAGCAGCGTTAGACAGGATGATCTACGCATACTGACCAGCTCAAATAGACAGAAGTGTGCTACATGGCACACCAATCTGAACTCATCTCTCGGCATGTCCAGCCCACTCATTATCTCAGCCAATCATGGCTAGCGGGAAGGTTGCTGTCTTTTTCTGTGGCTAAACCAACTAGGCTCTGAAGTTTGCTATTAAGGCACATGAAAGTTCACATGTTCCAGAAGGCATTTCTAGTTGTATTATAACTTCCCAGATAAAACAACATGATAGTGGATATATCTCTTAGCTCAACCCCCACCCCCCCAAAAAATAAAATATTGGTCACATACACGTGTTTAGCAGATGTTATTGCGGGTCTAGCGAAATACTTGTGCAAAGTTTCCTAAGAGCTAGTCGCAATGCAATACAACTACATGCTAAGTGTTTGATTCAATTCAATTTGGGTCTGCAAGTTAAGGTACAGCAACATGACCCCATACACCACGCACACAAATCACTTAATTTCCATGTCTTTCCTTTGTCCCTGTATGGTGTGTTCAAACAAGCCTTGCCTGAGGCCAGCAGCACAGTGAGGGAATCCCTTAAAAAGGTTTAAAGGCCCATGTTCCCTCCCCTCACGACACATAACTCACCCTGGCCTGTCACCTTCACAGTATGAAATATGTTCTTGTTCCAAACTAAAACAAACAATACATCATTCTCCATCAGTATCATCTCCAACAGACAGAACACAGAGGCCAGGAATGATAGAGGGGAAGACGGGAAGCCCTGAGCAGCCAATCAAATCTCTCTAGGGGTGGAGTCACCTCAGGTGGCATTTCAATTAGAAACGATTTATGCTGCGAAAAACAAAGTTCACCGACTTCTTCTGCAAATAACAATAATTTTTGGGCAGGAGTGATGATTTAGCACTTTAGCAGGGTGATTATTTAGCAGTTTAATGAGCATGGCTAGTGGGCCTTTATATATTTTTTTTATATAGGCTACAGAGTACAGTAACTTGAGGCACACAAGAGGCTATAACATCAAGCCATGAAGGCAGAACAGCTGTAGCATTGTAACTGTTATTACATCAAAGGGAGAGCTTGTATGTAATGTGACTGATGTTGGCTTGAGTCTGCTACACTGATCTCAAGGGAAAATATTTAATGGTACTGAACTTAAACATTTGGGGCAGTCATTATGTGTTAGCTTTCTAGCATATACAGTATTCTAATTATTTTTCTCACAAAATGATTACAAAAAATGTATGTAAAATTCCTCAAGTGTTAGTGCAGTGTGTTGCAGTGCAGAGTCATCCTGCTTCCCTTTGGGATTATCTGTTCAATATGGATCCACTTCAGAGTGAAACCCAACTCCCTAACTACAGGCCATCATCAGGAGTGACTTGATACTCAGTGGAAGCAAAGCTCTGAAGCCCCACACTCCTCAGCATCCTGAGTTTGTTCAGGCTAGACCCCTGACTTCCTCTTCCTGTAAAGGAGGGATGATGGGAGAGCCTCACCAATTTTACCTGACCTTTGTGGGAACTAATTCCTTTGGCACATGCAGCTCTGGAAGCCATTTTCCATCAAAGTGATTGGGGCTGTTTGTTGCCCCTGAGTGGCTGATCCGTCAGTCAGACCAATCGGGTCGGAGGATGGAAGAGGACAGTGCGTTTGGAGTTACCTGGGCAGGTTGGGCCTGGGGTGGGGCGGTGCCAAGGGGCCTCACAGGGAAGCAAACTGCAGAGGATGATCTCATCAGGGGTCGAATGGTCAGAAGTGACATCAAGGCGGTGCAGGGGATCCTTTGGATTTAGAAGGTTCGGGACCGTCGCCATGCATCCAAATGGGAGAAAAGATAGCTCCTGGGAGGTGGAGAGTTAGGAAGGATTTCTCCTTGATTTACTACAGATTCCCTGCTATAGAATAATGCTGCCAGTTCGGTCAGAAAATCACATTGACCGGAGCTTCCTCTTAATAATTAAGAATGAGGAAGAAGGAAAATAATCTAATATCTCAGGCGCACACTTTTTGTCAGAGAATCACAGGGATCTTTTTGGGAAATGTGACATGGCTGCCAAGTGTAATTTCACTCCAACACACTACTGTAGCATGGCTAGCCCTTCAAAAGTCCACATGATCACACTCACCGCGATTATATAAGAAAATACTGTCACTCCTGGTCAAACTTTAATCAAATAGGAATTTCATTCTCCTCTGAAAGACTCAAGAGGAAACAGATGGAAATAATTTTAAGGTGAGAAGGTATTTTGAGGTTATTTACTTCGATGGGAGAAGTGAAAAATGGGAGGTAGGGTACTGTAGTGTAGGGTAATGTTGAGAAGGCTTGGTTAGAAGGGGAATGTGAGGATGAAGACACAGAACAAGCAAATGACTCACAGTCAACAAAATAATCTATTCTACCATGCATTAATCACGCATTCATTACCTAGATGTATTATAATGAGTGGCACAAATTCAAGCCGGAAAGGATATGCTGTTGTTAAAAACATAAGAGCATTTGAAAGCCAAATGATTGCAAACATACCTGGAAGGTGACGACCAATAGCATTCCTAAGCCACAAACATAGGAGTGGGGTGGTAGGGCCTGGAGAGAATGTATTATGTGGGTCTTTCTATAAACTAGGGTACCAGTGAGAATGTCCTACACTAGACAACTTTTTACAGCTGTTTATAAGTCATTGATAATAATCCGCCAATGTTCTTAATGTCAATACATTAAGATATAAGGGGGATCATACCTATATTCAATCAAATTCACGAGTTGATTTAAAACCTATGTTTAATCTTTTATCATGACTGGTATCTTGACGGATTTGTCCAAAATAATGAATTTTCTGAATGAAAGCCAAGTGATGAACAGCTGTTGTGATAGTACATGCAATGCAACAACCCAAGTGCTGGATAAAAGGTGTTCGCGAGAAATGTTCAGAATATTTTGGTGTCTTGAAACCAGGTACATTTTTTGTTCTGAATGAGAGTTCAAAATAAGTAACTTTTAGACATCTATGTTGGGGCCAAATCAAGGCTTGTCCAGACCGGACAAAATCTGAACCAAACATAGACGTCTATGATTGGTTCAGATTTTGACCGGACCAATAATCTATGTCCGTGGATGTTGAAATCAAGGCCGGTCTGGACCATACCAAATCTGAACCAGACATACACATCTATAATGTTATGTTTAGTGTTCAGAGAGGTCTCTGGACACTTCTATGTTCGTCAGGTTTGGTGTCGAGAGACCTCTCTGGAATACTCCATGTGTGTTTTGTTGTTTGGTTCCCAATGGGAGGCAGCTGTGCTGCGTTGCCTCTAATTGGGGATCCCATTTAAGGGTGCTGCCTGCCCACGTGTGTGTGGGTCATTGTTTGGGTGCATGCACCCACGTTACGTCTGTTCTGTGTTTATTGTTTTGTTGAAGTTTGCGAAATAAAGTATGTAGAACTACCACAGCTCTGCGTCTTGTGTTTTGTCCTCCACTTGCCGTGACATATAATTGGTTCAGATTTGGTCGGGACTGGATAGAAAACCAATGTCCGGAACTGTAGCAAAAAAAGACACCGAAAAGGTGTCGGCGTCGGTCCTTGCTTACTGAGGCGTAGCCTACATTGTTGCCAGAAATGTAATTTATATTTTATGATTCAACTTGAAACCACTGATAATGACAATGGGGTGAAACTCCTGGACAACAGTTGTGATTGTCCATTCCATATTGTCAATTTTGTTCTGTCCTGTTTTTAGGATATGTTGTTTGTTAACATGACAGCAAATGTTTTATTTGATTGAGTGCCATTTAGGTTAGGTTGATCGGAGAAACCTGCATGATGTAAAACGTGTCCATCTCATTACATTGTCATACATTTTATCTCCAGCCTGTAGGCTACAGAAAAGGCCACACATCCTATATCTGCTACATGATTTATGTTTGATCATTTTGTTGGAGAGCTGCAGAGATACATCTCTCCAACAGCACCATGGAAAGGCGCGCTGGGAATGGACAAACAAAATATTTTGCGCCCCTGCCTTTGGGCACTGCTTATGAAAGGGCAGCATCAGCGCTCACCTAAAAAGCCCATATGCCACTGGTTGAGAGAAATTGTAATTATTTTGAGCATAATTACGTGAGGTTCTATGTGTTGTTGTTGGAGGTGTGTCTTGGTCAGTTTAGCTCAGAAAATGCTGCCCTCGCTCTCATTGGGCAGGATTAGGCGGCCACCTATGGTCGCCTAATCCTGCCCAATGAGAGCGGGCCGGCCGTGTGTTTAGGATAGAGTATTGCGCAACACCCACCGCTCTTACTATTAATTATTCTGGATATAATGACAACAAATGATATACTGTAACCTAGTGGCGTATTCACAATATGATCTGGTAATGAAATAACATGACAAATAAATATTGTTTTTCTTGTTACACCTGCAATTTTAAACAATACAAGGGTTTTGAAGTACCCTACTTGAACTTGAATTTGGAGCTAAAACAATTCAAGTTCTGGAATAGGCCTACATTGATCATTTTGTGAGAGATGTGGCCACTTTCGTTTGTTTCCTGTCGCTTCAATTTGTTTCCTGTCGCTTCAATTGTGCTTCTCTGTTGCGGTAAAACCAGGTGCAGTTATTATGAGGACGACATCTAATGTTGGTTTCAACTTGGCTTTCCATACCAATTAAAAAAGCAACCTGTTTTTTGGTCAATTTCTCATTATAAAAATAGCTATGGTAAGATTCAAATGGTGAGATTAATGCTACCAGTATTCATAGGTTTATTATGTGTCCCTGCGTCGGCCACATAGGCTACAGAAAAATCGCCATTGCATGCGTCCAATCTATTTAGTCAGGCAATGGCCACATTATTCTCACATATTTTAAAATGTAATTTGAATATCAAGGCCCCCCCCAAAAAACATTATTCTTAGAGGAATAAAAGGCCATTATCACTTTAAGTACACATGTTGAACAGAATAAAAATATTTGTATTTTTGTTTCAAACCAAATGTTGATCCAATTTAGAAATGTTTATCCCAATGTCACACATTGGCCCCATTATTTATAGAAAGATCCAATGTGTATATGTGTCCTCTTTATGCACATGCATGTATGTGCGTGTGCGTTGTCACATGATGTGTGTTGAGTTTGTCTAGGAGATTCCTCTGGGCTGTAAAGTGGGCGCCATGACTTTCCTAAAACCCAGAGGAGCTGTCAATCAGAGACAGTAGGCCCTTATCTCCTGCACTGGAGGTGCTGGCCAGAGTGACGGCCCCAAACAAGTCTTTCTCTCTCTCTCTCTCTCTCTCCTCTCTGACTGTCAGAAGTTTTTTTCTCTTTCACTTTTTACATATTTGTTTCCATCTCAATCCCCACCTCTCACTCTTTCTCTCTTTTTTTATTTTTAACTCTCTTACTCTTTGACTCTCTTTCTCGCTGTGTGCCTTCAGGGCATGGCCTCATGTGTGTGTGTGTGTGTGTGTTCAAGTGTGTGTTCAAGTGTGTGTGTGTGTAACAGCGTGTGTGAGATCCCTCTGCCACAGACCGCCGTCGCAAAGTAGAAACAACAGCCTGAGGAGAGCAGATAAAGGCAGCATGCTGTTACACACTCTGCCCTGCAGCCATTACAGTGTACGTACCCCCCCCCCTTTCTCTTCCCCCTCTTTCTCTCTCTCTCTCTTCCCCCTCTCTCTTTCTCTCCCCCCCTCTCTCCTCTCTCTTTTACTCTCCATTTCTCTTTCTCTCATTCTCCCCCCGTCTCCCCCTCCCTCCCTCTCTCCATTTCTCTCCCTCTCTCTGTCCCTCGCTTGTTGTCTGTGAAGCGTATCTGTGCATGACTGTCATTCGCCATGGAACTTAAAAAGGGAATTTTACTGAGGGACTGTAGAGGGGTATGAGCTTTAGCTCGGACAAATGGGGATTAGAGAAGTGCTACTGTTGTTATAAGAGAAGCCACATTTTTGCTGTCAGTTAGTCTCACACAAAATACTGTCATAGTTCATTTTTGATAGAAACAGACAGATATAATAGTATAGACTCATTCTTAAGACAGTACAACTGTGCTGTGTACATACTTTAATGTATAGGAATTGCACCTTTCTTTATGGCCAGCTACACCTCTGTACCCCAAAGGATATCACCTTCATGGGTAGGTTTAGCTGGTATTAATTCATATGAATTCCATAGCTCTATGTGCAGTAAGTTGATCAGGCTTTACTGTACTGTAGCTCACATACATATATGGGCTGAGCTATACTCTGTTACTTTCCATACAGCAGAGGAGGCAGTAAGCACTGAGTACTCAAATCCAGGAGAGGCTATGGATGGCGCCACTATTAGTCCAGTCTCCCGCAGCCCCTTCCCTCTGTGGAACACTCAGTCCTAGGGTGCAGGAATTACACCCAGCACCCAGCAAGACAACAGATCAATGGGCCGGTTGGGCAGCTCTTCCCTCTATTGATAGAGCCACTTGGTCTCCAGAAGTGGCCATTAATCCCAGCAGTTTATCAGCTTCAGGACCCCGCCAGCTGCAATCCAGAATCCATACTCACACACACACACACAGGCTCGCATGCGTACGCACACACCACCCCACCGCACTCACATACACTCACACATACCCTTCACCCCAACCCACCTCTCATCCTTTTTCCAGAATGTGGCGTCAATTGCATTACCTCGGGTGTTAGTGTGGCTATAGAGTTGCCTTGTTTTAGCTATGCTGCTGTAACTGTATCCAGTGGCCTGCTTGGCCCGGGCTGCTGTAGCAGACAGTGAGTCTGACCAGAGCGTGGCATTGATTCTAATGGGCTTTTTAGGGCCCTAATGATGGGAATCTGTTCACGCCTTGCTTGTCACGCCTAATTAAGCTGCAGAAACAATGACTCCATTCACACTGGCTAATGTTACCTTTATCCAGTCCCTGCCCAACCCCACCCCAGCCCAGTCCCACCCCAGCCCCACCCCAGCCCAGTCCCACCCCACCCCAGCCCTGTCCCACCCCACCCCAGTCCCACCCCACCCCACCCCAGTCCCACCCCACCCCAGTCCCAACCTAGCCCAGTCCCACCCCACCCCAGTCCCACCCCACCCCTGTCCCAACCTAGCCCAGTCCCACCCCACCCCAGTCCCACCCCACCGCAGTCCCAACCTAGCCCAGTCCCACCCCACCCCAGTCCCACCCCACCGCAGTCCCAACCTAGCCCAGTCCCACCCCACCCCACCCCACCCAGTCCCACCCCACTCCAGTCTCACCCCAACCCACCCAAGTCCCACCCCACCCTACCCCAGTCCCACCCCACCCCTGTCCCACCCCACCGCAGTCCCACCCCACCCCACTCAGTCCCACCCCACTCCAGTCTCACCCCAACCCACCCAAGTCCCACCCCACTCTACCCCAGTCCCACCCCACCCCAGTACCATCCCACCCCACCCCAGTCCCACCCCAGCCCATCAACAGAATGGGACTCTGAATTTACCACCATCCACAGCTGTCCGCCATATATTCAACAACTCAAAACACTGTTGCTGTTTTCATTTCTTCAGATATTTGTTTTTCAAAGCATATTACAATTGAGCAACACCCTGGTATGTTGGAAAGATTGGCCAATTTCCCCCTAAACTGTCAACCTTAACTTATGTGTTCTATTTATTCCATTATCTTTCTATCTATCTATTCGTTTTACACATATCCATCATCGTCAGACAGTTGTTCTTGGGGAGGGTAGATTTAGTAGTAGTTGTCAAACGCATGGCGACAGTCACAAATCAGGTGGGTGATTCACTTGAGATAAAGGCCTCGCACAACGTTCCCCTCAGGAATGTTTGTGTACATATGCTTTTAGCAGGGCACTTAACTCGCAGGGCTAGATCTATAACAAGATAATGGCTGGACGCGTAAAGGCAATGGTTCCTGTGACTTTAGATCAACAGATAGCTAGATACCTTTGCCTTTATCTGGGGTTGGGCCATAGCAGTGTGGATGTGTGGTGGCACCAAGACATTATCTGCTGTGTTGTATGAGGATGTTCTGTTAGTTTTTGGATGAATGGTGTCTGTCTGTCTGAAGCAAAGTGCCCCAGTCAATATTGATCTTCCCCTGGATCAGACTCTGACTGCATGACGTCTTGACCTGCACTCTACTACTCACTCATTCAGTCATCTCTTTTTCTGGTTCCTTCCCTTTTCCATCACCCTTTTCTTGGGTTGTGTTTGTTCCTCTGACAGAGTTTACAATCACTAAGTACAGTTTATCAGAGAGTCAGAGAGTTTAATCATATGCGAGAGGTTCAGAGTAGGGTTCATAAGGCAGTGTCAAGAGATGGTAATAACCTTTATGCCCGTTATTGGAACTCCTTTTCCCCAGAAGGGGGGGGGGGGTTTGGGTCAATGCCAACTGCCCAGCAAAAGACTACCTGTCATCAGCATCTCAGAGACGAGGCCATACCCCCAAACTATTTAATACAATTTCATATTGCAGTCTGTCTCTGTTGTTCATTCAGTTACGCCTGTACTCGAACTTCTGCTACTGCTTATGGCTAAAGGTACAGGATGTTTACTGTGTGTTAACAGTTCAGCCAGTGTATGCTACTTGATGAACACATATAAGGAAGCATTTGTATTGGGGTCACAGTACATGGTAAGCTGTCAGCACTCAGACAAATGTGAAACTTGATACCTGGTGCACATGACAGGATGCTATATTGCTTAACATGTGGATTGTGCATGCGTACAGTGCAGTCTGTGTATGTGTCTGTGTTTGAGCGTGCACAGTGTCATCCCTCGGTGTCAGCTGACCTGACATTTTTCTTGGCGAATGAGACATTGTGATTGGTCGAAACACACCAACTACAGCCCCGTTTGGGGCTTGACCGTAACTTCAACCCTTCTCCCCTACGTGCCAGGATGGGGAAGACTCTCAGCTTGAGAGGAATGTCTTCCAGTGACAGATACAAATGCATCAGGCCTGCAGCTATCATTAAACTTTTCAGCCACCAACAAAGGCTGCAATTAAACCAGGGATGGAGATTTAGATAAATAGTCATGCACGAGAGTGGAAAGGGTGAGGGGGGCTGTGTGTGTGTGTGTGTGTGTGTGTGTGTGTGTGTGTGTGTGTGCGTGTGTGCTTGCATGTGTGTGTGTACTTGCGTGAGTGTGTATGTTAGAAAGGGAGGGCATTGGGGGGACATGATCAATTGAGAGACTGTTTCAGCCTCTGGAGAGTGTCCAACAGATGTTCCTGATTGCGTGGCTTGTCTTTCTCTAGTGTTGAATTGCCTGGTTTGACGCAGAAAGCTCACTGAACACACCTTACATTACTTTTTGACACTCTGGAGGCGTGAAGCTTTACCTCACCACTCCCATGAGTCGTCTAGTTACAGTATACAGTAATGCGGAATAGGTCAGAGAAGTCAGTGACCCGTCTTTAATCATTATGATACTTATACTGAAATTATATTAATCTACTTTTAGTAACGTGATCGTCGAGATGATCGAGATGATGCAGGAATTATACATTTGTCCTTCATGACATGGTCTTTCGCAAGTCATTATATCCAGATCCGTCCAGTTTATGTTTTTCCAAAAGGTATCTAAAATTATTTACTTCTTAATATAACATTTTGAAATTTGATATCATGGTAATCTGAAATGTAAGGAAACATGTAATCTAAAGTATATTAAAATGCACCATTATTATTATTATTATTATTATTGTTGCTGTTATCATTGTTATTATTGTTAGTCATATTATTATTATTGTTATTATGTCATTAATAGTGAGTGCGTCCTAAAACCAACAGTCGTCTTTATCTCCCTCCAGCCCCTAACCACCTCACAACAGAGACCACAGCTCACTACAGAGACCACAGCTCACTAGAGAGACCACACCTCACTACAGAGACCACAGCTCACTAGAGAGACCACACCTCACTAAAGAGACCACACCTCACTACAGAGACCACAGCTCACTACAGAGACCACACCTCACTACAGAGACCACAGCTCACTACAGAGACCACAGCTCACTACAGAGACCACACCTCACTACAGAGACCACAGCTCACTACAGAGACCACACCTCACTACAGAGACCACAGCTCACTACAGAGACCACGCCTCACTACAGAGACCACGCCTCACTACAGAGACCACACCTCACTACAGAGACCACAGCTCACTACAGAGACCACACCTCACTACAGAGACCACAGCTCACTACAGAGATCACACCTCACTACAGAGACCATAGCTCATAATGAAAACCCTCATCATCTCCCAACATAACACACAATAACAGAAATGTACTGTCCTGTCATTTCCAATGAAAGAAAAAAATTGATTTGAACCATGATCGGTTTTTGGTGAGCCAATCTCCCCGGGGCTTCTAAACAAAGGATTTCAATGCCCCCCTTTGAAATGAGAGGACACGTAACAAAGGCATCTTTTGCAATTGCCTGCTGTCATGAGATGCTCTTACAAGAAACACATTTTCCCGAGCAGAACCAGCTAGCGCACTGAGAGCAGTTTACAATCGCCAGGCCTGTTCCCCTGGACAGCTAAAACAATCTGCTAACCAGCATGAATGATGATTAACCATCAATCTATCTATTAAGGTCACTGGGTACCTCAGGCATGGCCACAGACTGTTAGAGGAGGTGATAGGATCAACAACATGCTGTACCCAGGCTTTCCACTCAGTACTCTGCCTTGCCTGGGCTTGCACTCATAGCATAATACATAATATGTTATTCTTCAACGTACTTGTTGTTATCCAAGAAGTGAAAACACCAAAATAACAACACAGAGAAATTGTCATAAAGAAAAACTGCATGAAAGGCGCAGTCTATCGGAAATACCAAAACCAGTTGTGTTTGTGTTCTTTGTAGAGATTACTGATCATCAATGGGTTCGGTGCTTCTGTTGTGTGTAAATGTAGCAAATACATACGTCGTACATCAGATTAATCGTGGGCTGGGGTCGTCCTGAGCGGTCTGAGAATACATCAAAGGGGTGGTGCCCGGGTTGACGACGTGACATCTTGTACTTCCTCTGTCAGCTCCTGGTTCCTGTCACCTCCACACTGTTCTGCCTGGCTTCATAACCTGTTTGACTCTCCTACTCGCTCTCCCCATGTCACAGGGCCGCAGCGCTACATGTCAGCTTAACCTCCGCCTGGCTGGCAGCTCGCTTCCATCAATGTCACGCACTCACATTCCAATGCACGCTTCACCCCCATCGCATGATTTACAGCCTCAGAATGGCCCACTCCGGGGGACTCTGAGGGAAATCTCCCTCTCACCGCTCTCATGTTCTTCACCACTATAACATACCTGCTCTGTGACTAATTACACCTCCCTAAACTCTCTAACCTGGTACAAACTGTATGTTTTACAGTTTCTATTGGTAGAATAATCCCCTTGTAATCCTAACCAATCACGACGTCACCTCCACCCACCACCTCCTAAACTACCTGTAATTGGTGAAGAAGGAAGTGTGTCGGTCTGGCCGTTAAACCTGGAGGCTAGAGGGCTTCTAGAATGTCTTTGTGTGGAACCTCTAACCAGCTCAATCAGGATCATCTAATGGCTGACCCCGGTTGTTCTCTCCCTGCTTGAACAGCAGCTATGTGTATTGAGGGTGAGGGGGGCAAGTCTCCCACAGACAGCAGACAGACTATATGTTGACAGATAAGGTAGGACGACTAGCTCGGCAGGTCACAACTCTTCACACACCAACTCTTCACACACCATGACATTTGTTGGAGTAGAAGTGCCATTGTGGATGGGAAAAACACACATGGGCTTGGAGACACTCAAAAAACAAACCACTCCAAACACAAAAGGATAGACTTTTCGGTGACTCAACAGGACAGTTACTCAAAGGGGGAATAGGGGAACAGTCAAGTATAACATCTCAGAAAATGTCTCTCCCTACCTTTCTGGCCCCGAATTATAGGCCTATACTTTGACAGAGGTGGTGTTGTTGGTGGTAGAGGATTTTCCCTTGCGTTTAGATGACTTTTAAACATTCAGGAGACCCAAAGATTCCTTTCTTTTGACCACATCTTTTCTTTCATTGTGTGTGAAAAATGACTGGTTAATTTATATACAGTGTACATACACAGAGCCAGCATTATGAAGATCCACAACTCAGCATGTATCGTGTTCAAACCTCAGGATTATGCCTTTGTTTGTTTACACTGTGTTTTATTCATTTACATTCTATGTGTTTCCAGGCAGATTGGAGTCAACACAACAGGGGTTAGGAGTTGGCCATGTCCTTGTTTTTGAATATAGGTGGGAAGAGATTAATTTATTGAAGCAAAAACAATTTCACAATTTAGAAAGGCTTATACAAAGCGGTAGTGTTTTATTGCCTACACACTAATGCCCAAAATGAATATTAAAATCACAGGAAGGAAAGCATACTCCTTAGAGGAGGAAACTCCTCAAATATTAATTTTCACTTTTCACTATTAGCAAATGATTGATTTCAGACATTGACATCAATGACATTTAAACTCTCCACAAAACAATCTGATCTGTGATCTTGTTTGCTATTGAAACCCAAGATAGTTTGGCAAACACCAACATCCCCAAAGCCAGAGCCTGTCCTGCCTTGTGTTCTGGCACACGTTGGGCTGGAGTACTGGGCACAGGGGAGATAGATATGAAGTGTGCTTTGTTTTGTTTGCCTACACTTGCATTGTTGTCCAATGATTAGATTTTTAGTTGGAAGTGCAGCGTTACCTGATCTTTTGATTGGGTGTAAGGTTACTGGCCCTGAGAAGTCATTCACCTTGGCAGGCTACAGCGCTACAGTAGACCACACAGGCTAGAGCTGTCCAGCTGGCTGAGTGCACTGGGCCATTGTGCTCAATGAGATTGCATGTGGACCATTTTATTTATTTGCAAAGCACCGAGTGGAGTTGGAAACAATGGAGTCATATTAAAGTAATCAACAAAGTCCTAAAGCTGTAAATCCTTTAATTGATTTTTTTATCAAACATTGCTAAAAGGCTTTATAGTATTACTATTTGCATTACTTAATTCAACTCACTACTTCTGAATCAGAAATGTGCAGAGAGATATTTTGGCACATGTATTGAGATAGTAACATTGATTTATATAGATGTTGTGTTTATGGGGTTTAGCCTTCAAAATTCACTCTAGCAACTCATAGAATATGAAGAGAATAGATGTGCAATACCAAATGAAAGTTCACTCTCCATCTTTAAAACGATTGCCACCTGAATGGCTTTGCTGTATCTCTTGATAGGCTAAATAAACTTCACTAAACGCCTCGCTCCACCACAACATTATCCCCATAACTAGCCTAGCTGTCACACCTCCTTTGGCCGCCATTCCTTCCAGTTCTCTGCTGCTAATGACTGGAACAAATTGCAAAAATCCTTGAAGCTTGAGATTCCTATCTCCATCACTAACTTTAAGCATCAGCTGTCAGAGCTGCTTACCGATCACTGCACCTGTATATAGCCCATCTGTAACTAGCCCACCCTAACTACCTCATCCCCATACTGTTATTTGTGCTCATTCGCACCCCAATACCTCTGCCCGCACTATTTCGCCACTATGGCCTATTTAGTGTCTTACCTCCCTGATCTAACTACATTTGCACTCACTGTATATAGATTTTCTATTGTGTCATTGTCTGTACGTTTGTTTATCCCATGTGTAACTCTGTGTGTGTTTTTTGTTTTTTATTGTCGCACTTCTTTGCTTTATCTTGGCCAGGTCACAGTTGTAAATGAGAACTAGTTCTCAACAGGCCTACCTGGTTAAATAAAAATAAGGTCAGCAGCCATCCTGTATTTGAGACCCATACCAGTGGACAATGTTCGCCCAGCAGCCAGTGTTGTTCACTGGGTTCTCCTGCAGTTCTTAGACCTCTCACCCTCCAGAGTCCCGAACACTGTGCTAGGCCTGGGCGGATTGCGAATAGGAAATGCAACTGTTAAAGAATGTAGCTTTCTTAGCGGCTTTTTATTTAACCTTTATTTAACTAGACAAGTCAGTAGTATTGGAACCCATTGTACAGTATGTTCTTTGTAATACAATCTTGTCAACAGCCTGTGTGCATCTCTTCAGCATGTTTGTCCTTTTTTCCACACAGGGAGTGAGATAGAGAGGCACCAAAGGAATTCTATTGGTTTCATGACCTCAATTCTCTGCCATCACCTTCAATCCTTCTCTTTTCCACTCCTTCCATATCACTCCATTTCCTTATTGTAGAACAGGTGCAGCAGGATGCTTCTCAGATCCCAGATTAAGACAGGTTTTGGAGGATTGCGAAGAGAGTTCAAATATCCAGATTACGCATATGGATCAAAAACTGGAATAACATAGAGGAAGCAGAAAATTCCTTATTTAATCCATGCATAGAGGATGTTATATGTACGTTAATCTGGTGGAGTGGGTATGTGGGTGTATTTACTGGTCCAAACTGTCAAATCCACTGACCTTTAAGTCAAGCTGTGACAGCTCTATCAGTAAACTTTCAATGCAGCAAAAGATTTCTGACACGTAAATAAATTACAGTGGTGTGAGAGAAGATTGCAATTGATTTCAGCATCGGACCCACATTTTCTACTACTTCTATTCTTGTCCAATATACATTGTTTATTATCTTTTACTGCAAATACTATGCAGACCAGAATCAGGCAGTGGCAATCAATCAGTGTATTTGTCTGCAGATGACGAGGCTAACTCTCACCCTCTCTGCAGTCTTTGCAAAGTGCCTCCAGTCGAACAGGTCAATATCAACATATTACTGAGCTCTGACAGACAGACCCGCAGACAGGCAGCAATGAGACAGGATCTGTAAGTCAGCAGCACCTGCTTTTCTCTGTCCACACACACACACACACACACACGCATTCACGCTCACACACACAGAGACGTACACACAGCCCACCACATCCTAATCTAATAAGTGCGATGGCTAGCTTGATTAATAAAGCCAGTTATTGACTTCTAATTGGCGCCGCTCTGCTCTGCTAATTTCCAGGGACAAAATTACACTAATGCGGTTTGCCTGATGGAGTACTTATAGTCGTCTCCTAGGAGAGACAGGTCTCTGAAATGAATAGATAACAACAAGGGAAGGAGAGAGAGAGAGAGAGAGAGATTTTTTAAAACTTTGATAAAGATCAGGGGCCGTTGTTTCAGCACAGACCATTTTTCTAATCAGCAGCCTGCTGTCTGTGGAAATGTCATCCTGCGGTATTGCTTACTGTGCTGAGCTGGGGAGAGACTAGGACAGGGGCTGAGATGCAGACTTTAAATTGAGGAGTGTAACACTAGCCACCTGTCTACACACTAATGAATTCTCTCCAAACCATTCACCTCTGAGGCTCTCACTGTTGTATGTACACTACCACACTGAGCCCATTAACTTGACCAGGCTGCTCGTACTGTATTGGAGAAATCCATACAGCACTTACTGTATGGGGAATATGAGAAACATACACATACACAGTGCAGTGTTATATACAGACCTTATTATCCTGCCCTGCATCAGATCTTTTGACTCCCCTTCAGCTTAAATCTGTTTTCACATACAGGATATTTATCCCGCGGCACACTGACAGATTATCTCACAAATTTAGCACTGTCCGTGTCTTATTTCTGTTCTTAATCCATATTTGTAATCTTGCGTCCTATTGTTCTGATTCTCAGCTCTGTTCACAATCCCTGCAACACATGTTTAATCCTGGATTGACACTGATCTGTGTGGCTTCAAGCACCTGTTCCTTCAATGTGACAAGACAAGACATACAGTAACTTGAGGCCAGTGGCGTGTATTCATGGATGCCAAGGGATACCAGGCTTCCCCAAATATTTGATCAATATATTTATGTGTAGCCCATGTAGGAAGGAGAGGACCATCCTCCTCAGTGAATTTCATAAAAATGTATATTGTAAAACATATTAAAAGTTATCCTTTTTAGATAAAACTATCCTAAATATAATCACGTCACTAAATGATTGATTAAAACACACTATTTTGCAATGAAGGTCTACAGTAGCCTCATCAGCGCTCTGTTGGGTAGCACCATGGTGTAGCCGGAGGACAGCTAGCTTCCGTCATCCTCTGGGTACATTGACTTCAATACAAAACCTAGGAGGCTCATGGTTCACCCCCCTTTCCATAGACTTACACAGTAATTATGACAACTTCCGGAGGACGTCCTCCAGCCTTTCAGAGCTCTTGCAGAATGAACTGACATGTTGTTCACCCAATCAAAGGATCAGATAATTAATCTAGTACTGAAAGCATCAAATACAGCTTGCTAGCACTGCAGTGCATAAAATGCGGTGAGTAGTTGACTCAAAGAGAGAGAAAGACAATAATTGAGCAGTTTTTAATAAATACATTTCTTCCAAAATGAAGAAGCATGAGAGAAATAGAGAGAGAGATTGTCATTTTTTACTTTGTTTCACTTACTTAGCTAGCAAATGCAGCTAGCTAGTTTATCCTACTGAATCACCGTGCTCAAACAGAGGGATGCTATGTTAGCTAGCTGGCTATGACTTTCCAACACAACACTGTAACTCTTCCAAGTCAAGGTAAGCTTTTGGTATTATAAATGTATTGCTTACTGACTGTACACTGTAACGTTACTGCATGATTGTAGCGGGTTTACTAACACGTTAGTTCTATTAGCTATGCTGACTATGATGTTAGCTAATACGGTGATAGCAATGTAGGCTGTGTGTAGCGGTTTGTCTTGGAAAGGTTTTTTCGCCTGGTCACATACAGCTGATGTGTTGTGCATTGAAGTCCACAAGCGAAGGGAAGAGGTGAGTGAAGGGAAGTGGTCAGATGAGGCTTTGTGCATAGATGTGAGAAGGAATACAGCGTGGCTGCTATAAAAGTGAACACTGTGTTTATGCGTGATCAGGGGTGTGTTCATTCCGCCGATTCTGTTGAAAAACATTTCTTAAATGGAAACAAACAGGAACAAAATGGGTATTAACATACCTGAATTTGTCAAATAGAAACTCTAGTTTGCAACTGTTGGACTAATGATTACTACTGTATAATTTTATTGTTTAATTTTTCTCCCCAATTTCGTGATATCCAATTGGTAGTTACAGTCTTGTCCCATCGCTGCAATAATTTTACATGAGGTGGCATTCCGACAAGCTACATACCTACACGCCCATCTTGTATCACAAAGACGCTGGAGCTCCCTTGGTCCACCACCTTCAAACATCTCTTTTTGCACCTCCAACCATTTATTATGAACATAAGAGCCTGACATAAATACATACAGTCTTTCCAACAAAGAAAATAACATCCCTACCTCAGGCACAGATTTCACACTGTCCACTATCACCAAGTTTAAACAGTGTGCACTGCAGAGTACATAAAAAGCATGACTAGCTACCTCTCTTATTCTGGCTTGTACACCTGAGTGTCTCCCGCTCATAACGGCTGCTCCATCATAGCCTTGCCCAACTAAGTTTTCTTTGTAATTCAAGCCATGCCTCTATAGACAGTCTATGATTTTTTTCTGTTAAATCTGCAGCATCCAGCCTTTCTGCCTCGTAAAACTAAAAAAAAACTATTGTGCACCGTGCCGTTATAATAGTACCTAAGAACAAAATACATTTTTTTTTTTTTATGGTTTCATGTACCCATGCAATTCGACATTGATTGTGGCAAGAGAGGCCTGTAGATCCCTTGATGTTACCCTGGGGTTCTTAGAGACTTCTATGAGCATCTTTCGGTCAGCTCTTGGGCTGACTTTGGTGGGACAACCTGTCCTAGGTAGTTTGCAGAATTTACGTCGGACAGTGGAATGATGTACTAAAAATTGCTTGGAAATGGAATGATGTACTTCGAATTGTTTGGAAATGGGTTTCTAACCCCTCCCAGACTCATAGGCATCAATAATCTTTCTTCTGAGGGCCTCAGGTAGGTGTGTTACCACACACCCAGGGCCGGCGCGGCGTATAGGCAGACTAGGCAACCGCCTAGAGCGGCACTTTGGAAAGGCGGAAAAATGTGGGCTTATACATTTTTTTACAAAAAAAAGGATACAAAAAAAGGTATAATAAAAAAAATAATAATTAGCCGCTCATTTTGCCGCCTCCTGTAGTCCATTGGTGAGGAATGTGTGTCTGTCAATCAAACTCACTAATCAGCGCCCGCTCACCCCTGTCCCCCTCCCCGTCTCACGAGGTCAGCTAATGTTATGTGGTTATGTGTTCTTAAGTTGCCTGAGTTCAGTTTATGGGGGAGGGGGAATGTTAGAGTGCCAACCGTAACCGAGCCTTGCATGGCCAGAGGTTAGGTTAGTTGTCAAAAGCTGAAAGAGGATAATAAAGTGTGATGTTCCTGGAGTCGTGCGTTGTATGGGGCACAGGAACTTTCTGTTAAATCACGCCATCTTCTGGATGAGCTGCAACAGTACACTGTTAAACTATGTCTAAATGGCCCAAACTGTTGGGTTGTGAATACAAAAAAAGAAAATTAGCAAAGGAGCAAGTGCTCCAAAAACAAAATAATTCTCTTTTGAAATATATTGATCCCGGACCAAGTGGGAGTAAAAAGGAGGATGCTGGCCCTTCCAGAGCCCCAGAGACGGACGTGAACAGGTCTACCGCCGTTGCTAGCTGCCCGGCTAGCGATGATCACGCGCCTCCCCTACCACCAGAGACGGAGCCACAAGAGCCGCTGAACATGTACCGTCGCTACTACCGGTACACGGACAAGGTGAGGAGGAAATGAAAGATCCCACCAAATGGCCAACACCAATAAAGCAAGAACTGGAGAAAAATGTCAACCATCCTCAGCACCCATGAAACATTGTCTGGAAAGTTTTCACGAATGGAAAGAGTTGGATTGGCCTCGCAAAACACGATAGATGCACAAAATCAGCGCAAACTGACTGCTGAGACAAAGCACTGGCAAGATGTGTTGCATCGGTTCATCAATCTTATCAGAGTTATGGCTATGCAAAACCTAGCATTTACAGGCAGCACAGATAGATTGTTTGGGCATAATAATGGCAACTTTCTCTAACTAGTGGAGATGATCCGCCTTTTTGACAGCGTTATGGCTGAACATATAAGGAGAGTAACTTTAAAAGAAACTTATGTTGACTATTTTGGCAAAGACATTCAAAATGAAATCATTGCTATGCTAGCATCACAGATTCAGCAGAAAATTCTCACGATGCTTAAGTCAGCTAAATACTACTCCATAATTTTGGATTGTACTCCGGATGTGAGTAGAACCGAACAGATGATGGTGATTGTACGTCTCGTTATGACACAGCCAAGTGTGGAGATCAGAGAGCATTTCTGAAAGGTAAGATAAGCGTTTTAGTCTCTAGTGGTTTTAAGCTGTGAATCTGCTGATGATATGCGCCTTGCGCACTTGTGTGTGTGTTTTACGCACAAAGGTTTTGTATATAAATATTTTCAATATTATTACAGTCACTATTTAGATGAGTTGAAATTGACACTTTGTGCGTTACACTTGTCTATTTGCGTGATGTGTATATTGGCGTTTGTGTTGCTGTTTTTTGCTTATGGCTTGTATTGGCTGCGTGTTGTTGGTTTATTGTACGTTGAAAATAGAGGGGCGGCACAATTGTGTTTCGCCTAGAGCGGCAGAAATCCACGCACCAGTAGTGCACACACCCATATGGTTAAGACCAAACCAGACCAATTTTCTTATCTTTATGAAAGGCTGGACCCTCCTAAATTTCTCTTTAATGTTTTCTAATCATTTGCACTTGTTTTGATACACCGAATTCTAATTTTAGAAGGTATTTTTGTTTATTTCATTTGCATAACATTTTCAATTATAATTTTTTTGTGTGTGATTTGTTAAATTGGGTATCCTTTATCTGTCAATAGCATTGAAGTGAAGATTACATATCCATCTGTCCAAATATGTGAAATAAAAGAGAACTTTCCATGGGGTGTACTTACTTTTTCACGACTGTACATATGGGATGAGTGACTGTACATAAGGCGGGTAGTTTGCCCCCGATAATGCGTTGGGCAGAACGCACCACCCTCTGGAGAGCCTTGCGGATGTGGGCGGTGCAGTTGCCGTACCAGGCGGTGATACAGCCCGACAGGATGCTTTCAATTTTGCATCTGTAAAAGTTTGTGAGGGTTTTAGGTGTTAAGCCAAATTTCTTTAGCCTTCTTCACCACACTGTCTGTGTGGACCATTTCAGTTTATCAGTGATGTGGAACGCCAAGGAACTTGAAGTTTTCCACCTTCTCTACTGCGGTCCCGTCGATGTGGATAGGGGGGTGCACCTTCTGCTGTTTCCTGAAGTCCACGATCATCTCCTTTGTTTTTTATACGATGAGTGAGAGGTTGTTTTCCTGGCACTACACTCCCAGAGCCCTCACCTCCTCCCTGTAGGCTGTCTCGTCATTGTTGCTAATCAAGCCTACTACTGTTGTGTCGTCTGCATACTTGATGATTGAGTTGGAGGCATGCTTGGCCACGCAATCATGGGTGAACAGGGAGTACAGGACTGGGCTGAGTATGCACCCTTGTGGGGCCCCAGTGTTGTCCAGATGGGAAAGGGCAGTGTGCAGGGTGATGGCGACTGCATGGCGACTGCATCATCTGTGGATCTATTGGGGCGGTAAGCAAATTGAAGTGGGTCTAGGGCAGGTAAGGTAGAGGTGATATAATCCTTGACTAGTCTCTCAAAGCACTTCATGATGGCAGAGGTGAGTGCTATGGGGCAATAGTCATTAAGTTCACTTACCTTTGCCTTCTTGGGTACAGGAACAATGGTGGCCATCTTGAAGCATGTGGGAACAGCAGACAGGGATAGGGATAGATTGAATATGCTTGTAAACACACCAGCTAGCTGATCTGTGAATGCTCTGAGGATGCAGCTAGGGATGCCCTCTAGGCCAGCAGCCTTGTGAGGGTTAACACATTTAAATGTTTTCCTCACGCCGGCCACAGAGAAGGAGAGCCCACAGTCCTTGGTAGCGGGCCGCGTCGATGTTAGCCTTAAAGCGGGCAAAGATTGTGTTTAGCCTGTCTGGAAAGGAGGCGTCGGACTCGGCAACGTGGTTATTTTTCCTTTTATTTTCCGTGATTGTCTGTAATCCCTGCCACATACGTCTTGTGTCTGAGCTGTTGAATTGCGACTCCAATTTATCTCTATATTGACGTTTAGCTTGTATGATTGCCTTGAGGAGTGAATAACTAAACTGTTTATATTCTTCCATATTCCCAATCTCTTTGCAATGCTTGAAGGCGGTGGTTCGCACTTTCAGTTTCGCGGGAATGCTACCATCTATCCAAGGTTTCTGATTGGGGTTTGTTTTAATAGACACAGTGGGTACTACATCTCCTATCCATTTCCTTATAGATGCGGTCACAATTTCTGTGAATTTGTTTAGATTATTTTCGGAAGCTACCCGGAACATGTCCCTGTCCACGTGATCAAAACAATCCTGGAGCGTGGATTCCGATTGGTCAGACCAGCGTTGAATGGACCGTATTATGGGTACTTCCTGTTTGAGTTTCTGCCTATAGGAGGGGTGCAGCAAAATAGAGTTATGGTCTGATTTGCCAAAAGGGGCACGGGGGAGGGCTTTGTAACCATTTCGGGAAGTTTGAATAACAGTGATCAAGAATTTTACCGGCTCGAGTGTTACAGTCTATATGTTGATAGACTTTCGGCAGCCTAGTCCTCAAATTTGCTTTTTAAAATCCCCAGCTACAATTAATGCAGCCTCGGGGTATGTGGTTTCTAGGTTACATAAAGTCCAATGAAGTTATTTGAGGGCCGACGTGGTATCAGCATGACGGGGGATATAACGGCGTTAGCAATGATGGCCGAGAATTCCCTCGGGAGGTAGAATGGTCGGCATTTGATTGTGAGATATTCTAAGTCGGGTGAATAGAAGAACTTGAGTTCCTGTATGTTATCACATTTACACCACAAATCGTTAATCATAAAACATATACCACCCTTCTGCTTCCCGGAGAGATGTTTTTTCCTGTCAGCGCGATGTACTGAAAACCCAACTGGCTTTACAGAGTCGGACAGAACATTTCCAGCAAGCCATGTTTCTGTGAAGTAGAGTATATATCTAGTGTCTCACTGAAAAGCGACTCTCGCCCTGAGCTCATCAACCTTATTATACAGAGATTGGACATTAGCGAGTAAAATACTCGGGAGCGGTGGGTGGTGTGAACGCATCCTGAGTCGGACCAGGAGGCCCGAGAACCTCTACTTCGCTGCCGCCGTTGTTGTTGTTTTGGGTCGGCATCTGGGAAAAGTTAAATTATCCTGCTGCTGGTTCAGGTGAGTTACCGCCGCTCTAATAACCAATAGTTCTTCCCGGCTGTATGTAATGGCACAAAACAATTTATGAGCTAATAACGTGAAAAAAAGTACATAAACAAACAAAATACTGCATAGTTTCTTAGTAGCTAGTCTATCCTTAAATGTAGATTTTTCCCAATTTGAGTCACCATCCACTGACAAAAATGCACTCTTAGGGACATTAGGTAGAGAACAATACCTTCAAGGATAGCAACATGCTGTATCTTTAGAATGTGAGTACTCAAGCCATGAGTGTTTTTTGTACCACTCTGCATGGAAACTTCCCCTGGCTCCACCCTGGAGGGTTTTGGGGAATGCCTGCAGGGTTGAGTTGGGCCGTCACTTCGAAGCTTAGATATATCTGGAACAAGAGAAAACGGAGGTTAGTACAATTTTGCACTGAAATTAAGTTGACCTGATTCCTTTACAGAAATCCTACTGATTACTTTCAGTATAACATTTACCTACTTTGATTCAAGCTACTCAAGGATCCTTACCACTCATTAGCTTTTTAAGTGCTTTGTTTATAAAAACAATTAAATGCAACCATATAAATGTAGCAGTATTATCTGATCTGAGACATACCATGTGGACCTGCTGGACTGGGTATGTCAGCTGGGGGCTCTGGGCTGTCTTTTCGTGGCTCTACCTCCACACTCTGACTGTCTGAGCTTTGAGCTTTGTAGTCTTCAGGGCTCTCTTCCTCTCCCTTTGACTGTCTGGCTGACACTCCATGATGAATTTCATCTCTCTCTTGCTCTCTATCTATTCCATTTTGTTCTGCTGTCTCCCTCTGCTCATTGCTACAACTGGTGGCTGACCTTTTCACAAAAAAACTTCTGATGTCACCTTTCCTCTTCATTTCTTTTCTGGGACCTGAAACTGCAATATTGCTAGTGGTTTAGCTTTAAAGAGGATCTGATATCTGAACAGATATCAGTTTTTATTTACTTATAGTAAACTGATCTAAGCAAGCCACAGTTAGCTAGCTAGGCTAACAATGTTTGCAAGCTAGCTAGCAATTAAATAGACTAACACAATTTAAATGACAACTGTCTATCACATATGATCACACATCACATTTTGTTGATGTTGTTCGCCTCCTCTTTCACTTTCACCCCTCGCAATATCACAGGGACAAGGAAATCTCGGCCGTCAAAACCCTCCCATGACCTGGGCCGCCTCATGGGTCTCCCGGTCACGGCCTGAGATCGAACCCGGGGCTGTAGTGACACCTCAAGCACAAATTTGTCTCTCGACCTGTGTGCACCTACGTTGTAAACTTTCATTCATAGGCTAGGTTGTATAGGGAAAATTTGAGTATCATATAGTAGCCTAAACCTATTGCTGTTACATTGAGCTCAGGGGAATGGAATATGTTAGAGTCCTTCAATATGCTGTAATAGAAATAAGGCCATGCTCATGAAAGAAAATCCTCCTCCCTCATCTTAAGCGGCACTGACTACCACTGATCTGATGCTGTCTGGACCAAAATGTTGTCGCCATAGCATTTGATTGATTGATACCAAAAAGCATTTGGCCTCCCTTAATTAAAAGTATAAAATAGTTAGCCAATCAGAGTTAAACTCAACTGTGGGTTGTTCTGGTCTGCTTGTGTTGATGTCCTGCAGTAGTTAGCTTGCTAAATTATCCCATTCCTAAGACATGGATGGAGATGTGGATTTAGACTTTTTGGTTTTGACTTAATTCTCTGTACAGGCCCTGACTATAATTGTATATGTTGTGCCACTGGTCTGAGACGATTGAAATTCAATATGTAGCCTAGATGTAGCCTAGTAGGCTCACGTTGACTAGCTAGCTAACTTAGCTGTTTCATTGTTGTCCAAACGAGGAAGTTAGGCCAGAAAGCATTTTAGCTAGGTAACCTAAGACAACAAAAACTAAAAGCACACTGTATGACAGAGCCAGTTTTGTGACGAAACATCTAATGTGTAGTTTAATTTATTACGCCACCGTGTGACTGCTGTCTTTTTGTTGCCACGGCCTTAATGTATATTACGGTGGCGTATGAAGGAGTGGGTTATAGGAATAATACGGAGTACAAGATCACTGTAGAGCCACCAGTCCAGCTCAACATGCCTCAGATAGCTCCTTTGTCCCCCCCCTCCCCACCACACATTCGGAGACCTCACCTGGCTTATCTGGTGCCTCCAGAGATGCAACCTCTTTCATTGTTACTCAATGCCTAGGTTTACCTCCACTGAACTCACATCTTACCATATCCTTGTCTGTACATAATGCCCTGAATCTATTCTACCGCGCCCAGAAATCTGCTGCTTTTATTCTTTGTGCCCAACGCACTATACGACCAGTTCTTAAAGCCATTAGCCGTACCCTACCCTACTCCTCCTCTGTTCCTCTGGTGATGTAGAGGTAAACCCAGGCCCTGTAGCCCCCAGTACTACACCTATTCCCCAGGCGTTCTCATTTGTTGACTTCTGTAACCGTAAAAACCTTGGTTTCATGCATGTTAACATCAGATGCCTCCTCCCTAAGTTTGATGTATTCACTGCTCTAGCACAATCAGCCAACCCTGACGTCCTAGCCGTGTCTGAATCCTGGTAGGCAACCAAAAATTAGGAAATGTACATCCCCAACTACAACATTTTCTGTCAAGATAGAACTGCTAAAGGGGGTGGAGTTGAAATCTACTGCAAAAATAGCCTGCAGTTTTACAATCTAAGCTAGATGCCCTCAATCTCACACAAATTATCAAGGAACCTACCAGGTACCACCCTAAATCCGTAAACAAGGGCACCCTCATAGATATCATCCTGACTAACATGCCCTCCAAATACACCTCTGCTGTATTCAACCAGGATCTCAGCGATCTCTGCCTCATTGCCTGCGTCCGTAATGGGTCCGCTGTCAAACGACCACCCCTCATCACTGTTAAACACTCCCTAAAACACTTTAGCGAGCAGGCCTTTCTAATCGACCTGGCCCGGGTATCCTGGAAGGACGTATACCTCATATACCTGAGACTAGGAAATACTGTCACCACCGATTAAATCTATGATAATCAAGAATTTCAATAAGCATTTTGCTACGGCTGGCAATGCTTTCCACCTGGCTACCCCTACCCCGGCCAACAGCTCTGCACCCCCCGCAGCAACTTGCCCAAGGGCCCACGCTTCTCCTTCACCCAAATCCAGATAGCTGATGTTCTGAAAGAGCTGCAAAATCTGGACCTCTACAAATCAACTGGACTAGATAATCTGGACCCTTTTTTTATAAAATTATCCACAGCTTTTGTTGCAACCCCTATTACTCGCATGTTCAACCTCTCTTTCGCATCGTCAGAGATCCCTAGAGATTGGAAAGCTGCCGCGGCCATCCCCCTCTTCAAAGGGGGAGACACTCTAGACCCAAACTGTTACTGTCTTCGAAAGCCAAGTTAACAAACAGATCACCGACCATTTCGAATCCCACCGTACCTTGCTATGCAATCTGGTTTCCGAATTGGTCATGGGTGCACCTCAGCTACGCTCAAGGTCCTAAACAATTTCATTACCGCCAGTACTGTGCAGCCGTCTTCATCGACCTGGCCAAGGCTTTCAACTCTGTCAATCACCGCATTCTTATTGGCAGACTCAAAAGCCTTGGTTTCTCAAACGACTGCCTCGTCTGGTTCACCAACTACTTTTCAGATAGAGTTCAGTGTGTCAAATCGGAGGGACTGTTGTCCGGACCTCTGGCAGTCTCTATGGGGGTGCCACAGGGTTCAATTCGACTCTGTTCTCTGTATATGTCAATGATGTCGCTCTCGCTGCTGGTGACTCTCTGATCCACCTCTACGCAGATGACACCATTATGTATACATCTGGCCCTTCATTGGACACTGTGTTAACAAACCTCCAAACAAGCTTCAATGCCATACAACATTCCTTCCGCGGCCTCCAACTGCTCTTAAATGCTAGTAAAACTAAATGTATGCTCTTCAACCGATCGCTGCCCCCACCTGCCTGCCTGACTAGCATCACTACTCTGTCTTAGTCTGACTTAGAATATGTGGACACCTACAAGTACCTAGGTGTTTGGTTGGATTGTAAACTCTCCTTCCAGACTAACATTAAACATCTCCAATCCAAAATTACATCTAGAATCGGCTTCCTATTTCACAACAAAGCCTCCTTCACTCATGCTGCCAAACATGCCCTTGTAAAAATGACTATCCTACCAATCCTTGATTTCGGCGATGTCATTTACAAAATAGCCACCAACACTCTCCTCAGAAAATTGGATGTAGTCTATCACAGTGCCATCCGTTTTGTCACCAAAGCCCCATATACTACACCCCACTGCAACCTGTATGCTCTCGTTGGCTGGCCCTCACTACATATTCGTCGCCAAACCCACTGGTTCCAGGTCTTCTATAAGTCCTTGCTAGGTAAATCCCCGCCTTATCTTAGCTCACTGGTCACTATAGCAACACCCACCCGTAGCCTGCGCTCCAGCAGGTATATTTCACTGGTCACCCCCAAAGCCAACACCTCCTTTGGCCGCCATTCCTTCAAGTTCTCTGCTGCCAATGACTGGAACGAATTGCAAAAATCCTTGAAGCTGGAGATTCCTAATTCCCTCAATAACTTTAAGCATCAGCTGTCAGAGCTGCTTACCGATCATTGCACCTGTATATAGCCCATCTGTAAATAGCCCACCCCAACTACCTCATCGCCATACTGCTATTTGTGCTCATTTGCACCCCAGTATCTCTGCCTGCACCAAAGTCATATTTGCACATCATCATCTGTACATTTCTCACTCCAGTGTTAATGCTAAATTGTAACTATTTCGCCACTATGGCCTATTTATTCTCCTACTTCCCTGATCTAACTACATTTGCACACACTGTATATAGATTTTCTATAGTGTCATTGTCTGTACGTTTGTTTATCCCATGTGTAACTCTGTGTTGTTGTTTTTTTTTTTATTGTCGCACTGCTTTGCTTTATCTTTGCCAGGTCGCAGTTGTAAAGGAGAACTAGTTCTCAACTGGCTTACCTGGTTAAATAAGGTGAAATAAAAAATGTATAAATAAATAAATGAATAAATAGAGCAAACAACGCAATTATCACAACATACTGTAGGACGAAATATGGCTTTTTTAATGGCTTGGCTTCCGCAGTGATTTTATCTACGCACTGCTACTGCTTGAATCTGGTTGCTTTGTTGCTCTAGTCAACTCTGAAATGTGACATTGTAAACACGTTTTGAAAATAAAAATGGTAAAACCATTATACCCTTGGTGAGTTCACGTGTATGTGTGAGAGAGGTGAGTTGTTAGTTCAGCTAGAGTAGTTTCAGTTTTAGCCTCAGTTAGTCTTAAATAATTTACAATATAAATTTCTTGCAGGAAATCTGAACTGAACTGTTCCTCCCAGTGCTGCCTCTGACCTGTATAGTGAGAGAAAGTTGTTTTAATCCTGTGTTAAGATCCGATATTAGAAAAGGGATTCTGTGTTTTTGATGCAATAGATTACCCGTAATCTTTTCAGATTTAGGAGAGATTAAAAACTCATGTACTTATTGAAGCCCAAAGGAATCACTGTTTCCTTCTCAAGATGGACAGCCTTTTTCAAGATATTGAAATTGCCGTAATACCAATCAATGGCTTGTCATATATTTTAACATTTCAGCATTTGAAATAATTGTATCCTACTGTCATAATTATTAAATATAGTTATGTAAAAACAAAGTCCTGAGTTGGCAAACACCATAGTGGGGATGGATTGTTTGTTGCATCTGCTTTGATATTCTGATGATTTATTAAACATATGAACATGATTTATAAAGGAGTCATAAATAATCTGCTCTAAGTGTTATTGTTTAAAGCACACTGAAGGATTTACTGAAGATTAGTTCCATCATTTGGCTACATGCTGTGGCTGTTTCTCAGTCTGACAGTGTTAAATATAGGAAAGAAGTAGCATTATGCTTGCAAGGACAAAGAACTGAGACACATTATTGAACGTAGCATGCATTAAGCTAGGCCCATCTCCCGGCTAGCCAATGTGTACTAGATAATTCCCGGGCTACAGTACCTTTGTTAACCGGCCTGGACCTTCTACTGTCAAAGTGGAGCCCCGCCGAGTCATCACGACTGTTCTGCCGAGGTAATCATCCGACGTGGTCTCAACAGGCTTTTCTATTGCGACGTAGCAGAAGATCCATCTGCTAGCCCCAGCCCGCTAGCATTCTGAACGCCATGCCTCTCTCTCGCCTAGTGCATCTCAACATTTTCTCAGTCTATTCATCGCCATTTGCCCGTTGTTGTCTTAGCTCTCTTGATTAAATGTCCTTGTTTTATGCCTATTTAGGTTACTGCACCTGTATACAGCCCATCTGTAAATAGCCTACCCTACTACCTCATCCCCATATTATTATACCCCAGTATCTTCTATTTGCACATCATCATCTGCACATCTATCATTCCAGTGTTAATGCTAATGTGTTATTATTTCGCCACTATGGCCTATTTATTGCCCTACCTTCCTAATATTACTACATTTGCACACACTGTACATAGATTTTATATTGTGTTATTGGATGTACGTTTGTTTATCACATGTGTAACTCTGTGTTGTTGTTTTTGTCACACTGCTTTGCTTTGTCTTGGCCAGGTCGCAGTTGTAAATGAGAACTTGTTCTCAACTGGTGTACCTGGTCAAATAAAGGTGAAATAAATAAAACAATTAAAAAAAAATTTTTGCACAGGATGGCTGCGAGGGCAGGGCCAGGGTTTGTATTGTAAAGTGAGCTGATTGTTTGAAAGGCTCAGCACATCCAGGCCTGGTCTCTGGAGATGGCTGCATCATAGCTGAGAAGGCTTTGTTGCTGTTTTCAAAGGGTTTCCACTGTGCAGCACAGCCTTCCCCAATCATGTCCTGGCGCCTATTCATCAATGACTATGTCAAATAGTTCTACCATACTCAAATATGATACTGTATACATTTTTGGAGCAGACAGTGTACCGGTAGTGATTGTAACACAACAGACATTGCTAGTAAGTAACATCAACTGCAGTTACCTGTAATATCCACCATAATTTCCATGTGATACATAAGAGAAATAGCTATTGCATACAGTATAGTCAGGAAGCTGGTGTCCCGTACACTAGACTGGCCTCACTCTTACAGTAGGTGTCACTACTTCTTTCAGAGAGCACTCAGCTCTATGAACAGCCTAGATATACCCTAGCCTCTATGTATGAGCCTCATCTTGCACCTCAAATGCTGCTCGATGTATTTAGAAATGTTGCCAGGATGCTATTAAACACATAGGCAGGCAGACAGGCAGGCAGGTAGGTACGGTAGGCAAGCACACACACCTTTATATGTGACTGATTACACTTGACGTGAGCTCTCAGAAAACCCTCTTCACCATCAGAACCCTATACTTAATATAGGGTGGTGGTGTAATGCTAATGTATGGCCTTTAATAATTGATGCTTCCAGGAGATGTCACAGTGCAAACCATTGGTATTGAAGGTAAAATAAAATTATCTGTATGCTCCTTTCCAATTAAAGTACAGCCTTAATGTTAAGTGGTAGGTTGTCAGTATAACAACACAATGCACACAGGCCTGAAGTTATTTTCTGCCCAGGTACTGATAATGAAAAGCAGAGGCTGTGTAAGGCCGTCCAAGCTTTCGTTTAATTTACAAATGTCTCATCTCCAGCAGGCTAACTTGATCCTGCTCCAGACCCAGCCGGAGATCTCTCCACTTCCTGGTGTCCAAGTAATGATTGTTAATGATGTCATCCGATCAGGAGGAGAGCAGCGCGGCGTGGGTTGGAGGGTGATGTGTGTGTGGGTTAGAGGATGGGGGGCAGAGGGTTAAGGGGCGTCAAGGGCGATGAGCCCCCAGACACAGAGAGAGAGAGAGAGAGAGAGAGAGAGAGAGAGAGAGAGAGAGAGAGAGAGAGAGAGAGAGAGAGAGAGAGAGAGAGAGAGAGAGAGAGAGAGAGAGAGAGAGAGAGAGAGAGAGAGAGAGAGAGAGAGAGAGAGTGTAAGGCGGCAGGTAGCCTAACGGTTAGAACATTGGGCCAGTAACTGAAAGGTAGCTGGTTTGAATACCTGAGCCGACAAGGTGAAAAATCTGTCGATGTGTCCTTGAACAAGGCACTTCACCCTAATTTGCTCCAGGGGCCGACCCTGTAGGTAGGCCGTCATTGTAAATAAGAATTTGTTCTTAACTGACTTGCCTAGTTAAATAAAGGTTTAATAAAAAGTTATTCTGAAAAAAATATTTTTATTTTTTTGCAAGGACTTATACAGGATACTACCCTCTACATCAAAACATTCAAACCAAATAAAAATTCCATACCTAAAACCTTGATTTTGGACAAAATGACCTGAATGGATTCTTACTACCAAGGACTATCAAGAAAAAAATTCTAACAAACCAAAACCAGCAGAAGAAACACAGCAGAAATCTGGAAATACCATCCAATACAAAACTGAGTGAGGTATGTTCAGTCTGAACCTACTTCTGAAGCCCAAAAGTAAAAGACAATAATCTCTAGGTCATTTTGTTGAATAAAGCTAAATCAAAAAGGCTACCAAGCTGCTAGGACAGAACAGACCAGGCTGCAACTTCAATTAGCACTGAAGTGTAAAGTGAGAGGTGTAAAAACTCTTGAGCCCAACAATGGCAGCAGAGTTTCACAGCCTCCCCCACCCAAATGCAGAGGCCTTGGAAGCCCCCTGCGCCATGGTGTATCCCTGGGCAGATGTCATTACAGTACAGTACCCCTTGGATAAAAAAATAATTATACTGCACGGAATAAGTACAAAAAGCAGCTCCTCAAGGACAATCCAGAGACACTATTTGCTGACTGCTACAAAGAGGGGAACGTAAGAAACTTAATTTTCCACAGAGACCATCGCCTGGCATGGCACAGGGCTATAAGAGAGAAGTTCTTGGCCCAGGGTGGAAACTCAGAATGCTAGACATTGTGGAAATTGATACAACCTCTGTCAACGTGTACAAGTCGGGGACAGTAATAGGACAGGGCATCCTCATGCAGTTCCAGCAGGACTTTTACGGAATCAAAGAGAGAGCACAGCAGGAAAAGCTCTCTCTCGGTGACGACTCCCCCATCCTGAGTGAATCTGATCACACCTCTTCAAACTGTCCTGCAGACGACACCCCGTCCAGACCAACGAGACACCCTCCCAGATCTGCAAGACCCCCTCCCGAAGGACCTGCATCGAGAGAACCTATGTCCCTATGTATCAGATGCTCAATATGCTCTGCTCACACCTACTGTAATGGTCCGGGCCTAAACCACATGAAAATAACACTAGACACTATGGAACACAAAGCTTTTACTATCTCATCCTGGAATATACAAGGTCTGAGGTCATCTACCTTTGGCCTAAAGAGCAGGAACCCATACTTAATCAAAGAAATTGGAAATATAGACATCCTGTCATCCTTCAAGAAACATGGTATAGAGGAGACAGACCCACTGGTTGCCCTCTAGGTAACAGAGAGCTGGTAGTCCCATCCACCAAACTACCAGGTGTTAAACAGGGAAGAGACTCAGGGGGTATGCTAATTTGGTATAGAGCAGACCTAACCCACTCTATTAAATTAGTCAAAACAGGAACATTTTACATCTGGCTAGAAATTAATAAGCAAATGATTTCAACAGATAAACATGTCCTCATGTGTGCTACCTATGTGCCCCAATAGAATCTCTATACTTTAATGATAGCTTTTCCATCCTAGAGGGGGAGATCAACCATTTCCAGGCCCAGGGTCATGTCTTAGTCTGTGGCAACCTAAATGCCAGAACTGGACAAGAACCTGACACTCTCAGCATACAGGGGGACAAACACCTAACTGGAGGTGACAGTATTCCCTCCCCAATATGCCCCTCTAGACACAACTATAACAAAAAAAACAACCAACAAAAATGGGTCACAAGTCCTGTAGCTCCACGCTGGGTCTGTACATAGTCAATGGTAGGCTTCGAGGGGACTCCTATGGTAGGTACAGCTCATCACTTGGCAGTAGTACTGTAGATTATTTTACCACTGACCTCAACCCAGAGTCTCTCAAAGTGTTCACAGTCAGCCCACTAACACTGCTATCAGATCACTGCAAAATCACAGTCCACCTGAACAGAGCAATACTCAATCATGAAGCATCAAGCTAAAGGAACTGAACAATATTAAGAAATTATATAGATGGAAGTAAAGTAGTGTAGAAACCTACCAAAAAACAATTAGGCAACAATAAAATCAATCCCCTTTAGACAACTTCCTGGACAAAACATTTCACTATAATAGTGAAGGTGTGAACTTGGCAGTAGAAAGCCCAAACAGTATATTTTAAGTTTCAGCTTCCCTATCAAATCCAAAAATTCCAAGCAGACAACCTATGAATATAAACAAAAATGACAAATGGTTTGATGAAGAATGCAAAAACCTAAGAAAGAAACCAAAAACATAGAGACCCAGAAAACCTGTGCCTACGCCTTCACTGTGGTGAATCACTAAAACAATACAGAAATTAAAAAAAATCAGCAATCAGCTCAATATAATTGAAGAATCCATAGAATCTAACCACTTTGGAATACACTAAACAAACAACCACACAGAGAGTTATCTATTCAAAACGGAGATGTGTGGATTAACTACTTCTCCAATCTTTTTGGCTCTATAACAAAGAACAAACAGCAAAAACATATACATGATCGCTTAGAAATCTTAGAATCAGCTATTAAAGACTGCCAGAACCCACTGGATTCTCCAATTACATTGAATGAACTACAGGACAAAATACAAACCTTCCAACCCAAAAAGGCCTTTGGTGTTGATGGTATCCTACATGAAATTATAAAATATACAGACCACAAATTCCAATTGGCTATACTTAAATTCTTTAACATCATCCTCAGCTCTGGCATCTCACCCAATATTGGGAACCAAGGACTGATAACCCCAATCCACAAAAGTGGAGACAAATTTGACCCCAATAACCCGACCTCACCCTACTAGAATCTGAAGTCAAATGGCTACTGCTGATGATCTGGTGTTCCTTTCCCCAACTAAGGAGGTCCTGCAGCAGCACCTAGCCCTTCTGCACAGATTCTGTCAGACCTGGGCCCTGACAGTAAATCTCAGTAAGACAAAAATAATGGTCTTCCAAAAAAGGTCCAGTTGCCAGGACCACAAATACACATTCCATCTAGACACTGTTGCCCTAGAGCACACAAAAAACGATACATACCTCGGCCTAAACATCAGCACCACAGGTGGCTTCCACAAAGCTGTGAATGATCTGAGACAAGGCAAGAAGGGCCTTCTATGCAATAAAAAAGAACATCAAATTTGACATACCAATTTGGATCTGGCTAAAAATACTTGAATACTTGGTTGTGAGGTCTGGGGTCCGCTCACCAACCGAGAATTCACAAAATGGGAAAACTCTTGAGACTCTGCATGCAGAATTCTGCAAAAATATCCTCTGTGTACAACGTAAAATACCAAATAATGCATGCAGAGTAGAATTAGGCCGATACCCGCTAATGATCAAAATCAAGAAAAGAGCCGTTAAATTCTACAACCACCTAAAAGGAAGCGATTCCCAAACCTTCCATAACAAAGCCATCACCTACAGAGAGATGAACCTGGAGAAGAGTCCCCTAAGCAAGCTGGTCCTGGGCTTTGTTCACAAACACAAACAGACCCCACAGAGCCCCAGGACAACCACACAATTTGACCCAACCAAATACAACAAAAATAGCAACAAAAATACAATTACTTGACACATTGGAAAGAATTAACAAAAAAAACTGAACAAACTAGAATGCTATTTGGCCCTAAACAGAGAGTACACTGTGGCAGAATACCGGATCACTGTGACTGACCCAAACTTAAGGAAAGCTTTGACTATGTACAGACTCAGTGAGCATAGCCTTGCTATTGAGAAAGATCGCCGTAGGCAGACCTGGCTTTCAAGACAAGACAGGCTATGTGCACACTGCCCACAAAATGAGGTGGAAACTGAGCTGCACTTCCTAACCTCCTGCCAAATGTATGTAGCCAGACCACCCCCATAGCCCCCTCCCAAAATTAGCTTGGGGTTGTTTTCGGGCTTTTCCCCGTCTCGCGCGTCGTTCGTAACGCGGCACTTCCTCTCTCTCCGTCTCTCCCCAGTTACGCTGCTTGGTCTCGTAGTGGTGGGTCGTTCTGTCACGAGAGGGTGCATGCATAGACCAAGACGCAGCGCAGGGATAGTAGTTCGTCATTGTCCTTCATTGATACTATGTATAATTAAGAAACTTATACTATGTATCCAACAAAAATGCTAACTACCACACACAAAACAAACACGATATACAAACATAACATACAAAATAAACACGATATATAAACGGAACGTAGCACACTTACTTCTCACCGGTGACTTGCGAAAATATACGATACTGACATAATCATATAACGATAATGACCCACAACCCAGTGTGAAACATACAAACCTATCTAGGATCCCTAATTAGAGACGATGCGCTACAGCTGCCTCTAATTAGGGATTCCACACAAACCACCACCAGAAACAGAAAGAATAGAACTGTCAGACTCTGACCATGGCTACATAGAGAAGCAAATGGGCTTCTCTATGGCCAGAGCCTGACAGTTTGGCCAACTCTTCCTGAGCAAACTGCTCCAGCTGTCTCAGGTTTGATGGGTGCCTTCTCCAGAGTTTCAACTCTTTCCATAGATGTTCGATAGGATTCAGATTAGGACTAATAGAAGGCCACTTTTAGCTGGTTTGAATACCTGCTTTTAGCTGTGTTTTGGGTCAATTTCCTGTTAAAGGACCCATGATCTGTGACTGAGACAGAGATTTCTGACACTTGGCAGTACGTTTCGCTCCAGAATGCCTTGAGAGTCTGGAGATTTCATTATGCCCTGCACAGATTCATGGCACCCTGTGCCAGGCGCAGCAAAATAGCCCCAAAACATAACCGAGTCTCCTCCATGTTTCACTGTAGGTATAGTGTTATTTTCTTTGAAAGCTTAATTTTTTCGTCTGTGAACATAGAGCTGATGTGACTTGCCAAAAAGCTCCAGTTTTGTCTCATCTGTCCAAAGGACATTCTCCCAGAAGGAATGTGGCTTGTCAATATGAATTTTAGCAAATTCCAGTCTGGCTTTTTTATGATTTTCTTTTAAAAGTGGAGTCCTCCTGGGTCTTCTTCTATGGAGCCCACTTTCGCTCAAAAAGCAACGGATGGTGTGATCAGAAACTGACGTACCTTCACCTTGGAGTTCAGCTTGTATCTCTTTGGCAGTTATCCTTGGTTCTTTTTCTACCTTTCTCATTATCCTTCAGTTCAATTTGGGGTCGATTTTCCACTTGCTGCCGCACCCAGGGAGATTGGCTATACTTTTTAATAATATTTGCAGCTGTTGTCACAGGAACATCAAGCTGCTTGGAGATGGTCTTGTAGCCTTTAACTTTACCATGCTTGTCTATTATTGTCTTTCTGATCTCCTCAGACAACTCTCTCCTTTGCTTTCTCTGGTTCATGTTCAGTGTGGTGCACAGAATGATACTGTCACGATCGGGTGCAGAGACAGACCAAGATGCAGTGCAGGGATAGTAGTTCGACATTTTTTATTCGCTATACTATGTATATCTCCAATACTATGTATATTGAATCTCAACAAAATGACGAACTAAACAACACCGAAACAAACACTACAGACAAAACGTCACGTTCACAGAAAACAAACACGAACGAATGAATGAATGAATGAATGAATGAATGAATGAATGAATGAATGAATGAATGAACCGGACGTAACAAACGCACACTTACTTTCACCGTGACTGCGACAGATAACGACAACGACCCACACCAGAGTGAAGGACAGACTCAACATATATAGGATACCTAATTAGAGACAATGCGGTGCAGCTGCCTCTAATTAGGGATCCAACCCAAACCCCACACAGAAACAGAAAAGAACGACGCTGTCAGACTCTGACCATAGCTACATAGAGAAGCAAATAGGCTTCTCTATGGCCAGAGCCTGACAGATACCAAACAGCCAAGTGACTACTTTTCTCCATTTAAATAGGCTGAGTGACTGAGTACAAGATTGTATGTATGATACTAATTAAAGAAACTACTTAGTTGGAAATATCACTATAATCCAATTATTTATTATCTTTTCTAAGGGGTACCAACAAATGTGTCCAGGCAATTTTTTGGTAGAATAAGCAATAATTAATATCTTTTCACAGCTTCTTTGCTTTATTCTATGACATACCAAAGGCATGCAAGTATACATAAAATAGCTTTTAATTTAATCACTTTTCAGGAGGAATGAAGCATTATTTCAATGAGCTGTAAGTTTACCAACAAATTTGATTACGTCTGTATTTCCCTCAGACCCACAAATAATTAAAATTGGGTGAAATCCCATAGTGTGCCATCACAGCACCAATATTTGTGACCTGTTGCCACAAGAAAAGGGCAACCAGTGAAGAACAAACACCATTGTAAATACAACCCATATTTTGTTATTTTCCCTTTTGTACATGAACTATTTCCACATCGCTACAACACTGTATATAGACATAACATGACATTTGAAATGTCTTTATTCTTTTGCAACTTGTGTTATATGTAATATTTTGTTTATCGATTTCACTTGCTTTGGCAATGTAAACAAATGTTTTCTTTGCCAAAAAAGCCCTGTGCCCCGCCCCCTTCATTAAGACCTGGGGCTTTCCAGAGAGTCCTAGCCCAGTGCAGAGTGCAGGGGTGAAAATGTAATTAATGTTGGACCTCCTCTCCTTTAAGGCCTAATCGACTCCAGTTTCAGGATACAAGAGTAGGCAGAGATAGAGGAAGAGGCAGAGGAAGAGGCAGAGACAGAGGAAGAGACAGAGGAAGAGGCAGAGGAAGAGGCAGAGACAGAGGAAGAGGTGGAGACAGAGGATAAGGTAGAGACAGAGGAAGATGCAGAGACAGAAGATGAGGCAGAGAGAGGAAGAGGCAGATGCAGAGGAAGATGCAGAGGAAGAGACAGAGACAAAGGAAGATGCAGAGACAGAGGAAGAGGCAGAAACAGAGGAAGAGGCAGAGACAGAGGAAGGGCAGATGCAGAGGAAGAAGCAGAGGAAGAGGCAGATGAAGAGGCAGAGACAGAGGAAGATGCAGAGACAGAGGAAGAGGCAGAAACAGAGGCAGAGACAGAGGATAAGATAGAGATAGAGGAAGAGACAGGGATCCTGATCAGTGACCTTACCAATGGGCAGGCTGACTACTTAAAGGGGAGGATCCTACTATCCACGGGTATTAAAGGGAGGGCACTAATGTCTGGTGACACTAATGATATTCACAGTTTGAGATATAGGGAAATCCCTCTGAAGTGACATTTCTAAAAGTAATTGTGTGCTAAACTGTTATCCAACCTATTTCTGCTGAACTATGTTTCATTGTATTCCTGTCCAGGATGACCCTAGATGACATGAAACTAGGTTGTTTACTATAGATTAGTACAAAATCTGTGTCACTCACACACTGGCTGTGATGTTTAATGACTTCCTCCACAAACATCCGGGATGCTGGGCATCCTCATCATAACTACTGATAGTGCTAATGCAGTGGTATAGTGGCTGCTAATGGCCCGGCTCTCACTGTGATAAGTGATGCTTATCATCCTCTCTCCGGCAGGATTTGTTACACTTCTTTATCTCCCCTCCGATACATTAAAAGATAAATCCACCCAATGCCCTAATGTCCTCTATGATGCCTGTATGTTTGTCTGTTAGATCAACCCTCCCTCCTCCTCCTCATCTCCTCTGTCTCCCCCTTCTCTAAATGTTATTATCTGATGATTGCTCCATTGTCTGAGGGGTCAGCGGGTAACAAAGGTGGCTCTTGGCCCCTGTATGGGAACCCATGTCTGGGGAGACAGACACATAAAGCTGGGGTCCCCCTCCACCCTCCACTGCAGCAGCCATTCTGTAATGACACGGTCAAATCAGAATGCGGACTCAGGGGAGAATGACCTCTGGTGACCCCTGGTTCCAGAACATGACCTGGAACTGACAATGCCCAGCGTAGTGACCGCTAAACAGGCCACAGCTGATGGCCAACCCTCTAGGAGCAGCCATCTGTTATGTTACCACCACACTGCACCACCCTCCAGGAGTCTAGCTGATGATGGACTGGACATAGAGCTGGAGCCCATAAGGCTGGAGAGAAGATCTTACAGAAGCCTACAGGATACGCATCATTTCACATTTCATGATGATATTATGGCCGCTATTGTTGTTTGAAGGACAATGGACTGGCATGTTACAGTGTGGGTAGAATTTAGTTGAATCTGTATAGCAATGTTCATTCTGAAAAATGGAGGAGGAGTCCACTTCATAGTGGGTTTTAACAGAGTGGCTACAGATACGGAGTTTCTATACCCCGATTTGCCAAAAATATGGATACTTCTGTGCATGTCACGTAGCTGCTGTGTGCGCCGCTGCTGCTCCCCCCTCCTTAATCGCCTTTGTCTGGTCACTGGCGTAGCCTACAAACTTCATGTTGTACACAAAACTATTGCATTCCCTCTGTAGCCTATTAAACATAATCTCGATTTCCTACAAACTTCATTTTGTGCAAGAAACTATTCAAATTATTGCATGCCTCAGCAAGTATAAGCGCAATTTCATGTTCTTTTTCAGGAGGGGAGTAGGCTACATGCAGCTATTTACGTATTTTACACAAAATACATTATCGTTGTTGTCAGTATTGCAAACATAAGCACGACTCAATCAGGCAGTCTAGTGATTTCCAGTTCTTTTTAGCTGCTGAGTTAGATGCTGATATTTACTCTCTCCACAATATGTCAGCATATGTGGCATAACTATGGCACCGGGCGATGCAAAACCAACTTGCCCATTGGCAGCAACTTTAAAGCCTACATCATCACACAAAACGCTGATAGTTTGATGATTTGAAACTATTATTTCCCAAGCAGTGACACCTCTTTTGATCATTGCCGTTAGTACAGCATTATTACCCCTAATATCTGTACTGGTTTATACCCCACTTACAACTCTAACCCAGAGACTGAGGTAAGTGATCAATATCCAGAATGTTTTGGAAGAAAAGGGTTTTACCGAAGGTAAATGGAGCCAAACTTTCTGTCAAAGTAGTAAAAGACATCTCGAAAATTTCTGGCAAATCAGTCGCAGATGTGTATGTTTATAAAGATAAATTGAATTAAAGTATAGTCGTACTTGTGCACAAGCCCTGGGCCCGGCTCTCTCTCTCTAATCAGGATGCTGGTGATTTAACTGGCTTCAACAGGTCATGCTATTTAAGAGGAACCACTACAGGCTCCAGGAAATGAAACACGGCCGCCGAACATGGTTTGGAGTGGAGGACTCGGCTGTTTTTCCCCTTTACAAACCAACCCCCCCCCCCCCCCCCCCCCAGTCCCCGACTCCTACTCAGAACTAACTAGAAAAAACCTCATTAAGAGTCTGAATGTAATTCTCTCTGTGGAATGTCCGCTGTATCTGTTACTTGGATAGCCGAACCTGAACCCCCTCCTCAACGTGGGCACACGCACACACACAGACACACACACAGACAGACAGAGAGAGACAGAGGGAGAGACAGAGAGCGAGAGGGATGGAGAGAGGGAGGGAGGGAGGGATGGGGAGAGAGAGAGAGAGAGAGAGGTGAAGGGTAGAGGGTAGAGGGTAGAGGGTAGAGGGTAGAGGGTGGGGGGATGTGAAGGGTAGTAGGTGGGTGGATGTGAAGGGTAGAGGGTAGAGGGTGGGGGGATGTGAAGGGCTGCCCTGCTCAAGAGGGACCTCAAGACCACACTGCATTTTCTGCTCAAGTGTTTCGTCATTGTCGAATCACTAATTGGACAGCATCTGAGCCAGATTATTTCTATTCACTTCCTTATGGGAGTGATTGTTTGTGAGAAATAGCTTGGGCCTATGGCACAGCTGTGGACACATTTGACTCATGTTTCCTGGCTCCTTAGGCTCCATGAGGAGACATTGGTGTTTTGAGGCCCAATGTATTAATGCAGTTTGAATCTTCAGCTTCATTTCAGGTGAATGGCATCTTATTGAAAAAGTATTTGGGTGTTTAGGTCATTGATGGTTTAACGGTATGATTTGATATGGATGAATTTACTAAGTCTATGACTCACAAAAACACACACACGCATGCACGCACGCACGCACGGGTGGCTGTGGCTGCCCGACTCCAGAGGGGGAAGAGGGAGAGAGTATATCCTCTCTGGCTGCTTCCTGGAATTCACGGCCATTATAAATAGTATCGAATCCTCACTCAGCAGCCCAGCAGTGCTAACTCATTGTTCATCCCAGCTCCACAGGTCCCTCCACAGTGATACAGTGTGTCAAAGAGGCACCATCCAACCTTCATGGCTTAACTTAGCCAGCCCAGCCACTAGGACCCTCTCACCTCTCCCTCCTCAGGCTGGCCCTGCCCGATGTGGGGAAAGTCTTCTATATGATGCCCCCTTTGTCTACAAGTATAATGGGGTACCTTTACATAGAATTCTCTCAAGAATCGCCGGAAATATTGGGCAGGGTGTGAAGAAGATAGATAGATAGATAGATAGATAGATAGATAGATAGATAGATAGATAGATAGATAGATAGATAGATAGATAGATAGATAGATAGATAGATAGATAGATAGACAGACAGACAGACAGACAGACAGACAGACAGACAGACAGACAGACAGACAGACAGACAGACAGACAGACAGACAGACAGACAGACAGACAGACAGACAGACAGACAGACAGACAGACAGACAGACAGACAGATAGATAGATAGATAGATAGATAGATAGATAGATAGATAGATAGATAGATAGGTACTTTATAGAAGATAAAGGCTATCTGCGACAAGCTTGACAAAGCTTAGCTGACTTTCAAGTACAAGAACAATTGAGCAGGCACTTTCGGGGTGTTTTGACAAACACTGTTCGCTAGTGGATAGATTGCGAAGCAGGATGTTAAAAACTTTTCTTCATTCGACGACTGGGGACTAAAACAATTCAGCACATAAAATGAATGATACAAAAACTGCAATAGCAAATGTAAAGAGAAGCCTCAATGTACTGCCAGTATAGTATATATCTCTCTCCTCTATTAAGGCCTGTGACATGTACCGAGCTGTCACTCCGTGAGAGAGGGACAGGGAGCGAGTGGAAGAGAGAGAACATGAGAGAGAGAGAGAGAGAGTGAGTGATACCGACCCCGTGCGGAAGAGAAAGACAGTGTATACAAGAGAGTGTGTGCAATGTGAGCTTGTGCCTGTGACCCCTCATCTCATCGATTCAGACAAGAAGAACTGGAGTTAATTACCTTCAATTTTCCCCCAGCCGTCACTCTCCAGTTCTCCCCCAGTTGACCAGTCTCTCCTTCCTTCTCTCCAGCAGAGAGGAGGTGTATGTTTTCAAGGCCAAAACGTTTGTGGTTAATGTGGTGCTAGCAAACCAGGACTCCGCCATCGGTAATCTGATTTCAATAGCCATGTCTTTAGAGTTTGAGTCAATCAGATTTTCTGGCTCTCAGTGAATGATTAATGTGAGAGGGGGAGGGGGCTTCCACCACTGCACATGGTCTCTGTTAAATACCCAGGAGACCCCCCTCAGTCAGACAGCTGAGCACCTTCTGAGGCATCATGGGAGGGCTGGACAGGATAGAGAGGCGGCTCAGTCTATCAGACAGCGTGGAGTCATGCCAGACAACACTGGGGGGATTCATCAGAGATGAGGCTCAATCGACAGGTGATGTTTCGTTTACACTAGAGAAATACACAGTGTACAAAACATTAGGAAAACCTTCCTAATATTGAGTTCACCCCCTTTTGCCCTCAGAATGGCCTCAGTTCATCAAGGCATGGACTCTACAAAGTGTCGAAAGCGTTCCACAGGGATGTTGACTCCAATGCTTCCCACAGTTGTGTCAAGTTGGCTGGATGTCTTTTTGGTTGGTGGACCATTCTTGCGGATCCCACAGGAAACTGTTGAGCGTGAAAAAACAAGCAGCGTTGCAGTTCTTGACACACTCAAACTGGTGCGCCTGGCACCTACTACCATACACTGTTCAAAGGTACTTAAATCTTTTGTCTTGCCCATTCACCCTATGAATGGCATTCATACACAATCCATTTCTCAATTGTCTCAAGGCTTAAAAATCCTTCTTTAACCTGTCTCCTCCCCTTCATCTACACTGATTGAAGTGGATTTAACAAGTGACATAAATAAAGGATCATAGCTTTCACCTGTATTCACCTGGTCAGTCTATGTCATGGAAATAGCAGGTGTTCTTAATGTTTTGTACATATAAGGCAGCAAAATATAGCCTGAACGATGATCAACTTCAACAGCTATGATGGTGTTCAGTAATGTCACTTTCATGTTCACGACCCAGAAACAAAACAGCAAATCACCCAGGTGATGCATAACAAGGTGTTCCGAAGAAGGAAGTAGAGAAAATGGATGAGGCCTTCCTACTAACATATACACACCCTGGCCCTGAGTGATTATGAAGTACACAAACAATTAAGGAGCTTGATTGCTTTTCAGAACCACCGTGCTGGCTGACCGTTGGTTTGGGGGACTTCCCTTTCCCTGAATTAAGCAGACCGCACCCCACCACCCCAGCCTCAGCGGCCTGGCCGGGTCTGGCGGTGACTTCACTGTGTTTACTGTAATTAGTGGCACCTCATTTACAGCCCACTGACCCAGAACAACCCCTAGCTCTGACATCACACGGACAGCCAGCACCACTACACTACGCACAGATAGAACTGGGGCTTGGGGACAGGAGGAAGGGTTCTAAGTAAAGGGTTTGCGTGTGTGTGCGTGCATTCATGTGTGTGAGTGTGTGTGTTTGTGAAGGCAACAGAAGGGGTTGAGGGAGGGTGGAGGGTGGGGGTGTAGGTTCATTGTGCTGGACTTCAGAGGCCAAACGTCTGCAGCTTCCTCTTGGAGGCAGTGGGTTAAAAATAATGTGGTGTGCAGTGAACGTGGGGAGAGAGGCGCAGACAGCCAGGAGCCAGAGTCGCTCTCATTCAGAGACAGCCCTCAGGAAGAGAGCTCTCTGATATGCACCCCGGCACGGCAGTGGATGGATTTTTCATTTTATTTTATGGATGTCTCACTCCCGGGCCTAATATGCCCATAAATGTCCCATACACAAACAGAAATAGATCACCATCAGTTTACCCCCGGCTCATCCTCTTAGAATAAATAAGAACAGATAGAGCGCCATGGAGATCTCTCCCTCTTTCTAATTCCCTCCATTCCTTTTGTGTGTTTTTTTTTTTTTTTTTTCATAAATTGTGTGTTTAACCAGACAGGGTATTTGCTGTAGTGTTTTCTGTATTGAGAAGAAAATCAATACAAGACGATTGAAGAGGTTTCCGTTCACAATCGTTAGCTCAATACCATCCTCTTTCTGTATGTCATGATGATCTTTCCATCTTGACATAAATACAACTAGTGTCAGGAGTTCAGGGCCATTCAGCACTTGAGACAGGTGAAGTGTGACACTACTGCAAAACAACATGGAGGCGTACACACACACACACACACACTCACACCCACACACAGCCACACACACATTTCTTCACTAGAGGACGTAGCAAAACAACTCCATACACAAGGTGGCACTGAGACCTCATGGTGACAAAGAGAGCCATTGACACCCAGCATGTCTGCGTGTGTTTGTGTGTGTTTGAGAGAGTGCATATGTGTGTGTGTGTGGGAGAGAGAGAGAGAGAGTGTATGTGTGCGTTTGTGTGTCTGTGTGAGTGTATTGCGGGGGCAGGAGCGGTGACTCACAGGTGATCAGCTCCCCCCTCCCTCGCTCTCCCCTCCTCGGGATGGGGAGAGTTGCGTGAGGAAGCCGGGCGTTCGCTGCCTCGCTCCACCCTGTAGATAAGACTGTCTCCAGCTGGCCTCGCACACCTCCTGTCATCTGTCTGCTTCTTATCACACCAAGCGGCCCAGTGTTGACGGCCTAATTAGCCTGACACTAGTCCCCAGTCCCAGTCCCCAGTCCCCCCCCCCACCACCACCACCACCACAACCAACACAACCTCGCCCCGGTGGATAAAGACAATAGGTTAGGTGGCTCCCCAAATCACCGTCTTTCAATGTAAAACAAAGCCCAATGATTAGACGTGATATAACGTCTGTTATGTTCATACAATAACTTAAACTCAACTAAAATATGAGCTATCTGTGACTTGGCTGTTTATAGTAAATGAGCAAAGTGAAATGTGTCAAAGGAAGCATTTGTATAATAGCTTTCAAAATTAAAATGGTGAAAGGAAATTTGTATTCAATTATTTAATGTGATGTTTTAATGCTTATGGAGAGCTTGAAATGTTGATAAATGTGGTAAAGTAGAGTGGCCTTATCACATTAAGAGTTCCACTCAACAACTAATTTAAATTTAAATGTTAAGTAGTGCACTTCTATGATGGAAGGGCCACATAAACACTCAACACTTTTCTATTATCTATTTAAAGTGTTTGCAAAGTGGGAGTGGTGGTGGACAGTGTACTCTGTGATCGATCTGACCAGACTCCGACATTTGACTTGTATTGAGGACACCATATTGAAAAACAATATTTTCACACCTCGTTTGGTTTCTTATCAAAGAGTACTTCCCCCTGTAGATACAAGCGTTTTCTAGGTAGAGATAGAACCAAGACAGATACAGATATCACAGAGCTCAGTATCTCGTCCAATAGGGCACATGGGTCCAAGCATTCAGGTGACCAGAGCAGAATCATTATTAGCCCCATCACAGCAGCCAGCTCCAGACAATATACCTTTATGTGAGTCATTAAACTTTGCTTAGATGTTAGATATGCCTCGCATTTGTGTGTTGTAGGCCCTGCTAGTGATTTATGACTGGTGTGGTATCGCCGTGGTATCGCCTGAGTGACGCCTGCGAGGGCCCAGGGCTGTTTGAGGGGGGGCAGACTGGCTCGTGCAGTCATATAGAGGCAGGGTTAGAGATAAGAGGAGAGAGAGGGCTCTCCCTGGGCCTGAGGTGAATGGAGAGAATGGAGACAGGACAGTCCTGTCTTGAGTTAGGAGTGTAGATGTCAGATTTTCAGCCCTGAAGCTTTTTTTCACCTATTTAGGCCACACAATAGCACATGATCCTTCTAATCATTTTGAAGTTTTGTCTCTATTAAGGACCTAATTTTGAGTCTCACAAACTACTGTGCCCTTACTCGTACCGTACTGTGATGATCTCATAACCATAAGTCCTATGATTCTGTTCCAGACACTACAGTACTGCTGTCCAAACAGTCAACACAAGGTCTTATACAGTTTAATCCAAAGTGTTTTCAACATATTACTTTGTTATTGTTCAGACCTCAGGCCACAATGTCATCTCAATCAACTCTGTTTCCATCCAGACATCAATACCCATTCAATTTTGAAGCCAGCAGCCACTACCTCAGAGCCACACACATACACACACACACACACACACACACACACACACACACGCACACACACACTGCACCATCATCTTTCCAACCCCTGCCTGCATCCCACATAATGCTATTTAGAATAATAGCATTGTGAGCAAATAGCACTTTACTCTGTTAACGGACAAATCTACTCGCCCTGCCTATGAGAGCATCTGTCATATTTATGAATATGTATAAGCAGATGCTCAGGCAAGGAATTCAATGTGTCCACTCAATGCTTTTTTCCTGCTTGCCGACGCACCTTCACCCTCAACCTCACGCACCACCGTCATGTCACAGGTAACCGTTGTTGTCCTCTGACCCCTGAGGTGTGCGTACACTGCCCCGGACTTCCTTTTCCCCCAATTACAGGGCAACGAATAATGTCGTTTTGCCCTCTCCTGAACCCTGGCATTAAAAAAAACACAAATGTTTTGGGTCCTTCGATTTCGCTGCATAAAAAATAAGACTAGAGGGGCCTTGGATTCCCAGTAACACTGAACTCCTGACCCTAACCCTAACCCTTGACCTCTGGGTCTGCTGGGACAAAAGTGGGCTTTCCTTTTCATTCTGCACTGGGAGGGTTATATTGGCCTGACCTCATGCTCTTCTTAACCTCTCAACCCCTGGCCTGATGTCTGTGATTTACGGCAAATTTCATTACATGCCTTCTCTCGATGAAACATGATGGTGGGATGTGGCTAGCACATTTGGTTCCTTGGAAGTTGCGGGAACATATGCTTTTGGTTTCACATTGGTTGTGGGAACGAATCCATACATTTCCTGACCAGTAAAACAGAACGTTTGAAAATGTTTTATTCTAGTTCCTTCAACGTTTTCCTGGGAGGTTTAATTAATGCTCTGAGAATGGAAATTATAGATAATTTGAAAATAATTAAATAACATTCTGAGAGCATTCTATAAATGTTGTAAAAGTTGTATGGTTATTATGGAAAGTTTTCTTAACACTCTAAGATTGAAATGTTAAAGGTTATATGGAGTTTTTTAATTATTAAATTATTAAAGACTTTTAATAGCACTGATGGCTTATTTTGCATACACTTTTTTTTTCTCCAAGCAGAAATACTGTAGGACACATGGAAAAAAAAATTCATAGGCATTAATGCAAACAGTTTTTTATTTATTATTGTGACATGGCATCAGTGAGATTTGAACCTATGATCTTCTGTTCTGGAAATCAGTCCGTATTGCCAAAGTATTGCGGAAGATCCGCGTACATTTTTTAAAAAGTAATTTACTGTGAATGCAGTCTTCGTGACTGCTGGAACATTGCTTTTAATTGTCAATGGAGCTACAAGAGGATCTTCAGGGCTACAGATTGAATTGAGCCCTTTGTCCACTGTGCCACCAGGATAGAGCTAGCATGCCATGTTTTTTTATGCATACAAAGCTGTTCATTTTTGTCTATTCAAACAAACCCCATTTTAAAGGAAACAAGCACCCTTTAAGATCAGGTTTGGTCAATTAGTGGGCGTGGCCAACACACCTGAGTAGACTTAAAGTGATGCTTCAGAGCTTTAGTATAATTTCAGCCAGTAGTTGAAAGACGTGATCCATTTTGTATGATATTTTACATTGTGCAAAAAATTTGAAGTAAATAAAATTGCAATTCATATGATATGTTACGAATTCCAATTCGTATAACAAGTTAAGAATTTGTAAGTGCGTAAGATCCCGGACTGCATCTTTACCAAGATAGAGGATAGAGAGAACGGAGTGTATATGTTTTTAAATAGCATTCTTAGAATATTTACTGAACGTTACTAAAGATTTCTGTTTTTTTTTATTGAAAAGTTTTCTTCATGTTTTGAGAACGTAATTCAGAGCTTATTGATGTTAATATGTAGAATTAATGGGGTGAGTGCTAAGTCCCCAGCCACCCATGTCATAGACTTTTCTCTCTCCTCCCGCACGGCAAGCGGTACCAATGCACCAAGTCTGGAACCAACAGGACCCTGGACAGCTTCTGCCTCAAAGCCATAAGACTGATAAATAGTTAACTAATAGCTACCCGGACATTCTGAATTTCACTGTTAGTCAGCTTCAATATTGCAGATGGTTTGGGGTTCTATCAATTTAATTAATTGATCCCCCTTATTTTATTTATTTATTTTTCCCCAAACCTACCACCCCTCCCCTGGTTGAAGTAAACTAACAGTGATTTTGATAAAAAAATATATAAAAAAATAAAATGGCTCTCCTGTGAAGTCGTGACTTGCGAAAAATAACAACAAAGTAGCTGCATTTGCATTTGTTTAATCTGTTGACTAGTGACATTTATTTGGATACATCCATAACAATGAGCTAATTATGCACGATTTTACCTGGCATAGAAAAGGTGCTCTCTCGTCAAGACACTTGTTCAGAGGAGCTAGCCAGCAACACAGCTAACACCATCACTTCAAACTGCCTTCCTGTCTGTCTCATCCTGACTCCTGACTCGTTCATTAAAATGCGAAAGCTTAAAATTTGAATTGAAACAATGTTGCAAATGTCGAAGAGACAGACAGCAAGGTTTATAAAAACCTCCGCTGTTGAAAAATACATGTTAGTCTAAAAGAAATGTGAGATATTGTCTAGATGCTTTTTATAGTAGAGATCAAGTTTATAAATTGCCTGCCTGGCTGATGAGCCAGTGGATTGCTCATTCAGATAAGGAACAGACTAAATAGGCATTTTAATGTCATAGATTTAGCCGGTGGTAACTGGTTGAACAGACACTGGCTGGAATGCAGTTTTAACCAATCAGCATTCAGGATTTCCACACTATGAGGTTGGAATGATACTGTGAAACTGTGGAAATGGTGATAATGCCCCAGTAGTGTAAGCGCTGTTTTGGCCTGCCTGGTGACATCAACACACTCAGACCACTCCCAGACAGTCCTAGCAAAACTATTGCTTGAGAAATGTCTCTTTGCTAACCAGCTAATTTGGTTCATTTTTGACAATTTTAATTGAAAACAATCACAGTAAGGTATTGAATTGTTAGGCAGAAATGTTTGATATTGACATAAAAACGACTGCATTGGTGTCACGATACGGTGCATACATGGACCAAGACGCAGCGCAGGGACTGTAGTTCGACATTTTTTCTTTATTTATACTATGTATAATTCTGAATATTATACTATGTATACAACACAAAAAAAAACGAACTACTAAACAGACAAACTAACACGAATGAACAAACGTAATAATAGCGCACACTGTTTCGTGACTTGCGAAATATATACACTGACCTGTACATATAACGATAACGACCCACAACCCAGTGTGAAACCTACAAACCTATGTAGGATCCCTGATTAGAGACGATGCGCTACAGCTGCCTCTAATTAGGGATCCAACACAAACCACCACCAGAAACAGAAAGAATAGAACTGTCAGACTCTGACCATGGCTACATGGCCTGACAATTGGACCTTTTAAAGTAATGATATACCAAGAAAATAAAGTTTCTTGAATGTGCTGAGAATGTTCCAAAGCCAAGCAACTATGCTTCACCATTCCCAGAAAGTTGTGGGAAGCTCTTACCAAGATCTAAGACACATGGTTTTCAGAATGCTAGCTGGGGAGTTAGGGCATTTCCACAGAGGAGGGAGTAAATCATTTCAGATCCATTGCCTACTTAAGCTGTGCCTTTTTCTTAAAGATACACATGTTAAGTTAGAAAAACAAACATTTTAAGATGTTTAAACATTTGTAGCAAATTCATTTACAAAAATGACAGCAGCTAACAAAACATCTATCTATAATACAAACGAACAGGATTTGGGTTGTTGTTTTGGAGATACAGGTAACATAACCCCGGCCTTTCACACACCTAGTGTGATAGCTACTGTACCCTACACAAATATCACAGTAGTGAAACAATAATGACCGGGAGAGAATGCCAACACAACGAGGGACAATGAAGACCAAAGAGCGTGGAGAAAGGGAAGACGCTTGAGAATGGCTAGCATGATGAGAGCCTCACCTACCAGTATGTTTAGACAGCCATGTTCCTGTCAGGATGACACTGTCAGCCCCACCTTGCTGGGGCCTGTAGGAGGTAGGAGGGGCTGGGCTGGCTAGGTGCTGGAGGAGCAACACAATGCAGTGACAGTGAATAGAGAGGCTAGGCGGGCCATGCTGGAGCCAGCCGGGGAGAGACAGACAATAGGGGGGCCTTAGGCCTGTGGCTGAAACCTGAAGCCCCGGCCTGATATTTTAAGAGGCCTGAGTGGCTCTGGAGCCAGTTGTCAATCAATAAGTGTACACAATCACACAGAAACCGGGCAAGAAAAGATGCGATGTCGACTGAGGTAAAAAAATATGATACAAATAAAATGTATTTCTTTATATACATATATACTGTATATTGACACATTTTTTACCTTGCATTGACAGACAGATCTTTAACCTCACCTTTAAGTTTCAAGCTAGCTCCTCCTCCTCCCCCTGCTTCATCCGGCCCTCTTTCTTCTCTCTCTACTCTCCTGCTGATCTTTCCAGATTGCAGGCTTCATTGTCTAAAGTGCACCGAAGGTGCTCCTGAAAAAAAAATCCTCAATACTCTATCTAATGCATTCACCAGCCCAGGGAAACAGTTTGGCCTCTGTGTGTGTGTGTGTGTGTGTGTGTGTGTGTGTGTGTGTGTGTGTGTGTGTGTGTGTGTGTGTGTGTGTGTGTGTGTGTGTGTGTGCGTGTGTGTGCGTGTGTGTGTGTGTGTGTGTGTGTGTGTGTGTGTGTGCGTGTGTGTGCGTGCGCGAGTGCATGCTATTGTGAATGCAATTGTGGCGTTCATAGACAGGGACTAGAGCCGGATTGGAAGGCCTCTCCTCCTCTTTTCACACAGAGCCCAGGCTTTGTATTATTTTGTCAGGAAGGGCCCTACTCTCCTCCAACACCTCTCAGACATCTGAGGGCGCGGCGCAGTTTGACGATGCCTGGGGAAGCCAAGCCCTGACAGTCTGGAGTGACACGTTGTAATGGCCCGGCGAAGATCTACCACCTCCATGGCTAAGAGGAGCTGGCTCAGATTCCAGGACCTCCAGACCCATTTCAACAGCTCCTTTAGGTCAGGTAGAATTACTTGTTGGAGGTAAATGCAGGGAGAGGAGGGGGTGATGAGGGGGAGAGGTGGGGGCAGAGAAGGGGTAAATAAGGGGGAGATAAGGGGTAGAGGAGTGAGGAAAGGAGGAAAGGAGGGGGAGAGCAGAGGAGAGGAGGGGGAGAGGAATGAGAGCAGGGGGAGAGGCGGGGGCAGAGAAGGGGGAGATAAGGGGGAGAGGAGAAGAGGGGCAGAGGAGTGAAGTGAGGAGGGGGAGAGGAGTGAGGAGAGGAGGGGTAGAGGAGTGAGGAGAGGAGGGGGAGAGGAGTGAGGAGAGGAGGGGGAGAGGAGTGAGGAGAGGAGGGGGAGAGGAGTGAGGAGAGGAGGGGTAGAGGAGTGAGGAGAGGAGGGGGAGAGGAGTGAGGAGAGGAGGGGGAGAGGAGTGAGGAGAGGAGGGGTAGAGGAGTGAGGAGAGGAGGGGGAGAGGAGTGAGGAGAGGAGGGGGAGAGGAGTGAGGAGAGGAGGGGGAGAGGAGTGAGGAGAGGAGGGGGAGAGGAGTGAGGAGAGGAGGGGGAGAGGAGTGAGGAGAGGAGGGGGAGAGGAGTGAGGAGAGGAGGGGGAGAGGAGTGAGGAGAGGAGGGGGAGAGGAGTCGGGAGAGGAGTGAGGAGAGGAGTGGGGAGAGGAGTGGGGAGAGGAGTGGGGACAGGTGAGTTTCCACCCTGGAATCAAGCCCTCTTTCATTGTGTTGTCATTACATGATAAAGAAACTATCCAGAACAGACTTTGTGTCTGGCAGGCTACGGCAGAAAGAATATATATTTGTGTTTCATTAAAATTGTAATGGAATTTTGTTCTGTTTGATAACTAGTATATGCAGAAGTAGCATGGTTAAATGTTACCATTTACTACAACTAACACAGTATATAGATAATCCACGCAATCTCTATAAGTCTACCCTTCCTCTTAGCAGATGATAGAACTACACATTACAATGACAAATATATATACATTACATGCAGTACAAACTTCCACTGGGGAGTGTTGTGAAACTCCCTGCTCCCTGTGAGATGCAGATTAGAAGTGACCGGTTGCTCTATCAAGCGCAGCACGTGCCTGTTGTTTGTCAGTGAAATATTGAGCCGGACACATCTGCAAGCAGTTGAAATGTGCCTGTTCTGGTGCTTTACCTCCTGAGAGGTCTGGAAGGGTGACACGCTGATGCTGACCTTATTGTGCACTCCCTGTCACTTAACCTGCATGTTAGATGCCTGTTCCCCTGCCGCCACGGGTCAATCTACAAACCCTCACACTCAGGTCCTGACCCAGCGCATGGAGCACCGAGGACCATTAAGTCATGACCTAGAACTTTACCCAGGGAATAGAAAGAAAAACAGTTGTGGACCAACTCGAAGGGGGACCACTTACATCTTCCGTCAAACATATGGTGAGGAGAGTCTCTGTAGAATAATGCGGAGGCCTGTTCTGCTGGTTGCAACACCTGCAAATGTTCCAGGCAATTGCCTTGGGCACGACAACAGATGAGGAGAGACATAGATACATTACAGACGCAGAGGACTATGAAAGAGTGCGAAACCGATAACAAACCGACAACTCCTAGGTGTCACCAGATGATACCATTGTCTTACGCAACAGGAGTTAGCTAAAACTTCAGCCTGGAGTTATGGAATATACATGCATCAGGAGAGTAGTTTATAATGAAGATAAATCTAGAACTCAAAGCCTCCGATTACTCTTTCCAAAAGGTTATCATTTTAGCATTTGAAATGACGTGATTCCTGTGATAAATTGTTTCAAAAAGTTTCATTTTTTTTGCTCCCGAGCCTGGAAACACAAGCTGAAGCAGTGTAAATCTGTCTGTGTGTGGAGTTGAGGATTGATTTACAGTATCCAGATGGGAGATTACAGGGCTGTGGTTCATCCCACAGAGCTTCCTTGTCCTCAAATGAAAACAGACTGACTTTTAAACAAACAAACAAAAGTACATATGACAATACATGTACTGTAGGTTAAAGAAAGGACAATCCCTCAAATCCAAGTAGGACAAAATGTATCTGTTCTCTACTGATGTGGACAACTCTCAATATGAAAAGGATTTCAAACGCTTCATGTCTGATTTTCTCCAGACTACTGACTGATTCAATACACTTGGTAGTATAGTGTAGCTAAAACGGTTTATTTCCTATTCTTTGATTTGATGGTCGGTGGTATGATAAACTCCTCACCACTGTGGTCTCAGAGCTAGATTAAACATTCTCTAATACAACAGAGGTAGAGAGAGAGTCCAGTGAGACAGTCAGTCAGAGACAGCCCAATGTGTCCGTACCACTCTGGTCTAAGGATACCTCTCTCCTCTCTCCTCACTGGAGGCTGGGCCCAGTGTGAGTAAACAGTGATCCCATGTTGCATCAGGAAAAGGTCACCCACTCCTGTTCAGCTGCATCAGGTCATGGCAGGCAGCAGTAAGTGGCTCAGGCCTGGAGAATATGTTTCCAATAGTCCCTCGTCAGGCCACGTTAGCATCTGTGGACCGCCGCCGCGCACTGCGGGGGGTCACGACCCACCACTTCCCCTTCCCCTGTCCCCCAGTGGGCAGGACATGCTAGCAAGGTCAGGAGGAGATGCTCCGCTCCCCCCATCGCTGGGGTCCACAGTCAAGCCTGGCAGGGTCACTGTCAGTCGGAGAAATCACACCAGGTCCCGGGGGGGCCGGTTGGGTGGGTGAGCTGCAGCAACTCACAGCCTCGGAGAAAGAAAAGAAGCAGATTAAGTCTGAAAAGTGGAATAACGTGCCATTTACATGGACATGAGCCCTATCACTGCAGGCACCCTGTTGATCGCTGTGTTGCCAGAGCTACTGTCTGTGATGATCACTAGTTGTGTAGAGCAGCCATGTCCTAAACACAGAGAGACTACTGAGACCTTTCCACTGCCTCCACCTGGAGAAAAACACTACATGGTAACATTCTATGTGACAATAAGGACCGATGGGTTGCGAAGAATATAGCGATCATCTCACAAGCCGTCTCTTTGATAGTAGTATGATATTGAGTGTTTCCTATGGTGTAGTAGGTAGTAGTTGACTCACTGTAGTCCTCAGACATACACAGTAAAACTGATACAGATACTCACTGTATTCCAGATCAATACTGTTTCTGAACTTCTTTACACACGTGTGCAGTAAGTGCATGAGGTCCAAACACCCTCCATTTGTATTGTAAAGGATACAGAACAATATAGTATACTGCAGATCAGCCTAATGGTATGGGAAGTGTTTGACAGATGCCTTAAGTAGCCCTCTTACCAACTAGATGAGCAGAGAATGTTCTTTTGTCATATGCATCCATTATCCATTGTCTCGAGGCTCTAAACAACTCATTGATTGAGTGGTAGTGAAGTAGCTGCTGAATGAAGCAGTTAAATCATAGACAGAGTAATCTATTAAGATGTACACATTTAAGAGTCATTGTGGTATGTAGCTTACCACAAGACACCATTACAACTTGTGTCTGTGGTAAATTTGACGTACTGTGTCTTTAAATTGCTCTGTACCAGGACAGCAGATGGCCAAAATGTTCACATTCACCCACTCGGAGTACCATGTTATATTTTGTTTTGTTTTAAGTTTTAAATAATGGTTTGCCATGTAAAATACACATATTAGTTCTGCCTTGATATAGTCAGTAAATACAATAACGACAATTCGGGTAAAAAAGGTTAACATGTAGAGCACAGAAAACACAGATTCTTCCGCTTGACAGAGGATAAATAATTATACATTACAAGGGAGCGCCTCATTTAATTAGTTATATCGTTAACGGAATAACGCAGAGGCCCTCTGACTGAAATACAACTCCCTGTTGTCCTATGCATTTACCAGAAGAGAAAGGAGGGAGGGTAAGAAAGAGAAAGGGAAAATATCCCTGGTTAATTTGAATACAGTCTTATTAGTCTAATGACCAGAGTCTGTGATCAGTACTCATCAAAATTAATGCCACGGCTCTGCATTGTTCTGATGGCCCAAGGCACCGCTTTTTTCTAGCCTAAGCCCACATCCCGCTAGGAAACCAACGCGTTTTTCCCTTTCACTACACATGAAGCGTGACATGGGGACACTAATGTATGTGGAAAAGGACGGGATCTATGGAGTGAGACACTGCACTCCTCCTCGTGCGGGTAATGATATGACGTGCCTCACAAAAACAAGCTCTCCCCTTTCTGAAACAGCGATCAGCTGTGAGGCATCTTTCTATTAAGAACAATGTCTAAATGTTCTAATAGTTGGCCTAACGAGCTTCTGCCTCGTCCTGCTGTGTTCCAGCCCATATCGACCGCATGCTGATGGTTATCAAAATGATGAATACAGCATTAAGTGCTAATGAGTTGGAAGATTTGTAAGGGAAAAATTAATATTTATTGTTGCATGATTTGGTCCCGTTTTCTGCTTCACATTGCACAAGGACTGCTTATTATTTTAACCACATGTTTTGTATTTCTGTAATTGTATAATGAGAGTATAATAGGCCATCCTTATTGGGATGCACATTGATAAAAGCTTTGGGAAATCGAGGGAAATAATGGGGACCGAAGCATTGGGAGCAAGAAAACAAAGATGATTATCTTGAAGAGAGAAGACGTGGGGTTGTTTTTAAGACATACAATTCTAACCATAAACTGTCGTTTTCCTCTCCTGATCTTGCTCACAGGCCGCCTCATCATCTTTGTGATGAAGGTTCATTATTTGAATGTTTCCGTGTCTCTGAGAGATTGATCATTTTAGCCTTCATTACATCTTTTTTTCATGGGCCTGAATTCACTCGTATATTTTAAAACGTATTTCACATGACTGCTTTTATAATGCGCCATTTCCCTGCCAACAGAGAGAGAACTGCAGTGAAAAGAAACGTCTGTCATTATAATAATAGCAAATAAGACCATTCTGAAAGCATTACACCATGTCCCCATGAAAGAGAGGTCAAAGGCATATCATACATAGTCTAGCTCTTTCATGATGACACAGATGTCAACAGTGACATAAATGCTATATATCAAAACAAACAGCCCACCAAATGATACCGTGGAAACATGTAAGTCAAATTGTTATTATTTTCTTCATTCCTGTATTAGGCGTGTTGCCACTCTGCCAGACAAAGTGCCACAGCTGGCAGAGAAAAGAGCAAGAGCGGGCACAGTGTTAAATAACCCAGGGAAGTGAACAACCTTGGTGACTCGGGAAGGCCAGGACTAATTAGAGATCCTCCATTTTGGCTGCCAGGGGATCTTAGGGGCCTGGTACTCCTATGGACCCTGCCGGGTCGTCCTTGCCACCCCCTTCCACCATCTAAAACCAACCAACACCCCCGAGGAGAGTGGTCGCCCCCCTTCCTCCCAACCCCAATAACCCCCATGATAATTAACAATTGATGACCAAAAGTGTGTCACTGAGATGCTAACACCTCCTCAGCATCATTACAGCCACATTTGTAATGCTACACTGATGAATCACATTGTTATTTTTCGTTACTCACATGCTGCAAAAGGTACATGGCTCACTGTATGGAGTATTATACAATAGAAGGCCAATTACATCTCAACCATGAAAATAAAACGTTAGCCTAAAATGTATATTAAAGTCAGAAGGTACATGCTGAAGCTGAAATTTCTGGAAATCATAATCGAAAAGCAGTGGTTTCTTATAGTACTATGGACTACAGTCTGTAAAGCTAAAACAAAGGGTACAGCTGAATTTTCCTCAATACATTTAATGAGCTTGCTGCCAAACTGTCAATCTATGGTGAACGGCCGCTGCCTTGCTCTCGAGAACGTCTACCCCTTCTATCTAGCCGACTATCCTCACAGAGGTTTGGACCCAACCTACACATGATTCTCCCAACTCCAGACTAAAGACGAGGGATTCATTAATTTAATCTGCCCTACAGGGCCACAAAGGCCCCGCCCCACCACCAGTCCTTGGAGTTTTTTTCCTTTTCACACAGGCCTAGTGTTAACGCCTCTGGCCAAGTTCACAGATTTGAGTGACTGTGGACTTAATGCCACTCGCCTTGTTTTCAGCACTTGTCCCTCCAGATTTGCCACCCTGGCTGCACAATTTCCTCCAATTCTAATTATTCATCAGCTCGTTATGCCCACGCCCAGGCGCCTGCCTTAATTAGAGGCGACGCAGGGTTTCGTTACAGACTACCCTGGAGTGAGGAAACCAGTTCAAAACCAGTCCAGCGCCCTCGGTCATGTTGGACTGGGTGACTGCCAGCTCTGACAAGTAGTGCAGCTCTGGCCAGGGACTGGCTGGCTTGACAGCGTGTCGTGCCCCCACACAGCCCGAGAGAGGGTTACTTTTGCCCCTGCCCCCTTGCCCGTCATTAAGTCTTCGTTATATGTTGAGAGGGAGCTTGGTGAGAGGGGTGTATAGTGACTGAGTTTATGGTGTCAAATTAACATTATCCCAAGGCTACTGGACCCCAAGACCTTTTGGGTTGTAGCTGCTTTAAAAGTTTATGTGGGCCATAATGCTCTTTTGAGACAGTGGCTATAGGTTTAGCTACAGATGGCTTGTCATCACCTACTCTGGGCTTACAGCTGAAACAGGTATATAGGCCACACGCTCCATCGTGGGAAAATACAAGCCTTCAATAGAGCCTGTATGGTTACTGGAAAACATGGAGTCAAGGTGACGTGGCTATGGAGTCCCTGAAAGCATGCAATTGGACCAAGGTCTAGAGTTTGTCTAAGGACCTTTGCATGGATTAGAGTTAAGGTTTAGGTTTGCTCCCAGCAGAACCTGGCTAGGCGATGCAAACCTCGCATACTCCCTTAAAAAGATATTCGCTTGAAAAACTAGAAAGAACAGGCAATATTACTTGAGACACCTTAGCAACAACATACAGTAACACTTCCTCAAAATAGTCAGAATCAATCTAAGATAAATCAAGAAATCTGTCAACTAAGCTGTTTAGTGCAGTATTTCTCAAGTGAAAGAATTTGCATGAAAACTAAACTTCATTGAAGAATCCCTACTGTTGACCGATCACAGACGAAGGGGGTAGACCTTGGCTGCCTCAAACAGCCAAAGAAACCTCTGCCGAACACTGCTGGTCACCAAAACGGACAAAAACGCCATAACATTTCTTAATATATGTGTGAAATGTTAGACTGGGAAGCATATACGGTAAGCGTTAGAGGCAGAATAGCATACAGGTAAGTATAGACTGGTCATAGACATGTAAACAAACAATCTTGAGAAGCTGCTCAGATGCAAAGAACCACACAATAACAGCTGTCATGACAGAGGTACTGTAGGAGCTGAGGGACCTTTGACTAAGGAGCAGACTTAAAAAACTCCATTGTGCTGGGTGTGTTGTTTGAAAATCCTTGGAGGATGTGATTAATGATGACATCTGTATGAATTCCCCCCTGGTGGCCTAAGCGGTCTCAATGTGACCCTGTGGTGTGTGGGCACGTCAACTGTTTTGCACATTAGCAGATCGGCTGCCACTGTTAAGGGTGATTCTCTGTCTTCTCACCTTTTCTCTCCCCTTTACCTCGAACCACCTTCATGCCCTTCCTCTCCCTGTCAGCCCTTTACTTTGCTTGGAGTGAGAGGGACATTGAGTACAGAAAATGTGCTGGGGACAAGGGTAAGCACTGAGGAAATGCTTATGTTCACACACACACACACACACACACACACACATACCACATACACACACACATACCACACACACACACAGCACGCACACACACACACGCACAGTCTTGTACAGGGAATAGTTAAACACTTCCACACACACACACACACACACTTCCACACGCACACACACACACACATACGCACGCACAAACACACACTTTCACACACACACGCACACACGCACAGTCACACACACACACACACACACACACACGTTCACACACACACACACACACACACACCAATATACGCACACACACACTTCCACATGCACACACACACACACACACACACACACACACACACACACACACACACACACACACACACACACACTTACGTTTGTATTTGTATTTATTAGGGATCCGCATACATTACATATAACTATAACTAAAGATAAAACAGTACATCATATAACATATCTACAATACAACATGTTTAATACCACCGTACAACAATATCACAATGTGTGCGTATGCATGTGTCTGTACCTTTGTGTGTGTCTCTTCACAGTCCCCGTTGTTCCATAAGGTATATTTTTACCAGTTAAAAAAGAAAATCTTATTGCATCAGATACCTGATGTGGAATAGAGTTCCATTTAGTCATGCTCTATGTAGTACTGTGTGCCTCCCTTAGTCTGTTATGTACTAGGGGACTGTGAAGAGACCTCTGGTGGCATGTCTTATGTGGTATGCGTGGGTGTCCGAGCTGTGTGATAGTATTTTAAACAGACAGCTTGGTACATTCAGCTTGTCAACACCTCTTACAAAAACAAGTAGTGATGAAGTCAATCTCTCTTCCACTTTGAGCCATGAGAGATTGACATGCATGTCACTAATGTTAGCTCTCTGTGTACTTTTAAGGGCCAGCCATGCTGCCCTGTTCTGAGCAAACTGCAATTTTCCCAAGTCCCCCTTTGTGGCACCTGACCACACTACTGAACAGTAGTCCAGGTGCAACGTTGATATTGTTGTTAAGAAGGCAGAGCAGTGCTTTATTATGGACAGACTTCTCCCCATCTTAGCTATCAATATATTTTGACCATGACAGTTTACAATCCAGGGTTACTCCAATCAGTTTAGTCACCTCAACTTGCTCAATTTCCACATTATCCATTACGAGATGTAGTTGAGGTTCAGGGTTTAGTGAATGATTTGTCCCAAATCCAATGCTTTTAGTTTGGGAAATATATAGGACTAACTTATTCCTTGCTACCCATTCTGAAACTAACTGCAGCTCTTTGTTAAGTATTGCAGTCATTTCAGTTGCTGTAGTAGCTGATGTGTATAGTGTGGAGTCATCTGCATACATAGACACACTGGCTACTCAAAGCCAGTGGCATGTTGTTAGTAAAGATTGAAAAAAGTAAGGGGCCTAAACAGCTGCCCTGGGGAATTCCTGATTCTACCTGGATTATGTTTGAGAGGCTTCCATTAAAGAACACCCTCTGTGTTCTGTTAGACAAGTAACTCTTTATCCACATTATAGCAGGGGGTGAAAAGCCATACGTTTGAGGTCACTTCCTTGTTCAACAGTGATGCAGAGTTGCAAAGAAAAAGCCATATCTCAGACTGGCCAATAAAAATAAAAGATTATATAGTCACAGATATGGCTTTTTCTTTGCAACTCTGCCTAGAAGGCCAGAATCCCGGAGTCGCCTCTTCACTGTTGACATTGAGACTGGTTTTGCGGGTACTATTTAATGAAGCTGCCAGTTGAGGACTTGTGAGGTGTATGTATTTCAAACTAGACACTCTAATGTACTTGTCCTCTTGCTCAGTTGTGCACTGTGGCCTCTTACTCCTCTTTCTATTCTGGTTAGAGCCAGTTTGCGCTGTTCTGTGACAGGAGTTGTGCGAGATCTTCAGTTTCTTGGAAATTTGTTGCATGGAATAGCCTTAATTTCTCAGAACAAGAATAGACTGACGAGTTTCAGAAGAAAGTTATTTGTTTCTGGCCATTTTGAGCCTGTAATTGAACCCAGAAATGCTGATGCTCCAGATACTCAACTAGTGTAAAGAAGGGCAGTTTTATTGCATCTTTAATCAGAACAACAGTTTTCAGCTGTGCTAACATAACTGCAAAACGTTTTTCTTTTAAAATGATAAACTTGGATTAGCTAACACAACATGCCATTGGAACACAAGAGTGATGGTTGCTGATAATGGGCCTCTGTAAGCCTACATAGATACTCCATTAAAAATCTGCCATTTCCAGCTAAAATAGTCATTTACAACATTAACAATGTCTACACTGTATTTCTGATGTTATTAATTTGATGTTATTTTAATGGACAAAGATGTGCAATTCTTTAAAAAACAAGGACATTTCAAAATGACCCCAAACTTTTTAACGGTAGTGTAATTTTTTTCAGCAGCAGACTATGATCGATAACATCAAAAGCTGCACTGAAGTCTAACAAGGCAGCCCCCACAATCATATTATTACCAATTTCTCTCAGCTAATCATCAGTCATTTGTGTAAGTGCTGTGCTTGTTGAGTGTCCTTCCCTATAAGCGTGCTGTTGTTTACTGTGAAATAGCATTGTATCTGGTAAAAACACAATTTTTTACAGAAGTACTAAGGGTTGGTAACAGGCTGATTGGTCGGCTATTTGAGCCAGTAAAGGCGGCTTTACTATTATTGGTAGTGGAATTACTTTAGTTTCAGGCCTGAGGGCACACACTTTCTAGTAGGCTTAAATTGAAGATGTGGCAAATAGGAGAGGCAATATCGTCCGCTATTATCCTCAGTAATTTTCCATCTAGATTGTCAGACCCCGGTGGCTTGTCATTGTTGATGGCAATACTTTTTTCACCTCGTCCACACTGACTTTACGGAATTCAAAAGTACAATTCTTGTCTTTCATAATTTGGTCAGATATGCTTGGATGTGTAGTGTCAGCGTTTGTTGCTGGCATGTAATACCTAAGTTTGCTTATCTTGCCAATGAAAAAGTCATTAAAGTAGTTGGCAATATCAGTGGGGTTTTTTTAACGAATGAGCCATCTGATTCAATGAATGATGGAGCCGTGTTTGTCTTTTTCCACAAAATGTCATTTAAAGTGCTCCAAATCTTTTTACTATCATTCTTTATATAATTTATAGTATAGTTCATTTTCCGTTTTATTACGTTTATTCACAGACTTATTTGCCATACCTTTTGCCTCTCAACCATACAATTTTTTAAATTCCTCATCAATGCTATGGGATTTAACAGTTTTACAGTCATTTTCTTAATGGGTGCGTGCTTATTAGTAACTGGAATAAGCTATTTCATAAATGTGTCAAGTGCAGCATCTGGTTGCTCCTCATTACACATCACAGACCAGCAAATATTCTTCACATCATCAACATATGATTCACTTCAAAACGTATTGTATGACCTCTTATACACTATACCAGGCCCAGCCTTTGGAACTTTGGTTTTCCTATACATGGCTACTATATTGTGATCACTACATCCTATGGATTTTGATACTGCTTTAAAGCACATTTGTGAAGCATTAGTAAAAATGTGATCAATACATGTTGATGATTTAATTCCTGTGATGTTTGTAAATACCCTGGTAGGTTGACTGACTACCTGAACCAGGTTGCAGGCACTGGTTACAGTTTTACGTTTTTTCTTGAGTGGGCAGCTTGATGAGAGACAGTCAATATTTAAATCACTCAGACAATATACTTCTCTGTTGATATCACATAAAATATCAATAATTTCACACATATTATCCAGATACTGACTGTTAGCACTTGGTGGTCTATAGCAGCTTCCCACCAGAATGGGCTTTAGGTGAGGCAGATGAACCTGTAGCCATATTACTTCAACAGTATTTAACATGAGATCCTCTCTAAGCTTTACAGGAATGTGGTTCCGAATATGGACCGCAACACCGCCCCTGTTGGCATTTCGGTCCTTTCGGTAGATGTTATAACCATGTATTGCTACCACTGTATCATCAAAGGTATTATCTAAGTGAGTTTCAGAAATAGTCAGAATATGAATATGATCTGTTACAAAAAAGTTATTGACTTCATGGACCTTGTTTCTCAGGCTGCATATGTTAATATGGGCTATTTTTAGCCCTTCTCTGGGTTGCTTGATTGCTTTCAATGCTTTACTGGGAAGTTTATCCAAAGTAGACTTTCTCATGGTATTTCTATTGGAGCTGATAGTGCAGGGTGAGCTGCACACAGTGGTCTTCCTGATAGGGCACACCGCCTCAGTGCTAACAGTGTAACTCTGGTTCATAGGCTCATGATTACAGCATTCAATAGCTGTAGGATCAACAGAGGTATTCAGGGCAATTAGGGGGACATAAATTAAGTTACTTATATTGTGTCTGCCAACGCAGCTAGGATAATGTACATTTGATGCAGCATTATGACTACTCATTGTCACAATGGTAGGGATTAACTAAACTGGTGTTGGGTGATTGATAAATCATTGTTTCAACGCAGTCTTGAAATGCGTGGATAGAGTCTAGGAGCCACACATACACACACACGCACACTTCCACACATGCACACTAGTGCTAATTAAAGACTATCTCTCTTTCTCTCTCACACACACACACACATGCGCACACACTTCCACACATGCACACTAGTGCTAATTAAAGCCTTCAGTGCGAGCAGAGAAATGTGTAATCCTGACATTTAGTCAAGGGAGATTTGGGGAGTTGAGGAGAAATTCTAGCGCTTGGGTTGAGCCAGGCCCGGGGCTAGCTGGCAGACAAAAGGGCTGCGGCAGGCAGCGCTGGGTAAAGGTCATCTGGGTAAAGGTCATGTCTGTGAAAAGGCTAAAGTGTCACTGCTTTTGTTCCTGGCCCTCTGAACATATGTTTGGCCCTCCTCCATCTCTGCCCCTATCTGGGTGAAATCTAACTCCCTGTGCGAGCACAGCCCTAGCTCTGGACAGTGGCTCTTTCTCTGTTACAGTTGTTTAGGGGCATTATTATGTAATCCTTCCTCCCACCAACAACTTGCTGAAAAACACCCTAATAAGAAACACCTGTCTATAGCTTTGAACTGAAATAAGAAATGCACAAAGGCACAATTGCCTGTGTTCCTGATCATTTTACAGTGAACTGTGCAACAGTACACATGGTCTGCGTTTCAGAGGCATTGGACTTGAGAATGTGTATAACTGTTTTCACTATCTCAAGATGTATGTATGATGTCAACAAACCTTTTTGATATTCAAAATGTCAATTTTGTCAGAGGGTGGATTTTACACACTGAAGGCAGTGAATCCAACCTAGATCAGTCTGAACTGTTGTGTTGTAGCTCACCACATTCTGAAGGTAACTTCCCAAACTGAAGGCAGTGAATCCAACCTAGATCCGTCTGAACTGTTGTGTTGTAGCTCACCACATTCTGAAGGTAACTTCCCTTTAGCAGAAAACCCTCTCTCCTCCCCCTCCATGTTTGTGTGTGTGTTTGTGTGTGTGTGTGTGTATGTGTGGGCTGGCCTTAACTCCCAATCTAGGCTTGATGAGGCCCGCAGGGTCAACAGCACTGTTATAGGAGTGGAGTGTGTGTGTGTGTGTGTGTGTACAAGGATAGGGGTGGGGGGGCTTGGTGGCTCGAGACAGTCTGGTGGCTGACACGCCAGCCGTTGACTAGGAGACGCCACCCAATCAGTGCGGGCCCTTAGGGAGTGTAAATGACAGCGTGTTTAAAGGAGACACGGCCCAGATCTGCCCACCCGATGCAGGGCGATGGCGATGAAAGTGCTGAGGCTGGAGCCTGGCATGGGGCTAACTGCTCCCAGGATTGCTGACATGCCAGGTTCACTTGGGACTAACGCTACTTGGGGCCTTAGTCCGGAGCCTGACTGCCCTGCCTGAGTAAGACAACCTGGTCTGGAACTACGACTCCTCTCCTCTGCCTGTCTGGAACTACCACTCCTCTCCTTTACCTGTCTGGAACTACCACTCCTCTCCTCTGCCTGTCTGGAACTACCACTCCTCTCCTTTACCTGTCTGGAACTACCACTCCTCTCCTCTGCCTGTCTGGAACTACCACTCCTCTCCTCTGCCTGTCTGGAACTACCACACCTCTCCTCTGCCTGTCTGGAACTATCACTCCTCTCTTCTGCCTGTGACCTTCTTTATATTAGCCTTGAGATGTGACTGCTGCAGAATCACAGGTCAGGGACATGCAGTGACAGAGGGATAGAGGGAGATATGTTAGTGAGAATATCTGCTGTGAATGACTGGAGATTTTCATCTGACATCTAAGGAGTTGGCTTTTGTTATATCAAACAAACACCATGGTGGATGAGCCTAAAGTGAGTTGTTCCTCTCCATCATCTCTGCTTGCTCTTTAGGGGTTTAGGATGGGGTGGTTTGCAGTTATGCATTTGTGACTATTGTATTTACTGTAAAATACCCTTCACAAATTAAACAGTATTGATTGATGGTCTTGATCCTTGCCTCTAGAGACTTATCCATGCTAACTCCTTCCCTGGGTATGAGTAGACAGACAGGGAGGTCTGAAGATATACAGTAAATACATTATACACGGTGGCCCCACACTGGCAGCAGCAGAGTCACTACAGTGCATCCCTGTCCTGACAAAGCTAATGGAATTTGCTTGTAAATTACCCAACAGGCTTGTTCTTTGGGTGGCCTGGGCCCACACCCCTAATAAGCCGTCCGGGCGCATTGGCGATGACAACAAGCTGACTTGTTGTGAGTGCTGTCTACTCTTTGACAGCCTGTCCTGTGAGGAGCGAGAGAGGAAGAGGGAGCAGGAGGAGGGGGTGGGGAGGAGAAGGGGAGGGTGGTGGACCCTCTCATAAGTGACAACATGTCTGTTCAAGATGGAGGGCGGTTGCAGAGTCCCTCCTGCCATACGCCTACCCTCGAGCCCCCTCATCACCCCTCACCCCTCATCACCCCTCATCACCCCTCAACCCATCACCCTTCACCCCTCATCACCCCTTACGTCTCATCACCCCTTACCCCTTACCCCTCATCACCCATAACCCCTCATCACCTCTCACTCCTCTTCACCCATAACCCCTCATCACCCCTCACCCCTCTTCACCCCTCGCCCCTCATCACCCCTCATCCCTCATTCCACATCATACCTCTCATCACCCATAACCCTCATCATTCCTCACCCCTATTCTTAGCATTGGGGTCAACACAGCACAGGTGAGTCTGATGAGAGTGTATGTGCACTAGAAGATGAGGTGTGGTCATTGATCAGCGGTGAGCAGTGACGTCAGTAGATAGGAAGCCATCTTGTCTTCTTCATTTATGTGCTTATAGGTTACCCTGAGCCTTAAAAGTGACATCTGGGTCTGTCATCAGGAAAGGGGTGAATCAAAGGGCGGAGAAGATACATGAATAAGAGATTCATAAATAAATGATGGTTAGGGGACAGAGTGTGAATGCAAGGGGGCTGACAGAGAGGTTGAGAATTTTTAGGCAATGGGAGCGTGGTGGCGATGTAGAGATTGGTGGCTCTTCCCTCAGGTCTCCTAGGAGCTGAGAGATGAGGCCCACCCAGTGGCAGACATGGCTTCCTCTCAGCCCACATCAGGATATAGGAGATGTGATGGCCACCCCAGAGACCTTCACATTGTCTGGATACACCACAAGAACACGCTCAGAGAAGCTATTATTGCTGCCGATGTTTTATCCTCTTTCCTCCTCAAAAGTTGTCAGCTCAGGGTTTGGTGTTCGGCAGCTACTGTAGAAAATGTAATTGTTAAAAGCTATGAAAAATAATCTAAGGAAGTCTGCAGTCATGAGCGTACGTTGCAAGCAGAAGAGAAAAAGCATAAAGCTTGACGTAACGGAACTTAACGGACTACCTGAGTGTGGTTGTTTCAGGATGGAACGGATCGTTTCAGGATGGAACGGATCATTCCTTGTGCTTCGTTGGGGGCAGTGTTGTGTAGACAATGAAGCTGTATTTTACCACCAAATTCGCTTGGTTGAAATGGAACCAGAAAAATGTATGTGATTCTAGGCTTTTTTGAAGCAGCTGTAGCCTCCTCCTTTTTCCGGGAAGAAAAATTATGACATTCTTTTTTTAGCTGATATGCGAGCGATTGCATTCAAGCAGCATATCAAACTGGGTTAAGGTTGTATGTTTAACTGGCAAGTACAGGTGAAACACTCAAGTAAATAAGGGATACAATGTATATTGAAAGCAGGTGTGACAGGGTGTAGTTCCTGAGTTGATTAAACAATTAACATCCCATCATGCTTAGGGTCATGTATAAAATGCTGGGCAGGCCATTATTTTGTCTATGACCCCATAGGACGACAATGCCCCATGCACAGAGCACGAGTGGTCACTGAATGGTGTGATGAGCATGAAAACAATGTAATGGCCGTCTCAGTCACCAGATCTCAACCCAATTAAACACGCTTGAGACAGTGTTTCCACCACCATCAACAAAACACCAAATGATGGATGTTTTTCACCAAGAATGGTGTCACATCCCTCCAAAGGAGTTCCAGAGATTTATAGAATCTATGCCAAGGTGCATTGAAGCTGTTCTGGCTCGTGGTGCTCGTGGTAACACCAACATAAGACACTTTATGTTGGTGTTACCTTTATTTTGGCAGTTACGTGTCTAATAATATTTTCCAGGGCATATTATTTCTTTATAAATCTGATTATTTCACATTTGGGAAGCTTAAAGGCAAGCTAACTTGTCAGCCAGGCTACTCTTTTTAGCCAACTTGCAAGGAAAGACAAGAAAGTATCATCTCTTTGTGGATCTTACTATTTGGGAGTCTAGGAATGCATGGATCGGCGAGGGTATTATGTTACCAAAAAGACAAGTTGCTCCCAAAAATCTGACTCCGCCCAAACGCATGCATAAGGGTTCATCAACAGAGTGAAGTGAGTGGAGGCTTTAATGGGGATAGTATCTTGAAATATAAATGTTGGTATGTGTGCACCTGTGTGTACATGTGCATGTGTGTTCTATGAACACTGGCCAATTCTCTCCCCACACAGCTTCTCAGGACATGCTGTGATGACGGGTGGCCAACATAGGAGTGAATCTCACAATCAGGGCGTGAAATGCTAAAAAAGCTCCCAGCCAAGATGCCTGGGTGTTTACTCTTCGCTGCTGTTCATTTGACATTTAATAAATCATTACGGCAGCCATGCCTACAGGGAGTCTCCGTCCCTATCCCCCCCCTCCAACACCCCCTCTCAGAGGCCTAACCATTAACAACCTGCTTTTCAAATGTGCAAGGCCTAATTTTGTGACATATCCAGAGGTGTGTTGTGCAAAGCCCTGCTCTAGATGATTCCCCGTTGCTGTTTACTTAGTCACGTTGTTGGAGTCAGTGGTAAACAGTCTTAGATAGAGCAAAGAATGCATTGTTTTGACTAGGCTACCACAAATCCTTGGTTCAAGCTTTAGTGAATCAACATGGTATACTAATATATTGATCACTCACCATTGCAACCAAACATCAGCATTAGTCAATACTGTCATGATAGTTATAATAAGTCTAAGACACACAACAGCAACAACAACAACAACAACACCCAGCCCAGTCTCAGAACAGTGGGTCAGATTTGTGTTATCAGTTACTGTAGGTGCCATGGGTGGTGGTTAGTGTTTGGGCCCGGTTAGGGCAGAGGGGGCAGCCGGAGCGAGAACAAACGGCAGGTGGGTAGACGTTCCTGTCACTTTCACACATCACGGCTGTGTGCTAAACTTCCTGAAAGGTCTCTAATCACCACCATGCAGGGGGATAGATGAGGTGATAAAATAACAAGACGATATGACAGTGATGCATCTGTCTCCACCCGTCTCGTCTCGTCCACACCGTGTCAATGGCTGACGGACAGTTTATGTGTGATTGACAGCCGACAGGAGACGAGAGGCCTCGCACACACTGTACCATGGACGCACAGGGCCAATGTCCTACAGCCTGTTCTGATTGGGAGATCATTGGGAGATGCCAGCTGTATGGCTTTAAAGTTGAGACCCAACAGAGGCTGCTAGTCAGATAAGGAGAGGTGAAGGCAGAGACAAAGCAGAGAGGAGAAATGGAGAATACATGCTCCCTTGACACTTTATCTGACCGATCATTAATGCAAATAATCTCAGTGAGAATCAACCTTAGAGGGTTGAATCTGTCTTGGCTCTGTCATTATATTGACTCCTTCAAGTCTATTGTCTAGCTTAAATAATAGATCAATACAGATTGAATACAGCCCTAAGACAAAAAACACCTTTTAATATTTTATTTTATTTCACCTTTATTTAACCAGGTAAGCCAGTTGAGAACTAGTTCTAGGGGTTGCAACAATAGCTGCGGATAATTTTAGAAAAAAAGGATCCAGATTATCTAGCCCGGCTGATTTGTTGGGGTCCAGATTTTGCAGCTCTTTCAGAACATCAGCTATCTGGATTTGGGTGAAGGAGAAGTGGGGGGGGGGGCTTGGGCAAGTTGCTGCGGGGGGTGCAAAGCTGTTGGCAGGGGTAGGGGTAGCCAGGTGGAAAGCATGGTCTGCCGTAGCAAAATGCTTATTGAAATTCTCGATTATCATAGATTTATCGGTGGTGACAGTTTTTCCTAGCCTCAGTGCAGTGGGCAGCTGGGAGGAGGTGCTCTTATTCTCCATGGAATTTACAGTGTCCCAAAACTTTTTGGAATTTGTGCTACAGGATACAAATTTATGTTTGAAAAAGCTAGCCTTTGCTTTCCTAACTGAATGTGTATATTGGTTCCTTACTTCCTGAAAAGTTGCATATCGCGGGTGCTGTTCGATGCTAATGCAGTACGCCACAGAATGTTTTTGTGTTGGTCAAGGGCAGTCAAGTCTGGAGTGAACCAAGGGCTATATCTGTTCTTAGTTCTAAACTTTTTAAATGGGGCATGCTTATTTAAGATGGTGAGGAAAGCACTTTTAAAGAACAACCAGGCATCCTCTACTGACGGGATGAGGTCAATATCCTTCCAGGATGCCCGGGCTAGGTCGATTAGAAAGGCCTGCTCGCTAAAGTGTTTTAGGGAGCGTTTGACTGTGATGAGGGGTGATCGTTTGACCACGGACCCATTACGGACGCAGGCAATGAGGCATAGATCGCTGAGATCCTGGTTGAATACAGCAGAGGAGGTATAATTAGAGGGCATGTAAGTCAGAATGATATCTATGAGGGTGTCCTTGTTTACGGATTTAGGGTTGTACCTTGTAGGTTCCTTGATAATTTGTGTGATGTTGTGGGCATCTAGCTTAGATTGTAGGACGGCAAGGGTATTAATCGTATCCCAGTTTAGGTCACCTAACAGTACGAACTCTGAGGATAGATGGGGGGCAATCAGTTCACATAGGGTGTCCAGGACACAGCTGGGGGCTGAGGGGGGTCTGTAACAAGCGGTAACAGTGAGAGACTTATTTCTAGAGAGGTGGATTTTTAAAAGTAGAATCTCAGGCTGTTTTGGCACAGATCTGGATAGTATGACAGAACTCTGCAGTAGATTGCAACTCCGCCCCCTTTAGCTGTTCTACATTGACGGAAAATGTTGTAGTTGGAGATGGAAATTTCAGAATTTTTGGTGGCCTTCCTAAGCCAGGATTCAGACACGGCTAAGACATCATGGTTGGCTGAATTTGCTAGAGCAGTGAATAAATCAAACTTCTGATGTGAAACCAAGGCTTTTACGGTTACAGAAGTCAACAAATGAGAACGCCTGGGGAATAGGTGTAGTACTGGTGGCTACAGGGCCTGGGTTTACCGCTACATCCCCAGATGAACAGAGAAGGAGTAGGGTAAAGGTACGGCTAATGGCTTTAAGAACTGGTCGTCTAGTGCATTGGGCAGAGAGAATAAAAGGAGCAGATTTTTGGGCGTGGTAGAATAGATTCAAGGCATTATGTACAGACAAGGATATGCTAAGATGTGAGTTCAGTGGAGGTAAACCTAGGCATTGAGTAATAATGAAAGAGGTTGCATCTCTGGAGGCACCAGTTAAGCCAGGTGAGGTCTCTGTATGTGTACATACAGATTCACACTATGAACATAAAGGTCCTAGGCTAAGGAAGGGAGGTAGGGGGAGAGTGAGAGGTTGAGAGAGGAGATTTAAATATCAATATATTTTTTTAAAGCATTGGAGGTAATATAGGAGGGAAACATGCACTTCCTTTCTTTTTATATGTATGATTGTGTGAATAATGTATCTGGACTGTAGAAATGTGCATGCCTATGAGAGGTTGTTGATTAGCATTCAGCTTCCACCTCCACACCCTAACAAAGTCAAGCAGCCTCTGTGTCCTATCCCTATGACCCTGATTTAGCCCACTGCAGTAAAAGGTTAAAAACCCAAGGATGTGTCTCCTGAACTCTCCTTCTTAGACATGATCTGTTCCCTTCCTCTGTGTTGCCCCTCTCCTCTCCGTTCATGCCTCGACGTTAGCGAGCTCTCCTCTCTTCCACCGTCCCCACCATCTGCTCATCACTTTGGCTCAGAGACAATCCCCTAAGATGACTAACTCTGTGCAGGCAACGCTGCTACAGCCACACAACACAAAACAACAACAACACGCTCATTTGTGCTATCACTCCACATCCTACCAACACTTAAAGGTTATGTAGGCTGTAGAAGAGAGCATTGTCTGTGTCCCTCCATCGCCTGCAGGAGGATAGGATAGGAGAGGGAGACTCGCGTGGGTCCTGGGGGCCCTCAGGGAGGCCTTACGAGGGGGGTTGGAGGGGAGTTTGAAAGGGGGGTTAAAGGCTGCAGCCGTCTCCGCTGTGGTGGAAGTAAGCTAGGTCGCCCTTCTGGGCGGGGCAGAGAGGCCCATTACGTTTATTACAGTGGAGGAAGAGCAGGCGCCCGGAGCCCTTGTGTCATACTGCACTGATCCTGATGGGGAAAGATAAGGAGGCTCAGGAGAAACATCACACCATAAACTAAGTGCAGCTTATCTAAGCATTTAACTGTGTGCATTAATGGTGGTCGCAGGGTCGTTCCACCTATTCGTTGTAACTTGGTGTGTAACTTGTTCAAAAAACACCTTCACAGTTCAACAAATTTTAACATCCTGTCATGTTCAAATTCATAAAAAACACGTTTTCTCATCTCACGAGGTTATACTAAAAAGGACTATAGTAAGAGCCTATAAATTGCCAAATAAAGTAACAGTGTTGACCGTAACATGGTTGACCGTAACTGATTTAATCTCAAATCAGCCTTAAATCCACTCATGACAGGGGGAATGGAAGCTTGCTGTGTGCAACAGGGAGTGGAAAATGAATTCAAGCTTAAAATAAATAATATGAAATTGCTAAAACCATCTCACTTGCTTCTACACTATGATTTGATAATCAGGTGTTCATTGTTTATTTTGGAAAAAAATATTTAAAAAGGAATAGTTTCGCCATATTAAAAACAGAATTCACTTCACGTAACAGGATTGACCTTAAAATGAGGGACAGATGTAAATTAATCACCAATCCCATTAAATCAATAATAATCTTCAGAAACGACTTTGTCAAAACAACAAAATAACTAGGGCTTTACATTGACGGTGAAAATATTTAGATTAAGTGGGTTGAAATCTTCCTAGAAGTGACATAGGGTTGACGGAGGGACGTCAAAATTATGAATTTTGGATCTTTAGCAAGCCTATATTCATTTGAAAAATCTGATTTATTGAATTTTCCATGTGGTCTATACTAAAGGGTACTTTAATATTGTGAAAAGACGCGCAGAGCGTTTAAAACAAGAATCACGGAACACAGGAATAATGATATCAAAGTTCCCTTGCTGTGCACTTTTCCCAGGTAAAGTACAACTTCTCTCCGCTACCTGGGAATTGAACATGTGAAAATGTCACGTAAAGGGGGGGGGGGAAATTGACAATTTCCTCCTGAGACAAGACTCCTTTTGGATACATTTCCTCAACACTGTCTACAAGATGTCTAAACAAGGAACTACACATACAACCTTTTCTATTAAATAAAATGACAGAGGGCTGCTTTTTTCATTTGTATACAAAATTATTGAAGCATTTGTCTCCCCTGTTTTTAATCTATTGCACACCTACAGTGGGGAGAACAAGTATTTAATACACTGCCGATTTTGCAGGTTTTCCCACTTACAAAGCATGTAGAAGTCTGTAATTTTTATCATAGATACTCTTCAACTGTGAGTGACGGAATCTAAAACAAAAATCCAGAAAATCACATTGTATGATTTTTAAGTAATTAATTTGCATTTTATTGCATGACATAAGTATTTGATACATCAGAAAAGCAGAACTTAATACTTGGCACTTTTTTTATGCAATTTTTTTATTTTGCAATTACAGATTACAATTTCATACGTTTCCTGTAGTTCTTGACCAGGTTTGCACACACTGCAGCAGGGATTTTGGCCCACTCCTCCATACAGACCTTCTCCAGATCCTTCAGGTTTCGGGGCTGTCGCTGGGCAATACGGACTTTCAGCTCCCTCCAAAGATTTTCTATTGGGTTCAGGTCTGGAGACTGGCTAGGCCACTCCAGGACCTTGAGATGCTTCTTACGGAGCCACTCCTTAGTTGCCCTGGCTGTGTGTTTCGGGTCGTTGTCATGCTGGAAGACCCAGCCACGACCCATCTTCAATGCTCTTACTGAGGGAAGGAGGTTGTTGGCCAAGATCTCGCGATACATGGCCCCATCCATCCTCCCCTCAATACGGTGCAGTCGTCCTGTCCCCTTTGCAGATTAACATCCCCAAAGAATGATGTTTCCACCTCCATGCTTCACGGTTGGGATGGTGTTCTTGGGGTTGTACTCATCCTTCTTCTTCCTCCAAACACGGTGAGTGGAGTTTAGACCAAAAAGCTCTATTTTTGTCTCATCAGACCACATGACCTTCTCCCATTCCTCCTCTGGATCATCCAGATGGTCATTGGCAAACTTCAGACGGGCCTGGACATGCTCTGGCTTGAGCAGGGGGACCTTGCGTGCGCTGCAGGATTTTAATCCATGACGGCGTAGTGTGTTACTAATGGTTTTCTTTGAGACTGTGGTCCCAGCTCTCTTCAGGTCATTGACCAGGTCCTGCCGTGTAGTTCTGGGCTGATCCCTCACCTTCCTCATGATCATTGATGCCCCACGAGGTGAGATCTTGCATGGTGCCCCAGACCGAGGGAGATTGACCGTCATCTTGAACTTCTTCCATTTTCTAATAATTGCGCCAACAGTTGTTGCCTTCTCACCAAGCTGCTTGCCTATTGTCCTGTAGCCCATCCCAGCCTTGTGCAGGTCTACAATTTTATCCCTGATGTCCTTACACAGCTCTCTGGTCTTGGCCATTGTGGAGAGGTTGGAGTCTGTTTGATTGAGTGTGTAGACAGGTGTCTTTTATACAGGTAACGAGTTCAAACAGGTGCAGTTAATACAGGTAATGAGTGGTGAACAGGAGGGCTTCTTAAAGAAAAACTAACAGGTCTGTGAGAGCCGGAATTCTTACTGGTTGGTAGGTGATCAAATACTTATGTCACGCATTAAAATGCAAATTAATTATAAAAAAATCATACAATGTGATTTTCTGAATTTTTGTTTTAGATTCCGTCTCTCACAGTTGAAGTGTACCTATGATAAAAATTACAGACCTCTACATGCTTTGTAAGTAGGAAAACCTGCAATTTCGGCAGTGTAATCAAATACTTGTTCTCCCCACTTTATAGAGATAGATACAGTGGGGAGAACAAGTATTTGATACACTGTCGATTTTGCAGGTGTTCCTACTTACAAAGCATGTAGAGGTCTGTAATTGTTATCATAGGTACACTTCAACTGTGAGAGACGGAATCTAAAACAAAAATCCAGAAAATCACATTGTATGATTTTTAAGTAATTAATTTGCATTTTATTGCATGACATAAGTATTTGATCACCTACCAACCAGTAAGAATTCCGGCTCTCACAGACCTGTTCGTTTTTCTTTAAGAAGCCCTCCTGTTCTCCACTCATTACCTGTATTAACTGCACCTGTTTGAACTCGTTACCTGTATAAAAGACACTTGTCCACACACTCAATCAAACAGACTCCAACCTCTCCACAATGGCCAAGACCAGAGAGATGTGTAAGGACATCAGGGATAAAATTGTAGACCTGCACAAGGCTGGGATGGGCTACAGGACAATAGGCAAGCAGCTTGGTGAGAAGGCAACAACTGTTGGCGCAATTATTAGAAAATGGAAGAAGTTCAAGATGACGGTCAATCTCCCTCGGTCTGGGGCACCATGCAAGATCTCACCTCATGGGGCATCAATGATCATGAGGAAGGTGAGGGATCAGCCCAGAACTACACAGCAGGACCTGGTCAATGACCTGAAGAGAGCTGGGACCACAGTCTCAAAGAAAACCATTAGTAACACACTACGCCGTCATGGATTAAAATCCTGCAGCGCACGCAAGGTCCCCTTGCTCAAGCCAGCGCATGTCCAGGCCCGTCTGAAGTTTGCCAATGACCATCTGGATGATCCAGAGGAGGAATGGGAGAATTTCATGTGGTCTGATGAGACAAAAATAGAGCTTTTTGGTCTAAACTCCACTCGTCGTGTTTGGAGGAAGAAGAAGGATGAGTACAACCCCAAGAACACCATCCCAACCGTGAAGCATGGAGGTGGAAACATCATTCTTTGGGGATGCTTTACTGCAAAGGGGACAGGACGACTGCACCGTATTGACGGGTGGATGGATGGGGCCATGTATTGCGAGATCTTGGCCAACAACCTCCTTCCCTCAGTAAGAGCATTGAAGATGGGTCGTGGCTGGGTCTTCCAGCATGACAACGACCCGAAACACACAGCCAGGGCAACTAAGGAGTGGCTCCGTAAGAAGCATCTCAAGGTCCTGGAGTGGCCTAGCCAGTCTCCAGACCTGAACCCAATTGAAAATCTTTGGAGGGAGCTGAAAGTCCGTATTGCCCAGCGACAGCCCCGAAACCTGAAGGATCTGTATGGAGGAGTGGGCCAAAATCCCTGCTGCAGTGTGTGAAAACCTGGTCAAGAACTACAGGAAACGTATGATCTCTGTAATTGCAAACAAAGGTTTCTGTACCAAATATTAAGTTCTGCTTTTCTGATGTATCAAATACTTATATCATGCAATAAAATGCAAATTAATTACTTAAAAATCATACAATGTGATTTTCTGGATTTTTGTTTTAGATTCCGTCACTCACAGTTGAAGAGTACCTATGATAAAAATTACAGACTTCTACATGCTTTGTAAGTAGGAAAACCTGCAAAATCGGCAGTGTATCAAATATTTGTTCTCCCCACTGTAGGTACTTTATTGATCCCCCGGGGGGGAAATTTATTTGTCAAGCAGCTACAACAAAACACAGGGCAGTTGCAAAATGCCACAACGAAAGTACACAAAAGACAGATACACGGTACATGATACATAGAGCGGCAGTATGAAAAAGTATAGAAATACAAGATATCTGGAGTGCAAAAAAAAGCTATAAAAAGACATTGCATAGTATGGGTGGTTGGCTGAATATGTACACTATACATTGGTGGATGTTGGATGGTTAACTATACTATAGAGGTCAATGGCAGAGAAATACTTCAGTAGCTAAAAATGCGTATGATATGAGCGAGGGTAATAATAGTTTACTTAATAGACAGACTGGCTAAATGAACAGGTAAGTGAAAATTCTGCACGGTTAAATTAGCTGTACAGGTAAGTATACAGTTATATTTACAGATAAGTGAATACTTGCATGGTTACACAAACTGTACAGGTAAATGACGGGAAGTGATATATCTTGATATAACTTGACATGAAAAAAAAAAACATTCATGTTTTTCCATATACAGTATTCAGATTCTTTTTTTATTTTTTTTACTTCACCTTTATTTAACCAGGTAGGCCAGTTGAGAACAAGTTCTCATTTACAACTGCGACCTGGCCAAGACAAAGGAAAGCAGTGCGACAAAAACAACAACACAGAGTTACACATGGGATAAACAAACAAACAGTCAACAACACAATAGAAAATCTATGTACTGTGTGTGCAAATGTAGTAAGATAAGGAAGGTAGGGCAATAAATAGGCAATAGTGGCGAAATAATTACACATTTAGCATTAACACTAGACTGATAGATGTGCAGATAATGATGTGCAAATAGAGATACTGGAGTGCAAATGAGAAAAAATAATAAATATGGGGATGAGGTAATAGGGTGGGCTATTTACAAATGGGCTATGTACAGGTGCTGCTCTGACAGCTGATGCTTAAAGTTATTGAGAGAGATGGTAGTCTCCAGCTTCAATGATTTTTGCAATTCGTTCCAGTCATTGGCATCAGAGAACTGGAAGGAATGGCGGCCAAAGGAGGTGTTGGCTTTGGGGATGACCAGTGAAATATACCTGCTGGAGCGCATGCTACGAGTGGGTGTTGCTATGGTGACCAGTAGCTGAGATAAGGCAGGGATTTACCTAGCAAAGACTTATAGATGACCTGGAGCCAGTGGGTTTGGCGACGAATATGTAGTTAGGGCCAGCCAACGAGAGCGTACATGGGGGCTTTGGTAACAAAACGGATGGCACTGTGATAGACTACATCCAATTTGCTGAGTAGAGTGTTGGAGGCTATTTTGTAAATGACATCGCCAAAGTCAAGGATCGGTAGGATAGTCCGTTTTACGAGGGCATGTTTGGCAGCATGAGTGAAGGAGGCTTTGTTGCGAAATAGGGAGCCGATTCTATAATTAATTTAGGATTGGAGGTGCTTAATGTGAGTTTATAGTCTAACCAGACACCTAGGTATTTGTAGGTGTCCACGTATTCTAAGTCAGACCCGTCGAGAGTAGTGATGATAGTCCAGTGGGCGGGTGCGGGCAGCGTTCGATTGAAAGCATGCATTTAGCTTTACTAGCATTTAAGAGCAGTTGGAGGCCACGGAAGGAGTGTTGTATGGCATCGAAGCTTGTTTGGAGAGGGGCCAGATGTATACAGAATGGTGTCGTCTGCGTAGAGATGGATCAGAGAGTCACCAGCAGCGAGAGCGACATCGTTGATATATATAGAGAATAGAGTCGGCCCAAGAATTGAACCTTGTGGCACCCCCATAGAGACTGCCAGAGGACCGGATCACTTCCCTTTTTCCACATTTATTTACAGTCGTATGAAAAAGTTTGGGCACCCCTGACAATTTCCATGATTTCCATTTATAAATAATTGGGTGATTGGATCAGCAATTTCATTTTGATCTATCAAATAACTGATGGACACAGTCATATTTCAGTAGTGAAATTAGGTTTATTGGATTAACCGAAATTAGACAGGTGCATAAATTTGGGCACCCCAACAGAAAAATCACATCAATATTTAGTAGAGCCTCCTTTTGCTAAAATAACAGCCTCTAGACACTTCCTACAGCCTCTAATGAGTGTCTGGATTCTGGATGAAGGTATTTTGGACCATTCCTCCTTACAAAACATCTCCAGTTCAGTTAGGTTTGATGGTTGCCGAGCATGGACAGCCCGCTTCAAATCATCCCACAGATTCTCAATGATATTCAGGTCTGGGGACTGGGATGGCCATTCCAGAACATTGTACTTGTTCCTCTGCATAAATGCCCGGGTAGATTTTGAGCAGTGTTTTGGGTCGTTGTCTTGTTGAAATATCCAGACCCGGCGTAACTTCAACTTTGTGACTGATTCTTCAACATTATTCCCAAGAATCTGCTGATATTGAGTGGAATCCATTCGACCCTCAACTTTAACAAGATTCCCAGTGCCGGCACTGGCCACACACCCCCACAGCATGATGGAACCCCCACCAAATTTTGGGTAGCAAGTGTTTTTCTTGGAACGCTGTGTTCTTTTGACGCCATGCATAACGCCCCTTGTTATGACCAAATAACTCAATCTTTGTATCATCAGTCCACAGCACCTTATTCCAAAATGAAGCTGGCTTGTCCAAATGTGCGTTTGCATACCTCAAGTGACTCTGTTTGTGGCGTGTGTGCAGAAAAGGCTTCTTCCGCATCACTCTCCCGTACAGCTTCTCCTTGTGCAAAATACGCTGAATTGTTGAACGACGCACAGTAACACCATCTGCAGCAAGATGATGTTGTAGGTCTTTGGAAGTGGTCTGTGGGCTGTTTTTGACCGTTCTCACCATCCCTCGCCTTTGCCTCTCCGATATTTTACCTGGCCTGCCACTTCTGGCCTTAAAAAGAACTGTGCCTGTGGTCTTCCATTTCCTCACTATGTTCCTCACAGTGGACACTGACAGCATACATCTCTGCGATAGCTTTTTGTAGCCTTCCCCTAAACCATAATGTTGAACAATCTTTGTTTTCAGGTCATTTGAGAGTTGTTTTGAGGCCCCCATGTTGCCACTCTTCAGAGGAGAGTCAAAACTTGCAATTGGCCACCTTAAATACCTTTTCTCATGATTGGATGCACTTGTCTATGAAGTTCAAGGCTTAATGAGCTCACCAAACCAATTGTGTGTTCCAATGAATCAGTGCTAAGTAGTTACAGGTATTCAAATCAACAGAATGACAAGGGTGCCCAAATTTTTGCATAGCCTATTTTTCACATCTGATTTAATTTCATACAACTTAATATTGCTACACTAAAAATCTTTGTCTGGACAATACCCCAGTACTTAGCTTTTATTAGAAAATGAATGGCATGCCACTGTGATCATTTTCAGTGACGACAGAGTAAATTATTATGTAGCCTCAGAGGGGTGCCCAAACTTTTTCATACGACTGTATGTTACCGCCTTATTCTAAAATTTATGAAATAAAGAAAATTCTCTTCAATCTAGACACAATACCAGATAATGACAAAGCGAAAACAGTTTTATTTTATTTTAGCAAATTCATTAAAAACTGAAACATTACATTTACATAGGTATTCAGACCCTTTACTCAGTACTTTGTTGAAGCAGAGAAGACTGGGAGAAACTCCCCAAATACAGAGATGTGCCAAGCTTGTAGCGTCATACCCAAGAAGACTCAAGGCTGTAATCGCTGCCAAAGGTGCTTCAACAAAGTACTGAGTAAACGGTCTGAATACTTACGTAAATGTTGTATTTTTTATATATTTGTTTTTGCTTTGTCATTATGGGGTATTGTGTGTAGATTTATGATGAAAAAAACCTATTCAATAAATTTTAGAATAAGGTTGTAACGTAACAAAATGTGGAAAAAGTAAAGGGATCTGAATACTTTTCAAATGCACTGTATGTCTTTTTTCTTTCCTTGTACTTTTTTACCCTTTTTCTCCCTAGTTGGTAGTTACAGTCTTTTCCCATCGCTGCAACTCCCCTACGGACTGCGGAGAGGTGAAGGTCAAGAGCCATGCGTCCTCCGAAAAACGACCCTGCCAAGCTGCCCTGCTTCTTGACACACTGCTTGCTTTACCCAGAAGCCAGCCGCACCAATGTGTCGGAGGAAACACCGTCAGCTCGCAGGCACCCGGCCCGCCACAATGAGCCGCTAGAGTGTGCGATGTGACGCCTCTAGCAGTGCGATGCAGTGCCTTAGACCGCTGCGCCATTCAGGAGGCCTGCACTGTATGTCTACTGTGTAATATTAATTGTGATGTTAATGTATTGTATTTATTCAATTGATCGAGTGTACATGCCTCTAGAAGTTATTTAAGTAGGTGTGTTTCACAATGTTGTATGACCTGACGAAGATCCAACTCAGATCAAAACGTTGTCTTTATTGTGCCTCTGATTAAATCACCATGGGAACAGACCAGAGATGCGGACATTCCTTTTTTCTTTGATACGTTCTTTTGTCCTGCACTTGAAAGTTGGATTGGATGTGCATATCTTTTCAATTTTTTCACTTCATTTACTATAACAGGCTTCTAAAATTCTATATTTGTGCACAATTTCTACTTAAAATATCAAGGCACTTTTTTGGTGGAATGACCCTGCAAAGGATGACACAGAATATTTCCACAACATCTCACCCCGGGGCCTAGATGAGCCAATCTAGTTGATCCATTCTTAGCCTGGTCTCAGTACCTCAGTGCATACAATACATTAATTATTCCCTCCAATGCCCACTGTGTCCTGTTTCACCATTAGATGCATCATATACGATGTTCAGGATATCGCCTCTAATGTCACAGCCGGTCACCCAAAACCATTGACGTCACAATCCAATTCAATTAAATTACACATCCTCCTCTCAGATAGTGCATTTGGCTGCATGTGTATTGAGGTAGGTCTAATACAGCCACGACCCACCCCTAAAAGGTCTCTGTCTGGCCAGTCTGTTCATGCACATTGATGGGCCTGCATGTGAGGTAAGTCTGATGGTTTGTTCTGATAATAGTTGTAGGCTGTTCCAGGCTGACTCCTCTGACCTCTTCCCGGACCCAATCAGCAGCAGACCTAGCCTTGGGGGACTTCTCACTTCCTGTCTGGGAATCGATGGCTGTCCAGTCTGGACTCTCCTCCTCCTACACACACGTCTGGCTATCCTCTACATTGTGCCCCGAGCACTGGATAAAGTATGTTAAGCAATGTTGTTAACAGTGTCTTGGCTAGGGCTTCTGGGAGAATCTGATTGGGTCAGGGGTTCACAGCCCATCAATCAAGGTCCAGCCAGGGGGGGGCAGAAAGAGAAAGACCCTCCTCCCTGAGCAGCAGTGCACCGGGTCCTGGATGAAAGAGAGAGGCCATCCTCCCTGAGCAGCAGTGCTCCGGGTCCTGGCTGTATAAGAAACAGCCGGAAGATTTACCGCCTGATCCCTCCCTGGTTGGCCAGATCTGATTTCTACTGGCTGGCCCTGGCTCTTTCCTCCACTTGACCCTGTTGATTCAGAACCAGGCTGCCAGTGTTTCAATTGACTGTGCACAATGTCAGGGGTTGCCAACACCAGTTCCCAGGTGTAAGGCCAACACTATTTCCCATTCCAGCTCAGCTGTGAATGATCTAATGAGTATGTGAACCAAAACGATGGCCGGTTTTTATCGTTGAACCTGTTTTGCATGAGATTATCTTTTGTTACGGCATTGACATGTTGCACAGGACCCAGACACTTCTCTCGTTTGACCCAAAGCATGTGTGTCAGAGGATTGGTGTATTTTGTTGGGATAAACAAGCTGAATTGAATTGGTCATGGGTGTATGTTTTAGAACTTTTAAAATGATAAAAGGGGGTCAAAATGAATGTGCTTAATCCTTGTTGATTCAATATCAGACCTCAATTGAGGAACATTTAAAAGGACATTGCTTCTTTGTAATCCCTTTTAATGAGATGCATTTGTATCCAATACAAATATTCCAATATAGTTTACTCAATACAGGGTATACTTATTTATTTCCTAAATAAATACAAATATTCCCATTACGCTGAGACATTTCTTTTTCTCTTCTAATAACTGACCAAATCTTATCAAGTCCTGAAATTGCTACCATGAAATACATTCCTAATACAGTATACATATTGATTGAAATCAGAAGGTCTTAGTGACTGCATAAGAAAATAAATACTTCTCTGTGTAGGGATGGTTCAATGAAAACTAAAGAAGCTCAATTTAAAACACCCTGAATGATGTGGCATGTTGCTCTGCTTGGCTTTCTTTGTTTTCTGCTGTATTGTTGTGTGTACATATTGGTCCACTTTCGCTAGTGTTTTTACACTATTGCTTTGCCAATAGTTGAGTCAACATGCGTACTAACATAGGGGAATATAGACCTGTAATGCAGTAAATGGAGAGACTGCCTGTGCAGTAACGATTGCCAATACAGCAGCCAGGAATCAGCCATCGACTCATTGGGTACTTTGATCTGCATGTCAACCCACAGGAGATGCAGACCTCCATGATACAGTATATGATTATGCAGAGCTCACTGTTTTCTCATCTGACTGGTGCCGGTTTCAAATACACACACAGAAACACACAGTAAAAAACTGCACAATACCGGCATGAATTTTTCATAACATCATGCTCAATACAAAATGCAATAAGTGTTTCTTGTAAGACGACTCCCAGGCACTTATAGCACTTCAGTATGCAGCGAGGTCTCTTCCTCAGAGGTCCGGCCGGTAAGTTTTTCTGACTCACTTTGTCTCCAGCGGGTGACATCTGATGCTGCTGAAGCCCATGTCTGGTGGGGAAAGCTAACAGGCTAGCTGACTAACAGGCTAGTTGGGGGGCTGGGTGGGATAACAGGCTAGCTGGCTAACAGGATAGCCACAAAGTGGGCTAGAAGCACAGTTATATGATTTGCTGGAGAGGAACAAGGGACAAAAGGTCAAATAGAGAGTGAGAGAGAGAGAAAGTTCTGACATAGATACGAAAGGTTTTTATTGACAATCAGATACTGTATAACAAGTGGCATGGTAATGACTGAAAATGACTGCAATGCAAAACTGAACAAAATACAATCAATTACATACCTGGGCTTTTATGAAATTGCGAGCATAACGTCTCTTGTTTCAGATAAACCTTAAACATATGTCAGCATTGCTTTTCCATCCAGCAAATCAGCTCAGGTGCAACACACATATAGCACTCTTGACTTTGAATGAGAATTTGCAGGAGTCAGCTGTATGTTTGGGAAAAGAGGAGAGAGAACATGCAAATGATCTTTTTGAACTTTATTGAGCTGAGCACATATAAGTTAATTTGCAGTTGCGATTGGCTAATGGAATTGAGGCCTCCAGTAACTCTTAAGGAGTCAATCTACCTGATTTATAGGAAGTGATCTCATAGATCTCTTGATTGACAGCACCGTTACACTGTGACATAATAAACAGTGGGCCAATCAGTGAGAGAGAAGGTGATCTGTGGAGCCCATCAAAGACCTGCAGCGGCTCCACGCTGCAGACTGGAGCAAGAGGGGCCTCCTCAGGCCAGTTACAGGCCGACCCTGGCAGCTGCAACCCCTCCTCGCGACCTGCAGTGAGAAGTCAAGTATTGTTTTTGAATTCATGAGCGCGGATCATAAATATTGCACACAGAGGGCTCGTTCCCCCTCATGAAAGATGCAGTGAATATGTGGCTTGCCTACACCCCCCTGGCTGGAAGAGGGCTCTGATGGTGGACCTCAGGGACGTATCCATGTTAGTGTAGTATCATTCTATCATTAGAAGCAAAACAAGACAAGGTTTTTGCAATTTAGACAACAGGGGCCTGGAAACAGAGTTAACCTTCTTAATGAGAGCATGACACAATGGGTGTATGAGTATGATTGAATAATCTTTTATAACCATGCAAACAATAAACTTTTATGAAATCGCAAAAATGCTAATCAAATCACTGCTCTATAAAATAATGTTTCAATCACAATGTGACCAGCACAACTTACGGAAGAGAGAGAGAGAGGCAGCATGGTTTACTACCCCAACATAACTTTACTACTGTAACAAGTAGTGTTACTATACACTGAGTATACCAAACATTAGGAACACCTCAAAGAACAGCATTGCCGTTCATCTACACTGATTGAAGTGGATTTAACAAGTGACATCAATAAGGGATCATAGCTCTCACCTAGATTCACCTGGTCAGTCAATGTCATGAAAGAGCATTCTTAATGTTTTGTATTCTCAGTGTATATCCCTACTGTACTGCATCATGAGACAGAGTCTGCTCACCAGTGTTTCAGTGACTGTACCAGAGGCCCTGCATGGTCCTTCTCTCCCTAAGTGTCTGTGTGGCCACGCCACCAGAGGAGATAGAAGTAAAGCGTTAGGCCATAATTGGGTTATGGTGGCCGGTGATGGATTAAAGCGCGGGGAGGGAGCGTCTCTCCCAACATTAGGGCGTCTGAGATGTCACAAGCAGAGCTCTCTCATTAATCGCCCGGCCTTTACATTACTGCATTAGCTTTATTAGCAGCTAAAAGTCGGCAAGCACTTTAAGATTTCTTGCTGAGGCAGGACAGATCTCTCTCTCTCTCTCTCTCTCTATCTCTCTCTCTCTCTCTCTCTCCAGGTGCGGGGATCTATGCCCCTGGTAACCTGCTCACCTCCATCTGTAGGCCAAACATTTTATTGCTTTTTCTTACTGCATGTTCCTGTGATCAGCAATAAACAGCACACATGATGCATTTTGAATAGGTTATATTTTCCTTATCCTTAGAAACAAGATACAAACACGCAGATTCACAAACAGATCACTGAAAATGAAAAATAATTTGGTGTGTTTGGGTGTTTGTCAAACAAACATGAACCCAGAAACCATGTTGCTCTTTTGAAGCCCCCCCCCCACCACCTTCCCCCAGTCCAATGCTTTTACACACCGCAGCATTAACGGGCAATACATCTCCACATCTCCCTTCCCGCTCAGCCCCAATCAGTCATCCTCTTCTCAATAACCTAATAGTTCTGATGTGTGAAAATTGATTTTTAGGAACATGGCTGCCCCTCCCATCTCAATCTCCTTTCTTTCTCTCTCTGGATTTCCTCCCACCATCCGTGATTTACACCATAGTTGTTATTAATAAGCAGGAATTGATTTTGCTGTGTAATAAAGCATCCCATGCGTGTGTGGGTGTTGGTTGGCTGTGCAGCAGGACTAGCAGGGGAGGGAGGGAGGCAGGGGAGGTGTATTTGCCTGATTGTCGTTTTCCGGGGGAGGCGGTGGCGTGCTGGAGGCACGTGGGAGTTGAGATGAAGATGTACAGCCTCTACATTAGAGTGATCCTGAGCAGCCCAGAGACCCATCACTCTTCCCTCTCTTCCGTCTCCAGAGACCAAAGTGAGCAGCTTAATCATCGCTGAGCTGTCCCTGATTGGCTTAAATGTCCCTGGTCCTGTATTGCAACTCGCTCGGCCAGGCAGGGGCAGCAGTGTCCAGCCCTGACCAGCCCTGACCAGCCCTGTCCATCATGGCTGACCATCTCGTCAATCAGCCCCATAGCAGGCGCCCACCTGTGCAGGTGAGTACCCTCTAAAGTAGTCCCTAACCCCTGGGGAGAAGGGGAGGAGACCCTGTCATCTTGTTTTCAAGGATCACTTTCTCAGGCCAGTGCAGAAGGAGGAGGGGGTTGTAACCATTCTTCTAGTTATTCAGAATATCAGAGAGAAGCTGCACACAATTTCCCATCAGCGGTTCCCTTTGTACCGTAAATCAACACACGCATGCGCGCACACACACACACACACACACACACACACACAGGTAGCTGTTCGTCTGACCGGTGGCTCGCCAAGTCCGTTCACATAGAGGGGGAGGCGGGGAACCAGCGGCGGCTCCCGGCCCAGGTATTGGCTTTCCCCTGAGGGAGGGTTCTAATTAGGTAATTGACTGATTCACAAAGCAGGTGCATGTATCCGTTACAGGAGTCTCGACCTGTTCATTATTAAACAGTGACCCTCTCCGCCACTCGTGCCAAAGCCCAAGACGCAGGGGAGAAAGTCCCTGGCAGGAGCACTCACAGGGATCAGACGCATTTGTAATTACACTTGCCGGTCACCCGAGTCATTTTTGTTGGCTTCAAATGGAGGGTGAGATCGACGAACACTCAGGTTTCTGCTGCTGATGGAGACCACATACGTCACTGTCCAGTGGTACAAAAGACATGGTATTGTCTGACAAAACAACAACAGACAAAACATGTAGATAACATAGGACATTAGTCACACTATATTTGTATTTACAAATGTTATTAGTTAGTGCAACTGACAATAGCATCTCCGTATATCCACAGAGCTGCCAAATAATCCACAACCTCCAGCATCACTCCTTTCCTTTCCACAGATACACCACACTATTCTGGGTCAAGTTTTTTTTAAAGTGAGGTCGACATGTTCCCAAGTGAAAGCCAGCATTGAGTTAATCTTTTGTATTTGAAGCAGCTTATTACTGAGAGAGTGATATGAAGCGTTAGGTTGCTGCCGGACTCTCACTGCAGTTTATTCACAGAATGAGGTAAAGCGTTCGGTATATGGATTGATAGAGGAGACGGGAATTGATTGGCTGGTTGTGCTGGGGCTCCAGCGCCACGAGAACGGGAGACGGCCATTTTAATTCATCTGGGCAACACATTTCTCCATGCGGGAGAGACTTACGGGAGCAACTGAGAAGTAATGCAACAGCTTTTGTGTCACAGATTTTCAAGTCGTATAAATAAAGTTGCTGCTCTCTGGCCAATGAAATATGATTCATTTTTAAATACTTAAGACTGCCCCCTGATCCCTCTGTGCAGCATGGACCAACCCTCTCAATGTCAAAGAATGACATCATCAACAACAACAAAACTGCCAAGAAGCAGATCAAAGCATGTCATTGGACTTATTAATGCTCAAACAAACCTATTGAGTTACACAAATAAAGGTTTGTTGAAACCTTCTTGAAATATACTGTACACTACATACAGTATACAGTGCATTCGGAAAGTATTCACACCCTTTGACTTTTTCCACATTTTCTTACATTACAGTCTTATTCTAAAATGTATTAAATAGTTTTTTTCCTCATCAATCTATACACAATACCCCATATTGACAAAGTGAAAACACGTTTTTAGAAATGTTTGCACATTTATTCAAAATAAAAAAACAGAAATAACCTATTTACATAAGTATTCAGACCCTTTGCTATGAGACTCGAAATTGAGAACAGGTGCATCTTGTTTCCATTGATCATACTTGAGATGTTTCTACAACATGATTGGAGTCTACCTGTGATAAATGCAATTGATTTGACATGATTTGGAAAGGAACACACCTGTCTATATAAGGTCCCAAAGTTAGTGCATGTCAGAGAAAAAACCAAGCGATGAGGTCGAAGGAATTGTACATAGAGCTCAGAGACATGCACAGATCTGGGGAAGGGTACAAAAACATTTCTGCAGCATTGAAGGTCCCCAAGAACACAGTGGCCTCCATCATGCTTAAAATGGAAGAACCACCAACACTCTTCCTAGAGCTTGGCCATCCGGCCAAACTGAGCAATCAGGGAAGAAGAGCCTTGGTCAGGGATGTGACCAAGAACCCGATGGTCACTCTGACAGAGCTCTAGAGTTCCTCTGTGGAGATGGGAAAACCTTGCAGAAGGACAACCATCTCTACAGCACTCCACCAATCAGGCCTTTATGGTAGAGTGGCCAGATGGAAGCCACTCCTCAGTAAAATAACAGCCCGCTTGGAGTTTGTCAAAAGGCACCTAAAAGACTCAGACCATGGAAAACAAGATTCTCTTATATGATGAAACCAAGATTGAACTCTTTGGCCTGAATGCCAAGCGCCACGTTTGGAGGAAACCTGGCACCATCCTTACAGTGAAGCATGGTGATGGCAGCATCATGCTGTGGGGATGTTTTTCAGCGGCAGGGACTGGGAGACTAGTCAGGATCGAGGGAAAGATGAACGGAGCAAAATACAGAGAGATCCTTGATAAAAACCTGCTCTAGAGCACTCAGGACCTCAGACTGGGGGCGAGGGTTCACTTTCCAACAGGACAATGACCCTAAACACACAGCCAAGACAACGAGGGAGTGGCTTCGGGACAAGTCTCTGAATGTCCTTGAGTGGCCCAGCCAGAGGCCGGACTTGAACCCGATCGAACATGTCTGGAGAGATTTGAAAATAGCTGTGCAGCGACGCTCCCCATACAACCTGAATGGGAGAAACTCCTCAAACATATGTGTGCCAAGCTTATAGCGTCATATCCAAGAGTCTGTAATTGCTGCCAAAGGTGCTTCAACAAAGTAAAGGGTAAAGGGTCTGAATACTTGTTTAATTTATTATAAATTTGCAAAAATGTCTAAAAACCCGTTTTTTCTTTGTCATTATGGGTTATTGTGTGTGGATTGATGAGGGGGGGGGAATTGAATACATTTTAAAATAAGACTGTGTTGTAACAAAATGTGGATAAAGTCAAGGGGTCTGAATACTTTCCGAATGCACTGTATCTATCATGTATCAATGGTCAGATTGTGGTCCTTGTCGTGGGAGTAGGCTGAGGACAGGTGGTGACCCAGAGAGGATGGAATCTGGACGCCCACTGGGCCTAATCTGACACATCCCAAGGGACACTATGGAGTGAGCCCTGGAGAGCAGGGATTACAATGTATCAGCATCTCCTCTCCTCTCCTCTCCTCTGCCTGCCTGCCTGCCTGCCTGCCTGCCTGCCTGCCTGCCTGCCTGCCTGCCTGCCTGCCTGCCTGCCTGCCTGCCTGCCTGCCTGCCTGCCTGCCTGCCTGCCTGCCTGCCTGCCTGCCTGCCTGCCTGCCTGCCTGCCTGCCTGCCTGCCTGCCTGCCTGCCTGCCTGCCTGCCTGCCTGCTTCCTCAGCAATCGTTCTGATGGATTAGACTGGAAACAGTGGCACTAGGATTACACAAGGGGATGATGTTAGGTGTTTATCCCCAAACAATCTCTAATCTAATCTAAATTAATATAACCGATTCTAATCACCCTTTACAGAATAATTTCCCTTTTTCTCCCCAATTTCGATCTTGTCTCATCGCTGCAACTCCCCAATGGGCTTGGGAGGCGGAAGTTGAGTCATGACTGGCCAAACCGCGCTTCTTAACACCCGCCCGCTTAACACGGAAGCCAGCGGCACCAATGTGTCGGTGTCCTCCGTTCAACTAACGACCGAGGTCAGCCTGCAGGCGCCCGGCCAGCCACAGGAGTTGCAAGAGTGCGATGAGCCACCCAGTCAAACCCTGCCCTAACCTGGACAACGCTGGGACAATTGTTAGCACACACTATGGGAATTCCGATCATGGCCGGTTGTGATACAGCCCAGGATCGAACCCGAGTCTGTAGTGACGCCTCTAGCATGGCAATGCAGTGCCTTAGACTGCTGTGCCACTCAGGAGACTGCCAACAAACATTTCTATACCAGCCAACAATGAGCCACCCACTACCAACACATTAACAACAATTACCAAACAATTTCTTCTTACCCACAGTAACATGCATGCTCTACACAGGCACTAAGACAAGTTCTGTTCTCCAGAACACAGTAGATATACAGTCCTGGGATTGGAATCAGCAACATTCTGGTTACTCCAACTTCTACGACATTCTGTAGCTTTGCTAAGAGAGACCTCATTAATCTTAAAGTAACGTCCTGCAATGACGATCAGACAAAGATCATTTCCAGAGCAAAGAAACAAACTTGTTTCATTGTTTCTGCTTACATATGTCTACCAGCAGCAGGGCAGATATGGTACAGTGTGTTAGGCCACAACCCTGATAAACCCTTTAACATTTGATTAAGTTCCCCCAGTTTTGCCTCTGAGATCCTATCAGACCAGATTAGTAGATACAGAATGATGTTCATCATACAGACAAGACCAGCTGATCATACCATACCCAAAAGCCTAAACAATCAACCAAAAAGTATAATAAGCAGAGATATGGCTTGTAGCTTTAATTGGATTGGCTATGGCTATGATTTACTAAGAGTAAACAAAGACCTTTGTTTTTTATAGCAGCAATAAGAAGCTTCTCTTGACTAGCTTGGTATATGTCTAATTCTTTCAACCTGGGTGGTTTTTAAACGTTAGATTGGATATCCTCTCACTAACGTTACTGGCTTGTTCTTTTTATTATCTTTGCCAGCCATGCCTTATTATAAACATTTGGAACATCCACGAGAGTAACACAAATTGTAGGTTGTGTTTGTCTTAATGCTGTTCATTTCCTCTCCTCCATCCTACCACCGTACCACAAGCAGTGGTGAAGAAGCTGTGATCTGTGTGTTTGGATAACTGATTCACCCAGGCCAAGAAAAACACAAAATACCCATAATGCACTTATGTGTAAATGCATATGACCTTTGTGTTCCACAGCCCTATGCACTATAAAACCTTCCTTTCCTCTGGGCTGTGGTCTCATAGTCATAACTATAGAGGTTTATGTACCATACCATGGAAGTCAATGACTGGGGTTTTCATACCTGCTCTCGTTTCCATTCTTCTGAGACCATTACTTCCCTGTTTTTCTGTCTGTTGGAGACCACCCCTTTTAAAAGACAACCCTACTTCGTGCTTAACTAATACCTTTCATTCCAAACACTATATAAAAATAACTCCTTAAAACACCAAACGGCTCACCTCTCACCCTTCTGAATGTGACTTCTGAACCCTACGAAGCTTCTTGCCCCCTTAAAACCCTCATCTACCCTTTTTCTTACTGCTTTCAAATGCTTTCCTGCAGCCACAAATAGGACTATAAAAGGGAAAAAGTGCAAATAAAAATGATTTTTACGAGATGGAAGAAGGGAGGGGCCTCCTCCCTATGTGCCTTGTCACATTGAGCTTGACCCCCGCATACTCCCTCCCTCCTGAGCACTGCTGGGACTTCACAGAGGAGAGGACAGAGTGACCCACCAACTCAATACTGCAGGGGTAGGACAGACTGTCAGGCTGACTCAGTTCAGTCAAGGGATTGGTTATCAAGAGTATTTATCTTTCCTCTTTTAGGGTTAATTCAGGTTTCCCTCGATTATAAATAACAATAACATGCCGCCATTTGTCATTTTGGCCTCTCTTTCCTGTTCAAGTAACAGCTATAATAAAGCATCCTGCTGAGATTGAGGCTGTCCTAATTTGGACACCGTAAAGGGCATTTCCTGGAAAGGTGGATGGTATTGTGTCATCACGTGAGAAGCAGTCATTAAGATGAGTCAGTAGAACGACAAAGTCCGTGAAATTATACTCCATGCCTTTGACCTGGACAAGAGAGGACTCTACTCCAGAGTGTCCAGGTCACAGAGTCATCCCAGAGAGAGACAGAGACAGACACCACATGCACTGATTAAAACAATAAATCTGATTGGTTTTCCCCCTCCATTTTTACAAGGAGCCCACGATGTGTGGGAGCTTTCCCCGGCCTCTTTCATTCCTCTCCCCAGGTGCTCTCATGTCGCATGTGAAACCTGATCACAGTTAAAAGTGCCAACCCTGGAGAGGAAAAATGCTTTTAGGAACTTTTAAAACTGTGTTTAACAGTGTATTTTTAGTGCCCACTAAAACCTGGGCTGCTGCACCACATGGAAAGGAGGATACACAGAGCAGCTCTCGGCAGGCAGAGAGAGAGGGGGGGGGGTCTCTTCGCTCCCTGTCATGCAACGCCATGCTCTCCCGGGTCTCTGACATTCCTGCCTGCATCTGTCTTCTCTCTCTCAGACACACAGACAGTGACAAGAACACTAGAACAGGACAGAGAGGGAACTTTTACCTCAGATAAATCTAGAGACCTGAAATCATCCTCCTCAGTGTCTTGAAACTTCTTCTTTGTCTCTCTGCTACAGGATGTGCTCCTCACTCAAAATGGCCACCTCAGTCCTTTGGTTCTTCACCCTGCTGCTGACAGTGACACCCAATGCCCTCTGGAAAGTTTTTACTTGGTGTTATACAAAAGGCTGTAAACTTGGGGATGTAACCTGAGCGTGTGACACTGAGGGTGGCCTTGCAAATGTATTGGCCTACATACTGTAAGATTATACTGATAACTAACATTGTCAGACAGGACAGTAATCAAACCAACCCATGGCACCTATAAATTAGTAAGTGAAGGTAATAGAACTGTGATATCAAGATGTAAATATCTGTAGCATTATGCTGTACTAGTGCCAGGATCACAGATAAAGCATGGACTTTAAGCTGTGATGAAGACAGTGTTCTGCTGTGGTTACAGTTTGTTGCAAAGTACCAGACTATCATCACGTACGTTTGCATGGTAATATGTTAGAGATGAGATCCACAAAATAAAATGTCACAAACAGTAAGATATTACATAACATAACTCGCATCGCCCCGTAGCACTCACTTCTGTCATAATGAAGTGCTTTGAGAGACTAGTCAAGGATCATATCACCTCTACCTTACCTGCCATCCTAGACCCACTTCAATTTGCTTAACGCCCCAATAGATCCACAGACGATGCAATCACCATCACACTGCACACTGCCCTATCCCATCTGGACAAGAGGAATAACTATGTAAGAATGCTGTTCATTGACTACAGCTCAGCATTCAACACCATAGTAACCTCCAAGCTCATCATTAAGCTTGAGGCCCTGGATCTGAACTCTGCCCTGTGAAACTGGGTCCTGGACTTCCTGACGAGTCGCCCCCAGGTGGTGAAGGTAGGAAACAACACCTCCACTTCGCTCATCCTCAACACTGGGGCCCCACAAGGGTGTGTGCTCAGTCCACTCCTATACTCTCTGCACTCAATCATCAAGTTTGCAGACGACACAACAGTAGTAGGTTTGATTACCAACAATGACGAAACAGCCTACAGGGAGGAGGTGAGGGCTCTGGGAGTGTTCTGTCAGGAAAATAACCTTGTCAACGTCAACCAAACAAAGGAGATTATCATGGATTTCAGGAAACAGCAGAGAGTGCACCCCCCGATCCACATCGACGGGACCGCAGTGGAGAAGGTGGAAAGCTTAAAGTTCCTTAGCGTACACATCATTGACAAACTGAAAAGGTCCACCCACACAGACATTGTGGTGAAGAAGGTGCAGAATAAATATGTCTTAGCACGTAAAACCCTCACCAACATTTACAGATGCACAATTGAGAGCAACCTGCATCACCGCCTGGTACGGCAAATGCATCGCCCGCATCCGCAGGGCTCTCCGGAGGGTGGTGCGGTCTGCCCAACGCATTACCGGGGGAAAACTACCTGCCCTCCAGGACACCTACAGCACCCGATGTCACAGGAAGGCCAAAAAGATCATCAATGACAACAAACACCCAAGCCACTGCCAGCTTCTATCTCAAGGCCATCAGTTTCTTAAATAGCCATCACTAGCACATTAGAGGCTGATACCTATACACATAGACTAGAATCACTAAACTATTCTACTGTACCTTAGTCTATGCCCCTCTGACATTGCTCGTCCATATATTTATATATTCTTAATGCCATTCCTTTACTTAGATTGGTGTGTATTGGGTATATGTTGTGAAATTGTTAGATATTATTTGTTAGATATTACTGCACTGTCGGAGCTAGAAACACAAGCATTTCGCCACACCCGCAATCTTCTAAACACGTGTATGTGACCAATCAAATTGAATTTGATTTATCATCATATTACCATTGAGATGGCCATTAAGAAATCAAATTCTTCCTTTCACCTTTCTTGAAACAACGGGTCTATAAGAACCTATCTGGCTTATCTCATTGTAACTCAAAGTGGATGAACCAGTCCCGAATCCAGGCCCACCTCCCACCTCCCACCTACCCCTATAGACTATCCTCTCTCTCTCTGGGCCGGGGTCTGATGGCAGATCCCTTGACCCCTTCATTCCTCTGCTTGTAAAAACAGCCACAGGGGTCCCAACAAGTGAAGAAATGGAAGCCATGTGACACAAGACAGCACCTATAAATATGCGAAAGATCACAGGGACACTTAATGCTGGGGAGGGCAGACTGCTTTTTTACCACCACGTCTACAACGTCTTAAAAAGGGCCTGTCGTGTCATATGAAACCAATAAAACTCAAACACTTCCTCAATGGCAAAGAAAGGCCCCTAACCTGCCACAATTCACTGTCTAAGGCCTAGGATGGGCTTTTCTTCTCTCTCTGTCCTTCTCTGCTACTCTCATGACAGTCTGGACCTCAATAGAGTGACACCTCAGAATTCATGGCGAAGGAGGAGGATTTTGTTTCAGCATGCATGAAAAAGGAAGCTAGTGCTGATTCATAGTGAGCTGTGATGATTAAGGTCAAGAGGAGTGGGCTATAGACTGGACTGACTGGGCAGGGCTGGGCAGTAAAGACCTTTAGGACAGTCCTATATAGAGGAGTTGAGAAGGAGGGATCTACTTCGTCAAGTCCTTCCAGCAGAGCAGAGGTGGAACAACATAGGGTGGAAGTGGTGCTGTGTTCTGGGGCCAGTCCTGACACAACAGGTTCTAGGGTCCTGTCATGTAAGTCACCCTGCCCAGCTAGGGGTCTCTTTACGTCAGGGCTTGGTTTGATGACGTCATTGAACGTCAGTCACCATAGTTTGAGCTGTCTCTGTTACGCAAGAGTAACCTCTACCAACTGCAGATGGTGTTGTTTTTGATGGTGGCGAGAACTCGAGGTAATGTGTTATATTCCATGTTATTAAATGTTATCTCAAATTAATAGATAAATGGACACTTATCAGTAGCATGAATACATTTATATTTGATACTATAGGTATAAGAGGCACGACATTAATTCATAAAAAATGAAACATTATAATGGATTCATTAGTTTGACTGTAGGAACATAACCTTTTGTACAGTATCTTCCCACAGTAGCTGTGACTTCTTGGAATGTGGCTGTCTGTCGTTAGAAAGTCTGGCAGTTTTGTGTGAATAAAATATTCTTCTAAAAGGTGAAAATTGTCAGAATTCATTGAGAAATGTTATACTCTGATTCTAATAAACGTGTAAAAAATGTCCACAGCTCCACAACTATTTCATATAGAATCAAAGTAATTTACCATGCAACACACAATGCAGCAACCTATATACTGTATATTACATACAAAATGTCACATTGGCCATGTCTGGATAACTTTATTTGCATCCTAAATAGTAGGCGTTTGAGAAAATACAACGTTTTATGTGACATTTTGAAAATGTAGTATACGAATTTGTTTGAAAACTGCCTGTGGAATTGATAGGAGTCAGAAACATTTATTGTAGTGTCAAAATTGACGACACAAAGTGTAAATAGGATAATTTTGGTCATAAAGTCAATCTCATCCAAAATGGATATTTGTGAGATGATTAGGAAAAAAATGGTATGTCACAGAATGAAGGGTACACCACAGTTTTCCTTGGGTTGGGTTTATTTCAACTCTGCCCATAAGTAATTATCAATTCGGATCGCAGATGCGCGATTGTAATGCCCGTGGTAAATTTGGTTTGACTTTGGATATCCCTTTGGGACTGGTTAGGAACCATCAGTAAATTACACAATGTACATGGGAAAACATTTTAAAATGTCGATAGCTCCAAATTTAAATGACTTAAAAACCTCAAACCAACTATAAATCGTAGGAATTAATTTACAAATATTGAAAGCAATTAACGAGAAAACTAAAATGTGTGCAACATGAAAACAATTTTGTCATGGTCGCACATCGGTTGACTGAAGCTAATTAGCTAAAGAAGTTGGCTAGCTACTTTGCTAGCCTAGGCTACTTCCAGATACAAGACTTGGTTAGACTGTTTCAAATTATCTAGAATGGTGAGTGACTGTAACTGTGTACTGTTTTGGCAGAATGAATGTACAAATGCTTCCAACGTGCGAACACACACACACGAGGCAACCACATCAAAGCACGCCTCCAAGACCCAAATCTCATTCTCAGTTGCATTTCCTGAGGAGGACTGAAACCGAGGCAAAATCAGACAGTTCCACTTTAAATGCCATGATGTCATACTCATTTCCACTTTTCATATACGAATTCACTGCATACTATTGAGGAAGAGAATTGTCCTTTCAGACCCACAAGTGATTGACAACAGCTGCTAATCAGATAAAGGGAGCTACAATAAAGCAACAAAATGAGATGCCACCAGTTTCTGTATAATGAATAGTACAGAGCTCAGCATTACAGTTGAGCAAAACATCATTGGGCAAAACATCATTCACTTTACGCAGTATTCATTTGAACAGGTTTGTCCTTGCTCATATCAGAATCACTTCATTGAGAAGTACATGGTTCCAATATGTCATCAGTACCATTTGTAGAGGTATTTGGTCTGACAATGTGCAGTGGGCCAGGCCTGGTGAGATGATGCCATCCATCACTCCACCACCCAGTGCCAGAGCTGCTGCAACATTATGAGCTCACAGGAAGGAAATGGAGGGCCTGCAAGATGAGCTTGGCCTATAATGAGGCGTCTGTTCTATTCCTCTGCCCCGCCATGGCTTCACAATGGCCAGAACACAGACATGTACACACACACACACACACACACATAAACACACAGAGACAGAGAGAGACGGAGAGAGACAGAGAGAGACAGAGAGAGAGAGAGAGAGAGAGAGAGAGAGAGAGAGAGAGAGAGAGAGAGAGAGAGAGAGAGAGAGAGAGAGAGAGAGAGAGAGAGAGAGAGAGAGAGAGAGAGAGAGAGAGAGATAGAGAGAGATAGATAGAGAGACAGGGATACAGAACAGCAAACACATTTTTCATACTTTGGGAAATATCTAAAGAAACATAGAAAATGTGTGCATTGCTGAAAAAGGTGAGAACCACAACAATAACCTCTGTCAGGGTCTCAGACAAAATAAGGGGGGGAAATCATCTTAGTGATAAATAGGAGTGTTCCTCCAGAGGGACATTGAAGGGAACAAATAGCTTCTTTAATTTACCATTGGGGATTTGCAATTAGTGCTGGAAACTTTCTTTGTACTGTCGAGGAGAAGGCCTCTCTCTGTGATGTGAATGGCTGTATGGCTGCAGAGTATTGCTTTCTTCCGCTGGGCGGACAGAGGGGAAAAGGATATGATGCTGGTTTACTGTACTGTATTACAATTCAAGCTTCTGGGTGATGATCTCATTTCCCCCCTATTGCATGTCAACTGGTCCTTAAAGGGCTTAATTCCGATCATGTATAGTAGGGTTTTACATTCATGTCATATTTTTGTGGTTCCTTGTGGTTTTAGTATATATTAAAAGTGTATGAACACTTAAAACTAAAGATACAGGGAAATTGGCTAAGTTGGAAAATTAGGAGAAAACTCAAATACATTCTTAGGAACCGAGCATACAATCACCCTGACATCCATATGTAGCCCAGTCCAGAGAAGGGATTTAGTTGCATGACTGTATACATTAGTTTGGTGTTCACAACTAGAAGAGCATGCTGAATACAGCTGACAACTGAGAGTAGATGTGCCAAACATCATTGGTTCTTTGAACACTCATCACATGCGCTGCTAGACTAACACAGGCCTCCTACTCCCTTCAAATGTAGCACCTGTGCACTATAATCAAACATATACACTGACTGTACAAAACATTAAGAACACTTTCCTAATATTGAGTTGCACCCCCAAGGCGTCGAAAGCGTTCCACAGGGATATTGGCCCATATTGACTCCAAGTTGGATGGATATCTTTCGGGTGGTGGACCATTGATACACACAGGAAACTGTTGAGCGTGAAAAATCCATCAGCGCTGCAGTTCTTGACACAAACCGGTGCGCCTGGCACCTACTACCATACCCTGTTCAAAAAACGTAAATCTTTTGTCTTGCCCATTCACCCTCTGAATGGCAGACATACACAATCCATGTCTCAATTGTCTCAAGGCTTAAAAATCTTTCTTTAACCTAACAATAACGGATAATAGCTTTCACCTGGATTCACCTGGACAGTCTATGTCACTAATGTTTTGTAATGTTTTGTACACTCAGTGTATATTGAGTATACTGTATAGACTATTCCCCAAACATCATCCATCCATGTTTGCCTTAGCCGTCTGAATAAAGCCTGAAGCCTCAGTGAAAGTGACTGGACTTGGCAGTATGGAGTAAATTGGAATAGGTGGGATGGGGGTGGAGATAGTAGTACTGGTGGTGAAAGAGGCAAAGATAGTGGTAGTGGTAGTGGTGGAGATAGTGGTAGTGGTAGTGGTGGTGAGGGGGGTGGAGATAGTGCTAGTGGTAGTGGTGCTGAGGGGGGTGTAGATAGTGGTAGTGGTGGTGAGGGGGTGGAGATAGTGGTAGTGGTGGTGAGGGGGTTGGAGATAGTGGGAGTGGTAGTGGTGGTGAGGGGGGTGTAGATAGTGGTAGTGGTGGTGAGGGGGGTGGAGATAGTGGTAGTGGTAGTGGTGGTGAGGGGGGTGGAGATAGTGGTAGTGGTAGTGGTGGTGAGGGGGGTGGAGATAGTGGTAGTGGTGGTGAGGGGGGTGGAGATAGTGGTAGTGGTAGTGGTGGTGAGGGGGGTGGAGATAGTGGTAGTGGTAGTGGTGGTGAGGCGTGTGGAGATAGTGGTAGTGGTAGTGGTGGTGAGGGGGGTGGAGATAGTGGTAGTGGTAGTGGTGGTGAGGGGGTTGGAGATAGTGGTGGTGAGGGGGGTGGAGATAGTGGTAGTGGTGTTGAGGGGGGTGGAGATAGTGGTAGTGGTAGAGGTGTTGAGGGGGGTGGAGATAGTGGTGGTGAGGGGGGTGGAGATAGTGGTAGTGGTGTTGAGGGGGGTGGAGATAGTGGTAGTGGTGGTGAGGGGGGTGTAGATAGGGGTAGTGGTAGTGGTGGTGAGGGGGGTGTAGATAGTGGTAGTGAGGGGGGTGCAGATAGTGGTGGTGGTGAGGGGGGTGGAAATAGTGGTGGTGGTGAGGGGGGTGGAAATAGTGGTTGTGGTGGTGGTAAGGGGGGTGGAGGAAGTAGTAGTGGTGGAGGTGGGGGTGGTGTGGTGGGGGTGGAGATAGTGGTAATAGTGGAGGTGGTGGTGAGGGGTTGAGTGGATTCTTCTGTGGACTGGGCTAGAGCACTCTCCCCCTTCTCGATCTCTCTCCCTGCCCTCTTCCTCCTCCTCCTCTCCACTAGGGTCTGGCTGGAGCCTGCGTCCTGCCTCTGACGCTGAAACGCTTTAATCAGCCCAGGATCCCTAATGAATGGAGGCTGAGAGTCTGCAGAGGAGAAGAGGAAGAAGGAAGGCAAATTCTGGAAATGATTACTGACTCATTTCCTTGTTTATCCTGCCTTTGAAAGAGAGAGACCACCCCCCGCCTCCCTCCTCCTCTCACCCCAACGGTCCTTCACTCCGCACTACCGCCGCTTGCCCTGCACCCCACACGCCTGACCCTCGCCCCTCTACTCAAACCTCTCTCTCTCTCTGCCTGCCACTCATTTCTGTATCATTGTTGCCTCACTTCTAAACATTTGGCGCACTAGAGCAGACCCGGCCTGCCTCTTTTCATGTCTGCTCCTGGCCGTCTCTGGCCCTTGTTGGGCTCAAGTATGGGAGCCGGCTTAGTACTGAGGTTAATGGCTGGAAATCTCTAACTAACCTCCCCAACAGCTGTCCCTCCAGCCTCTTTCTTTTCCTCTCCTTTCTTACCGTTTCCCTCTTGTTGTTTTGTTTTCCTCCCTCTCTCTCCTCCCAGACCAATCCCTCCCAAATAAGGTAGGTTGAAGGCAATGGGGGCCTCTTGTTGATAAAACAGCCACTCCAGCAAATTTTTCAGAAATTGGCTTTTTTCCACCGACAAGTGGCTCGAGGCCGGAAGAGAGGGAGGGAAGGAGGGGCGCCAGGGAGCGAGTGTCTAAAGCTAATTTTTTTCTCCTTTCACTGAAAAGAAGAATGGAGGAAAGCTGGCCGTTGGACATGTCTTTAATCCACCCTCAAAGGCGCTGGGAGCTTTGGGTTCCCTGGCTAGTGCTCGGTAATGACGCCAATGGACCCTGGTCTGTAGAACCTCCCCTCGCCTCCCCTCGCCTCCCCTTGTCTCCCCTCCACACAGCTTCCTCTCCCTGCTATTCCCCCTGGCACCTCCCTAAGCCCTCAGCTGGAGATGGGCTACTCTATACGGGCTGGTCGGGGTGAATATGTTCTGAGCCCTCGAGTGGCTGATAGGAGGCCCACTGGGGTGGTGTGTGTAATGACGGATGGTTGAACTGTGCCCTGCAGGGAAGTGAGATAGCTTGGGTACAGTAAAATGTCTGTTAACCTTTGAACAAGGAGGACATAAACTGATAATAGCAGGTCTCCGACTTATTCTACCCCAAATGATAATGATGATAATCATAATAATGTAAAAATCATCTTCTGTAGAGGGAAACATGCCCTTTGAAGATGTCCATGTTCATATAAGAGTCCATGCTTTCATCAATGCTTGTACAAGGAGCCCATTAAATGTCATTATGTCTTTCATACACAAGCCTAATGTCCCTGTTTTGTTTCGGATGTGAGTAGAGAGAGATCTGGCCAATGCTTCTTCCTCCCCCAGACAGACAGCCCTCTGACACCCCTGTGCCCTGGAGAGACAGGTGACAACCTCCCATCACACCTCATAACGCCCTCTGTGTGTTCGCACAGTACTAATTTGGGCTGGCAAGTAAGCATTTAACCTGGTCCTGGATTAAGGGGACACTCATGCACAAACCAGGCCAACTGCCCCCCCAAACCTTGTGTGTGTGTGTGTGTATCAACACACCACACACACTCGAGCACGCACACACACAAGCATGAACATACACACACACACTGATGTCATCATGACTGTGGTCACAGTCTGTGAGTGCTGATGAGGGAGATGTCAGTCGACATGCCCTGGAACAAGGGATTTCTTGTCCACCCTCATCACACCTACCTGTTCCCTCACACTTGGCTTACCCTACCCTCCTTCCCTCTCTCTCTCTTTTTCTCCCTCCATCCCTCCCTCCATGTGGCCTGGTTAGAACTAGGCGCCTCCGGACACCCTCCCACACTGACAGAGTATCTGCAGCGCTGGCATCCATTTACAATGCCACCCTCCTGGCTCACACCAAACAAACAAAACCTCTCTCTCCCTCTGCCTCCATCTCTATCTCCAAACGCCCAGACAAAGAGGCCTCTCCTCTTTTAATTCTGCAATGTCAGACCTGTCAGCTTTTCACTTGGAATTAATTTCCGCTGGCTTCTAGCTCATCAGCTGTCGTAAATTTAGCACCCAGTTATGGGTGGAGGGGTGGGTGGCCGACGGATCAAGCTAAGGCACATTGACACCACTGGTGTGAAAGAAGATTCTAATTCTGTATAATTAGCTGACGAGAAAATGCAAGAGGGAGAGGGAGGAAGGAGGGAGGATAGAGGATGGAGGAGAAGTGGCAGTGCGTCGTAAGCTCTTTTGTCAACTGTCGATCTCTCGTCCATCCGTCCCTCCTTTCTCCTCCCCTGACCTCTTTTGGTAGTCTTTGTCTTAGGGTCAGTGAGCAAAACATGTCTCCGTTACTCCTAATGTAGTGACAAAATCCCAGGACCCCAGTGGCTCTGTGGCTGTACTCAATAACAACAGCTTTATAGTATCCTAATACTGGCATAGCCATAGAGAGAAGCATCAGAATTAGTGAGCTCTGAATCTCATGTACCACTGATTATTACATGGTTATTCCTATTTAACCACAGGTAGGTTATTGAGAACACGTTCTCATGTACAATAACTACCTGGGATGTGAAGCAAAATAGATATCTGGAGGATATTTTTCAAGATGTGTTATTGTATTCAGTTCTATTTTGAGATATGTGGTTGTAAAGTAGTACAGTCCCAATAACATCACCTTAGTGTGTTCTGTTACTGAGACCTCCCTTGATGTGGTCTGATGCAAATCATGTGTGATCACAGCACCAAACACCTGTACCAGTACCAGCACACATGCACTGTACACACACACATGTGTGCTTGAGCGCTGGCACACACACAGAGTCCCCCCACCCACCCATCACACACCAATCACCCACCAATCACCCACCAACACAGCAACACATTCCTGCTTCCTGGGGGAGAATACTAATACGACTGGTGCAAATCAAAGAGCGGAGGCATGTAGCAGGTCATTATCACCATCATGGCAGACAACGTCCTCTCCAGCCAGGAGCACGAATTACACTGGGTGTTTCCAGAACAAGGGCAATTACAGCCACTCAGTGCCAACACTCCCTGACGCGTCACACTGAACCCTAATTAGACAGAATCACACACCTGGAATCTCTCTGAGGTTCTAGGGGGAGACTGGGCAATACGGTGGCCTGTGGGGTTCACTACTGCAGCTTGTTATGGTACTGTGTCTAAGTGCGTACTGTATGACCTTGTTGTAACGTATGTCATTATGGTTTGCTGTTATTGTTGTTGCTGTTTATTGTTGAGGCTTCACCAAGGCATTAGTTGTGTCATGGAGGACATTTTCTTAATTCCTTCACTGAGGGTCTATTTCAGTAGGCAGTCTTCAAGAAGCCGCAACTTCGCAACAGGAAAAATTATTGCTTTCTAATTCAGCGATAAGGCCTGAGGGGGTGTGGTATGGCCAATATACCACGGCTGAGGGCTGTTCTTATGCACAATGCAACGCAGAGTGCCTGGATACAGCCCTTAGCCGTGGTATATTGGCCATATACCACAAACCCCTGAGGTGCCTTATTGCTATTATAAACTGGTTACCGATATAATAGTAAAAATAAATGTTTTGACATACCCGTGGTATACCACGACTTTCAGCCAATCAGCATTCAGGGCTCGAACCACACAGTTTATAATAAAGATTATCCCATCAAGGTCCTAATGCAAACCGCCACAACAGACATGCCACCAGTGGTATAGCATACATTGAATATGTGACGGGTAGCTCAACCAGATTCACAGTATTCAAAGCAACAGCTCAGTAGATAAGGTCTCAGTATTAGTCCTGACCTGTGCTGTGGGTCTCACCCAAAACCTTCACCTATGCTGTGGGTCTCACCCAAAACCTGTCCCTGTACATCCATAGGCAGAACCTTAGCCTGTAGGTCAGGAGGGACACACAAACAACACGCACACAACCACACACACATCCCTTCAGACCCCAGTGTCAGAGATCTTCTCTTGGAGGAAGGGTTGACATGGTGTTAATGTGGAGTGACGTTTGGGATGTCAAATTCTTCGCACCACCAGCTGGGTGGTTTATGGCCATTAGAGCTTTAGCTCTTCTCTGATTGGTGGAGGAGAACAATATTGTGGGTGTGTTAGGGTGTCCTCGTGAGCAGCATGCATGTCATAGTGAGCTAAACTGGTGGTTATAAATACTTTACTTTTTCACAAACATTATATTGTAACTATTACATTGAAATAGGAAGTCTAGGAACTTTTGTAAAATGCAAAAGTTGTTTAGAACTAACTATGCAATGTTTTGCAATGTTTTGCTATTTCCAACATATATTCGCTCAAGCTCGCAATATCAACCACTATATCAACCCATTTCCATGAGGATACACACATTTACACAACCACTCAACCAGAAAGCTCATATTGGACTTTGACCTGGCAGTTGAACCCGTCACCCCAGGATGGGCATGTGGACCGGGCCCATCCACCCATGCATGTCCAAGGTGGGCCTCATACCCTCACTCAGACACAATGGCAAGCCCTGATTTTGAAATGATATCTATTACTATTAGTGACAGTAGTCCCGGACCGGCCGCTTTGATGTTCCCCCGGACTGACAAGCCAACCCAAGTGACGCTGATGGCTGTGGGCACAAATCAGAGTCGCTTTACTGCATTCGCAGCATCCCGCGCCGCTCACACAACGACCCCAGCTCCATATAGCCCCCCTCCTAAACCGGGAAAGAGAGCGAGAGAGAAAAACAGAGAGAGAGGCTACCAAACTGAAAGCCAACATTAGGAGGCCAACATCTCAGCACTCTGCTTCCATCACCCTCTCTATCATCCTCCCTCCCTCGCTCCACCACTCCTCACTCCACCACTCCCCCTCTCCACTCCACACTCCTCATCTTACTTTCCTTGTTTTTTTCCCCTCTCTCCGTAAGCGGCAGTGAGTTTAATATCTTTAGAGTGAGGATGTAGGCCATGAGAGAGAGAGAGAGTTAGAGAGAGAGAGAGAGGGATGGAGGGAGGGAGGGAGGGAGAAACTGTTGGAAGAGTGCAACAAAGGAAGCTCTTTGAGCGCCTTAATGCACATGCTTGGGGAATTGTCTGTGCTACTGGAGAAGCTCTCCAGTCCCAGAGGACCAGGAAGTAGTTAATCTTGGCTTTGTTTGCCTTGTTTTACCTTGTACAACTCCATTTACTTCAAATCACAAAAACAAACTTCAACATTACATTTAATTAGTGTTTTAGTAGCATGACCTATCACCTTAAATAAGCATGTGTGCGATAAAAGCCACTTAAAACCTTGGGTCAAAACATGACCTTAAACATCAGAACGAACAAATGAAGCAGTACAGTAATACTATATTCTCCTTCCTCATGCTTGTCCTCTCTCTTCCTCATGCTAGTCCTCTCTTCCTCATGCTTGTCCTCTCTCTTCCTCATGCTAGTCCTCTCTCTTCCTCATGCTAGTCCTCTCTCTTCCTCATGCTTGTCCTCTCTTCCTCATGCTTGTCCTCTCTCTTCCTCATGCTTGTCCTCTCTCTTCCTCATGCTTGTCCTCTCTTGCTCTACAGCTCCAGTGTCCTCTCAGGGGAGATCCTCATTAGAACAGTCTATGGTCCTATTGCAGCAGGAGCAACCTGACTCCTGGTTCGCTGGGAGATGCACACTGCAGCATGGCGCCATACATGCCATATATACCCTATTATATACTATAGACACCCGCTGCTGCTGTGAGGCTGACTGACATCCCATCAGTTGCTTGATGCTGGGATCTGTTCTCAATGCAATACTATTACACACACCCGGAGACACAATAACACACACACACACATCCCTGCAGCCCCTGTATACACACACACAGCCGGAGACACAAAAACACACACACACATCCCTGCAGCCCCTGTATACACACACACATCCCTGCAGCCCCTGTATACACACACACATCCCTGCAGCCCCTGTATACACACACACATCCCTGCAGCCCCTGTATACACACACACATCCCTGCAGCCCCTGTATACACACACACATCCCTGCAGCCCCTGTATACACACACACATCCCTGCAGCCCCTGTATACACACACACATCCCTGCAGCCCCTGTATACACACACACATCCCTGCAGCCCCTGTATACACACACACAGCCGGAGACAAACGATGATAGCAAATGAGCGCAGTTGGGCCACAGCGTCGTCTGGCTGTGTGTGTCACACACTCCCAGCATCTACACACCAGCGTGTCTCTACACTGCAGGAAGGAGAGGTAGGAGAGCTCAGCTCAGCCCACCCAGCCGAAAGGCCTCTGGCCACCATGCCAGCACAATCACTTCAGCAGGAGGGAGGCCCACCGCTCCCTCTCTCCTCCTCTCAGCCCCGTCTACTCCCTCTGCCATCTCCCCCAACCCACAGACATTTCTGTCAGCTTCCATATTCTTGTCTTCACAGCCTGTTTGCCCATTCTCCCCAGATGTTTCTAGTCCGCCGTGCAGATGCGGCTCGACGAACAGGATCCCCAGTAAGATTGTAAACAGGCACCAGCTTCTGCAGGCTCCCTGGTAGCGGCAGTGGTGCCTGGGGACACATCTAACAGAGACCTGCTCCTGCTCTTCCACAGGCCCCTATAGACCTCACTGTGACAGAGGCTGTACCATACAATAGACCTAGGGCCTCCATATGCACACATCACTTCAATCAGTCTGTTTCACTGAAGGCCTCGGCTTCTCAGATATTGGAAATATTGTCTGGAAAGATCCTTGCCGGTGGCTGGCAACAAATCGGACAAGGCCGAATAGTAGAGGACCCCCGTGCTGTAGGGTAAGAGGCCTTTATTATTGTAAGTGGTACTGTAAGTATATTTCTTGGTAATGTAAACACTACTTTGCTGAGTGACATTAGACAGGCACCACAGGAAAACATTGTTATTTTTGTTGAACGTTGTCGCTCATCCATTTGTAACGTTGTGTGTCAGAGTTAATGTAACCGAAGGAGAGAATGAACTCAGGTGTGAATATACTGTCGATAAATCCTTGATACAGGGTACATTGGGCAGGGTAGACTAGCTGGCTGAGTAGACAGGTGCATGTTCAATATGGTGAAGTAATACCTCACTCTGTCTGTTAGCATCATCAGGTTCAACAACAGCAGAGGCAATGGACCAATGGCTGGAGGAGAGTATATTTCTGTGAGCATACTAGGAAGGGGAAAGGGAGATGCCTAGTTAGTTGCACAACCACATTCAACCAAAATATGTCTTTCGAGAGGTGAGGGGGCTGCCTTAATCGACGTCCACGTCATTGGCACGTCATTGGCACGTCATTGGCACCCATCAAGACCATTGCTAATTAGCAACCCAGAGTAGCAAATCATCACAAATCAATAAGGTCAAGATATTAAGTGGCACTAAGGATAATGTGCCTTATGGGGGAGTAAAGGAGTGACATCCTGAAAAGGGGAGGAATAGAGAAAGTAGAGAAAAAATGGAAGAAAGGATGTGTCCCTTTTCTCTTCCCAAAGAAAGAAACTACCAGAAACAAAATATTTGAAAGAAAAAAGTGAGGGTGATGAAACACACCCAAACTCCCTACAGTACTGTACATCTTGTTTCTACTGTATGTTTAAGGGGCTCTAACTTCCTGTGATTTCCTGCCCTCTCACTCTTCCTGATGTAAACGCTGGAGCCAGCAGGTCTATCCATCTCCCCTTTATTGAGATGACAAGGGAATCCTGTCCTGAAGAATTGATGGTGGAATCTGTGTCGGTTCCCTCCTGCTCCTGCCCCGACACAACAGTTAAGGGAGGTACAGGTCGTATATATTGACCTGGCTATTGCATCTTGTGCAGATTTACAGTGCTGAGTTCTGCCACTCCTTCCATCAGGCAGGGGACTGGGCCCCTCCCACAGGCAATGAAACCTCACAGCAACTCTTCCAGAGTGATCAGTCTGTCACCATCCCTCACTGTCTTTATGTGCTCTCCGATGCCACGCAGCCAATCCCACAAAATGGCTGAACGATGAAAACATTGACAATAAAGGGGAGAAAAAAATACTTTGAAACACATCTGATAAAGTGAGTTTTCCACCGAGAGAAAGAGGAACCATTTAAGATGCTCTAGACACACTTGGAGGAGGAGGCCCCTGTGAACAAAGGCAATAGGGAACACTGCCCACAGTCAGTGTTCCCTGACAGATCGTAAAAGATAATTGCGCTGCCTGGGCTTTTTAAGAGTTAGCCAACGAGTTGCTTCAGGGTGGTCAGGGGACTAATGTGTGTTTACCGGGACAGAAACGACAGAGAGAGATGCAGCCTGGGACCACTAAGCACCAGGGAAGATAAGACATCTCCATCTCGCCAATTCAGGGAAGAAGGGAAGGGCTCATTTTGATAAGAGGAGCCACAGAGAGAATGGTGCTTTCTGTCCCCTTTCCCTCCACCTCCCCTGGGGTCCAGGGGTCCTGGGGCTGTGCATAGCTGTCCAATGGGCTGCCTGTGTCTCTGTGTGGGCCTCCCCTGGTCCAGACACAGGGATCTATGGGGAGTCGTTCACTAGTTCCAGTCACTGTAACTTCATGAGGTGTGTGGGGAGGTAATGGCACCATAGTCCAGGCCTCATAACACAGGGCCAGAGTCACCACCCGTCAACCAGGCTGGCCCACACAAACACTCCACAGGAATTCACACACACTGTGGGCTGGGCTGTATTCACATGAAAACATGAGGCACTGCTGCCTGCAACACACAACACAATGTCTGAGCAATACACAATGTCTGAGCAATACATACTGGACTTGAAAGAATGAAACTAAAAATCAAAGTCAACAACATTTTTAATATATATACAAATAAAAACATCTGGCTTTGAAAAAACTAAATGTTCAAAGGTTGTTTCAATATTCAACTGAATATGAAATGTTGATTGAGACTGTATAATAATACCAATACACAATACGCCACTTGTCTATTTCAACTTCCACTGAATCGACAAAATCTACACTTCATTTAAATAATCAGCTCGGATAGGACGCACATACACAACCCTAATCGAGCGGCATCACATTTTCAAGGAATCCTCCCGTCCGTTCTCAGTATGTTTATTTATTCAATACATCCAAGGTTGCCTGTCCATTGTTTGTAAGTGAGTCAGAAGGGCCTGAGGAGTCAAATTAATTTGCTGGGCCTTTATTAAATCACAGGGGCTCCTCCTGGAGTGCGACTATCCCACAGATCTATGGTAATATGGAGCCTGAGGGGGGAGGACAATTACATTACCCAGGCTGTCTGATGCGTCTCCAGATTGGCCCTCTCCCTCTCCCGCTGCATCTCCTGGCTAGCTGCATGGGCGTTTAGCCCCCAGGTCTGGACTGACTGACTGAGAGGCAGTAATCAGCTCTGTCTGTAGCGCCCGGCCGGCTCCCAGCAGTTGAAAGCCACAGTACACTGGCCTCTACATGGTCACTATACAGCCACTACAGCCGCAGACAAGATGGCAGCAAGGATATGGGGCCACTAAGAGAGAGAGAGAGAGAGAGAGAGAGAGAACACCAAACAGATTTGAATAATACATTTTTCATACTTTAGGAAATATCAAAAGAAACACAGAAAATGTGTGCATTGCTGAAAAAGGTCCGGAATAGCAAAGCCTCTGATGAGAGCCTACTCGCTCTCCTTTTAATTGTCCACTCTGCATCATCTGTCTGAGACTGGGCTGTTGTGTGTGAACTCTACAGAGCTGTGGCTGCTGTTTGATCACCGTTGGAGACTGACCTGTCACTACGTGGTGCTGAGGCATAACACGGCCCACACAGAGAGCTGTGTGTGTGTGTGTGTGTGTGCGTGTGCGTGTGTGTGTGTGTGTGTGTGTGTGTGTGTGTGTGTGTGTGTGTGTGTGTGTGTGTGTGTGTGTGTCTGTGTCTCCTCTAGAGGAGACAGGTCAGGTTGAGTCTGAGGGTGGTAATCCATAATGGCCATTTAGCTATCAACAGCTAATAGCAGCATGACTGATTTACTAATTGTTCTGACCACACACTCTTTCAATGGATTTGCGACCATTTTAGTAAGTTCTGATCTTTTTCCTAGAATGTTTACAAAAAAAAACGAATCTACAAATCCCAAAATGTGTTGATTTAATACTGTTATGAGTATTGTAATGAATTGTGCTAGTGTATTGTAGGTGAATAAATTAAATAATCCATGGCAACATGGTTGAAGAAGCACTATTCTTTCTGATAATAAAGGAAGGAACTTAATGAACTAGTCAGTCTTAGCATTAGTAGAGATTACCCGTCTGACTCCACAGTGCCATTGGTGCTCTGTGTCAGAGGGCCCTGGCAGCATGACTCTAGCTACCAGCAGAACCCAGGCTGATTGACAGGGACCCCGGGAGCCCCTGGGAGCCCCGGGAGCCACACAGACCATGACAGGAGCATGGTGACAAGTGACACCACCGTCACTTCCCTTCCCTCAGACATCTCTCTCTCTCTCTCTCTCTGAGAGGCTCAGGAAAACAGTGTCGGCAAGAAGGAGAGGCGAGAAGCACGCAGTCGATCACACATCATCCCAATCTCCACAAGATGGCCATCAGAATGAGGTGAAGGAAGACAAGGGCTTATCTGGACAACGTATAGGGAGGATACCTAAATGTATAGTTAACAGTAGGTTAGATTAGTGTACTGTATTTAGGGTATTTATCTCATATTAAGCTTTGTCTTTGTATGTCCAGTTATAGTGCAGACTGAAAGAGCTGTAATGCTTCAGATAGTAATGAAAGCATTTGTTGCATCTGCCCTTACGTTCACCTCAAGCACTAAACTAAGAGAAGTGTCGCCTTGGTGCTAATGAACCCTGTTTGTTTTTGGTGTTTGCTAGATGTGTTTGCTAGAAAGGACTGCAAACTGCAAAAGGACACACACACATAAACAAGCACACACTCACCCGCACAAACACATGCTCACAGACACAGACTCCCCAGCAAACACACACACACACACACACACACACACACACATTCCCCCCTTTGACCAACAGAGACCAGAGAGACATTGACATGACCCAGATAATTGGCCTCCACAATTTGATCAATTTGCCGTTTCCTCCTAGTGCTGGCCGACCCTGTCCCCCACAGCTACTCTCCAGTCCCCCACGCCAAGCCATGCGGACGAGTCCCCGCACGCTGGAGCCCCCACCGCCGCTGCTGTCTTTCTCCTCTTTTCCCCCCAAATCACTGTTAAGCCAGCATGATGCCTGCTGCCTGCTGCCTGCTGCCTGCTGCCTTCTGCCTTCTGCCTTCTGCCTTCTGCCTGCTGCCTTCTGCCTTCTGCCTTCTGCCTGCTGCCTTCTGCCTGCTGCCTTCTGCCTGCTGCCTGCTGCCTGCTGCCTGCTGCCTGCTGCCTGCTGCCTGCTGCCTGCTGCCTGCTGCCTGCTGCCGGCCAGGACACAAACATGCTCTTGCTCCTGTCATCTCTGTAGCAGAGCAGGGACAGAAGGAAAATGGCTGACAGTTTGTCTTGTACCATATGGCACGTGGCAGCAAAGCCCAACTGATATGTAGAGAGTTCGGGCTCCTGCCAGAGGCTCTTTGGGTGTATTTTATTATCTTACTACGCATCTGCTTGTATCTCAGGCGGAAATGTGAAACAAAATCACAGTCTGGCCTCACCAGGAGGGATTTACTGTCTATGCCTACAGTAAGATCACGTTTGATAGTTATTTGCTCAATATTTCAGACAGCCCTCATGATACTTAGGATGGAGGGAGCAGTGATACCACATTACTCATGACATTTCTACCTTTAGAGGAGAATTGACTGAGAGAACGTGGCTGGTTAAAATAAAATACTCTGCTCTGGATGTTGAAGGTTCAACTTTTCAAGTATTCCCTCGGCCAGTTATACAGTATATAACGAGTTTCTCACAGAAGTGAATATAACTTGAACAATGTCTTCAGTTACGGTAACAAGCAATTAAAATGCTTGCACTCTCTTAGAAAAAAGGGTTCCAAAAGTGTTCTGCGGCTGTCCCCATAGGAGAACCCTTTTTGGTTCTAGACTGCACCTTTTTTCTAAGAGTGTAGAGCAAACATGTGTAAACAAAATGAGCAATTTAGATTCATATGATTCATAGGACATCCTTGCTTCACTATTTTGTGTCAGGTTGTAAACGTAAAACGTTGACTTAATCATGGACCCCCCCATGCAACCAATTAGAAATAAGAACGACTGGGTATGTTGTCTGTCTAGGTGTGAGGTAAAAGTGTGACTGGTTCATCAACGATGACTACACCCAATAAACGTAGACTACACAACAGCGCTCTTAGAGACAGAGCTGTCAGTCAAATACATTACAACACCAGACTAATATCGCCAGACCAACATTCAACAAGCCTGGGTGCTAAACTTCAGTCAGAAACCTACTGTATCTTTAGTACTTATCCAGTCATGAGCTTCAAACAATTCAATTATACATTGAATACATTCACAAATTTCACACTCGGAATGTGCAATGCATTTTCTAAATACAAAACATTTCTATAAATTGACCTGTCAGTCAGGAATGTGTCATAGACAGACAGTAGCCAGGTCTACATTCTAGGCCACAGCGCTCCACTGCCTTCTCAGTTCTGTGGGGCTCTGAGTGTCCGATGTGTGTGTGTGTGTATGTGTGTATGTGTGTGTGTGCATGCGTGTTTGTGTGTGTAGACAGGTGATTGACAGGTGCCTTGGGGACCTAAAGGGGAGAGTGGGGGTGCAGAATACGTACCACAGAGGTGGGGAGCTGTGCCACAGGTAAGGAGATGCCAGAGCAGGAGATGGAGGCAGTATGATGACACTGCCAGGCAGATGTGACACAGGTGAAGGCAGAGTTGAGCCCCCTCCCAGGCTCCTCAGTGATGCCCCTTTACCTCCTATGGACAGATGGCACAGAGTGGCCCCATCAACAAGAGACAACACACACACGACATGAGGCAGTTACAAATACAGACACACAAACAAAGCTTTGTGTTCTTGCTACTCCTTATCTGTCTATCTATCTTATGTTTTCTAGGAATGTCTACGTATATAATTGGAGCAAATTAAATTAAATTACAAATTAAATTGTGAATTATGTAAGAGTTTCCCAGATCCCAGATCTTTGGTCTTTGTGGTGCCTAGCCGGGCGTCTCCGGTTCCCCTCGTCTTTATCACCCCATGGAGGACCCTAATTAATCTAGCCTCACTCAGAGACAGAGCATCAGACTACTCACAGTGTTACCACTACACCACCATGCAATCACCCACCAGACCATCTGTACTGAAGACTACAGTTTGGTGACCCCATTACACCATAGTATCCTCTTTCTCACTAACTCCTAAATAAGGCCTGGAAAAATATGGATTTATAATAGAATCTGTTACGTACAAAATATCCTTCCTTTTATTGATCAGCCAAAATCTGAAGCACAATAAAACATTGTAACCCCACTGCTGGTCCCAGTGTTGGTCCCAGTGCTCTATCTGGAGCTGACAGTTCAAAGACTACCCTAAACAATGCTGTGTCCAATGGGGCAACAAATTAAGCCACTGAAATATTTTGATTTCAGGCCAAACCAAACTGCAAAAAAAACAACAAATAACAACAACAATCAGAGAGAGAGAGAGAGAGAGAGAGAGAGAGCGAGCAGCAGCAGAAGTAGGTCAATCAATGAGTGAGGGAGCCCAACAGAGCCGAGACACAGCAGCCCCTCACCGCCTCCCCAACCATAACAGAACAGCCCAGAACACTGGCCTGTTGAGGAGCACAGTCTAACCACTACCAAGACTGCCGGAGAGAATGGGAAGTCTCTAGAGCAAGCAGACCAAATGTTTTCTACCTACAGCAATACTTCAATCGAACAGGTTAAGAATATGTTTTATATCCGCTGTAAAATTGTCATTTTCATCACTAAAATTCACATTGTAAAAAACAATAGAATAAAAATAATAATAATAACAACAATGGAAGCATCTTAATAGTTGGCCATGGAACAACAATCATGTATATTTTCCCATGCAGATATATGATTAATTGATTAGAGTAGATTATATTTTATTCAGGGCCTGTGCAAAGGCAACACAGGGCCCATATGCCCTGCATTTCACCACTCAGTCATGTTGCATCAGCCAGTGGACTGAGTCAGAGATGCTGCCACCCAACCCTGCAGCTTGTCACTGCCACTCAACTGCCATTGTGATGTGTTTCCCTCCTCTCCCCCATTAATATCACTAATTTCCAACACAGTCACAAACAGGGGGGAAAGCAGCCTTCATTCATGTTTCAGTATACATGGGCACTAGAAAATAAACAAGCTTGATATATCTTAAGTAGCTAATGTTCCTATCCTATTCGGTCATGAGGTGCACTTTTGAAATAAGTCCTCAGTAGTGACCTGACTGTTACTGCAGGCGATATCAAACAATCGACGAGCCACGGAGGGGTCAAAGTTCCTGGGCGCCCAATTAGATCATGACCCATAAGAGACAGATATGGGGTGAGGTTTAGTAAAGGTCACCCAGGGGTCAAGGAGTGTCTTGCATTCCAGACTCTTAATCCTCCCTGCTGTCTGGAACCCAACCCCCCCCCCCCCCCCCGTTCGCCAACAACTATGGGTTTGGTGATTGATTGAATAAAGAGACTTAAAATAAATGGCCATGCGCAGGGAAAGTGCATGTTTTAACCCACCTACTCCCCTAACCCTCCCTACCCTCTGTCCTATCTTCCCACTCCCTGGAAAGCAGAGTACTGAGGATGTGGGTAATTTGTCAAACCCCCTCCCCACCTGTTAGAGGGCTCCCTGGGACATTTTGGGCCATGTCGCCAGGGCGGGGGGCACCCAAACATGGCAGTAGTGGTTGTGGTGGCAGAGGCCTGGGATTCTGGGCAGGGGAATGTCCATCCATCAGTCCTGTGACAGCCATGACACACAACCCCGTGCCCCTTCCTCTCTCGCCCCTCCCTCCATACATACAGTGCTTACTTGCTTGCCATTTACTCTTCAAGCAATTCCCAACACACACGGCTAGTATTCTAGTATTGTTCCATCTGTGCTGGAGTGTACATAACACAGGGGTCTGGGAGCGCTAGTCACACCAGGCGTCAGCATTACATTGTTTGTGTTGGAGTAGCCTCCTGCTGTGTCTTAAATTGCCCCCTACCCTATACTACACAGAGCCACACCAAGCCAAACATACAGGAACATAATGTAGCCATGTAAGCGGTGGGCCCTGAAGCGTATAGGAGAAACGTGAACCCCCTGTATGAGCCATTAGGAGAGAAAAATGAATAACAAGAGGAGCTTCGATTTCCTCAATGCCATCTCTGCCTTATGGCCAGGGCCTGAGCTCTGGCCTCTCTTCATCAAGGGGGGTTCCTAAGTGTGTGTGTGTGTGTGTGCGTGCGTGCGTGCGTGCGTGCGTGCGTGCGTGCGTGCGTGCGTGTGTGTGTGCGTGCATGCGTGTGTGTGTGTATTTTGCTGTGTGTGTGTGTGTGTGAGTGTGCAGATTGAGTGACGTGTTGTGTGTGCCTGCCCCAGGGTAGCCTGTCGTCCACTCAGCAGGACAGGGCTAACTCTCTGCAGGGGGCCAGAGCACAGGGCCACAGCACCTCATCCATCTCTCCACTGGGAAAGTCCTGCCTGCCACTGGACGGACGGACGGACTGACTGACTGACTGACTGGCTTCACTGAGACCCACAGCACTGGACATCTATGACACACCAAAGACTAGTATGTATGTGTATATACAATCTGTGTAAATATGTTTCTACTAGGTTTGGTTATTCAATTCAATCGTGAATTAAATCATTATTATGAATTGTTGTGAATTATCTTAAAATTGATTAATATGCCATTTATTTTAAAAGGCAACATGTTCCAGACATGTAAAATGAAATAACTAAAAAATTAATATCTAATAAATTGATTGGTATTATAATAACACTGCCATTGAATATGTTAATTCTCCCAGAGTACTGTTATGTAGTCTGGCATGCAAAAGGTGTGGCGACGGGGAGTTCTGGTCCTGTATCCCATAATTGGTTGGAATGACAGTGATGAGGTGATCTTTTTTATGCGAACGTGTAACTCTTCTCACAGTATGCTGCTACGATACAAGCTCACATCAAAATGGAAATAGCATTTAACTGAGGAGCAGGGGCCAGCCTTTTGTTTCACTGTATAGACAATATCCCCATGACAATGATAGTGGGACTACAGGAACAAATAATGGAACCGTTTTAATATGTTGTTTACTTCCTGATACAGTTTGCTCTTTGACCTTGTGTCGCTATGTCGAAATTAATCATGTCTGTCCCTCTCTGGTGGCGTCACCATCCGTGGCTCTGAATCATAGAGCAGACGAAAACACACAGACACGCACACATACACACACACACACAAACCCACATATACCATCACTGACCTCGCTGAGCAGGGCTGGGTGTGCAGATTCATGGGAGGTGAGAAATAGCTCCAGTCCCATTGTGTTGATGAAGGATCTCAGGCCTGAGAAGAAGCATGCTGGGAATTTTTCATGCCTCAGCATGAAGCCGGGATCCTCTCTGGCCATCTCAGATGCCACTCCCACCCCCTCCCCACCCCACCCCCTCGCCCAACATGGTATGATGCTACAGTGGACATTACTCAATGAAGACCCTCCAATTTAACTTTAAAAAAATAATAATAAAAATAATAATAGTTTGAATTGTATTTAGCTGTAAGTTGGTTGACAATCAGGAGAAATTCAGAGACATTTTCATTGAGACTTAAAATATTCTGTAGGAGCATTCTCTCTTATGTCCGTTCTATTCCGATAGGAAGGATGGGTGGAACAACGACTCCACCTTGACCATAGGCAGTTTTCCGCTATTACGCTGTCACCAATCAAATCCCCTCAAATCAGTGATGACAGGGAAATAGCGTTCAGGAAAGGAGAGGACCACTTTAGACTGTTTGGACTTGGCCTGTGTGTGCTGCTGAGAGGAAGTGTAGGAAGTTAAGCAGAGAGAGAGAGAGAGCTAAACAGAAGGAGAAACAGACACAGAAGTTAGGGAGAGAGTTTACAGTGTAATCAGCATTAAGGAAATTTGTTTTTCTAGTATAGAGAAGCAGGAAGGTGATTTATGCTTGGTCAACTAGGCAGGAAGTGGAGAAATTAGCGCCAGCCAGCCAGGGCACTGGGAGCTGTCAAGTACTTCCTGTCTCGTTGAGGGGGGTGAAGTATGCCACGACTGCCAACCCCATGAGTCCTCTTCCAAAACACACACACACTTATACTGGACATACTGGACACACACACACACACTGCAACCTCCCCCAACGATCACTACCAGCCACAAGATAAACAACACTGTGAACACCACTATTATCCTGACCTCCCCTGTGTTCTCTTCTACTCCATCATCTCTATGCATTAACATTCAGAAGAACTTCACACAACAACCACCACACAACAATCAAGGCCTCAAAATCAAGGCCTCAAAATCATGATGTGAATCTCCCGTTCCACCACATTCCAAAGTTGCTCTATTGGATTGAGATCTGGTGACTGTGGAGGCCATTTGAGTACAGTGAACTCATTGTCATGTTCAAGAAACCAGTTTGAGATATGTGAGCTTTGTGACATGGCGCGTTATCCTGCTGGAAGTAGCCGTTAGAAGATGGGAACACTGTGGTCATAAAGGGATGGACATGGTCAGCAACAATACTCAGGTAGGCTGTGGCGTTTAAACGATGCTCAATTGGTACTAACAACTACAAAGTTTGCCAAGAAAATATCCGCCACACCATTACACCACCACCACCAGCTTGAACCGTTGATACAAGGCATGTTGTTTACGCCAAATTCTGATGTAAACAACATGCTGGTAGAGATGGTTGTGTGGGAAAATCCCAGTAGATCAACACTTTCTGAAATACTCAAACCAGCCTGTCTGGCACCAACAACCATGCCACGTTCAAAGTCACTTAAATCACCTTTCTTCCCCATTCTGATGCTTGGTTTGAACTTCAGCAGATCGTCTTGACCATGTCTACATGCCTAAATGCATTGAGTTGCTGCCACGTGATTGGCTGATTAGATATTTGCGTTAACGAGTATTTGAAAAGGTGTACCTAAATGAAGAGTCAATGTGCAGGGGCACCGGTTAGTCGGGCTAATTTAGGTAATATGTACATCTGGGAATAGTTAAAGTGACAATGCATAGATGATAAACAGAGAGTAGCAGCAGCGTAAAAGAGAGGGGTTGGGGGGTGGGACACAATGCAAATAGTCCGGGTAGCCATTTGATTAGCTGTTCAGGAGTCTTATGGCTTGGGGGTAAAAGCTGTTGAGAAGCGTTTTGGACCTAGACTTGGTGCTCCGGTACCGCTTGCCATGCTCTTTACTGTACCCGTGCCTACAGTTCGGTGTACTTACAGCGGGTGAAATAAGTATTGAACACGTCACCATTTTTCTCAGTAAATATATTTCCAAAGGTGCTATTGACATGAAAGTTTCACCAGATGTTGGTAACAACCCAAGTAATCCATACATACAAAGAAACCAAAACAAATAAGTTCAGAAATTAAGTTATGTGTAATAATGTGAAATGACACAGGGAAAAAGTATTGAACACATGAAGAAAGGGAGGTTCAAAAAGGCATGGAAAGCCAAGACAACAGCTGAAAACTATCAGTAATTAAAAAGCAATCCAGCCCCCTGCCAGTGTAAATTAATATTAGCTGGTTCAGTCCCAACTGATGGCCTACAAAAAGGTCTCATTGCCAAGGTGTCACACAAGACACATCTCATGATGGGAAAAAGCAAAGAGCTGTCTCAAGACATTCGCAACCTAATTGTTGCAAAACATAATGATGGCATTGGTTATAGGCACATTTCTAAGCTTCTGAATGTTCCAGTGAGCACTGTTGGGGCCATAATACGGAAGTGGAAAGACAATCATTTCACCATAGATTTGCCTCGACCAGGCGCTCCTCGTAAATTTGCCCATTCATCCTTCCTTCAATTATGTGAAGTTTGCCAGTACCATTTGCTGAAAAGCAGCCCCACACCATGATGTTCCCACCTCCAAACTTCACTGTTGGTATGGTGTTTTTAGGGTGATGTAAAGTGCCATTGCTCCTCCGAACATGGTGTGTATTATGACATCCAAAAAGTTCAATATTGCTCTCATTATGACCACACTATATTCTCCCAGTATTTCACTGGCTTCTCCAAATGTTGTGCAGCAAACTTTAAACAAGCTTCAACATGCTTTTTTTTCAGCAATGGAGTCTTGCGTGGTGAGCGTGCATACAGGCCATGGCGGTGGAGTGCATTACTTAATGTTTTCTTTGAGACAACAGTACCTGCTAATTGCAGGTCTTTTTGAAGCTCTCCACAAGTGGTCCTTGGCTCTTGGACAACTCTTCTGATTATTCTTTTCACTCCTCTGTCAGAAATCTTGCGAGGAGCACCTGGTCGAGGCAAATTTATGGTGAAATTATTGTCTTTCCACTTCCATATTATGGCCACAACAGTGCTCACTGGAACATTCAGAAGCTTAGAAATGCGCCTATAACCAATGCCATCATTATGTTTTGCAACAATTAGGTTGCGAATGTCTTGAGACAGCTCTTTGCTTTTACCCATCATGAGATGTGTCTTGTGTGACACCTTGGCAATGAGACCTTTTTGTAGGCCATCAGTTGGGACTGAACCAGCTGATATTAATTTGCACTGACGGGGCTGGATTGCTTTTTAATTACTGATAGTTTTCAGCTGTTGTCTTGGCTTTCCATGCCTTTTTGAACCTCCCTTTCTTCATGTGTTCAATACTTTTTCCCTGTGTCATTTCACATTATTACACATAACTTAATTTCTGAACTTATTTGTTTTGGTTTCTTTGTATGTATGGATTACTTGGGTTGTTACCAACATCTGGTGAAACTTTCATGTCAATAGCACCTTTGGAAATATATTTACTGACAAACATGGTGACGTGTTCAATACTTATTTCACCCGCTGTATGTCAGAGCCTGACAATAGCAATAGTGTACACGTATGGTATAATTAAGGAGGCAAGAGACGATAAGCAGAGCAGATGAAGACAGAGAGATGTCCTTGATATTGTGGCAGCAGTGTGGTGACAGTATTTTGTGTGACAGTTCAGCACAGCAGCCTGTGAGGTTGAAGGCTTATATCTCCTGACGTGCCTGAGTCACCTGTGCCACATGCCTCTGCTCCTTCATTATGACAGGATAAGGTGTGTGTGTGTCTGTGTGTGCGTGTTTGTTTGTGTGCGCATGTGTGTGTGTCTGTCCTGTACTCTGTGTTGATGGCCAGTGTTCATCTGCATTAGCGTTTCAGAGGTCCTGTCCAGCAGTTTGATACGAAACATTACGCCAACCACTTCAGTATATGTTACCTCACAGGGACTATTGAGAGAGATGGACAGGAAACCGAGATCTACAGACTCATTTCCAGAGATGGTCAGGATAATTTAAGATGAACCGGAAACATACTTACCACGTACTGCTGTGTCTGCAATAATGACACAGTTTAGAGTGAGATGGGCTAGAAAGAGAGAAAGAAAGGAAGAGAGGAAGAGAGAGAGAGGAAGAGAGAGAGGAAGAGAGAGAGCTGTGGACTCCACAAAGACAAGTAGAATGAAGACGTAAATCCATTTGAAATGCAGAGAGGGATGTACTGGGATGGGCTGGGCTCCTGCCTCCTTAATGCACTGTTCTCTGTGTGGTTTTAAGTGGCCTGGGAGGCCGTTTGAAGGAGGGCCGTCCGTTCTCCTCCAACTGCTCAGCCAGGATTGAGTTAACGTCTCGCACACACACACACAAACACACACACACACTAGGCTTCCCTACATACACACCCTACCCCCTTCCCTCTCTAACCCCATCCCCCCCCGCCCCCATTTCACAGTGACTTGTTGGTGATTTATCTGATGGAAGGAATTCTGTGAAGGGCTTGGATCCCTACTGTAACCTTTTCCCCTCACCAGATGTTCAGTCTGAAAACACGATAATGTTCATCCCTAAATCCCCATGCAAACATATCAAGTGGCTGCTATGTGTTTGTGGCAAGGCCGAGAGAAATGACAGAGGTGGCGCTGGGAGTGGGAATGGATTTTAAACAGAGCCAGTGTGGTGCAGTGAGCAGGCTGCCATATGCTCACTGACGAAACAGGGATGACCCAAGGGGGGAGTGGGGGGGGTGTATTATAGGTGCACCTGTCAAACCCAAACTGCACAGTTAATATAATAGACAATATATGCTTAGTTACACTAATGAACACTCAGGCTAGGGTGAGAGAAAATAAGTCAAGGCAACCTTCCCCTCCCCTATCATCAACATAACCTTTGTAAAATAGGTCATGTAGAGTGGTTATCAAACATACTGTATGTTTAAGAGTTCCAAGTATCTCCTATCATGTGTCGCCATTCGTGTTATTCCATCATCCACATTACATGTACAAATTTAAAGTTTTGAATTTGAAGAAAACACATGAAAACTGTCAGCAGGCTGAAAGACAAGCCGTGAAAGGCAAGGCAGCCTTAACAACAACAAACAACCATTGAGTAAGGTGATCTACAGAGTGGTTATCCAGTGAGAGTGTAACCTATATCCAAGATTGTCTCTGGCCTATCACCAGGGTTACAGACAGCTTGGTCTCTCTCTGACACCGTTACACCTCAGTTCCACTTGGCTGGGTAATGGCTGGAAGACACACATACAGCTCACCAGGGAGAGAGGGAGCAGAAAGAGAGAGCAAGAGAGAGCAAGAGAGAGAGAGAGAGAGAGAGAGAGAGAGAGAGAGAGAGAGAGAGAGAGAGAGAGAGAGAGAGAGAGAGAGAGAGAGAGAGAGAGAGAGAGAGAGAGAGAGAGAGAGAGAGAGAGAGAGAGAAAGAGAGAGAGAGAGAGAGAGAGAGGGACAGAGGGAGACCGAGCGATGTCAAGGGGCCTGACGGCTTCGACAGTCCCAGCCAATATTTGTCACTTTCAGAGTGCATGAATTCTTGATTTGATGTGCCTTAATTGATTCAGCTCTGCTTGGTGCTGGCTGTCTGTCAGAGTGAGGCTTCTCTCTCTCATCCCACACCAGCCAGGCTGCTGAGAGACTCATATCCCTGGGACGTGGGAGGGATCAGGGAAAAGGGGAGGGATGGAAGAGGAAGGGAGAGTGCAGCCGGTGCCCTTGCAGTGACCCCTTCCATGACACCATGAGCCCTACACGGCAGACATGTTGGAGGATCAAGTGCTTCAAAGTGTAACAGACGGAGGGATAAAAATCTGACTGCATGGCTAAGGCCTTGCTTGGATGGATGAGGCCAAGGAGTGTTTTTTGGTAGGAAGGAGTCGTAATGTGTCCAGAGCCTAGGTGTCAAGTTGCCCTGTCGTTAGGGTGTCACATGGAGAGGGAAAATACAGGAAAACGGCCACAGAATGAGGCTGGTATGGACAGCAAGTCTTAGAGATTGATGATGCCCCTGTCTTCTATGATGACTTCATCTTGCATCAATATTTTGTCACTGTGCCACTATAATTTCTCTGCCCTGTTATTATGGTTTTCCACAAAGGTTAGCAAGTACGTCTCTAAGGCTGTGCGGTTCAATGGTCAGTGTCTTTTTTATGCTTATATTGTTGTGAAGAAAGAAAGGTAAAGTGTTTACATTACCTTGGTTGTCCTCCCAAGCCTGGGCCATCTCAAGAGACTCGACCAAAATGTATTTAGTTTCTCCTTTTATATTGTTCTGGCAGAAATGCACAATACAGCTGAGTGGTTCATCTTGGAAGAGATGCCTTTTCCACATAGCCTTGAGGGAAATGGTAAAGGATTGAAGGACAAAAAACTTGTTTAATGAGAGCCTGTGTGGAATAGAAAAAAACGAATGTGTGGAGAGAAGAGAACAGTTCAATGACAAGCTGATGGGGACGGGGACGGGGGACGGGGGACGGGGGACGGCATACAAACAAAGGAGTATGTTCATGAATTTGAAGGATTTACACGAATCGTAGACTAATTTTGTCAGTTGTGTAACTTGTCGTATCAGCGTGTTTTCCATGTGTTACCTTCTCTCTAGTTTTGTTTTCTAGTTTTTCCCGGTTCCAATCTTTCTGCCTGCCCTGAACCTGAGCCTGCCGTTCTGTCCCTTGTTGACTCTGCCTTAGATTACGAACCTCTGGCTGCCCTGACCCTGAGCCTGCCTACCGTTCTGTCCCTTGTTGACTCTGACTTAGATTATGAACCTCTGCTTGCCCTCAACCTGCCCTTTTGCCTGACCATTTGTGGTAATAAATATTCTGATAAGCGAACCATCCGCCTCCTGGGTCATATCCTGAGTCGTGACAGTATGAACTCCCTGCAAGGAGCCACCTTTGGAAGACACGAGGAGCTACTTCAGAACCTTATGAACTCCATATCTTGGAGGAACTCATAACTGGAGCAAGCCACAATGGAAACCTCCCAGGCGCTCAGTAACCTCACTACTAGTGATGCTTCTCCCTAGCCTACCCCGGCTTCCTGAGAACCCTCTGGAATGTTATGCTGGAGATCCTGGAACCTGCCGGGCGTTTCTCTCCTAGTGCTCCCTCATCTTTGAGCTACAGCCCTCTTCGGATCAGTCGAAGATAGAGTATCTTAGAATGCAGATGTCTGTAAGGGCGCTCGCTTGGGCTATGTGGGATCAACAATCGGTGTGGGATCAACAATCCGTAATTTGCCTCAGAAGAACCCTGTAAGTCCCCAACACCTTTATTCCAGAGAGAATCCGAAATCACCCGAGCCCTCTTGGGGATCATCAGGGACTGGCGACTTGTCTCCTCCTAAGCCCATGCAACTGGGCAATGACATCACTCGTTACCCACTAACACTCCTCTCCTCAGCTTTCGAGCCACTCCAGGGGGCAACCATCTTTTCGAAGTTGGACCTTTGGAACGCCTACCACCTGGTTCGGGTACTGGAAGGAGATGAGTGGAAGACAGCCTTCAACACGGCTAGTGGACACAACAAGTACCTGGTTATGCCGTTTGGTCTGACCAACGCTCCCGCAGTGTTCCAGGCCCTGGTCAACAATGTGCTCCGTGACATGTTGAACCAGTTTCTCGACGACATCCTTTTCTTTTCTTGGTCTGCTCAAGAGCATGTTCTCCATGTCCGACAAGTCCTCCAGCACCTCCTGTAGAACCAGCTGTTTGTTAATGCGGAGAAATGTGAGTTCCATCGTTCCACTATCTCCTTTCTGAGATCACTGCAGGGAACATTCAGATGGATCCTGACAAGGTGAGAGTGCAGCTGCAACGTTTCCTGGGATTTGCTTACTTCTACTGCCGCTTTAATCAGGTTTACAGCACCCTGGCCTCCCCCCTCTCTGCACTCACCTCTCCCAAAGTTCCGTTCATATGGTCCCCTGCTGCTGACTAGGCGTTTCTGGATCTGAAGCACTGTTTCAAAACAGCCCACATCCTGGTCCCATCCCTTCAGTTCGTGGTGGAGGTTGACGCCTCGGACATTGGAGTGAGGGCAGTCCTGTCCCAGCTTTCTGTCCAGGACCAAAAGCTGAATCCCTGCACTTTCCTCTCCCATCTTCTCAATTTCGCTGAGAGGAATTATGACGTGGGAAATCGGGAACTTCTGCCACAATAGCATTAGAGAGGTCTGATTAGGTCTGGCTCACAGCCGGCGTTCCAGTTAATCCCAAAGGTGTTCGATGGGGTTGAGGTCAGGGCTCTGTGCAGGCCAGTCAAGTTCTTCCACACTGAGTGCAACAAACCATTTCTATATGGGCCTCGCTTTGTGCACGGGGGCATTGTCATGCTGAAACAGGAAAGGGCCTCCTCAAACTGATGCCAAAGTTGTAAGCACAGAGTTGGAAGTCTAGAATGTCATTTTATGCTGTAGCATTAAGATTTCCCTTCACTGGAAATAAGGGGCCTAGCTCAAACCATGAAAAACAACCCCAGACCATTATTCCTCCTCCACCAAATTTTACAGTTGGCACTATGCATTTGGGCAAGTAGCATTCTCCTGGCACCCGCCAAATCCAGACTTGTCTGTCAGACTGCCAGACGGTAAAGCGTGATTCATCACTCCAGAGAACGCGTTTCCACTGCTCCAGAGTCCAATGGCGCCAGGTTTTACACCAGCCCAGCCGATGATTGGCATTGCGCGTGGTGATCTTAGGCTTGTGTGTGGCTGCTCGGCCAAGGAAACCCATTTCATGAAGCTCCAGATGAACAGTTCTTGTGCTGGCGTTGCTTCCAGAGGCAGTTTGGAACTCGGTAATGAGTGTTGATTTTTACGTGCTACGTGCTTCTGTGAGCTTGTGCGGCCTACCACTTCGCAACTGAGCTGATGTTGCTCCTAGTCGTTTCCGCTTCACAATAACAGCACTTACAGTTGACCAGGGCTACACTAGCAGGACAGAAATCTGACAAACTGGAAAGGTGGCATCCTATGACGGTGCCACGTTGAAAGTCACTGAGCTCTTCAGTATGGACCATTCTACTGCCAATGTTTGTCAAAGGAGATTGCATGGCTGTGTGCTCGATTTTATACACCTGTCAGCAACGGGTGTGGCTGAAATAGCCGAATCCACTAATTTGAAGGGGTGTCCACATACTTTTGTATGTATAGTATATATAGTGTGTATATACTTTATGTTCCTAATAATGAGTTGCACCCCTTTTTGCCCTCAGAACAGCTTCAATTCATCGGGCATGGACTCTACAAGGTGTCGAAAGCGTTCCACCGGGATGCTGGCCAGTGTTGACTCCAATGCTTCCCACAGTTGTGTCAAGTTAGCTGGATGTCCTTTGGGTTGTGGACCATTCTTGTTGGCAGACTCAACAGCCTTGGTTTCTCAAGTGACTGCCTTGCCTGGTTCTCTAACTACTTTGCAGACAGAGTTCAGTGTGTCAAATCGGAGGGCCTATTGTCCGATCCTCTGGCAGTCTCTATGGGGGTGCCACAGGGTTCAATTCTTGGGCCAACCCTTTTCTCTATATACATCAACGATGTCGCTCTCGCTGCTGGTGACTCTCTGATCCATCTCTACGCAGATGACACCATTCTGTATACATCTGGCCCCTCTTTGGACACTGTGTTTACTAACCTTCAAACAAGCTTCAATGCCATACAACACTCCTTCCGTGGCCTCCAACTGCTCTTAAACGCTAGTAAAACTAAGTGCATGCTTTTCTATCGAACGCTGCCAGCACCCGCCCACCGGACTATCATCACTACTCTCGACGGGTCCGAATTAGAATACGTGGACACCTACAAATACCTAGGCATCTGGTTAGACTGTAAACTCAACTTCCAGACTCACATCAACCATCTCCAATCCAAAATTAAATCCAGAATTGGCTTCCTATTTCGCAACAAAGCCTCCTTCACTCATGCTGCCAAACATGCCCTTGTAAAACTGACTATCCTACCGATCCTTGATTTCGGCGATGTCATTTACAAACTAGCCTCCAACACTCTACTTAGCAAATTGGATGTAGTCTATCACAGTGCCATCCGTTTTGTCACCAAAGCCCCATACACTACCCATCACTGCGACCTGTATGCTCTCGTTGGCTGGCCTTCATTATATATTCGTCGCCAAACCCACTGGCTCCAGGTCATCTATAAGTCTTTATTAGGTAAATCCCCGCATTATCTCAGCTCACTGGTCACTATAGCAACACCCACCCGTAGCATGCGCTCCAGCAGGTATATCTCACTGGTCACCCCCAAAGCCAACACCTCCTTTGGCCGCCATTCCTTCCAGTTCGCTGCTGCCAATGACTGGAATGAATTGCAAAAATCATTGAAGCTAGAGGTTCCTATCTCCCTCAATAACTTTAAGCATCAGTTGTCAAAGCTGCTTATCGATCACTGCACCTGTATATAGCCCTTCTGTAAATAGCCCACACTACTACCTCATCCCCATATTTATTTTTGTTATTTTCACAAATCTTGCACTCCAGTATATCTATTTGCACATCCTAATTTGCACATCCTTCATTCCTGTGTTAATGATGATAATCTGTAATTTATTTCACCACTACGGTCTATTTATTGTCCTACCTCCTAACCTTACTGCATTTTTGCACTACATTTTGCACTCTGTATATAGATTTTCTATTGTGTTTTTGACTATGTTTGTTTACTGTGTAACTCTGTGTTGTTTTTGTCGCACTGCTTTTGCTTTGTCTTGGCCAGGTCGCAGTTGCAAATGAGAACTTGTTCTCAACTGACCTACCTGGTTAAATAAAGGTGAAATAAATTTTGAAAAAACACACAGGAAACTGTTGCATGTGAAAAACCCAGCAGTGTTGCAGTTCTTGACACACTCAAACTGGTGCATCTGGCACCTACTAACTTACCCTGTTCAAAGGCACTTAAATATTTTGTCTTGCCCTTTCAGCCTCTGTATGGCACTCATACGCAATCGATGTCTCAATCGTCTCAAGGATTTAATTTTTTTACCTGTCTCCTCCCCCTGACAGATCCTAGCTTTCACCTGGTCAGTCTATGTCATGGAAAGAGCAGGTCTTCCTAATGTGTTCCTCAGTGCAGATGTTCCTCAGTGTAAATGTACTTTATGTCTATATCAGGATTAATCCCTATTCAAATGTAGTACAAAGTAGTGACACTGTTTAGCTTTCTTTTCTTGTTCTGAGCCTATTGAGCAAAAGTTGAAAGGTTGCACTTGCCTGAAGTAAAAACCTACAAAACAATCAGACCAATAAATGTATGGCCACTTTCAACTGTCTCACAGTTAACATAATTCTAGTTTATCTGCCGTTTCATGTTGGTCCCACTCAAGGCGTCCGATAGCTTTAATCTTGGACCTGCTTTATGATTTGTTGTGGATAACACCAAGCGAATCAGGGAGGCTCTCCCTACAATAAAGCACTAAGGGGGTGAACCAGAACTGTCACAGGAGAATTTAGATGCATACTTGATTGCTTTTAAAGTGAGTGCCACTGATATCTTGTGATCATGTTAAGTCTCTCTTGAAGGGCGAAAAGAGCCAGAGAAAAGCTCTCTAAAAGGGGCCGGAAATAGTAATCGCTGTGGAACAAGTTGCCAGTTGGAATAGTATTAAGCAGAGCCTAGCGGAGCCTGGCCCCCTGCGCATCGTGTGTGTGCTAATGTCACATTGATTATGCTGATCGTAAACTGCCTTTGTTTGTTCCTCCGCTCCCCTGTCCGTCACCCGTCTGCTGGGATGAGCCACAGTCACACTAAAAGCCGTCTTTTCCGTGTTTGCCACAATTCTAAGTTGCTGGGGAGGAGAAGGGCATTCCCATCGGAGGTCTCCCACTCACATTTCCCTCCCATTCTCATGTATTAATTGCTTTTTAATGTTTCCTTCTCTCCTGGATGCTGTTGCGTAAAAACAAATCAACAAGAATAAGGGCTTAAGAATTCCTCTGTTTGGGCCACGGCCCTGACTAAAAGGGTAGCCACTGAATAAACCATTAATGTAAGCTGGGGAATGAGGGAATCAGGATGGTAAAATACAAAGTAAAAACTGGAACCATTTGGCCTGCCGTATGCACTGTCCCAAGTGTAACAGTCCCATCTGTGTACGTGCCACATGAAGGGAATCTGGTGCGATGAGGATGGAGGATGCGTTGTTGATCCTATGAACAAATGTGACATTTGGGACATGTCATTTCCCCCTTGGGCCACGATATTTCCCTCATCTGCACCAACTTTGGGCAAAATCCTACTTTTCAGTATTCATTTTTAATATATGCACATGCACAGAAACCTTGTGTACTGAGTTCATTGCACATTGGTAGTACCATCTGTATGACTGCAACTGAGTACAATAGTATCTCCATTATAAACCAGAAGTATAATCATAAATTCCATTTGACTCCACCATCCACATTTAGTCTAATGTAATCACACTATAGTTCATTCATACAAACTTCACAAAATGACACCACAACCTCTAAGACATCTCTTATCAGAACTGGTAAGTGGTGGTTGATTCAACCTAGGCTCTGATTGTGTAATCCATGTTCTATAGGCCTATGTTCATCATCTATTCCAATCACGCACACTGCTTCCTGGACAGGACAGTGGTGGGTGTGTGCGGGGCAGAAATATTTGATCTGGTCGTGAGCGCATGGGGCGTGAGGGGGTCACCGAGTGTTTGGGCTTGAGTTACAGGGCTAGCATCTGCCATCCGGACATCAGGCACTCTTATCCATCATTGACCAGCTCCACAGCCAGCGTTTGTTTGGAGTCTCTGGGCCAGAGAAGAATAAAATTAGCTTGATGATTAAGTTCCTCCTCAGCTCCGGCGGGAATAAGACCCACCATTTATTTTCATTACTTCCCCTAGTTGTATGGAGTCTCTCCATTAATTTCCCTGAACTGTCCAGATGCCTGCCTGTCTGTATCCCTCTCCTGAACATGGAAGGGTTGTTGCATAGTGGGGTGTGATGTGTTGTCATTTCCAGTATTGTGCACGTTTAATCAAAGATATTCCCTCGTAAAAACAGGACTTTTTTTTAAAAAAAATTTTATCTGGAATCATTCCACATAACCTTATGACATAAAATATTGGCTTGTCCTTTTATAAGCTATTCCTCAGAATATCTTGTAAATGGGCAAAGGCAATAAAAATGTATTCTGTCAATACATGAGATTTTATTTCTATCATTGCTATGCCCTAAGCCTGGTCCTCTGTAACAAATATGTTGTCATATGCAGGACTTGATATTTGAATAACAGAAGCAAAAAGTACTAACCTAATGCACCATGAGAGAGTAGACCCCATGCTACATCGATTCACAACTGAGATTAAGTTATCAACGGTGTAGCCAACAAACGAGACAAAGGCACCCCTAGCCAAATCCACCCACTGTTTTCCAAGCAGTTAGCAACAGGTGCACACAATCAATCAATTAGTCTGAACAAGGTCACAGCAACCCCACACAGTTCCATGCAAACAATGACAAGATTACACGCCTGTAATTAACATCAATATAATGCAAGCAAAGTCCATTCACCATTGACAACTATATCCTATTTAGCTGATTAGTTCTACTGTCATCAGTAAATAATTATTATAAGGGGACTTTAGGATATTAATGCAATTCTAAGAGTATCTGTGCAGCAGACTCAGAAGCATCATGTGCTGTAACCATGCCAGCCAAAGTGACTGTGTAGCCACTTATACAGTATGGCTGGGCTGGGCCTCAGGAGTGTAGAAGGACATGGTGGGATAGAGTGGAAACCATAGCCAATCTCTGTCTTTAACACTCATATGCACGTTTGCATGCACAGATGCATACACAGTGAGAGAGATTGCCCCTCTTAAGTGAAGACATCTTGTACTTCTGTAGCATTAACACCCTTGACCCCAGTGTAAACATGTGTGCTAAGCCACAGTGAAGAGAGCCCTGTGGCCCTTTGCTCACAGCACCTCTGCTGAGACAATCAGTGACCCCACCTCCGCCCCTGCCACCCCTGGACTGATCCTCAACACCCCCCTTCCCCCCACCTCCCCACCTGGGCTGGCTTTCACCACCAACCAAGTGAAGAGAGAGCTGGAGAGACTACACCAGTGGAAAGCGGCGGGCCCTGATGGCATCAGCCCAAGGGTGCTGAGGGTCTGTGCTGACCAACTGTGTGGAATACTCCAGCGTCTTTTCAACCTTAGCCTGAGCCTAGAAAGGGTCCCTGTGCTGTGGAAAACATCCTGCCTCGTCCCAGTGCCCAAGAAGGCACACCCCACTGTCCTGAATGACTTCAGACCTGTAGCGCTAACATCCCACATCATGAAGACCCTGGAAAGGTTAGTCCTCGCTCACCTCAGACCCCTGGTGTGTTCATCAATGGACCCCCTGCAGTTTGCATACCAGCGCAACATCGGGGTGGATGATGCAATCATCTACCTTCTGCAGAGGGCCTACTCTCACCTGGACAACGCAGGTTGCACTGTGAGGGTCATGTTTTTTTACTTCTCCAGTGCCTTCAATACCATTCAGCCCCTGCTACTGGGTGAGAAGATGAGGAGGATGAAAGTGGAAGCACCCTTAGTCTCCTGGGTCACGGACTACCTGACCGGTAGGCCACAATTTGTGCGACTACAGAGCTGTGTGTCAGAACGGGCAGTTAGCAACACAGGGGTCCCCCAGGGTACGGTCCTGTCCCCCTTCCTGTTCACCCTCTACACCTCAGACTTCAGATATAACTCTGAAATATGCCACCTACAGAAGTTCTCGGATGACTCTGCTATTGTAGGGTGCATCAGGGGTGGGCAGGAGGAGGAGTACAGGAGCACAATCAGTGACTTTGTGTTGTGGTGTGAGCAGAACCACCTTCAGCTCAACATCAGCAAAACTAAGGAGATGGTGGTGGACTTCAGGAGAACCAAGGCACAACTGACTGCCGTCCCTATAAAGGGGATGGATGTGGAAATGGTTGAGTCATACAAGTTCCTGGGTGTCCATATGGACAACAGGCTGGAATGGGCTGGTAACACCGGGGCCCTGTACAAAAAGGGCCAGAGCCGACTCTACTTTCTGAGGAGGCTCAGGTCCTTCAACGTGTGCAGTAAACTACTGCATACCTTCTACCAGTCTGTGGTGGCCAGTGCCATCTTTTTGCAGTGGTGTGCTGGGGAGCAAACATCAAAGCCGGTGATGCTTCTCGGGTAAATAAGCTGATCAGGAAGGCTAGCTCTGTCCTGGGGATGAGCCTTGACACTCTAGAGGAGGTGGCGGAGAGACGGATCCTGGCCAAACTGCTGGCCATCATGGACAACGTCACCCACCCTCTGCACGCTATGGTTATGACGCAGAGGAGCACTTTCAGTCACAGACTGATCCCACCACGGTGTGCCAGAGAGCGCTACAGGAGGTCCTTCCTGCCGGCGGCTATGAGACTATATAATGCCTCACCGGGGTGCCGTGCCGTCGGCAACATAGATCTGGAACTGTTGGGGTGCTAGGACCTAGTTTAACAATTATGCATCCATCCGTGAGTAACTCTGGTCCGTCAGCACTCATCCACTCAGGACCTATTTATTCATACAGGTCTGTATATACATACTCATGTACAGTTGTTATATTATATCACATGCAATATTGTAAGTAATTATTGGACGTAGGCATTCACTCAGGAATACATATTAGTATCCTGCCAGTTGCACCTTTTCTCATTGCTTTTAGTATATCGAATGTGCAATAAGTGCAGTTGTCTGTAATTAAACCCTGCGCACTAGTAAGGGAATTACTATTATTACCCCAAATGATATCATACACACATTTAGCTATTAAAGTATCTCTTCCTGTCATTTACCTGTACAGTTTGTGTAAACATGCAAGTATTCACTTATCTGTAAATATAACTGTATACCTAACTGTACAGCTAATTTAACCATGCAAAATTTTCACTTACCTGTTCATTTACCCAGTCTGTCTATTAAGTAAACTATTATTACCCTCGCTCATATCATACGCATTTTTAGCTACTGAAGTATTTCTCTGCCATCGACCTGTATAGTATAGTTAACCATCCAACATCCACCAATGTATAGTGTACATATTCAGCCAACCACTCATACTATGCAATGTCTTTTTATAGCTTTTTTTGCACTCCAGATATCTTGTATTTCTATACTTTTTCATACTGCCGCTCTATGTATCATGTACCGTGTATCTGTCTTTTGTGTACTTTCGTTGTGGCATTTTGCACCTGCCCTGTGTTTTTGTTGTAGCTGCTTGACAATGAAATTTCCCCCCCGGGGGATCAATAAAGTACCTATCTATCTATCTATCTATCTATCTATCTAATGCAGAACACCCAGACCTTTTGGTAAATGTACTACACGAGAGAGCGGGGCTTTTAAGTCCAGCCTCCCCTCAACTGGGAGAGGAGAGCAGAGGAGAGTAGGGGGGCAGGGACACAGCGGAGGGACAGGACATGACAGGAGGTGCACAACACAATGGCCTTGAACTGGAGCTGTGAAAAGAAAGATCCACTCACAGACTTGGCACTTTAACCCCACCATTTTTCTTTTTTTTCACTCTTTTTCATTGTCTTGTCCAGCTCCCTCTCTCTTTCTTGTTCTCTCTTCCGCTCTCTCCTTCATTCTAAGTATATTATGTAAACATTTTTTATTTTGTAATGATGAGACCACTACAACGCATGGCAGTTCTGTGTTAACACTTCCATCCTCAGATAATGATAACAAACCACGGCAAGAAAGAGAAAGAGAGAGAGATAGAGAGAGAGAGAGGCAGAGAGAGAGAGAGATAGGCAGATATAAAGAAAGAGAGAGAGAGTGAGAGAGGGAGGCAGAGAGAAAGAAAGAGAGAGGGAGAAAGAGAGAGAAACAGAGAGGAGAGAGAGCAGAGAGCATGGAACAGAGAGCATTGAGCAGGGTAGAATTACATTACTTCCCAGAACCGTTGTATGCCAAGGAGAGGAAGCGATTTTCTCGATTGTGTCTCTGTGTTGTGTCCTTGTCCTCCCCCGAATGCCTGGATAGAGGGGTCCTGGAAGATGGGTCAGAGGGGAGAAAAGGAGGTGTGTGTGTGTGTGTGTGTGTGTGTGTGTGTGTGTGTGTGTTACTCATGATGAGGATGTCAAATAAAGGGAAGAAAAGGTTGATTTCCCCAGCTGAAGGCACCCTGGGATGTGTAAGCAGGAGGAAATGTCAGTTTCCCCAGCTGAAGGCACCCTGGGATGTGTAAACAGGAGGAAGTTGTAGAAGGAAGGGGAGAGAGGAGGTTACCACTGGTACCAGAGTAACAGCTGCCCAGAGTAACAGCTGCCCAGAGTAACAGCCTGTCCATGCTTATTTCTACAGCCAGTTAAAACAAATTGCAGTCATGTTTCAATCGCAGGGCCCCGATTCCTCTGACCTTCTTAGCTCTCTTTCTAGCTACAATGTTATTCCTGCTCCAAATTATCTCAATTACTGCTAAATAAATATCTTTACACTTGGGATGTAATCTGCTCTCCAGTTGGTCTCCGCCTCCCGTGTTTGACGATTTTATAAAACAGATCTCAGGTTTTCCTAATCATAAATGGAGTGATGTAATTATCAAGTTAAACTCATTTTGATAACCTTTTGCCATGCTGGCACACATGATTCATGGTTCTATGTATTCATAAGAGATATGGTTTACACACAATGAAGATGTCTATACCTAAATAGAAGCATGCTCTTTTATCTAGAATTGACTTAGAACCTGGCAGACCCTCCCTAAAACCCCTCATCTCCATAAAAGCCTGCTTGAACTGGTAAAACCTGAAACGGAATGTGTCTACCGTTGTCACATCTGTCACAGAAAGCACTGAAGTCAAGGAGGCCCCTGAACTGAACTTTTCTCTGCGGAAACTCTCCCTTTTGTATCTCTGCCGTCTCCATCCCATGTTGTGCTGCTGATTGCGACGCTGGAACCTTTGTAACCAGAGAGGCTGTTTGAGTTTGTCTCCATGAGTTTCCTCCCTGCACGGCTGGGACTGACTGACTGGCCCACTGGCTTTTCATGTAGCCGATTGGAAGCAGATGTGGAGGGCTTACGGCCATGTGTCATCACTCACCCTGTGGCTCCACCTCTCGTCCATCCCTCCGTCCCCCATCCCCACCAGGCCCTCAGCCTACCTGCCTCCACCTCCTCAACCCGTCACCCCTTTAGGGGGAGACAATGAACATCAATTGGGACAAATCAGCATTTCACCAGACTCAGCCCATCCCCAACCACCTCCATAGTGGGACATTTCAGTGCTACACAACTGGGGGTTACGGCTTAGTTCACCGTACATTTACAACATATCTTATTCTGTTCAATCTAGGAACAGTAGCAGTGGTACTAGTAGCAGCGATGGCAGAAGACCAGAGCAAACATGGAGAGCATCTAAAGCTGTTGTCTGTAAATGACCTGAACTGCCTTTGTAATAGACATGCAGCAAAGGAGAGGAAAAGGAACTGCCACATATATTTCTCTCCACCCATTTCTCTCCATTTCTCTCTATTCTCAGAAGTCCAGGCCTCCACCCACCCACCCATCCATCCATCCACCAGTGTTACACCGCCTCCCAGCCCAGTCTGCTCCACTCTGACCCCAGCCGCATACACCTCCCTGGGCCTTTGAGCGAGCCAGCCCGGCCTGCACCACACTCTGACAAATGAGGTGGTGGCTGAGCCTCTGTCTACAGGGGGCTTATTGGAGGACAGGCCTACTAGTTGGTGGGAGGATTCAGGGGGGAGTAGCCATGCAGTGTGTTAGTTAACCTGCCTTGGACTGCTGCTGCCCATACAGGCCTCCTCCTTCGCTCCCACACAAAGCATTCCACCACCACATAACATTCACAGAGGGATGGAGGGGACTTGGGTTGAGAGCAGGGGGAGAGGGGGGATGATGTGGGTAGAAAGACAGACTCAGTGCCAGGCTGGGGGTCTCTTTGTGAATTTGCCCTGGATGATTGGTGTCAGGGGGGGGTGTGACAGAGTTGTCACGTGGGGACAGGCAGAGCTGATAGAACAGCGCTGGGAGTACAGACAGGGCAGCTGTCCAGCCAGTGGAGAAAGGACCGCACGTCCACAGCTTATTGGTCGTGACAGCCTTCACACTGGGGCTGTGACACGAGCTGTGGGATTCGTACTTCTACACACATGTAGTGTAGTGGACAGCCACCACTGTGTCTGGGCTGTTGTGGGGGCTTTTCTTGTCTTCTTCATTCAATGAGTAGAAGACAGTCTGCAGTGGCATTACCAGCATATCAAGTTTGTTGGAGATTCCTTTGGTTTCATTGATAAGCTGTTGATCCACTGAAATTAATCCAATCAATCAATAGACAAGAAGGGAAATAACTATGTGAGAATGTTGCTAATTTTCTCTGACTCGTTACATTTTGAATGCTCAGCAGGACAGGTGTCACGCCTACTCCTGCTCCCTCCCTCTGGCGCTTGACCAAGCCGGTCTACTAACCTCCGGTCCTGGCTTCATTATTACACACACCTGGTCGTCATTCCCTCCTTGATTACTCCCCCTTTATTCAGCCCTCAGTTGTCTTCAGTCACTAGGTCTTATTGTTTTCTCTCACGTTCAGTACGCTCCTATTGTTTGTTCATCCATATTGGTTCTTTATTAAACTCACCTTCTGCACCTGTTTCCTGACTCCCGGCGTATACGTTACAACAGGAAAATTATCCAATTCACACTTATCAAGAGAACATCCCTGGTCATCTCTACTGCCTCTGATCTGGCGAACTCACTAACCACAAATGCTTTGTTTGTAAATGAGGTCTGTGTTGGAGAGTATCCCTGGCTATCTGTAAATTTAAAAAAAACAAGAACATTGTGCCGTCTGGTTTGCTTAATATAAGGAATTTGAAATGATTTATACTTATACTTTTACTTTTTGTACTTAAGTATATTTACTCAAGTAGTAGTTTACTGTGTGACTGTCACTTTTACGTGAGTAATTTTCTATTAAGGTATCTTTACTTTTACTCAAGTATAACAATTGGGTACTTTTTCCACCACTGGTGGTTTAGTGGTTTTGCACGGGCAGCAGCATCAGAGAACAGGGGTTATCAGAACACCAGCTCCCAGTGCTACCTGCCTACCTGCCTACCTGCCTACCTGGGAGATTTAGAGGTGATGCTTAGTTGCTCTCTCACAAAGATGCACGTGGCGAATACAGAGGAGTTCAAAAGCTCGGGCCCACACTGAGAGATGAGAGATATGTGGACATTTTCTGTAGGAAGTATGTCTGTTGGTCTGAGAATGAACTGCAGAATGGGGCGGCAAGTAGCCTATCAGTTAAGAGTGTTGGGCCACTAACCGAAAGGTCGCTGGTACAAAATAATCCCAGAGCCGACTGGGTGTTTAAATCTGTCGCTCTGGATAAGAGCGTCTGCTAAATGACTAAAATGCGGCTTGTTTAACACACTGACTGCAACAAGGAACACAAAAAAATAGGCTACAATATGTTAAGTTACTGGTTTACTTATCATCTTCAGGAAAGCATGTTGGGAATCATAAGAGTGTATCCATGGCTAATGCTACACCTTGAAAGCATTTCAGATGGAGAGAAACATATGCTTACTCACTCCATCACCCGCCCACACATATCCACAAATACACACAGGCAAGACACACACACATGCACGCACTCTGTGCAACACCTGCTTAAGACCTAAAGAGTGGATTGCATAAAATGGATACTCTGCAGGTGTGAGATAGGGCCTGGTTTATCTGTGTCTATTTTGGTTTCAAAGAGTCCTCTGTCCCCTCTTATCTCTTCCACCTGACAGTACTGCTCTCCTCTTGCGAATGCACGGGTCTAAAGTGCTTTCTGAGAACCGCCCAAGAGCCTGCTCTTCAGCTCCTATCTCTGTGCTCTTGACCCATGAGCAGCCGTAGAGAGCCCAAATGGAAACTCACTGCTCCATGGGCTCACCATCATCAACCTATAACAGCTTTCCATTCCGGCGCTAGCACAACTGAAAACATGTTGATGGTTCTGGGAGGCTACAGGTAACAAGGAGAAACCAAAAGAGGGTGAGGCTCTGTGAGTGCAATGCAATTACTAAAAATAAATACCTTACCCTTTCAGTTATTTCTTCAACAAGCAGTGCTTAAGCCTAAATGCCACTCTTTTAATTGACTATAAGACTTCAAAGCACAGGAAAGCTTGAGTTCAAATTAAAATCCACTCCAAAAAAGAATATATACATTTTTACAATAAAGGATGTTCTGTTTTTATGCCAGCATCCTAAACAGGACTCCATATTCTAAGGAGCTTGTCAAATGGTTCTATGATGTGCCCTAACAGCACTCAGTGTTGTACTGACGGGGAGCTAAAAGCTCATATTTATTTTTAATTCCTCTTCAATGCGTGGCCCCTGCACCTTTATCCAGGATTTATATTTGACATCTGCTCCCCCCTGCAATTAACCTTGATGAAATTGGGAACACTATCTTTTGAGTGTTTTTTTCCCTCCCCTTCCTTTACCCCTCAATGTTACTTTTCAGCAATTGAAATCAGGGTAATGACTCTGAAAGGAAAAAGAATGTTCTTTCAATAGATAATTAGGGAGATTGGTTTACCAGGCCCACTCAAGGCCCATTCACATGCAGAGTTTGAGCCAGGGCCGTTGTCTGCAAGGTCCAAGGGTTCCCCAGAGAGACATTCCCCTCTGTTTCATTTCTCTGAGCAGGTGCCTGGCAGGTAGTCAATGGAGACGCCGGTCCTGGAAATAAGATGCCCCCGGCCAGAGGTCAACATCAGAGGTCAGGGGTCAGGATCCCAAGGTCATTAGGTCAATGGTCAGATGACTGGAAATTCATCTTGGATCTGCTTCTGTTGGGGTGAAGGAGACATAGAACAGGATATGAAGAGGCTTCCTTCAGTCAATGATCGACTACTACGCCTCTCTGTTCCACTCGTATTTCTAATACACTTGGCGCGAGCATACAGATGTACACACAATTGACATAGAGCCAATCCCTATATGTTTAATTACCTAATTAGCTACAATACTTTATCTAGACATCATTCGTTTTCCACCCTCTCTTATTTTTCAAATATCCAGTGGAAAATCTGATTTGTTTATTTTCATAACTTTCCAACAGTCATCTGCATCCTTCTGCATAAACTCACTCATGTAAGATTAACAGAATATTGATTGATTTCACCCACCTCTGCTCCCCATAGATTTTATAATAACAAATGTCCACCGGCATCATAAATTTACACAGGGCCCAGTTCACCAATTAATACAGGTTCCAGGGTCAAGGGTCGCATGCGCTGTGATTTCTAATTAAATCTCAGATGAGGAAAAGTGATCTGTTATTGCCCATAGGCCTGCTAGTGCTAGCATCGCTTGACACATGGAGGACTAAACCCATCCAGGCCAGGCCAGAGCCCTGGGGAAATACTCTACAAATGACTGTGCACTGAGAAGCCTGAGGAGCGAGCCACAACCAGGGGGGTTACATTCAGGGAAAAGTACAGGGAGTTCTAACCCTTTTCTATTCGTCAACATTCTGCCACGGTTCCTGGGGGAACCGGGGCTTACCGGCTCTCCTTACATAGGGTCGGCAGTGGACTCCTGCTCCAGAGATATGTAACTAAATCTCTGTCCGACCGCAAACCAGGGTTGGCAACTTGGGCTCTGTTGCTCCAGGGCAGGTTTGAGCCGTGATTTTAACTGTACACTTCCGGCAGAGCTGGTTTCGTCAGAGCTAAGTCGTCTAACGGGGACTGTGGAAGGACAGTGTGTTTCATAATATCATCTTAGCCATCTAACGGGAACTGTGGAAGGACAGTGTGTTTCATAATATCATCTGAGTCGTCTAACGGGGACTGTGGAAGGACAGTGTGTTTCATCATATCATCTGAGTCGTCTAACGGGGACTGTGGAAGGACAATGTGTTTCATAATATCATCTTAGCGCCTCTACTACAGTCATATAAAATTTGACCAAATATTGCAACTATTAAAAAGTTATACATGTGGCAGGCAGACATTGGCAACAATATTATGGTCCTGTCTATTGGTTTCCCTCTCATTAAATAGAAAGCCAAGACACATATCTACCTCTTAAAGGGATACTTTGAGATTTTGCCAAGGAGTTAGAGATCGTGAGCCAATGCAAAATAGCAGGGGCTGTATATGAGGAATGTCTCTTAACATATCTTACTGGCCTAGCATATGCCAGTTATAGGAAACCCATAGCATCAGTCAGGGCATACTGTCCAGTGAGGTCAAAGGCTAGGAAGGTCAAAGGTGTAATCCTCCTCTCATCATGAAGTGCATTAACATCTTCTCTGTGTCCATCTGATCCAGATGGCTTAGTAGAACTCTGACAGCTGCCACTACTGTGCAATGTCTTGGATTCCAAATCGCTATAGAGAATATAGTTCCATCTTTATGACATCATATATCAAAGGAATATTGCTGTGTGGAGAGGTGTTCCTATGGGTGTGCACAGAGAATAGGCAGAGGTTGCATGCATTCGCTGTTCATTGATTCATGGTTCGCGACCTAAGCTTGTACAGCTTTTTCTCTTCACCTAGATTTGAACGTTCCTGTTCCCGACCTCTCCTGTTTGAAAAGTCTAAGAGTAGGAGTCTATGGAGAGGTAGTGAGCAATCATGAGGTCATTATTTCATTATGATACCATTACCGAAATTAGCCGCCTTGTTTGTTGCCATTGGCAGCAGACCATAATCCGTGAAGCAGCAAAGAGACTGGAAATAATTGTCTAAGTAATCGAGCCTTAACAGCTTAGGTCGGTGTATATGTGTGGTATTGTAACAATATGGCTAAGAAAATGATAGGATTTCCTTTTTCATTTGATACTATATCCCATAGTGAAGAAATTGAGTTTCCAAGTCTCTATAAATGATGATAGAAAATTCTCCATATCTGCATAGCAACAACTATCGTCCTAGTTTTTAACAAAATCTATCAAATTTGGTCCACAGGCTGAAAACCATAAATCACAGCCTCTCGTCAACCAATCAACACTACACATAAATAGAGGAACCAATCTCCCGTATCCAAACACATTTGTTTACAGGGGCATGGCCTGCCAGGCATGCCTATAGCCCAAGCAGTGGAGCAGTTCCAAGTGAAACTGGCATCAGCCCCCCGCTGTGAGCTTTGAGTCCCCCCTACTCTGACCAGAGACCTCTGACTTGAACCCCTACTTGAACCTGCTGCTCTCACTCAGCAACACATAAATCACCTGGCTCTCAGCAACCTCTCCGGCCTGCAGCGCACTGCTGAACTTGACTCCACGGAAATAAAGTCTGTAACGGGATACAAAAACTAATCCGGGCCTGAACAATTGCTGGCATACTGGGGCCCAGAGGTGCTGATACCCAGTGATGAACGCAGCCTCTGTTGTAAGGCCTCATCGGCATCAAGGCACTTCTGGGTGCTAGCCTAGCCTAGCGCCTCGCACCAGAGGAACCAGTCAGGGGCCGCCTGCTCTGTTGTCGTCTGCTGCTGATGAAGACATAACCTGTCAGACCAGAGGCCCTCTACTCGTCTGAATCTCTCAATCTTTCTCTCTCTCACACACACACATACAATCTCTCACTATCTCTAGAGAAATGTTCTCTCCTCCACACACACCCCCTCTTTCTTTTGCTTACACACACATGCACACACATACAAATTTCTGTTCCCTCCACTGAGTCACTGATAAGGCAACAGTTCTCTATTAGTGCTCCTAGCAACAAAACACCCCAAACAACATAAAAGCAACAATTTTCTCTACTTGGTCCACAATATTAAGAGACCCATTTATTTGTTGTATTCTAGGCCCAACAAACTACACAAACCCTACTGCCCCCATGACAGTTCAGTTCCCTAGATTTATGTTTGTTTGACACAGGCCAGTGATGGAGGAATGTCTCAGTGGTCTAGTCTCCTCACTGAGCCGCCACTGTTCCTCCAGATAACATCCGGCACCAGGCATACAGAGCCACGGGCCCTGAGACACACCTTTATGACTTAAGTACCTGGCCTCATATCAGCAGCCATCAGCTCAAAGACACCACCCATGTCCTCCAACCTGTTTACCCCTCTTCACCACACACACACACACAAAAGGATCCAAACATTTCAAAGGTCCATGTATGCATGGCACTCAAGGATACAGAAAGCACCTCCTTCTAGGCTGCCCACGATAACTGAAATAGAGCAGTAACTAGCCAATTGCTTTGCCCTAGTTTTTGTCAGGCCCGCAATCTGGAGGCCACGCACTGCAAGCCTTTGTACGTGGCCAAGACTGCCAAAGATCAGCACCACCAGCTTGCACCTACATCCGAGGCTGTCTAAGCGTGCCACGGGGGGCTGGTACTCAAATGAGCAGCCCACTCCCAAAATGAGCACCTCCCCTTGACCTCCCCCACAATAACAATAACTGGCATCAAACCGGGCCCCCGAGTGGTGCAGTGGTCTAAGGCACTGCATCTCAGTGCTAGAGGCGTCACTGCATACCCTGGTTCAATCCCGGGCTGTATCACAACCAGACGTGATCAGGAGTCCCATAGGGCGGCGTACAATTGGCCAAGCGTCGTCCGGGTTAGGGGAGGCCGGGGTAGGCCGTCATTGTAAATAAGAATTTGTTCTGACTTGCCTAGTTAAATAAAGGTTACATTTTTACAAAAGCTTCCACTTACACAATAATGTTTATACATGTGTGCTGCTGGTGAGACCACTTGTCTCACCTCACTGGCTATCAGGTCAACTAGGCGGTCACGTACAAAACAGCAGCCATTCACAATACGGGCAATAGACTCCATTACATTTTACTTATGTAGAATACAAAATGGGTCATGGTTTTGTTGGTAGAACTTGCAGCCTCACCTTAACAGTAAAGGTGAGAATGTCCTCAGCAATGGCAGCATTCTGGTACATGGGATGGTACATGGGATGGCAACATTGTGTAAATACATTTTATTTTCATGGAAATGGGATTTTATTTATTAGTGTGGATTCACACACACACACACACACACACACACACACACACACACACACACACACACACACACACACCCCTCTGGACAACAGACTAGCAGGACTGCAGGGATGACCAGATGGCATAAATCAAATCTCCTGAATAGCTTGTGGGTAAACTGCAGTGCCGCGACAATCAGTGCAACCCAGGTATACAGCTAGGACTTCTACTGATAGGTCTGATAGCACACCAGAGTCTGTCTATATCATCATCAGACATGCTGTACATTCTTATTGACTTTTAAATCAAATAAAGAGTACAAAAGGGAAAACGGCACGACAATGTAATTTTACCTTGCCTATTACTAAATTAGAGCCCTTTAAATCGGAGTTCTATCCTCAAGTAAAAACGTTCAAGATCTGAGTTGTTTTAGCACTAATCTACCAAAACGTTCTACCACTAATCATATATAAAGAACCCTACATAGTTGAAGAAACACTAGTTACATTGACTTTAAATATTTCCCAAAGGGCCCTGCGAGGTCTGTAGGTTTAGTGTGTGCTAGGTACACCATTGAATTTAACACGGGTTAGATTTTTCAAACACTTACAGTCTAAACACAGTCTTCTGTAAATAGCTTTCAGCCACAATCCAAGACGCATTCACTCACATACTGTTCATCTCAAGGCAGCAAGATCAGAGGTCAGAGAGGCCACGTACACTTATGTCCTTCCTCCATAGCCTAGAACAAGAACCCCTAACTTTGAATTAACATCTCTATTGATGTCCAAAGTCAATCCACATTGAAACTTACAAAAGAGGGAGAAAGAGAGAGAGAGGGTGCATAGAGTCAACTGCTCCTATTTGACCAAGAAGAAAGAGCGTATCATGCACTGTGCATTTTTTCTGATGGACAGACCACTCCACTCTTTCTCTGACGGTCACAGCAACAACAAGAGATGAGATGAGTTATCAGGGAGTGAGGGTAATACAATCAGAGTGTCCCGTTCAGACCGGACCAGAGTTGGACGCTCTAAGAGAATGAGGGCCGTTTTGCGGCCAGAGACTGTTTTTAGCTGGAGCAGCAGATTTCTTTGAGGTAGCAGCCTATTCGGAAGGAGATTACAGTGGCTCTGTACATTACAATACTGTAGCAGAAGTGCATTACTGGTGGCACCCACTGTCCAAATTGTGCCTCCCTTGTTAATATATACCCTAACAGTGCTTTTGATTTTATTTTCATTTTTCTCTTCCTCGTCCCTGAATCGGATTAGGATCGATCGCAGCAGCCGTGGGCGCGGCGGCCAGAATAGTGCTGCTGGGTGATTGTAGCGCTGCTCAGCCTCAGAAAGTATTCAGGCAACTAAATAGAATGATTTGCCCTTAGATGTCAAATTTCCGAGACAAGGATGTCAATACCAATTAGATTGTCTACAGTTGCTGTAGTTACGCAGATTTCCCCCCCACCTCACCCCATTCTCCACCCACTCTTTCTAACATCTGCCTTTTTTGCACGACGAGGCAGAGTGGTGGTCTCTGCGAAACCTTTAACTCCAAATCAGTTTTCTGACTGGCACTATGCAGACATTATCCTAGCTCTATTAGGATCTCTAGGGGAGATGGCCTGAGGGGGAACTTAGGGGCCATGGGGGGTGGGAGGAGGGGGGACATTGTCTTACAGAATCTTTTGGTATCTACTGAAAGGTCAGTGTCTGCCGGTTAAAGGTCCAGCGACGGAGCAAAAGCCCATTGGAGCAAAAACACAAACAACAGGGAGGAGTGGGCGGAAAATGGGTTAATGAACAAATGCAATTAAGAGAGCGGGAGGGAGGGAGGAGAGGGAGAGAGAGAGGAGAGGGAGAGAGAGACAGAAGCCTTAAGTGCTAACATGGCGAACAGATGTGACCAATGTTGGCCTGATGTAAGACTAGAGACACACACACGTACTACTACAACACGCCAGGCCATGAGGACTTGACTGCACCAGACCTCTGCTCAGGTCACTTCAGACAATGCATGGGACTACATACACATATACAACAAGGAAATACAGTAGTAGTAGCCCAATACATGCATAAAACATTACATCCAAAATACATGCACAAAAGACACACACACACATTCACACAGCCTACACACACACCCACACATGTAAAAAAGGTTATGTGTTACGTGTTACGTGTACTCATGTCTACATATTGTACAGCTGCTGTTACGTGTACTCATGTCTACATACTGTACAGCTGCTGTTACGTGTACTCATGTCTACATACTGTACAGTGCTCAAAAGGGCAGATACACTGGACCCATATGTAACCTAGTTACCTAGTACCTATGGAGGCACAAAAGACACAAGCCTGTTCACAACAACAAGATCACAGCTTATTTAGAAGTAAGATAGAAACAGATATGTATGGACTGCATTCATATGGATTCTGGCTAGCCATGTAACTCAACTCCTGAAAGTATCCAACATGAATACGAGTATTTAACAGCACATTAATAAGGTATGAGATGTGACGATTAACCAAGGTCTTGCCTATTAATAAACAACCGAATGGCTTGCAATTAGCTAAATGGACTGATGAATATCGCTGGACAATGCTGAGGCCTAGCCAACATGCGGTTACATCCTACAGTATGTGCTGATCGTAGCCAACTGAGGAAGTGAGCATTTCTGAGGGTGGCAGTCATGAAGCAGATCAGAAACAGATGCCACACATATGACAGGCAGCTCTGTGTTCCCAAACAATGTGCTTCTTCAGATTAATCAGGTCTGGCAAGAGAAACTCTGTGGTGATTAGTTGTCCTGGGCTGCGTTCAAAATGGCACCCTATTCCCCTACTTTTGACCAGAAGTAGTGCACCATATAGGGAATAGAGTGCCATTAGTGACGCAACCCTGGTCTTATCGGAGTGGCCATTAGGACGTCTCGTCTGACAGCTCATTCAGCTGTTGTTGTGTTGAAGCAGCCCCAACTCCTGAGAGGCCACTGAATCAAAGACCCTCTTCTTTACTGCAGAGCACAGAAAAGACTAATTCAAAGGCATTTCAGCTTACTGGGTCAAGTTGTCTGTACTGTGGCATTGGGAAATAAATTGTATAACAGTAAAATCAATGTTATTTATCTTCAGACGAATAGAACTTTTAACTGTCCTCTACATTTATGTCACGTGAGGGTGCATACCTCGACCAAGACGCAGCGCAGGGATTATAGTTCCACATTGTTTTATTTATTTACTATGTAATAAAATCACCAAATGAACGAACTATACAAAACAAACACGATAGACAAAAACGTCACGTTCACCAAACGGACGTAACAAAAAGTTGCACACTTACTTTCACCGTGACTTGCGAAACATACGACAACGACCCACAACCCAGTGTGAAAATTACAAACCTATGTAGGATCCCTAATTAGAGACAATGCGCAGCAGCTGCCTCTAATTAGGGATCCAACGCAAACCACCACCAGAAAGAATAGGCCTGTCAGACTCTGACCATGGTTACATAGAGAAGCAAATAGGCTTCTCTATGGCCAGAGCCTGACAATTTATTAATCTTTTTTTTTTATAAACAACCTTGTCCATGGCATTGAACAAATACAAAGGAGAATATAAATATGTATATAAGCTTGTATAATTCTTTGAAAAGCACTTTTTAATATTTTTGTTGTAGTTGATATTTTTATATTAATGACTCTTAATATTTCACTACTTTTGGAACAGCACAAAATTATTTTTATATTTACAAGTAACCAATTCCCGTGCCTGGCTTGAGTTAACATCTACAGTTCCCATTAGCTAATTGACACCTCATTACAGGAAGTCAGTTCCATCCTAGAATGAATCTGCAAAAGATATATCACATACAGCGGGTGAAATAAGTATTGAACACGTCACCATTTTTCTCAGTAAATATATTTCCAAAGGTGCTATTGACATGACATTTTCACCAGACAACCCAAGTAATCCATACATACAAAGAAACCAAAACAAATAAGTTCAGAAATTCAGTTATGTGTAATAATGTGAAATGACACAGGGAAAAAGTATTGAACACACTTACTGATATTTATTTAATACTTTGTACAAAAGCCTTTGTTGGTAATGACAGCTTCAAGACGCCTCCTGTATGGAGAAACTAGTCGCATGCATTGCTCTGGTGTGATTTTGGCCCATTCTTCCACACAAACAGTCTTCAAATCTTGAAGGTTCGGTGGGCCTCTTCTATGAATCTTGATCTTCAGTTCTTTCCATAGATTTTCAATTGGATTTAAGTCAGGTGATTGGCCGGGCCATTCTAGCAGATTTATTTTCTTTCTTTGAAACCAATTGATAGTTTCCTTGGCTGTGTGTTTGGGATCATTGTCTTGCTGAAATGTCCACCCTCGTTTCATCTTCATCATCCTGGTAGATGGCAGCAGATTTTTGAATGTCTCTGTAAATTTGCCCATTCATCCTTCCTTCAATTATGTGACGTTTTCCAGTACCATTTGCTGAAAAGCAGCCAAACACCATGATGTTCCCACCTCCAAACTTCACTGTTGGTATGGTGTTTTTAGGGTGATGTGCAGTGCCATTTCTCCTCCAAACATGGTGTGTATTATGACATCCAAACAGTTCAATTTTGCTCTCATCTGACCACACTATATTCTCCCAGTATTTCACTGGCTTTTCCAAATGTTGTGCAGCAAACTTTAAACAAGCTTCAACATGCTTTTTTTTCAGCAATGGAGTCTTGCGTGGTGAGCGTGCATACAGGCCATGGCAGTGGAGTGCATTACTTACTCTTTTCTTTGAGACAACAGTACCTGCTAATTGCAGGTCTTTTTGAAGCTCTCCACAAGTGGTCCTTGGCTCTTGGACAACTCTTCTGATTATTCTTTTCACTCCTCTGTCAGAAATCTTGCGAGGAGCACCTGGTCGAGGCAAATTTATGGTGAAATTATTGTCTTTCCACTTCCGTATTATGACCCCAACAGTGCTCGCTGGAACATTCAGAAGCTTAGAAATGTACCTATAACCAATGCCATCATTATGTTTTGCAACAATTAGGTTGCGAAGGTCTTGAGACAGCTCTTTGCTTTTACCCATCATGAGATGTGTCTTGTGTGACACCTTGGCAATGAGACCTTTTTGTAGGCCATCAGTTGGGACTGAACCAGCTGATATTAATTTGCACTGACAGGGGGCTGGATTGCTTTTTAATTACTGATAGTTTTCAGCTGTTGTCTTGGCTTTCCATGCCTTTTTGCACCTCCCTTTCTTCATGTGTTCAATACTTTTACCCTGTGTCATTTCACATTATTACACATAACTTAATTTCTGAACTTATTTCTTTTGGTTGAAAATTTCATGTCAATAGCACCTTTGGAAATATATTTACTGAGAAAAATGGTGACGTGTTCAATACTTATTTCACCCGCTGTATATGGGTTTGCTGTCAATTATATGTCACTGGCAGTTAATTAATGTCATAAACATAGGGAATTATCAGTGTTATGACTGGTGACAGAAACTCAGTCAGCACAGAAGTGAAATGTAACAGTACCTTTAACACCTGAAGAGATATTTGCAAGAGATACTTTTCCACTCTGACTCCCCTTATTAATAACAAGATCTTTCCCCCTGGCATTTCTGATAGCATTTTCCACCTCTGGTACCAGACAGGTATAAGGTCAATATCAGATATGTTTGATGGTGACACATTGTTATCGCTTCAGCAAATCCAGCAAAGATTTGTTGTACCACATAAACTCTTTGGGTATTGGCAAGTAAGAAATTGTATTGAATCCAAGATTGTGCTTCCCCCACAGAACCCAATACCAACTCCAGTGGACAATCTACTGTTGAAAGCTGAAAGACCTAAACACTTTATTTATTCATGTTATGCTGCAATACACTCTAATGTTGAAGGTAAGTCAAGTGCTCTGATTAGAGTATGGGAAACGGAGCTGGGAAGAGGCACAGAAATCTAAAATTGGACAAAGGCTATGCTCGAAGCAAGACAACTGTTCACCTGCAACAAGGTGCAAGAAATGCAGTAGAAGATTATGCAAAGACTCATATTATATGGAATAAAATGAAAGCAGAATTCTCTGCTTGTACAGTCTACATACAGTGGGGAGAACAAGTATTTGATACACTGCCGATTTTGCAGGTTTTCCCACTTACAAAGCATGTAGAAGTCTGTCATTTTTATCATAGGTACTCTTCAACTGTGAGTGACGGAATCTAAAACAAAAATCCAGAAAATCACATTGTATAATTTTTAAGTAATTCATTTGCATTTTATTGCATGACATAAGTATTTGATACATCAGAAAAGCAGAACTTAATATATTTGGTACAGAAACCTTTGTTTGCAATTATAGAGATCATATGTTTCCTGTAGTTCTTGACCAGGTTTGCACACACTGCAGCAGGGATTTTGGCCCACTCCTCCATACAGATCCTTCAGGTTTCGGGGCTGTCGCTGGGCAATACAGACTTTCAGCTCCCTCCAAAGATTTTCTATTGGGTTCAGGTCTGGAGACTGGCTAGGCCACTCCAGGACCTTGAGATGCTTCTTACGGAGCCACTCCTTAGTTGCCCTGGCTGTGTGTTTCGGGTCGTTGTCATGCTGGAAGACCCAGCCACGACCCATCTTCAATGCTCTTACTGAGGGAAGGAGGTTGTTGGCCAATATCTCGCGATACATGGCCCCATCCATCCTCCCCTCAATACGGTGCAGTCGTCCTGTCCCCTTTGCAGAAAAGCATCCCCAAAGAATGATGTTTCCACCTCCATGCTTCAGACCGAGGGAGATTGATCGAGGGAGATTGACCGTTTTCTAATAATTGCGCCAACAGTTGTTGCCTTCTCACCAAGCTGCTTGCCTATTGTCCTGTAGCCCATCCCAGCCTTGTGCAGGTCTACAATTTTATCCCTGATGTCCTTACACAGCTCTCTGGTCTTGGCCATTGTGGAGAGGTTGGAGTCTGTTTGATTGAGTGTGTGGATAGGTGTCTTTTATACAGGTAACGAGTTCAAACAGGTGCAGTTAATACAGGTAATGAGTGGAGAACACAAGGGTTTCTTAAAGAAAAACTAACAGGTCTGTGAGAGCCGGAATTCTTACTGGTTGGTAGGTGATCAAATACTTATGTCATGCAATAAAATGCAAATTCATTATTTAAAAATCATACAACGTGATTTCCGTCTCTCACAGTTGAAGTGTAACTATGATCAAAATTACAGACCTCTACATGCTTTGTAAGTAGGAAAACCTGCAAAATCGTCAGTGTATCAAATACTTGTTCTCCCCACTGTACACCTTAGCCAAATACATTTAAACGCAGTTTTTCACAATCCCTGACATTTAATCCTAGTAAAACTTCCCTGTCTTAGTTAAGTTAGTATCACCACTTTATTTTAAGAATGTGAAATGTCAGAATAATAGTAGAGAGAAGGATTTATTTCAGCTTTTATTTCTCTCATCACATTCCCAGTGGGTCAGAAGTTGACATACACTCAATTAGTATTTGGTAGTGTTGCCTTTAAACTTGGGTCAAACGTTTCGGATAGCCTTCCACAAGCTTCCAACAATAAGTTGGGTGAATTTTGGCCCATTCCTCCTGACAGAACTGGTGTAACTGAGTCAGGTTTGTAGGCCTCCTTGCTCTCACACGCCTTTTCAGTTCTGCCCACAAGTTTTCTATAGGATTGAGGTCAGGGCTTTGTGATGCCACTCCAATACCTTGACTTTGTTGTCTTTAAGCCATTTTGCCACAACTTTGGAAGTATACTTGGGGTCAATGTCCTTTTGGAAGACCCATTTGCGACCAAGCTATAACTTCCTTACTGATGTCTTGAGATGTTGCTTCAATATATCCACATAACTTTCCTTCCTCATGATGCCATCTATTTTGTGAAGTGCACCAGACCCTCCAGCAGCAAATTACCCCCACAACATGATGCTGCCACCCCCGTGCTTCGCGGTTGGGATGTCGATCTTCGGCTTGCAAGCCTCCCCCTTTTTCCTCCAAACATAACGATGGTCATTATGGCCAAACAGTTCTATATTTTGTTTCATCAGACCAGAGGGCATTTCTCCAAAAAGTACAATCTTTGTCCCCATGTGCAGTTTCAAACCTTAGTCTGTCTTTTTTATGGCGGTTTTGGAGCAGTGGCTTCTTCCTTGCTGAGCAGCCTTTCAGGATATGTCGATATAGGACTCGTTTTACTGTGGATATAGATACTTTTGTACCTGTTTCCTCCAGCATCTTCACAAGGTCCTTTGCTGTTGTTCTGGGATTGATTTGCACTTTTTGCACCAAAGTACGTTCGTCTCTAGGAGACAGAACGTGTCTCCTTCCTGAGCGGTATGACGGCTGCGTGGTCCCATGGTGTTTATACCTGCGTACTATAATTTGTACAGATGAGCATGGTACCTTCAGGCGTTTGGAAATTGCACCCAAGGATGAACCAGACTTGTGGAGATCTACACATTTTTTTCTGAGGTCTTGGCTGATTTCTTTACATTTTCCCATGATGTGGAGCAAAGAGGCACTGAGTTTGAAGGTAGGCCTTGACATACATCCACAGGTACACCTCCAATTGACTCAAATTATGTTAATTAGCCTATCAGAAGCTTCTAAAGCCATTACATCATTTTCTGGAATTTTCCAAGCTGTTTAAAGGCACAGTCAACTTAGTGTATGTAAACTTCTGACCCACTGGAATTGTGATATAGTGAATTATAAGTGAAATAATCTGTCTGTAAACAATTGTTGGAAGAATTACTTGTGTCATGCACAACGTAGATGTCCTAACCGACTTGCCAAAACTATAGTTTGTTAACATGAAATCTGTGGAGTGGTTGAAAAATGAGCTTTAATGACTTCAACCTAAGTGTATGTAAACATCCGACGTCAACTGTAAGTGTAAGAATGAAAAAAGCACTCATGGCCTTCTGTTTTGGACTTGCCCATTAATAAAACATCTGTTTTGGACTTGCCCAAAAAACTATTCTGGGAAAATGTCAAAGCGGAGCTGGAGGGCATGTTCATATATCCTATAAGAATGGACCCATGGATATTAGTACTTGGTGTCGTCGGGAACAGATCCTCACTTACAGTACCTTAGCACAGCTCAATCTTCTTTAATATATTACTCTTTCTGGCCTGCATACTCCTTAACTGGATAAGACACCAGCCACTAACAATAAATAAATAAAAAGTGAATGTAGAATTCTTATTGCTTTTAGATGGTTTTGGTTTTGGTGTTTGTTGGTAACATGTTTAATGTTATGTTGTTAAAAAAAAATTATATAAGTATATGTACAATTTGTTTATGATGTTGACCTGAAACAAGAACAGTTTAATAATAAAGAAAAATATATATACAGAACATAAATATGGGGAATTTATATGTTTGAAGTATGTGAAACAGCAATATATTTAACTACATGGAAATTGTCACGATTGCGGTTAGACAGGACCTGAGGCGCAGAGCTGTGGTGCAAAAACATTCCTTTATTTAGGTAAGAATAATCCCAAGAGAACCTAAAGGTTTCCAGAAACCTCTCTGAACATAAATCCTTACAGAAATAATTGTATTTTTTGTATAAGTAATGGTTGAGAAACACTCAAACTGAAACACTCTTCAAAGATACAGTACTGTAGTTCAATTTGCCAATCACTCATCAATAAAGCCATGTTCTCTCTGTAGTTCTTTCCTGCAGTCAAATTACCAAATCGCCCTTTAGTGACCTCATGGGTGGAACGTTATAAATATTTTTCATAATTTCATAATTGATCAACATTCTTTTATTTTTAACTCTATATCTGACATGGTACAGGTGTCTTTGTTTTTTTTTAAGCTTTTGTTTCTAGGTAGATTTATTTAAGACTACCAAGAAACACTGTTTGACCCTGATTTAGCCCACTGAAGTAAAAGGTCAAACACACTGTGAACACCCAACCACCATAAGATTCTGACATAGTGATGTCAGTCAGGACCGTTCAATCAGTAGTGAACATTCTCTCATCACTAGGTTAAAAACCTGAGGACAGTTGTTGCAAGGGGTGATAGACTGGTCTATAATGGTAAATTGTTGGCCCAACTCAAAAATGAAATCAAGAAGTAGTTATTGAAAGTGGTAGCGATGACAGAGTTTGTCTTGGAGACTTCCATCAACCTTCAGTGGTAGGTCACCAGTCTTTACATGGCCTTTTCCAGTCAGAACAAAGGACTAAAGTCAATGAAACTTCAATTAAACCCCTTCGATCTCTAGATAAACAAGCATTGAAGATCCTGGACAGGAAATCACATCATTATCATCACTGCAATATTCTACAATCTGAGCAGTACAATTTGCTCAATTCTGACAACTTTATGTTTTTCTCAAAGTCTGTCTAGTTTATAAGATTATCAACAATGTTGCACCCATACCTCTGAAAGATTTTGTCATATTAAAGGGATAATGCACACAGAGGAATTCAAATCATAAAATGAAGTTCATTTGGTGAAAGCCTATGTTCTGTCAGGGGGTAAAATAACAAATTGTCCCATGATTTTACTTCTAAGTGGTCCGTCTGTGAAAATCAGGAAATCGTGTAGGAACGCCTCATAGCTACATCATTCTCATCACTGGAGATAGGGGATAACACACATTTTATGATGCTTTTTAAACAATTACGTGCACTGCAGATCACCAAATAGATGGTATGGGCATACTTGTCTAGAACACATCCATCCGTTTATATCATCATGACAAAGTATATATTTTGCTTAGATGTGCTCAATCTAAACAGTGTACCAAATTATTCAACTCTGTTTCTCCTTCAAGTACCACGTCACAATGCGCCCTGTGTCTGTAGGAAACAGAGATATTACAGAAAGGAGGAGATATGAATACCATTGGGCAATCAATGGAGAAACGCCCCACCCAACTCACGTTGTTATGCTGCGTCACGCGGTTGCTAAGCTAATTGTCATGCAACCCCTTCTCAAAGTCAAAAAGTATAAGTCGAAAAATCTGTCTATTTTTCTCAAAAGCACGTAACGATTCCAAAGCTATACAATATTATAGAGAACAAGTTAATTATCTCACATCTTGGAAATTATTTGCAATATTGTACTTCTTGTTCACGTAATTCATGCTAACGTTCGGTTTTTTGAGCTAGCGCCCAATTGACTCCTTGAAGGAGAGCTCTCCTTATCCCAGAATCACCTAGAATGTACCGCACGGCCCATTGACGACTTATGGGCAACGTACACAACGGGCGTTAAAACGATCCTAATGGAGTTTCCGATCTCCTCAAAAGTATCTCTGTGGGAAACATTACTCTACTCTTGCTCTGGGCGGAGACACCGTTTATAGTAGTAAAGACAAACTGCAAGTTGAACTCAGTGAGTAAGACTCCTAAATTGATAGTGCCTTATTGTGTGTAGCTATGTTTTCTAGCTAGATACCTGTATATGGGTCATCTGTAAATAGCCCACCCCAACTACCTCATCCCCATACTGTTAGATTTGCTCATTTGCACCCCAGTATCTCTGCCCGCACCAAAGGCATATTTCCACATCATCATCTGCACATTTATCACTCCAGTGTTAATGCTACATTTTAATTATTTCGCCACTATTGCCTATTTATTGTCCTACTTCCCCAATCTAACTACATTTGCACACACTGTTTATAGTTCTTCTATAGTGTCATTGACTGTACATTTGTTTATCCCATGTGTAACTCTGTGTTTTTTTATTTGCTTTATCTTGGCCAGGTCGCAGTTGCAAATGAGAACTAGTTCTCAACTGGCTTACCTGGTTAAATAAAGTAAATAAATAAAATAGCTAGCTAGCCAGCCAGCCAGCCCATAGAGAGAGAGAATTGCATTGTGGGTTTTATAGTAGACTTGAGCTGCAACAGATTTCCAAAAACAATGTTTCACATGTTTCTACCAGACTTGTAACGACAAAATAAAAAATGTGTTCACAAGAATTATTGCTTTCACATATTAGTGTTATTTAACACTATGTAATACTGTTAATCAATGGAATTAGTGTTTTGGGTTGGATTATCCCTTTAATCGCTGAACAAAACAGCAGTCACCCGGACCTCCACAAGAGGAGACTGTGTCATTCCTAAAATACATTCTCCACCTCAGGCCTCAGGAAATGGAATTCCTTCCCCTCTACCTTAAGAAGCACTAGTGACTTTAAATCCTTCTCCATGGAGGTCAAACTGTGGATCAAGGCATATCAATCCTTCTTACATTGACTAATTCTTAATGCACTGATTAATAATTAATAATAATAATAATAAGGCACTATCAATTTAGGAGTCTTACTCACTGAGTTCAACTTGCAGTTTGTCTTTACTACTATAAACGGTGTCTCCGCCCAGAGCAAGATTATACTATTTGTTGTATTTTATGTTTTTTATATTTGTTTTAATCTGTTATATCCTCCTATACTACTGTATGAGTGATGTGTATTTAGTTAGTTAGGGACTGCGAATGAAAATAAGATGGGCTCAACTAACTTTGGGGCAAACATCATATTTCACTGTCTGAAATGTATGTTTTTAATTGCACATTGTCTCTTCAAATAAACTACTACTACTCTCCCTCTCTCGTCCTACCTTTCGGAGGATACGGAATCACCGCCACACAATCAATTCCTCAGTGGGCTTCCATTTTGAAGTTGGCTTAACCTTGAAGTGACACCTACTGTATTGCAAAGGCTTTGAAATGGTTGTAGAGAATAGATTCCGCATGGTGGGATCTGCAATTAGACATGCCTGAATGAGCAAGAGAGGGTGAGATGAAGGAAAACTGGAAGAAGAGAGAGGAAGGAAAAGAGAAAGGGAGAAGGAGAGGAAGGAAACATTTTAAGGGAATGAGAGAGAGAGAGAGAGAGAGAGAGAGAGGTGAATGAGGGAAAATATAGAGACAGCCATAAGTCTCAGATTTATGAGCGGATCATCAATTAACCACTCTGATCACAATGGATCAAGCTATTAAAGGAGCATTTAGTCTAAACTACATCATGACTGACAACCCCCTCAAGTCACCCAATAGATCCCTGACAAGCAATGGACATTTTCAAATTCTCAGACATAATGTTGTGCAATTTGTAAATCTGAACAGGCTCAAATTAATGTCACTATCCTCTCCAATTTGATGTTGTGTATGTGGTCCCACCCTGTAAAATCCAGCTGATTTAGCTTAGATGTGTAAACCTTTCCGCTCTATTGTTGACAGTTTTCCTCCGCCTGCTGTAAAAGGGCAGAATGGGACCATTAAATATATTGCTGATGGAGAGACAGGAGGAGGAAAACATCAATATGCAAGTGAACCTAGGGTACCCCTTTCCTGCAGTCAAATGACCAAATAGGTAGGTAGGTAGGTAGGTAGGTAGGTAGGTAGGTAGGTAGGTAGGTAGGTAGGTAGGTAGGTAGGTAGGTAGGTAGGTAGGTAGGTAGGTAGGTAGGTAGGTAGGTAGGTAGGTAGGTAGGTAGGTAGGTAGGTAGGTAGGTAGGTAGGTAGGTAGGTAGGTAGGTAGGTAGGTAGGTAGGTAGGTAGGTAGGTAGGTAGGTAGGTAGGTAGGTAGGTAGGTAGGTAGGTAGGTAGGTAGGTAGGTAGGTAGGTAGGTAGGTAGGTAGGTAGGTAGGTAGAAGATACAAGAAGTCTGGAGTGCAAAAAGCTATAAAAAGGCATTGCAACTATAATAGTGTCCAAACCAGGATTCTGTATATAATAGTCATACAGACTATTTAATTTCACTAAGCACTCTGTTAACACAAACTCAATCAACTGGTTTCCAAATACATATACTAAAACCAAACAATGTTTACAGTGCAACAAAAATACACTGAACTGCATATTAATTCAAACATGCTTTGTGGAAATTCTCCTCCCTTAATAAACACAAAACAGGTGAAAAATAAATAATACAATATTGACCTGAGTCCCTTAATCTGAGTCCATATACCCACTACATCCTAATATAACATTTAACTTAGTGTGGGGACCTCAGACCTACCTACTATATAAAGCCCTTGTACTTTCACCACCATTCAACCCTAACCTCAGGCCGACCTACTATATAAAGCCCTTGTACTTTCACCACCATTCAACCTGGGCCAATGTTCCCCCAGAGGAGCCGTTAGGGGACAAATCCCTGCCATTGACCAGGTTCTATACCTCCTGCTCTGGGATGATTGACGCTTCGCCCCACTTTGAAGTCCCACAGCCACAACAGAACAGCACAGGCAGCACTTCCTCCTCTGCTCAGAGCGTGTGTTCGTGTGTTACCTCTTTTAGGGCACCAGAGAGAAGAAGAAAAAAATAACCCAGATGTTTGCTACTTTGCTTCCCGTCCCACAACATAAAAAATAACCCAGATGTTTGCTACTTTGCTTCCCGTCCCAAACGCTGGGGCAAGAGGAGGCCGTGGGCCTGCATTAATGAGGCTAGGTCTTCATCTGTGTATCTGATAGGGAAGGAGATGCATTATGATAGGCCATGGCACATACAGACACTCACCCGGTCACATGTGTTAGCAATAAGCTAGCCTTGCCACCTTAGTTAGGCTAACAGATGGACTAGGTTAGAGCTTGCTTTAACTGAGAGCTGAAAGCAAAGCTAAGGGGTGGGAGATTAAACTTTAACCATACACACTTAGAATAAAAGGGTTCCAAAAGGGTTCTTTGGATGTCCCCATAGGAAAACCCTTTTGGGTTCCAGGTATAACCCTCCGTGGAAAGGGTTCTACCTGGAACCCAAAAGGGTTCTACATGGAACCAAAAAGGTTTAACCTGGAACCAAAAGGGGTTCTTCATAGGGTTCTCCTATAGGGACAGAAGAAGAATCCTTTTAGGTTCTAGATAGCACCTTTTTTTCTAAGTGTAGAAGTGATAATGTAATGAAATCAGATAAAAGTGAGGTTACTTCACATTGACTCAGTAGCAATTAGGTCTATGTTGATATGCATGACATGGACCTGCCAAAGCTCATAACAATTGCAACTCTTTGTTGGAGGGTGTACATAATATTATATGTAAATTAATGTTAATGTTCTGAATATCCCTGATTATCCCTAATGACAACTTCCAGGTTTTATGCACCAAAATTCCTCTCCACCATTTTGTAAATATCAACAAGCCTTACAGGCTAGACAGAGCTGCAGAGGGCTATCTAGAACCTAAAAGGGTTCTTTGGCTGTCCCCATATGAGAACCCTTTTTGGTTCCAGGTAGAACCCTTTTTGGTTCCAGGTAGAACCCTTTTTGGTTCTACATGGAACCAAAAAGGTTTAACCTGGAACCAAAAAGGGTTCTTCAAAGGGTTCTCCTATGGGGACAGCTGAAGATCCCTTTTTTTCTAAGAGTGTACGACTTGTTTGAGACTGATAGGATCATCACTGATACAGCCATTAAGTATACCTGTAGCCTATGCTCTAATGATTAAGTTCATCAAGTATGTATGTCAGGGCTGGTGCCAGTGTAATTGCCTTGCATTTTCAGTGGAACCCATCAATCGGCCTTTTAGCTGGGCCTGTTGTTGAGAATCCGCCCTTACATCCTAGACATCCTGCGTTGCAATCTCAAGACAGAGAAAGACAACATTAAGCATCATCTGAAATAATGATCCTGTAATTGCTAAAATGAAATGACACAGTCTTGAACTTTTGCCTGTTCTTTTACGTGATCTATGCGAAGCAATATCATCACAATCATCCAATTGGATCTGAAATAGCCAGACAGCAATTGTTACCACTGCCTGCGATGTAATGGTCTGAGGCCATGCTATGTTGAACCATCAAATGTCTGGAATAAGTACAGAAAATCTCCTGAAAGATGTGGTTTTTTTCTCGTGCTGTCTATTCTAAGATAACTATTTTTCAATTATATTTTCCATATTCTTAAATGATGCAGTATTTTTCAAAAAGTTTTTAGAGGTACAGTGGAACATCATTGTGATGTTGAATGGCATCATTTTACAGTACAAAATTGGTTGTGTTTAAAAAAAAATAAAGTAAATAAGCCAAAGAAATAAATAAAAAATATTTTTGGCCTCCAAAATAAATAATAAAACAGTCGTCTGGTTGTCTGATGTAGGCATCTGTTTCATCACCTGTGACAAATGTGAATTTTGTACGGATAATTAATCAATTAATAAAATACATATAATTGAAGTTACAAGGCCACACAAAATAAGCTATGTTAGGTAATATAACCAATGCACTATGCATTAAAAAGGGCTTGGTAAAAATGAAACAACTAAGAAAATTATAGCCTACTTCATGTTAGTTTAATTAACCTGAAAATACAAACTCTCAGATTGTCACTTAAATTCAAAGTGAAATTAACGGATGACTAATATTGAAAAACTGACTTTAGACAGTATGGTCGAAGGGCGTAACTGTGGCAGGGAGTGGGTTGGAAGCTCTGGAACAGCCAGTCCTAAAGCCTCATCAAACATGCTTCACAACCAGTCATCTTACACTCAAACATCTATTTAATTTAAAATCAGTTACACACAATATAAAAGTGAGTCGTGTCTAAATCATGGCTTTACCAGATATTTGGATCTGCAAACATAACAGTGCAAGTTACGTTAGTAGCAACTCCTTGTCTAAAAGTACAGTAAATACACTAAAGTGGGGAAAATACTGGTCACGGTCGCTTGCATCTCAAAACAAAATGAACGTGGTGAAGTTCAGCTGCATTGTGAAAGACATTAGGAATTAAGAGGGAAGAGTGAGGATGAATGGAAATGTGAAGATGAAGGCATGAACTGTGAATGAACTCCTGAACCCCAATTTCCACCTGACAAAATCTGTTCCTCACCCTGATATATAGCCATAAAGAGCTTGTAGCAAGCACACAGGAATGCAATCTACAGATTAGAGATGCCTCTCAACGAGCTTCACAAATAAATATTGCCTTCCCCAGAGGAGGTAGTACAGAAATATTATACAACCCCCAGTCTGAGGATTATTCCCTATCCAACTTTATGTCTTTATGTTTTTAAAGAATATCAATTGACATGATACTGGAGACTCAGGCTCTCATGAGAGAAATCAGTGACAATTCAGGAGTATCTTCGTTACAGTGCAAAGCACAGAGTAGTGCCATCAAAACCAGTTCTCAGTGATACATTGAACCAGACCCTATAAAATGATGTGTACTATCTTCCCAACCATATACTATATTTTTTAAACGTCCAAACAGATACTATATCTTTTAAACGTCCAACCAGATACTATATCTTTTAAACGTCCAACCAGATACTATATCTTTTAAACATCCAACCAGATGCTATATCTTTTAAACGTCCAACCAGATACTATATCTTTTAAACGTCCAACCAGATACTAAATCTTTTAAACGTCCAACCAGATACTATATCTTTTAAACGTCCAACCAGATAATATATCTTTTAAACGTCCAACCAGATACTATATCTTTTAAACACCCAACCAGATACTATATCTTTTAAATGTCCAACCAGATGCTATATCTTTTAAACGCCCAACCAGATGCTGTATCTTTTAAACGTCCAACCAGATACTATATATTTTAGACGTCCAACCAGATACTATATATTTTAGACGTCCAACCAGATACTATATATTTTAAACATCCATTGCCTATAAGTCCAAAAAGCTGCAGCACAACGTTCTGACAATCTACCTCAACACATCTGTACCCACTACTACACGACTCTTACTCGGATCCCTTCGATGCTTTCATCAGTGACAGACACAGGGTTAAAAATGAGATTAATCAACGTAATTAAGATAACCACTGTAGCACAGCGAGAGTGGTATTTAACACCCATAATGCTTTGTTTGTTTTCCTGCGTAATCCCCTGTGGTGCTCTCAGCACGGTGAGAGGCTGATGAGTGGCAGGATTAGGCCTTTTAGGGGGGGGTGTTTTGAAACACTCCCTCCCTGAGATGGGCAGGTCTCTCGCTCTCCCTCTCTTTCTGCCTTGCTCCCTCTTCCTCTTTTTTACTTCTCTTCCTCCCCCTCACCCCCTCCTCCTTCCTCTCCTCTCACTCTCTCTCGCTCTCCCTCCCACAGGAGGCAGTGTTGCATTCCTTCCAGGAGGGGCAGAGGTGTCCGTGGCAGAGCCATACCCAGTCTTCCCTACCCCCTCCCTGGGAAGACTCAGTGCGCCCTCCTCACTGGCAAAGCTCTGGGGCTCCTTTGAGCGCGCTGCCAGCAGTGGCAGCAGAGACTTAACATGATTTGTTCGTCTGCCACTGCATGTTTGCACCGATCACAGCCCAGCCCATAACTCCTCCTGCTCCCATCCAGGGGCTGCTTGGAGAGTGGCTGCAGGGCTGGGGAATGGGGGTTAAAGAAAGTTTGGAGTATGATCCACGGTATGGAAACATTAAAGATCTCAAATATTTAAGCCTTGCTCGCATCCATGCTCAGTTTGTACGAGTGAGCAAAAAGAACTTGAACTTACTGTTCAAATATCCAACGTGTGAGGGTTTTCCCATCTTTTTTTATTGGCTTGTTTCCTGGTGCAGTGGTGCACTGGAGGGTGTAGAGGCTGCCCAGTCCGCCCATTGATCATTCATCAGTCCATAGAGTGGGCTCAAGGCGAGGAGCAGCCCTCTTTTTATGGCAGCCCGCTGGAGCCTGCCTATGATTGTTCCCGGTTTCCTCAGATTGGTTTTCATTTAGTCAGGGTGCAGTGCCTCTCACATTCAGAAGGTGAGGTGAAGTGCTGCAGACATTTAGGGGAGCACCTAACAGCAGCGCTCTGGGTAGGTGGACACAATGGCATTCGGGTGGTTTGCTGATATGATGTGTGTGTGTGTGTGTGTGTATATTTCTATGCGTTTTAAAGCCTTAGTGAATAAGCTCTAGGCCTTCGATTAGAAGTGAGGTGTTGCCAGAACGTTAGGATTTGTAGCAGTGATGACTGTGTGTGTGTGTGTGTGTGTGGTGTGTATCGTGTCAGAACTGGACAAGAAGGAAAATATCAAATATAACAATAATATACAGTAACTAAAAAATAGACAGTAACTTAAAAAATAATATACAGTAACTTAAAAAATAATATACAGTAACTTAAAAAAAATGACACCTTTTACAAACAATTTACAAAAGAGAGGTATAAAGATTTAAAAAAATGTTGGTATAAAGAACCTGTCAAAGTAAATATGTCTAAGCCATATGTTGCTAGAAATTCTAAACTGTTTATCAGCACATATCAAACACGTTATATTATTATCAACAATCATCATCAAAAGGTATAAAGAAAAGGCACATTTCATTAAGGTCTCTATTATTACTTTTATTTATTGACATGTTTCACTCAAGAGAAAATATACTAGGATGCTCTGGGTTGGTGTGTCTATGCAGTATCCAATCAGAGAGGGGTTTTAATGTGTGGATATGGGCCTTGATATCCCATTGCTCACAACCACAGCAGATATCAATTCTACTGGCGGTTCTGCAGCAGGCCCTGAACTTGGTCATCCTGTGATATCTTTAGCTTCTCCTGGCAGCTTCTGGTAGGCTCCCAGGGGGAGTTGGCCGGAGAGAGAGAGAGAGAGAGAGAGAAAAAAAACCTGACTCCATATCAGCGGATCAATTTTCACTGGACCTTGAATATTTCATGTAGCAAGTCTTGCAGCAGACACACAGATGGGATAAATAAATGGCAAACGACCATGACCGTAACCCCCACTCATCCACACAGACAGCACACACCCACCCAGCCACTTCACCCCAAGGGCCACACCAGAAGAATCATGTCTGGATCAGATTTCTGGTCACACCGACCATGTGGTTTATGTAACGGTTTAAATCGGTTCAGAGAAGCCAGGTTATAACCAGACAAACCAAGTACGGTAACTAAGATGGTACGGGAAAGACCATCCACACACATAAAACGCTACATTCAAATATCACTCACTGCAAGAAGTGAATAACTTATCCCCAGGAGCCGACTGGCCATCTGGCATTTCGGGCAAATGCGATATGGGCTGCTTCATTTTTAGCCTAGCGGGCCTGTCTAACTTGATCATTATTTGGCTAATGATGGGGGCCTCTTAACTGGCTACCGATCCACATCGCGCCGGCCAACTGACATTTCTTCTCCAGAAGTATTCTGGATTTTCCTCCCTTACTGACGATTTCTAGAATGCAAACACATTCTGATCATTCTGATTGGTCCCAGAGCCGGCATACATGATGACGTTATCAACTTTGATACTCTGATTGGTTAAATATGTTAGAGACGATCCATTCGCTGATTAATTTGTTTTCTACAACACCCCTCATTTCGAATTCACATAAACAACTTCAAAGGTAGCAGTTTCAGACTGAATGTATGTAGCGATCGATAAAGCAGCGGAATTAAATTCAGGGTGAGTAGTCAGGCAAGGGCACCTCAAGGAAAACAATGGGCCAGTGTGAGATCCTTGAGGAGAAAATGGGCCAGTGTGTTAAAAATGCCAAGGACGATTTCTGGTCCCAATCCGCCCTGCCTACCCCTGACCTCAAGTCTATAGCCCAACATACTATAAGGATGCCATTTCACTGGCTGCTTCCAAATACTTTCTTCTCCGAAAGACATCAGTGAAACCGGACCCAGTCAAACCCTGTATTTGTTTATTAAGTAAGTATGCTCTTGGTCTGGCATGCTCCCAAGATGGCTGTAACTGAGAGATTTGTTCGTGTAAGCATTAGTGCTGGCTATCAGTGGTGAATTATTTATAGAAATAGATAGATGAGGGGAAAGTATAGGGTAGGGTACATTTTGGCAGGATGTTGTGAACATCGACGTGAAGAACACCTTTGACATCAATAAATTATAGAAAATGTAAATGCTAGACGTTTAGATTATGGTCATCTCATTGCAAACCTATTCTATTATATTGGTGTAATGTAGGCCTATGAGGGAAGCTCACTCAGCAAGCTTAATAAATAGGTGATACACATCAAGAAAAAGGCCTGCCAAGCCGACCATGTCTGTGTTGTTGAGAGAAAATACTAATTTCAAGGGGAAGCACAAAACAAATATATTTAACTGATCAAATCTATTGCATTCATTTGCCAATAAGTCTCAGTAAATAAATAACATAATGTAGGCCTATCATCCATTATGAGGAGCATTTATTTAAATAATAAACACACACACACAATCATGTCTTATTCAGGAAGTGGGTGTAAGTGACTCTTATGGATGAAAAGAACTCCAAATATTTCTGTTTTAGTTCCTATAAAATGTATAACTGCTTTATCTGTTCTCTAACTTTACACGTGTCACAATTAGTAAACACTCCCACTTGTTAAAGCACAATATATTCTGCCAGTACCTCCTTAAATTTTTTTAAAATATGTCTTCTGTATGAAACAAACATGATAAGCTGCAGTGCATATAATCACAGTGGAGCTCCAGTGATTGCAGGACACTCTTGATAAGATGTCCTTCTCCCTCTCTTTCTCTATCTCTGCCTTCGGCCATAATAGAATACACAAAGGCCTTGAAATCTGACAAGCCAAAATGTATTTAGCATTGATGTCCCTCCCTGCCAGATTTGACAACAAATCACATTTGCTGATTTTTTTCGGAATGTTTTTATCTGCAGCAGAAGGGTCTGGCCATTGTCATTCAACGGCAGAAGCATTTTGGTGCTTTGTGCTCCCTCAGTCTCCTTGTCTGTATTCCCTGATGGGCTGCCCTAGATGGAATACTTCCTTTTATAATTTCCAAGTTATGTATACAAAGTCCCCCACGGCAGAGAGTGGAAAAGGGGAAATTAATGAATGATTGAATGAATGAATGATGGTAAGTAAACCTTTCAGATTGAATCAAATGATGGATTACTTTTTTTGATAACTTTTTTGTCATTCTCTCTGCATTTCAAAATAGAATACATGTTGTATTTTCCAGAATTTACATGACCTAACTTTACATGAACTAGCTATGCCACAAAATACCTGTTCAACTAAAAACTCTTATCAAGAATGACTGATAATTGTGATGGATCTACTAAATCAGCAACCCTATAAATAATTAATTTTCTAAGCATGTCAAAACATGGGTTGCTTTTCAGGGTTTCACACAGCACTGAAGAGTGTAAAAAATAAGAATAAAATACCCGGACCATTGCGAATAGTCTGCATAGAAAAAATATTAAAACACTAAACAAACCACATAAAGTACTGTGATGTGTATATACAAAAATGAGATTTTTATACAAAAGAAAAATACAAATGTCCATGACTGACATATGGATATGACTTCAACTAATATAGGTTTGGACTGGAACCTTGACAGCATAAGCAGACTATGATACTATCACACATGCAGGGAAGGTCAATGAGTCAATGACATCAGTGAAGAACATCAATAAAAGGGTCAGCTAAAAACACTAATCCATTCAAGGTCATAAAACACAGTCAAACCGAAGAGGTCATAACAAAAGCCAAACATTGATTTTCCTATTTCCTAGAGCCTACAGTGATTCGGAAAGTATTCAGACCCTTTGACTTGTTCCACATTTTGTTAGCCTTATTCTAAAATGGAGTAAATGAATGTTTTTTTCTCTATCTACACACACTACCCTATAATGACAAAGCAAAAACAGGTTTTTAGAAATGTTTGCAAATGTATTAAAAATAAAAAACTGATATCACTTTTACATAAGTATTCAGACTCTTTACTCACTACTTTGTTGAAGCACCTTTGGCAGCGATTACAATTTCAAGTCTTCTTGGGTATGACGCTACAAGCTTGGCACACCTGTATTTTGGGAGTTTCTACCATTCTTCTCTGCAGATCCTCTCAAGCTCTGTCAGGTTGGATGGGGAGCGTCACTGCACAGCTATTTTCAGGTCTGTCCAGAGACGTTCAATTGGGTTCAAGTTCAGGGTCTGGCTGTGCCACTCAAGGACATTCAGAGACTTGTCCCTTGGTTTTTGCAATGTCAACTGTGGGACCTTATATAGACAGGTGTGTGCCTTTCCAAATCATGTCCAATCAATTGAATTTACCACAGGTGGACTCTAATCAAGTTGTAGAAACAACCTCAAGGATGATCAATGGAAACAGGATGCACCTGAGCTCAATTTTGAGTCTCATAGCAAAGGGTTTGAATTCTTATGTAAATAAGGTATTTATGTTTTTATTTTTTATACATTTGCTAAAATGTATTAAAACCTGTTTTGGCTTTGTCATTATGAGGTATTGTGTGTAGATTGACGAGGAAGAAATGTAATTAATAAAGTTTTGATTAAGGATGTAACGTAACAAAATGAGTAAAAAGGGAAGAGGTCTGAATACTTTCCGAATGCACTCTATATCACTCCACTCTGCCTTTGATAAGATATTCATAGATGTGTTGATGACTAAACGCTAAAAGCAAAAGACTGTACAGTAATCGTCCTCCTTATTTTTAGAGCAACCTGTTGGTCGGTTCTAATTGCTGTCAGATATCAGGAACTTTCACACAGCCAATTACACGTCATGGAAGATTATCTTTATCTGGGGCATGAAATGCACTGCCTCTTCCTCTCCAGCTTCCTCTCCACAGAGCCACTCTCCAACTTGCCTGGGTGGAGAGCAATGAGGCTGTGAACCAACCGCCAGTGTCAGAACTCTGACTGGTATCACAGACCTCTCAGGTCAACCTGCTGTAATACTGAGTTAGCACTAGAGGGTTAATACACTCTAAGAAGGACTTTTCTTGGGCTTTTCTACAGTCAAACTCGTTAGGGTTTTGTTACAAAGCAAAAAGCTTGTTGGTGCTTGCATGCAGCATGCTACCCACTCACAATGTTTCATTTGGCATAATGTTGTGTTACATGAACTGCATTGGAGCTGCTACACACTCTCCAACATGTCAAGGAAAGAAAACTATAGTATTTCCCCAATTAAGCGTCTTTAGACATTTCAATTGGTCATTGGTAAAATAACTGTAGAATATTAATATTCAAGGTCAAGTAAATTGTCATGATCAGAATTCTGTAAACTCAAGTGATCTAAAACCTTTTTTTAAACCCAACAATATGAATGAAAAGAATATTCAATGATTATTGTGATATACGGTTTGGAAACCTTAAAGTAATATCCAGTCATCATGAAGGCCAACAAGATGGGCCCCAAAATGTTGATCTTTAGAATAACATCCATTATAGCTGCATTGTAACAACAGTATTGATTAATAACTCATTCAATTTCAATTCATTATAATAATGTATTCTTATGAATGAATGATGGTGATTATGTCATTTACAGATTAGGTTATTTGTGAAACATTATACTCAAAGAAAAGCCAGAACTCTTGAGCCTTGGGGTGCTTGTGTGTGGGTGTATGGGGGTTGTGACTAAATGTGTAGTGTTAGCAAATAGTGATCTCCCTAAGGATTAACATTAGGGCAGCGTAAAGACCTAATGATCAGACCATGTCCTCTCTAGTCCCGCTAATTGTTTTCACCAGGTTGAAGGATTTGGGAGAGTGAAGTGGTACACCCATTTTTTAGTCATGGAAGGATGCTCCACCATGTTGTAACATCCCTAGCTTACATACAGTCCAGAGCCTAGTCCTATGTGTGCGGATACATCATTTATGTCAGTGAAGACATGAAAACTGTGGACAAATTTAAGTGAAATGCTGACTGGGCTAGATGACTTTAAATTATAACGCTACCTATAGGCAACTATCATTTATATGTATTTTCTACGTTTTGAGATTTTTTTAAAAAGTGTACCCTCGAGTAGCCTAATAGTTTGTCATCCTGCAGTGATACATTGTCCATTCCACCAAAATACCCTGATACATTTCTCCTGTTAGGCAACTGAGGCTCTAACGGCTAGCCGGCCACTGCCCAGCGAAGTGAGAGTAAGCTAGTGCACACATGTCAGCGGTGGGGTGGACCGACAAGTACAAGGAAGAGAGAACCCTCATCGCCGGCGCAATGCGATTTGTGCTGCTACATGGTTGTTTGCCTCCATTTAAATGACTTGCCTTTAAACATGGTAGTGGTGCACCAGGTGCCCAGCAGAATAATTTGTTTACAGTGCGCTCGTTGATAGTCATTTTTTATGATGATGTTTAATCCAGACTCGATGGGAGGTGCCTCACAGAGCCCAGACAACCTGGCTCCACTGGACACCTCTATAGGCTATATGGCTGTATATTTGGGGAGACACGGTGTAAATCTCTCTGGCCATCTTTACTTTGCACTCCCTGAGACACTCACCTGAAGGTAACTAAATAAATAGCCAACCACCTTTCTTTCCCTGTACCAAGAAGGACAACATGATAATGCATACTTGTTCATAATGTTTCAGATGTGTTGTGGGTTATTGAAGGTGTATTGCAGTATTCACTGCATAGCTGCTTCAAAATAATATTTATGGTTGTTATCTTGATAATAATGGACATTAGCAAGCCAATGGATATTTTATTAGCAATGTATAGTCCATTAGAAAAGTTTTTTACAGTTCATATAAGCCTAAGCAAACACAATCAGTTTCACAGGAATTTATTATGGACCATAAACTATTCGTTTGGAAATTTGGAGAAAGATGGTAAGTTTTATGTTTTATTAAAACGGCAATCTACAATATTAATCTCCCCATTCAAGTGTGATTAGACCAATCTCCATAGTAATATAATAAGTGAATATGTAAATAAATAAACTAAGAGTTAAATAAACATCTGAAAATGCCTCCCCTTTAGGTCATACCATTGTTGTTGCTACATTATATCTCACCCTTGATGATGGCTCTAGCACTCAAACACACACACAAGCCATGATTAAAGCCAACCTGGACTCAGGGGTAGACATATCAAAGTAAATGTAAATCCGGGACCCTCCAATCAGTATGATGTATTACGTTTTGTAATGGTATGTATTCATTTGTGGATGTCCCTCATCCATTTCGTATGACATGTTACAAATTACAAATGTAACGAATTGCATTTCGTACAATATGTTACGAATTTGCAAAACGTATGATATGTTATGAATTCTAATTTGTTGAGGCTAACATTAGCTAGGTGGCAAACGCTAACATTAGCTAGGTGGCTAACGTTAGCTAGGCTAGGGGTTAGGCTTAGGGTTTACGGTTAGGGTTAAGGTTAGGGTAAGGAGTTAAATGGTTAAGGTTAGGGTTATGGGAAGGGTTAGCTAACATACAAAGTAGTTGCAAAGTAATTAGTAATTACAAAGTTGTTAATTAGCTAACTTGCTTGTTGTCTGTAATGAGATTTGAACACACAACTTTTGGGTTGCTGGACATTCACGTTATAAGCCCACCCATCCATCCAATCACCCTACTTTTGTTTTTGCTGTAAGTAAGCTTCTGTCTTATGTAACCCTACCAAATGTAACATACCTTACTAATTGAGTATCCTGGATTTACATTTACTATGTTAGGTCTATGAGACCAGGCTGATAAAGCTTGATCATTCAATTAGGTTACTTTTAATGCTTGGCTAAAAAATGTTGATCTCTTAACTCCTGTGTGTGTGTGTGTGTGTGTGAGAGAGAGAGAGAGAGGGGGGGGGGGGGGGGGTCTGTGCCACTCTTGATTAGGGATTGTTCACAAAAAATGGTTCCAGACATGAGATAATGAGGTCCTGATATTGCGGGTCTCCTTTAAGTTTTTCCCATGAATCCGAGCTGTCGCCAGTTCACGAAGCGAAACTGTACATTGGCACCACGCTACTCACTTCTAATTTACTGCGCACAAAAGCTGATCCACCACAAATCCCCACTAACAAACGAGGGGCAGGGAACAAATCATATAGGCCTAATGTTCAATCTTACTCATTTCTCGAACTAATTAACTGGAATCCCACCTTATTTTTAATACAGTGGCCAATAAATGTGCGATGTATGTCAAAGGTACAAGGGCCCCAGTAGGTCGCCAAGAACATTTGTGAAGGCCTGTGGCTTCACTATGGGCTATGGATCTTATTAGGTGGATGACCCTGGTGTGTAAAGGTTACAGGCTTTTTACTGCCTCAGTTTGAAAACTAAGATTTTTTTCTAAACAAATTTGAATTGGTTGGTTGAATGGTTTGTGTGCGTGTGTCTTGTATGCATCAGATCCATCCGAATACACACACTGACATTTTAGCACACGACTGAATGTTTGCGTTGTCTGCACAACATCACACAACTACAAAGGCCTGGGAATTAGGGGGTGTGTGATGAACCACAAGTCAAGAACATGCAATTTTATCAAAAACTATAAGTTACAGGTTTCACTCTCAAATAGGAACATGACAGGAGGCCTATGGGGTTAACATAGGCCCCATAATTGTATTTCCAATACATTTCTGTCATTGTTTTAAATAGTCTATAGTGGCTTAAATGTATCTGACAATGGCAATTGCTTAAATTGTTAAGTTAAATTGTTAAGGAATGCGCATGCTTGTAAGCACGTGATGTTAACGCATGCTTGATATTGTGTGTCCCATATAACTTTCTAAGGTGTATTTTGTAATGAAGTCGATATTAACTGTTTAGGTGTGCATGACAACCAATGATATCATCATAACAGTTCACTTAAAGGGCAGTCACATATTTTACCCAGCAAATATTTTTTTCACCCTTTGCAACAGTCGCTGGAGACCCTGCCCACCCTATTCTATTTGATGTTACATGAGTAGATGCTAGTCCAACCAGGTTCCGTTTACGTTCAAACACTCCCCCTCATTACACCAAAAATGTCTTTATGCAAAACATCTGTGGGAACTTCAATAAAGGAAAGCACAACTCCTGACCGCATCCTACGTATGGTTTGGTTGTATTGTTTGACTTGTAAATATGGCCAGGCATGTTTCAAATTGTTAGCATGAGGCATGCATGGACATATGGTAACAAAAGTGGTGTATGGATATGAATTTTAGGATCATGCCACTGAAATCCCCAAATCCGAAAATTGTACACGAGTCATGACAGTGTTTACACAAACACAGACCCATTTTTAAATGCAATGTAAACACATAAAACAGGCCTATATATATATATATTATTAAAATATAACTTGTGAGTTGCTGTTTCTAAATGTCAAAAAAAAATTATAATCTCAAGTGGAAGTAGCTGTCGCTTAATTTACTGAAGATGACTGCTAGATGGTTTACGTTTTCAAAAGTTTTATAAGCACAGGAATCAACCCTGCATGCCAGCAGCGCTTCCCAAACTTTAAAGCGCTTCCCAAACTTTAATCATGTGGCATAAGATTCTGAGTTCCTTATACCACATAGAGATATGACTATGAGTGTGTAGCATATGATTTATTTTATTAAGCTTCTTCGTTATTACAATGAGCATAACGTTTTTATTAAAACCCATCATATGTAGCATTTTTTTCATTATTGATAACCACTGTCAGCCAATTTAGGCTATACAAACTCATACATTTTGCTACAATGGAAGAATGAGAATATAGCCGGTGAGGTACGGTATGTTTCTTCTTGGATTATATAGGCGTAACCTATGGCTGGATGCCCAGATGAATTAGCAATAAACATCCAGATGGTATTATGGCTGAAAAGTTTGGAGAGGAATCTACCCAAATCACTGAGTAGCATGTGATGGATTCAATTGACCGCACTCAATCGTTTGACTTCGCCGCATACAGTTCAGATTGTTGTTCCCGCTGCTGACAAAACCATGAATTCACCTAGTAACAGAGGGTTTCTGCAAGGGAAGACACACTGGCAGGCAACTTCCAAAACATGTGGGTTAAACTGAAAACGCTCTACTCGAAATCACGTCTAACTAAACATGTCCCTAAAAAAATTATGGAATGATAAATATCCTAAATTAATCACGTGTTGTGTAGCCTATATCCTTTGCCGTTGGTAGGTGTTTGGGAGAGAGCGAGACCCAATGCAAACGATTGAATGCGCAATGTAGGCCTACGGGTTTTCAACCTTTTTTCTAATGAAGCTTTGAAACGTTCAAAACACAACAGGTCATTTAGTTATTTACAATTATCCTATACTAAAACTTTGTGAAAATAATTAACTTTTTGCCTCCAAAATGGGTTTAGGCTATTTGATAAAAAGTTATGTGTTATTACATTTTCTATAGGCTCTCTAGTTCAACCTTTCATTTAGTGAGGACTTCGTCAATATTTCCCTTGTATCGCTTTTGAAGCGCCACGATGTAGGTAAGCCTATGTTAGGTTATATCAGACAAATAAACTTCGAGGTGATTCACACTTTATAAAAAATAAAATAAAATTGACAGTTTAATTGCAGGGGACACATTTTATGTATTTCTCTAGTCAAAAACATAGTCCTAAAATTACTCTATAGCTCACCATTACTCATTTTGTGTCTAGCATAGTTAATCAACCATGTCAGCTTATAATAAAGTTGAAAATATCGTACACTTGATCCTGTCACCGAATAATTTATGACATACACATACATCAGAAAGTTAAACGAGAGTATTAATTCTAGAATACAATATTCTTCAATCCACATAGTTTCTCATCAATTCAAAAAAAGTTTATGCTTCATATTGTCATATATTTGGCCTTGCTTGGACGATATCCAACGGCGCATATTCCAAAGAACTCTGCTCTACTGTACACCTCAAATAAATCACAATTTCCAGACCAAAAAACAACTGCTATTGTAGCCATTGGAGTTCATGCAGTTGCGTTGCCCCTGAAGCTCGTGTTGAATGGGCTGGATTAAAGGGCTCAGCCCAACAGCCTGGGGAGCTACAGGAGAATCCTCCTCATAATGAACCAGAAAAACCCTCTGAGCTGGTATGCATAGTGCACCAGAGACATGGGCGGCTAAACTCAACCCAAAACGGAGAGATTTGGTAAGCCTGGGGGGGCACTGATACAAAGTCCTCTCCAGAACCTTTTAAGGCTGACAAGCTATTGGGTTTTCTAGATAAAAACAATAATCATGTTAGTAAGTGATTACTGAATGCATGTGTTGGTAAGAGAGCTGTCTGGAATATGCAGCTGAATACAGAATGGTGTCTTTCAGACTGGGGTTGTGACCACTAGGATGCATGTTTAAGACACTGGATTGGATTTAATGCTCAGCAATGTGCTTGATATATACCCAACGACTGGGAGTGAACTCAATACTCAAGTAAACATTCACTACTCTGAATGGTTGATTCCAGAGCATAAAGATGTATTCTACTATGGTCCCCCTTAGCCGCTCAGACTACATTTCACTTGCCTTTCTGCCTATGGTTTTCCAAATGCCAAAACACAGTAATACAATCTGACCCCATTGCACATTTTCCAGAACTATGGGGGGCCCGAGTTTTGACATGAGCCACACTCTTATCCCACTTAACCTGTAGAGAGTACCCACCCTTACCCAGTCCTAAGATTATTTCTGAAGGAATGCAAGCTTTATGCTGCCCTCGACTTAAAGGCAGAGAGTCTTGGATAAAGATTCAATGGAAGGGCCCTGTAGGGTCCAAGGGTACTATAAAGCCACACAATCAACTACAAAGCCTATTGCCATGGCAGAGAACTAAATGGACAGAGGATATCCCCATTAGGCCTTCCTCGTCCCATGCAGCAGCAGGGAACCATACTCAAAAACGATGCACTCCCCCTCCACAAAAAAGCTCAGTCAATGCAACTGTTCCTCTTGTTCCTCTTGTCTAAAAAATATAGTTGTATATTATTTATTTGCACCAAAGAAAAGTGATACAGATGCAAAAAATATATATGTTTTAAACGGTGTGCAGGTGTGGTTGGAAGCCCAAGGGCTAATATGAAAACCACACCACAAAAAAACAATATACAATACATAAGTACAAAAATGTCTGTACAAAAGTACAAAAATAAAAAAGGGTTGTTAAACAATTCCTACTATTTATAAATGTATCAATTAATTGATCAGTAATAGAAACCTGTGGTGAAAAATAGATGTTATTATTCAAGCTGGCAAATGACCTGCGGATTGCTGTTTTCTGTATACTCTCTATTTGTGTATTGTTTGTCATATTGAATGGGATTCTATCAACAAGTGTAACCTTTTCAGTAGAAATACTGCTGATGTACTGCTGATGAGTGGTGGCAAATAAGGCAACATAAGGCGTTTTACATGCATGGCCCACATCTAAGGCATTTACCACTGGCATGTACTGCACAGCTACAAGGAGTATAGCATACTAACGTCTGTAGACACTGTACCCTTAATCCACTGCATTAAGTTCTATTGTACATGCAGTATTATTGGGGTATTCCTGCAGAAATTACTGAGGTATACTATTTTCACTGCTTATATTTCACCATGATTGAAAACCATCCAGTCAGAAACCAGCATGCACTGCTAACGTTTTTACATATTCAAAGGGCATATATAATGTTTTGTTGTAGTTATTACCTGAATATAAGCAGTTCAGTAAGCAGTTAGTGGGTTCATGCTCTTGTAATGTTGCCTCAAATATCAGTAAATGCTGCCAGACATTTCTACAACAACTTCTCACACTTCAGTAGCTGTATTGAAATATGTATTCTGGCATATTTGACTTGACATAAGATTTTACAACATTTAGTAAAAATGAAGTTGTAAGTCAAATTTAAGAGTAGAGCTCACTGCAGATGGGCCTCGTCGGTCAGAAGAGCACGGGTATACCCAGTGCCATTTTCTATTGCTCTCTGAACTGAAGTAAATGCATGACTTTGAAATGCAGTCATTAAACACATCCCCTAATTAACTAAAATAATTTTGCATCAAAACCTGTAATAAGTTACTGCAAGAATAGATGAGAGCAAGGGTTGACTTGCATAAAAAATGACTGACAGGCCAGAATGATCCACAGGTGAGAGTTTATCATGCTTCAAGCAGATTTGACTTCGACCATAGTGCTGATTTTGGAAAGGGCATTTCGCAATCTCTGTATTTGGACCAATAGTCCACATGAATCAACTTGAAAACAGTGATATTACTTACACCTATGGGGTAAATAGTACATGTTTAATATGTTGTCATTGCAATAACTAAAGACCAGGTACGACAAATGTATATTGGACTCACATTCATTTTAAGCATTGCACAACTTAATTGACTAAACGTGTGATGTTTCCCCTCCCTATCATGTGTAGTTGTGTCTAAATTCTCCAAAACAACAACAGTGTTGCCATCACTAGCAGGTTACCACCCAGTTACTCAACCCTGCACCTTAGAGGCTGCTGCCCTACAATCATAGACATGGAATCACTGGTCACTTTAATAATGCTTACATACTACTTTACTCATTTTATATGTACATACTGTATTCTACTGTGTTTTAGTCAATGCCCCTCTGACATTACTCGTCATAATATTTATATATTTCTTAATTTCCTTATTTTACTTTAGATTTGTGTGTATTGTTGTGAATTGTTAGATACTAGTGCATTGTTGGAGCTGGGAACCCGCAATAACATCTGCTAAATATGTGGCTGTGACCAATACAATTTGATTTGATTTGATTTGACATACTCCATTCTCAGGAGGTGTCATGAAGTAGGATCCCATTTATCATTTACAATCTGTAAATAAAGATGGAAGCACAAATTCAACACGGGAACCCCCATAATCAATTCTGAGAAAGTCTATGAAGTTTCACTTAATGAACATGCAAACAACATACATTAATTACATTGATCCAGTGAGCTATAGCTTTAGTCTCTATAGGTATTACTAACTGTATTTCAGACTGTACCGATCACTTAGGAAAAGGACAGTGTGTATTGAGTGAGAGAAAACATGACTTGATAGTTTGTGGGCATTACTTGTACCAACAAAATTGCTGGTTTTGTCCAACATAGATAACATTAATTATAAACATTGATAAATAGATAAACATGATTAATTGACTCGTCTCTCGAAACAAAACTGTTATTTTCTCTAAAGATTATTACTTAAAACAATGTCTATGTCTATACTATAGTAAACACACCATTGATAAACAAAAGAGCATATGGACAATGGACCTTTGTATTTAACAGGCTCAAACTACTTAGTATCCCTACAGTCTACACTGACTGGAAACAAACAGAGACTGACAGAATTTCGGAGCCTGTTTAGACACATATATAACTTTTTGATTGTGATATACATTATCACTGTAGACATGAAAACATTGATAACACCGCCTCATCAACCAGTTGTGACAGGTGTGCATTTTTATTGACACTTGGGAGTCCCTGAGAGCCTTAACCCTCTAAAACGTTATATAGTGTATTGACCGCTCTCTCAGGGTTGCTTAGCTAATTAAGCCTGGTGGCCACAAAGAATGAAAGGGTGCCGCCGTGTCAACAATGCTTCCTATTTTATGACACCTTACACTATTTTTGTTGTTGTTACCTTTATTTAACTGGGCTAATTGAAATGTGCTGCTAAGCTAATAGGGGTGAGTGTTTAAAGAAGAATAAGCATGTAATCGGCACAGGCCTGACCTCATACACACAAAGAAGACTATAGAGCGATGTGTCCTTTTAAGTGAACAGCATGTTCAGGCTAAGATGACTGGAGAGAAGAGTTCGCCATAGCTTAGTAACCATAGGCCTATAGTTTGATCATTGATAAATTGTAATTAGGCCTATTGTGTCAGCGGTTATCTCATTAGTTAGTCCAGCAAATACCCATAAATATTGACACCTTACAATACACAACCTATGCTGCCCTCCCCTAATTAGTCTTAGAGATACACAGGATAGCTTGGGGACCGTTTTCCCTGCTCTGACATAGCAGCTGACAAAAGAGAGCACACATGGTGTCACTCCATTGACAATAACTAAGTTACACTCACACATAAAGTCTGGAGAACTGGACAGCGGAACTGTAAACTGGTTATCCCTAATAATTGCATTCAAATGTTAAAGATTAACTTCATAAATACAACACAAGGAAACTTGTTAACAAACTGAAAATGAGGATAACCCTACACTGTTACGGAAAACTGTAAGTTATACAGTAATTTTACGTATTATCAACAGTAAAATACCCTGAAACATTTTACTGCAGAATGCTGTAGATGATGGTGCATTGTGGGAATATTGCTGGGTATCGAATGGTACTGTAATTCAACCTCACAGAATACAGTACCCAAACTTATCTTTAGAGTGCCAAAAACCTATTGACCACTAGTGGGTGCATGGTATTGTTGTTTCTGGCTCATTAACATATTTTGAGGCAGGCCTTGTAAGAGGCTATATTTGTTGCACCAATTTAACTCCTATATAGGTTATAGTGCACCATCAATTAAAATGTATAGGGGACAGGATGTGGCAGCAAGTCTTTAAATGGTTTAACTCTTTGCCATGTCCTTTTGGTCTGTTTTGCCCTATAGCTTTTGCCAGTTTGGAAGCCTTTGTTAAGGCCTCTAGAAGTGTCAAGTGATATAAAACACCAAATATTAATTAATATGCTGTAATGTGTAAACACTTTACCTAGCAGCCAACCTGCTTGCACCAATCCCTTTCCAAACCTCATTCTTATTACAGAGGAATTTACTTTTGTACAGTATAATACAGTCAATTTTACAGTATTGTACTGTGTCATTACATAGTACTTGCTTTGATACCGTATTGATATTACAGCAGGTGTACTGTAATATAAAATACATAATTGTACTTGCCACTGAGCTGCCTGTAAATTACTGTCAAATTCATGGCAGTCCCTTTACAGTGTAGACAACAACTCTCCTGTCACCAGGATTTGGAAAGACTATTGTGTATGAGGGGGCATTCAGACACGCAGTACAGTATGCCTCATGCAACTACCCATGCACTCATAGCATCAAATAGTCTACTCAAAGGAAGTAAAATTGACAGTATAAATAGGTGTTTCCCCACTAACAATGGTTTTGTTAAAGGATAAAGCACCTTCATTAAATAATGGATAGTACTAGTTCCAAATTATAGCTCAGAAGATTGGCAAGTCCCACCTTGTAGGCCTATGATTGGATGGTAAGTTACTTGGTCAATGTTTGGTCAATATGGCTGACCACTGCCACTCCCTCTGTAGTTTACTTGTAAATTAATCCTTGTGGCTGGTGCAGCTGTCTAGACTTGCGCACAATGTGCATAATGTCCCTTGAATGACCAGATAAAACCAGCCCGTCTCGATATGTGGTCCGATATCACCACCATATTATCACCACCAACACTGTTTTTAGTGGGTTGTATTTTCTAAATATAATTACATCAGACTACACATTGTTATAGTAGGTAGTGTGTGTACGTGTGCGTGTGAGAGAGAGTTGTATTCTCCGCTTTATTCCTTTTAACCTGCCTTAAAGTGTGTAAAACAATGTTATCCACATACATCACCACACACTACAGGCGCCATGCATTCAGCACACCGAATTACCCTGTCATCTCTTCACATTCAAGGTCAAATGAATACTGCAATTCGGAGAGTTAATATCGAGTGAAGCTTAATGATGTCAAAATTGGCTATCAAACGCATCACTGTAGGCTGATGATTGAAAGGCTGGTCGATGTGACAGATCAAATCAACAAGAAAGATTATATGCAACAATAAAGTGTCAGCAAACATTAACATGATCATTTCTGTAACGTATTGTCATATTATTATTAACATTGTATAGTATATGCTAACTGGACATCGGGACGTCGCGGGACAACTGGTCAAAATTCTCCATAATTTTTCAGGAATATGGTGCTGATAATGATAGCTTGGCATGTTGCTCAAACATTCCTTTCCGGTGTTGTAGACCGCTACAACGAAGAACAACGGACAACTGACGATTTCTGTTCATCAAATCAATTCCAAATGATCAAATCAGTGACGATAAATTGTGTATATTCGTTAATTCCATATAGCCTACATAAAGCGTCCACGACTTCACACAAACATTTTGACAGTCAATATTTTGATGAAGGGACCAGCCCCGACGCTCTGACTGCACACGAGACAGTAATTTCTTACGGACAAAGCAATTGAGACTCTGGCTACTTTTCCTTCGCAGGGTCCCACAGACCGACCGATCGCACTAGTTCGTTCTAATGATGTTGACATATTCACACAATATTGACTGAGGCAGTGGTTTTTTATGGCAGCGTTTGAGTTTTAAAACACCTTTTTATAAGTCTGAAGTCTGTCCCCACCACCCGACCTGTTAAAACCACGCCTACGAAGCCACACAATTGGTCCGAAAGCGTAAAAGAGCCAATCAACAGAGCCCAGCTTCTCGTAACATGCAACACATCCACACAGTTTGAAGCCTATCCGGCACAGAAGCGCTAGGAATAGCTTGGTGCTGGGACCTTACCACCTCTCTGCAGTCAAACGACTCCTTTCTCCACATACGTCTTTACTGAAATGTGTGTGTGCGTGAAAGAGAGAGGAAGAAAGACTGTGCGTGCGTGTGAGGGTGCATGTCTGGAACAAGTAAAGACAGAGGAATTATTCCGCACTATCGAAATATTTCAACACATCGCTTTTGCAGGAGGACTGAAGCCAATGAAAGCGAATGCATTTTAAAAGGAATGCCGATATTGTACCCTAGACAACAGCAAGAAAAGAACGCAGCAGTCAATTAAAACGTAGTTACTCACCCTTGTTGGTTTAATTCGAAAATTGTTCGCAAGACAACGCATAGAAAAGTGCTCAACGCCCGTCAATCTCGGAAGAAAATCATTAACGCAACACAATTGAAGATTAATGGAGTGCATTTCTTCATTTCTCATTGTAGACACTCTATTGGAACTCATAGAACGACAGTAAAGACAATTCATACCACCCAGTCGAACATAAGTGGATGCTTATTTCTGCAGTGGTGACGGTGGACTTCTAAGACTTCTCAATTTGAGGCAGTTTTGCTCGTCAAGAAGGCTGCATAGACTGACTATAGTATTCAACTAAATACATCCATATATTTGGTACCTGCCTGGACTTGGATGAGCTTCCTGATGAGAGATCCAGTCATACAAGGAACGAGTATGGCATACCATCCGTTTTTACCTCACCGGGGTCCGGAATTTGCCATGAGTGCAATGTTGGGTCACCATCCTCCATTTTTCCCGGCGCTGGCGCTACCTCACAATGGCTCCCTCTCTCTCCCGGGAGCCCTGGGGAAGCCTATCATGGACCAACTGATGGGCACCGCCGAGTCCGGCCTCCACTTCTCCTCACTGGGGCACCAAGCAGCCGCAGCCCATCTGAGGCCTCTGAAGACGCTGGAGCCTGAAGAAGAGGTCGAAGACGACCCGAAAGTTCACCTGGAAGCGAAGGAACTTTGGGAAACTTTCCACAAGCGAGGCACTGAAATGGTTATCACGAAATCCGGAAGGTGAGCTCAACTTTTCTGTATTCGAATATGACATATTTGTGTTCTACAATCGAAATGCATCAGTCTGCATCTTGTTATTATCAAGATAATTTGGATCATCAATACGCTGGCATTCCTCTCGAGTGAATTGATTTATTGATGGGTGCTTGGAACTGGACCTCCGCGAATGGTGGCCAAGATTTTGATTTTAATCTGTTCTCGTGTTTATAGACTGTGTGTGTAAATTACCTGAATAGAATAGCCTAACTTTATCCTATCGACAGAATCTGTATGGCCACATTGCATGGTCATGTCATCCCAACACGAGATAAAATAAAGTCCAACCAAAACTATAAAATATACAACACATAAGACTGTAACATTTTAACTTCTTATGACACAATAAAACTCTGAGCAATTCTAAAAAAGTGTCGAAGTTTGTAGATGTAAAGTCAGCCCACAATATTAGGCTATAAAACAGAAACATGTAGACCTAGGCCTACATGTTATTATTACAAAAAAGTGAAATAACAAACGTTATTAAACACAACAAACAAATAGTATGCCGTACAAATACAGTTACACAATGCATGCTGTACGTATTATGCGTTTTAGAATTATATCTAGGCGGCAGATATTTGAGGGTGTTTTGTAGTCTCGCACAGGACTCTGTTACATTAATACTTTCTGCATGCACTAAATCGTATGGCTGACGCATATATGTATATGGCTACAACTAAATGTAAAATGTGTAATAATTTAGTATTCGCAGTGTTACATTTCCATTATCATAATCAGTATAATAGTCATGTAAAGATGGCTGCTCCATGTGTGTGTATGAACATACGCTAACCATATTCAGTCACAATGTAAGGTAGGCCAGTCCACTGTTTAAGTGATTTTCTTATTCCATTTCACAGGCGAATGTTCCCTCCTTTTAAAGTGAGATGCACTGGCTTGGACAAGAAAGCAAAGTACATTCTCTTGATGGATATTGTTGCAGCCGATGACTGCAGGTATAAATTTCACAACTCGCGTTGGATGGTGGCAGGGAAGGCCGACCCCGAAATGCCAAAGAGGATGTACATTCACCCGGACAGTCCAGCTACTGGCGAGCAGTGGATGTCAAAAGTAGTGAATTTTCACAAACTCAAGCTGACGAATAACATCTCCGACAAGCATGGATTTGTAAGTTCATCTAATGTATGTTTTTTTCTTATTTGCATGCGTATCGACATTTTTGGCATGTATTATTGTTGTCATGATTGTTATTAGTATTATCAGAGGTATTATTATTAGTAGCCTAACATTAATACGCCCATTAACGTTGCCTCTCTGTGCCATATGGAGCCGAGGGATGAAAAGGCTTCACCAAAATATACAGGCCTAATTTGAATTGAATAGTTTTGTGTCCATCATGAATTAAAAAATATATGTATATTTTCACTGCAACATGTTTCCCCAACTTGTATATAATATCAAGCAATGTGGTAATCTTGCTGCTTAGGCCTATATACATATATTGAACATTTTTGGTAAATGCATTGTTGGTGAGAGAAATTCAGGAGAGTGTTCTAATACAGCCCATTGCATCAAGTAGGCTAGGCCTGAACTACGATTGAGTAGGCTACATCAAATGACTAATCTTCATCAAAAGGCAGAAATCAGTGTGTGCTTATCTTTTTTTAAATCCAGAATTCTTTCCTGTTCCAGACCATCCTGAACTCCATGCACAAATATCAGCCCAGATTTCACATCGTGAGAGCCAACGACATTCTCAAACTCCCCTACAGCACATTCAGGACTTACGTTTTCCCTGAAACTGATTTCATTGCCGTAACTGCGTATCAAAATGACAAGGTAGGCAGAATCACACTTTTTACGTTTATTTTCATGAAATTGTATTATTTATTTTGCGTCCATTTTTTATCAAATCGTTTCTATAGCCATTGCTAGCACTGCGCCATTTGCCATCATAAAATATTAAAGATGTCATATTTGTTTAATCTTGTTTGTGTGTTGGGCCTACAAAATATCGTGTTAGATACATGTAAACGTCATCTCATGCCGTGTTTCCTACCAAAGCAAATGGGTCAGAATTCTCAGGAATGTATGTAATACATAATACTTCATTATATGTAATCACATGGAAAGGATTTGGCAACGACCCAGACTGTGTGTGTGTGTGTGTGTGTGTGTGTGTGTGTGTGTGTGTGTGTGTGTGTGTGTGTGTGTGTGTTTGCGAGACAGTGAGAGAGTGAGAAGGCAAGGGTGGAGGGAGAGTGTGAGAAAGAGAAAGAGAGGGGGAACAGAATGTGCAGTTACTCAGAGAAAAGAGCATTTTGATTTTAACAGGCTGCGCTGGTGGTAACATTTAATTCCACATGTGATACACCGCTAATCAAAATCATCTCTGATGTTTGCTCTTTGATATAAGGGAGAATAGTTAGCTCAGTGTTACCTTTGGGCATTTGGGTCAAGCAAAAATGCAGTTAACGTTTGGCAGCCACATGAGCTGAGGAATATTGTCAAACCTGCCAAAATGTGCACATGGGAGGGGTAAAAGGCGAGAGGAAGTGAGTGGGGGGAAATATGTGCTCTGCGAGGTTGACATTCAGTATGCATTGCACATGGGTGTGTGTGTGTGTGTGTGTGTGTGTGTGTGTGTGTGTGTGTGTGTGTGTGTGTGTGTGTGTGTGTGTGTGTGTGTGTGTGTGTGTGTGTGTGTGTGTGTGTGTGTGTGTGTGTGTGTGTGTGTGTGTGTGTGTGTGTGTGTGTGTAAAAAATTTAAATGGTCTCTTATAGCATCAGACTTTTAGCTCGTCACTAGTTTGAGAATAAATTATCAACACATTTCCAACCATTCAGATGGTGGTTCAATTATGCCATTTAAAAAAATATATTACTATCCCGTTCTATGATTTTAAGTTTAACTGTAAGAATAGAAATCGAGTATAAATGTCACTAAATCTACTTCCACGAAAACTTCCACACCTCTATGAACATTATAACTTTGATTTCTTTCAGATTACACAATTGAAAATCGACCATAATCCTTTTGCCAAAGGATTCCGTGACACTGGCAATGGCAGACGAGAGAAAAGGTAAGGAGAAGCAGTAAACTATTCCCTAAATGCGCAACAAACATTTTACGATGTCTGTTGTCTGATTTTATAGACAATAATATATATATACAGTGATCTTAGTGAATTCCAAAAAGCGGTACGACTCTCCTTGCAATTGCACAGGGACATAATTGTATGACAACCCCTTCAACCTAAAATGATACTATGTAGTTCACGTTTTATTAATGAGTTGGACATAGCTATCATGTTGTATTTACATTGTTTGGTTCTCCAAGTGCAGAGGTCTAAAGAGCAAAATACTATTTTGAAACTCCTACTCTAGACATAGTGTGGTTATTGATAGTTAAACCTTCAAAGGCTTTTCTTGACCTTTTTTACAACAGTATACACAAAAATGGTTTGGGCTGTGGGTTATCAGTTGTCTACAGTGGGTTTGAATAGATTGATTTCTTCGAACAGACATATGTTGATTGATAAATTGCATCTGGATAATCTGCACTCTGAATTTGACGGTACATGGCAATCCATGTATTATGCCTTGAATAAATGATCCGTTGTCTTATAGATCGTTTTTGACAAAATAATAGTAGTGATGACCAATAACCTGTCTGCCTAATGTAGGAAACAGCTGGCCTTGCAGTCAATTCGCTCATATGAGGAGCAGCAGAAAAAAGAAAACGGGATGTCCGACGACTCCTCCGGCGAGCAAGCCTCATTAAAGTGTTTCGGCCAGGCCTCGTCTCCCGCAGTGTCTACCGTGGGGCCTTCCAACCTGAAAGGTAATGGAGCCCACAGCCTCTGCTTGGGTTAAGATTCAGAACTAGGCCTACACTTTCCGCATCTCACAGACCCACATAGCATAGACAACTACAGTAGCCTATGCTTGTAAAAAAAAAAAAAGGCCTATGCTACATTTTGGATTTAGTTTAAATTCAGTTAAATATATTTGGATATCAGTAGGCCTATTGTGTTGAATAACTGCATGACAAATTATATAATTGTATCCAGCTCCAACAATAACATACAAGCTATATAGCTTAACTATTATGTAGGCTCATTCTTCTAATTCACATTCACACGATGGGTCTCTCGTGCTAAGCATTTAGCAATGACATTAATCATACATCTGCCAGAATTATATACTACTGGATACATAAAAAAATATATATATATGAAATAAACTTGATGTAGGCCTAGTCCTAGTAGGCTATTCCATCGGTTAAAATTATACCAATTTGAAGGACATGATCATATGCTGAAGGTTGAAAAAATAAATAAATCATATGAAAATAAATTAGTAGCCTATGGATTTCAATCTAGCCCAACAGCTGATGGAATAAGTATAAGGCACTATCCTGCGTAGCCTATATCATTATACCAATAGGACTACTTAGCCGAACAAATTACGATCCTCCAAAAGAGCATAGATTAAAAACTAGGCATATAGGTTTACATTAGATATAATTTTGACCTATACTGATGATATATCTACTTGTACATTTTTATTATTTTATTTTATTAATATGGCATCGAAAGTCGTGAAGAAATTAAATCAATTAGGCTATATGAGAATTTAGGCTGAAGAATCTGAAGAATAAAACTCAAAACTAAATTAATCCTGATTAATTTTGATCATCATTTTTCATGTATCACTAACTTTTGACTCATTCCTGATAGATTTCTGCGAGAGTGATGAAGACAGCGACGATGAAAGCAATGGCAACCTAAAGGATGGGCCGGACTCTAGTAAGATCTCAACCACAACGGAGGATGGGAAGGATCCTGAGGCGAACCCGACTAAAGGCTATCAATTTGGTGGCAGTGATTCTACCGGCCGGTCTCGGGAAAGCGCTCCGAGGACTGAGAAAAGCCAAGCGGACTCACAACAGAGCCCCGTCATCGTGATCTCCAGCACCACTCGGTCCGGAGAAGACTTCAAGAGTCCAAGCCGGGAGCAGCCCAAAGGGGACGGGTGCAGGTCTATAAGCAAGGAGAGCTACATGCCTTTGACTGTTCAAACTGACAGCAGTCCGCACTTAAGCCAGAGTCACATGCATAATTTTGGATTTCCACCGGGTTTCGCGGGACAGCCGTTTTTCAATCACTTAGGGGGCGCGCATCCCTTTCTTTTGCACCCCAGCCAGTTCAACGTGGGAGGCGCGTTCTCGAATATGGCCGCGGGCATGGGCCCCTTACTGGCAGCGGTGTCCTCCGGAGGGGTTAGTACCATGGACACGGCCAGTATGGCGTCACCCTCCCAAAGCCTGACGGGAGCTCATGGACTGCCTTTTCATCTGCAGCAACATGTCTTGGCATCACAGGTAAAACCTGTTTTATTACCACCAGCAGTACAGTAAACCCTGTGTAAAACACATGTTATTTGCTCCAGAGTTTTTCGTTACATTTTGACGAATATTCTTGATCCTATGTCATCTTAGGTGTCCTTGTCCACATTACTTTATGTGTAAATGTCAACATGGTGTAGAAGAAAAATAGTATAATTTCCATTTCGTTTTTATAGCCTAGTTTATTCCTTATAGTGTTAAACAATACAACAGAGGCGAGCATAACCTATTGTATACAATTGTGTTATAGCCTAAACAATAAGCAAATGTGTTTTATAGGGACTCAAGTTTATTTGGATTTAAGAAGGTGTGGATATTATTTGTCTCAATTGTTTACAGCATATGTTGGGATATAGGCAGAGACCACCTAAGCGTTACAAAAATAGGTTTAGTCTAGTGTTGATGTGAACTCATTAATTAAGTCTGTGTTTTAGAGGAACATGGCGAATGAGACTTAGTGCTTCACTGGTTCGGGGAGGGAAAACAACTTATCCTAAATACATAACATATTTGCTGTTGACATCTACTTTTAAAACACGTGTGTTGCAGAAATTGTTATTTTAAAATGTATATTTTATGTAGGCCTAGTAAATGAGCAGCATCATATATAAATAGTGTTTATTTGCATTAACTATTTGCAAAGCTACATAAAACACGATATCACATAGTGGTGGGTCTAGATATCACGTAACACAAAAAAGCGAACTACATTTTTTGTCAATTTGATTCTCGGAAGGTTTTCATCGTTTTACGCGTGGATAGCTTTATATATTGCATATTTTCAGGCCAAACTAATGAAAATGTATTGTTAATAGGTTTACACCCATTTATGTCAACACCAACGCTGTATAAAACCTGTACGCATTGCAACAGAAAAGCATAATCATGAAAATCGCTTTATGAGAAAAGTGAAAGTAGGCCTACACAGCCTACACAACATTTCCCGTGATGCTCACGTGTATGGATTCATTATTCACACTCACTCACTGCATGACATCTTATTCGAGATATAGGCCTACATAGACAGTGGTCAAGTGTAGCCTATTTTCCCTGTTTTGCTGTGTTATCATGGTGAGTAAAAGCTAGCGCCTTTTAAATGAGTATACTGTGCATAGTTCTATTCATATCCTTCCCCTCCTCTCTCCCCAGGGCCTGGCCATGTCTCCATTTGGGGGCCTGTTCCCTTACCCTTACACATACATGGCAGCAGCCGCGGCAGCCTCTTCCGCAGCCTCCTCCTCTGTCCACCGACACCCTTTCCTGAACGCAGTGCGCCCCCGCCTCAGGTACAGCCCTTACTCCATCCCTATGAGCGTGCCGGACAGCACTCTGCTCACCACAGCCATCCCCTCCATGGCAAGCAGCGCGGCCGAGCTGAAAGGGGACGGCATGGCCACGAGCCCCGTTTCCGCCACCCTGGACTCCACCTCGGAGGTCACCAGCCGGTCTTCCACCATATCGTCAGGCTCGCTCTCCTTGTCACCAAAAACTTGCTATGGGAAAGATTCCATTAACGAATTGCAGAGCATTCAGCGTTTGGTCAGTGGACTTGATTCCATACAGGACAGGTCACGAAGCGTGTCCCCATAGATTCTAATGTTGTTGTTTTTGTTGTTGTTGTGATGATCATATAAGGACGATGAGGATGAGTACGACGACACCCTTCTAGCGAATGCGGGTTTAGAAAACGGACCTATTGAACAGTTTAGATTTTGAAATGCACTTTGGTTAAATACACATCTCATATGTATATTTCTCTTTTGTTAAATTAAACAACACTTTGGAAAATGTCCTAATATTTGAATACCATACAAGTATTGAAACTGAAAGGTTGGCATGGATAATACTCACAGATGTATGATAAGTTGCTGCTGTGTGATGTCCTATATATACGGTTTGTTTTATGTCGAGTTACTGAGGTAACGACATTTGTTTGATTTAATGTGCACTCTGAATTGGTTATAATTATTTGAATTAACTTCCCTTTATCTTATAAAGACTGCTGTGTTTGATATATTAACTGCATAACTATTTGAAGCATATCATTATGCTTATAGGGGGTAGGTGACACTGCATGCCCGACAAAACGCTACATGTCTCTTTTATGACTGTTCGTTTGTTTTGATTGATTTTCACGACCAAATTCAAATGACACGAATAAGGATAAAGAAATGCTTCAGGCTGATCTTGAAACCAATCTGGATAAAAAATAAAAAAAAAACATTTCACTCCATCCCTTTTTTTCAAGGAATCAATCAATTGGTCTTCGGTTATTGATTTTACGAACGAATTTCTCTGTATGTCAATTTATAAACGCAGGATTATCCTACGGGAATCCATATGCTGGAACATGTTTGAAGTAGGCCAAAACAGAACCGAGGTTATAAATTTAATGTGCGAGTGGTTCAGACTGTCCTAAAATCGCATGCCGAATCCAACATAAGTATTCAACTGGCAAAGGGAATCTGAAATATAATTGAAAGGTAATATTGATTATAAATGTAAATAGTGATATATACAAATATTTATGTAATTATTTCGTATTGATATTGCGTGTAAATACAACGGAGAAGTTTGATTTTAGGGATCTGTCCTTAATTTATTGTCTATAGGCCTACCTGTGTAAAGATAGTTCCTGGGCTATTATCCTTGTTTTGCCATCTGCATTTTATATCCCCTGAATACGGATTTACCTGTACCCCAAATATCCACAGAGCTAGTTATTTTAGCGGACACACTCATGTGCCATTGTATCTTTAGCCTTCCTGTTGTCTCTGTGTGTTAAGTGCTACTGTTCAGCGAGAGCACACTGCACCAACAGCTTTGTAAAAAAATAAATAATAATTCGTCTAGGTGTGTGTCAAAATTGACGAATTTTCTGTTTAAAAATAAAACCTTGCAGGCTGATAGTGCTCCATCTTATTGAAATATGAAGGTTCCTTTTGTGTTTCTAAAGTTGTCATTGGTTTATGTTGTATTCGATACGATGTGTTCTTGAAAGTGTCAATAAAATATTGAAATGCAGTCTCCATACGTTTCCATGTGTCAGTTTCTTTAGGACTACAATAGATTATTTCAACTATAAATACAAAGTGATGTAATTGATCCAACCAAAATTGTGTTGATAACTCTATATCATGCAATCTGGCATAACCGGTCTTTCTCTTTTACACTTGGTCCACTTTAGCATTTGGGGATTGAGGCGTCGAGACAATGGTCAAAGAGTTGAGAAATGTTATTAAAACAACCCGAGAGAAGGCAATTGGATCCTCTCAACCTTAGCTATGATACTTGGAATTCCTTCCTGGACCCAAGACCGCGCCAGAGCGAGTCATTGTGCGCGTGTGTTTTATGGGCCTGCTGAGTAGCCTATTGACTAATTGTTTATTTCGGCCAGAGTGAACCCTGAAGAATGTAAAATAACTTGATTGAACTCTCCATTGCGCCTAGAGTCATGAGTTTATTAACTTCATATCTGTATTTGTAAATCGTATGGTTAATAAGTAACGAATGTGGCGCTAGAGAATAGGAGTAAACATGACACAAAGTATCTCAATTGCTCTGTCTATTGCTCACCTGGCGCCTTCGATGACTTACTCGATTTTATTGCACGGAAGGCGGCAGTGCGTCTGCAATAGACTAATGTTGAACAAGATTCTCACGTTGATATGCCAGACGTAACGCCACCTACTGAACACTACACAAACTACACAACTACATGACAAAGCACTGCAGGATGATTACATTGAACAGGGTCAGTGCTTGGGACTTCCCAAGTCTAAACCCTAAACCTAACCTCAAACCCGACCCTTAACCTAATCTTAACCCTTACCTTAAACATGTTCAATTTCAACTTCAATGGGGGGTAGGGATGGCCCAAGGATCCCGGATAGCACTGACCGTTTGAATAGTGTGGACTTTGACCTGATGAAGCTTACCTTGCTGAGCAGTGAGGATATTATTCAACCAGATTTGGAACTTTGGAGTAGAGAATAGTTTACAGCAACATTTTTGCCAACTGAGATTAACCAAACCTTTGCTAGATGTGTGGTTTTCTGGAAATAGAGAGAATTGGCACAACCAAAACTACCAAAACAAGTATAACACAATAGGCCTGCAAAAACGCAGAATTAGCACATGAATGTACAGTGTATTTATAGTAATCACATATAATATCAAATACGTCACACTCAATGCTTTGTTTATGCCTTTGACGGTAGAACATTAAAGGAGAGAAATAATCTAGGCCTACTCCGCTTTTTACGCGTGGGTCATGTTTTATTTCCCATGAATTTAGAAGCCTCTAAACACCTAATTCATGTTAAGCCTACCTCGCTTCGTTTCATTGTCCAATATTGGCCATAAACTGAATCGATTGCAGTGTTAGGTTCTACATTTGGATTTTGGACCTAAATTTCGAGTAATCTGATGAGGGTCAAAGCCTCTAGGAGGTACATTTCATTATATAGGCCACAAAATGATATAGGCAACAACTGCAGCATCCACCCCGACTTAACCCTCTCTTTCTCTCTCTCTCTCTCTCTCTCTCTCTCTCTCTCTCTCTCTCTCTCTCTCTCTCTCTCTCTCTCTCTCTCTCTCTCTCTCTCTCTCTCTCTCTCTCTCTCTCTCTCTCTCTCTCTCTCTCTCTCTCACACTCTCACACACACACACACAAACACAGATAAAGATACATAGGTATTCATATGTTCAATATTAGGCGCATGCAGTGCTGTGCAAATAGTAGCATAATTTTTACACAGCAAAACACAGTGTGCCAAACATCTATCCATGTGGATCTGTTGTATTTATTCGAGGCAATTGACCTGGGATATCACTTTCAATTATCTATGAATGGGGTCAGACCTTGGGAGAGGATCCTTTAGCCATCTCTGTTACATGCATTTAATATAATAACAGCTCCATTACTCATGCACCTGCCAGCTTGGGCGCAGTTCTCCCGTGTCCTTGTTAACACCATTTCCATCGCAGGGTGCATGCGACTTTGCTCCAATAAGCACCTGCTAGACCTGTTTTGTGTGCGGTACTGGTTGATCACATTAAAGTGTGTTTTTTGGACAATATCATTACAGTTGATTCATACATAGTACCCATATATTGAGTATGTTGTGCTTTGGCCTATGTGATATTGGTCAACGGGATTGAGATGCCCAGTGCCGGAGAGTCCTGCACAATAACCAGGTGTTTCACAGGCCCACAGGATATTATTTTCAGTCAGTGTAAACTACTAGGCTATAGTCCTCAGATTAGAGTTTGAGTGGGTAAAAACGCATGCCACAGTTTTATACCGCCACTCAGTGGCTATGAAATAAGACATTGGTTTTACAGCAAGTCAATGATTTACAGGTCAATTACGTGCATTTATTCAACAATTATTAATTCCCAATTAAAAAGTAATTAAAATCGAGTGAAAATATACAAATTAGGTAAATTATTTATAGATTAACATATAGGCCTACATGTACTGATAGAAGTTGTAATACTCATTTCATGACAGAGTAACATTTTGCATGGTGTCTGTCTCCCTCATCAGGTAGAACTGGGATTTTCCATAATACTGTGGCATTATTTTGGTCATGACTTAAGTGTGCACCACTGGATTGGCCTTAGTAAACTACATACAACACAAACTAGTCATTGTCATCTTGTGCTCGCGAGTAAATGTATAAAACCTGGTATCATTGTCCCCAATGCATATAATTAAAGTTATGCAGCCTAATTTTGATAGTTAGGCCTACACAACTGCAGAATAAAACAAATCTAAATATGAGGTAAACTCCCAGCAGAGCCCCGAGTCCATTGGGTATATTGGCGGCAGGCGGCCTGGAGGGTAGGAGCATAGGGTCAGTAATCGAAAGGTTGCTGGATCGAATCACCGAGCTGACAAGGTACAAATCTGTCGTTCTGCCCCTGAACAAGGCAGTTAACCTACTGTTCCCCGGGCGCTGAAGACGTGGATGTCGATTAAGGCAGCCCCCAGCACCTCTCTGATTCAGGGAGACACATTTCAGTTGAATGCATTGAGTTGTACAACTGACTAGTATACCCCCTTTCCCTATATCCTCTGGCCTGTTGATGTTCTCCGTATCTATAGTCAGAATGACTTTTTCAGTGCATGGTGATCGAACAGGTGTCCTGCTATATTCATCCGAGGTGCAGGGTCGGTGAAGTCTGTGAATCCAAAAAAATATAATTATACAGATGATTAATAAAACATGCACACAACATAATTCATACCTTGGTTTTTGTGGTGTATGTGAATTTAAAAAACTGTTTTGATAATGGTTTTTAAACACATACCTTGTCCATAATGTAGAGGCCTATGGGATATTCATTGTAACGGTAAGGAGTATGGTGTGACATACCAATACTAGTTGACATTTGTATGCCTCCTCGTCTGTATACCTGCAGACACAGACACAAAAGTGAGAAGTTCAGTCATCTGCACCCAATACAGCTAGCCTTCAACATATTCTTATAGCCTTAATATTCTTTGTTGATTGATATCCATTGAATTGTGTCCATTTCTGTTTTAGAAAGATTTGCACAAATATGAAAAGATTGATGGTATCATCATAAAACATAATTAGATCATACAAGGGACAAACCTTACCTTTTCCAGTTAAGTGTGTGCACTCAAATTCAAATCCAAATGTTTCAGTTGGGCAGTTAGGTTCCTGCGAGAACCCCCACCAACTAAGGAGGTTCCTCGATGAACCCCACCTCCAACATTTTGCGGGCAATTTTCAATGCCAAGAACACTTGTTGAACCCCTAATTTTTGGAGTGTACAACATTAAACAATAAGAATCTTTAGTACTCAAAGATGACATTTGAGAACATATTTTTACACTGTAATATACACTACCATTCAAAAGTTTGGATGGTAGTGTCTCAAGGAAGTTTATTTTCTCTGTACATTAAGTAAACCCAGCACAAACCACACCCGCACATAGTATTGTTTACAATGATTCATCATTAATCATTATGGCATTGCTGATGATTCATACTTGCGCAGAGACTAAAGGTTGCCATACCCTTTGTGTGATTCACCCACACATCTCAACACACACACACACGCGTGCGTGCACACACACACCTGAGCTACTAACACTAAACGTGTGGCCAACATGAGAAACACAACCAGGTTCTCTCTCCCTCATGACAACAGCGGTTGAGGGATCATTTAGATACGATATCAATCAATCATCACTAGTGACTCACCCAGCCCAGTCCACTCAGCTACATTTGGCAGTACATCAAAATAGAACTTTCACTGATATAAACCAAGATAAGGAGAATGGAATTAACCCCTTAAGGCCTAGAGTTTAGGGGAAGTGGTGTTGTGTTTTTACATGTCTGACTCTTTCCATATGTAACTCATTGTACCTTTTCTACAGTATATTTCACCATGTTATTTTTGCTTTGGCAGACAAAAAAAGAAAACATTGACTAAATTGATGAGAACCCAATTGACATTGATGTAGGTCAAAAACACATTGAGCTTCATATTTCTTTGAGAAAATACAGTTTTGAACATTTTGAAGAAATGGTTGTAAAATAATTAATCTTAATTTCAACTAATTTCTTCAGCATTCACAAGAGAGGCCTTTTCCTGAAGCCTTAAGCCCTAAGGGGATAATTTGTGGGACACAGTCTTGATAAAGCAAACAAGGGTAAATAGTGATAAGCAATGTTCACTCTAATTCTTTGGGGCACTGATCACATTTCAGGTCTGCTGAGAGCAAACTTGAACGTTGTGAAAATTCTGTGCAACTTCCAGCGCGAGTTTACTGTGTACACTTGGGCTACCAAGTGGCGCAGTGGTCTAAAACATGACACGACACGACACGACACGGCATGTCAGTGCTAGAGATGTCACTACAGACAACCTGGTTCGAATCCAGACTGTATCACAACCGGCCGTGATTGGGAGGCATACAATTGGCCCAGCGTCGTACAAGTTTGGCCGGTGTTTATAACTGACTTACCTAGTTATAAAAAAAATAATAATAAAGTACCCGCTTTAAGTTACTGTTTTAACTGTGGCTATTTGATCATAATGTAGGCCTACCAGAGTGACCAACTATCAAAAACAATGGAGAAAAAGTATCCCATAACATTTTAACATGGAAATAGCTGTTCTATTATTCAGCCTACACTAGCAGCCAATGTGTGGTGTTCTTTTGGAAAAAAAACATGCATGGCTTGACATTAATATGTTTATCCACTTGTCCTTCAGACAATGAGGTGACTGAATATGTTGTTGTGTTGTTTGACGCAAGAAACCACTTGACATAATAAAATGCATACCTTGAGAATCAGACAAATTATGTTACCCTCTGCCTATTGGCTACTTCACATATTCAAGCCTGTCTCAAAATACAACACTTCCCCTTTAAGACAAAAAAAAGCTCTTTACCTGACTGGCTTTTCATAGATTTCTAGAAATGTATAAATGTTGTGCTCTTGTAGGAAGCAATCACTCCTGTATTACTGACTATAAATGATCTATAACTGGGCTAACAACTCACTAACTAGCAAAGGATATTAACAAAATGTGCAAGTGGCTACATGCAGCTCTTGCATTGATCTCAAAACAACCGCATCTACTCACGACCACTCATACTGTAAACACAGTCAAGTTCAAAGTGAATGGCACAGATCCATATATGGCAATCGTCTAATTAAGCGATAAGGCCTGAGGGGGTGTGGTATGGCCAATATACCACGGCTAAGGGCTGTTCTTATGCATGACGCAATGCGGAGTGCCTGTATATAGCCCTTAGTCGTGGTATATTGGCCATATACCACAAACTCCCGGAGTTGCCTTATTGCTATTATAAACTAGTTAACAAGGTAATTACAGCAGTAAAAATAAATGTTTTGTCATACCCGTGGTACAACGGCTGTCAGCCAATCAGCATTCATGGCTCAAACCACACAGTTTATAATTGCATATACTGTAGGCCTACTGTAGCTCTGATTGTTTATGCTGCACCAGTCTGTGTAGAGTACAGTCTGAGTAGTGTGTCTCAATGCAATAGAATCCCACTCCGATGCTTTCTGCCTACAACAAAATCTCTTGCATATTTTGTTTTGTTTTGTTTCGGTATGTTTCACTGAAAGTGGCTAATATTGCATTGATTCGACCACAGTAAAGGGAAATGTTGATAGTGTTAACAGGGAAAACCAAGATATACCGTTCAGATTGATTTTAAAAAAAAAACATTACTTAGAAAAAGTTAAGCCTATGCAACATTAACCAATTCAAAACAATACTCTAGCAATGAGGTTTGTGCAGTAAGTTATAGTTACATTATCACCGGATATTGGCTTTGCTTGAATTTCCCTGCCAATGCATTGTTGTTCGGGATTTTTAACTTGTTGTGTCCAATGGCAGATGAGCAACGATACATTTTATCTATATATTTCAGTTATATATTTCTTATTCTCATATACTTTCTTGCAACCCACCTCATCCAACGTGGAACGGATCTACTATTTCTTTATCCCATATAACTGGACCTCCGACAGAAGCTAGCCTGCTAACTAGCTACTAGCCACTGCTAGCGGTCTTCACCTCTGCCCTTGCCTGCACCAGCCAGCTTTAGTTAGGACAATATCGGCCAGTCTGCACAGCGCGCTACCTCTTTCATCGTTACCCAATGCTAGGTTTACCTCCACTAAACTCACATCCTATCATATCCTTGTCTGTACATTATGCCCTGAATCTATTCTACCACCCCAGAAATCTGCTCCTTTTATTCTCTGTACCCAACTCACTAGATGACCTGTTCTTAAAGCCTTTAGCCGTACCCTTATCCTACTCCTCCTCTGTTCCTCTGGTGATGTAGAGGTAAACCCAGGCCCTGTAACCCCCAGTACCACACCTATTCCCTGTAACCGTAAAAGCCTTGGTTTCATGCATGTTAACATCTGAAGCCTCCTCCCTAAGTTTGATTTAGTCACTGCTTTAGCACACTCCGCCAAACCTGATGTCCTAGTCGTGACTGAATCCTGGCTTAGGAAGGCCACAAAAAAAATCGGAAAATTTCCATCTCCAACTACAACATTTTCCATCAAGATAGAACTGTCAAATCTACAGCAGAGATATCTTGCAGAGTTCTGTCATAGTACCCATGTCTGCGCCCAAAAAGTTTGAGCTACTACTTTTAAAAATCCACCTTTCCAGAAATAAGTCTCTCACTGTTGCCACCTGTTACAGAAACCCCTCAACTGCCAGCTGTGCCCTGGACACCATATGTGAATTGATTGCCCCCCATCTATCTTCAGAGTTCATACTGTTAGGTGACCTAAACTGGGATATGCCCTCAATCTCACACAAATGATCAAGGAACCTACCAGGTACAACCCTAAATCCGTAAACATGGGCACCCTCATAGATATCATCCTGACTAACTTGCCCTCCAAATACACCTGCGCTGTCTTCAACCAGGTTCTCAGCGATCACTGCCTCATTGCCTGGGTCCGTAATGGGTCTGCGGTCAAACGACCAGCCCTCATCACTGTCAAACGCTCCCTAAAACACTTCAGCGAGCAGGCCTTTCTAATCGACCTGGCCCGGGTATCCTGGAAGGATATTGACCTCATGCCGTCAGTAGAGGATGCCTGGTTGTTCCTTAAAAGTGCTTTCCTCACCATCTTAAATAAGCACGCCCCGTTCAAAAAATGTAGAACTAAGAACAGATATAGCCCTTGGTTCAGGCTAGAGTCAATCATAGGTAATTGTTACCATAGAACAACTGTCTCTATCTAGATCTTTTTTTACATTGTGAATGACTTGTTTAGACTGACACAGTTCAACTCAATTTCACACCTGCTTGATTCGCCGGAGTAATAAAAAAGTATATTGTGTTATGCTGATTATACATATTTTCACTAACGAGTACAGAATGGCAAATTAATTTGTTAGTGTGGGTAAGCGGTTTCTTGTTTTGGACTTTCCCTCCTAAATGCAACCAGAGAAGATAGCTGAATTGTTCTGGTTATGTTGACATCTTGAATTCATATTAATGTGATGTCAAATGAGCATCTGGTATCATGAATTCCTCAGGTAAGCAAATCCTTTTCAGGATTTAAATACAAAACAGAGAATAATATAAATTGGCACCAATAATTTGTGACTCATCTTTTCCTCAATCTTACTGATGAGTGACGACACATGCAATCTTTTCCATATGTGCCTGTAAGCCACCTCATAACTGCCAGCCAATTAATAGAGACATAGCCTTAGCAGACTAGAGGGATGGAATTGATTTAGTGCTAAGTATGGAACAATATTTCGAATGAGAATAAAATGTTGAAAACATCAGGCTTTATCCAGGTGCAACAATGGTAAATTAACTTGATTAAAAATGGAAATGAATGTGGTTATGGATAGTGTAAAGGAGAGGCTTTACACCAGGTCACTGAGTTACCAACTGCTCGGAGCTAAGCATGATAGATCACAGTAAGTTATTGGTTAGAACAGGAGGCCACCACAGTAATGCCAAGATGCCTGCACTTGGCATTACTGTGTCAGACAGTAGGGGGAAGTATTTGCCTTGCTTGGTCAAAGTAAATATGACGTGTTCTAAGTCTAGCGCCGCAAACCAAAGTCGCAAAACCTTTGGTCAATATCCCACTTCAAGAGAGACTTTAATTCAATAAATGAAATCCTATTCCTTCCATTATCATTGTCTCCATGCTTCAAATATAGGACAGAAACACCTCATCTAACTACACAAAATGGTTGGATGAGATTACTTACATGAAAACTATGTAAACCCATTTATGATAAGAGGAAACAAGTAGAAAAACAGTATAGAATAAAAGTAATTGTGATCAGTAACGCATGTGACTCATTAGTAATACCACCTTCAACCACAAGGTGGAGACATCAGTTCACATTTTCAATTCAGGGTCCCAAAAATGTAATCAAACATTTACTATATTAACTCAACAGTCTGTCTCAATATCGTGTGGATTTTAGATTCAAGAATTACTAAGCATGGTTATCTTGTTAAGCCTTTGATGTAATTTATATTATTTTAGGATACATTCAAAAAATGTAGAACTAAGAACAGATATAGCCCTTGTTTCACTCCAGACTTGACTGCCCTTGACCAGCATAAAAACATCCTGTGGCGTACTGCATTAGCATCGAATAGCCCCCGCCATATGCAACTGTTCAGGGAAGTCAGGAACCAATATACACAGTCAGTTAGGAAAGCAAAGGCTAGCTTTTTCAAACAGAAATGTGCATTCTGTAGCACTCATTCCAAAACGTTTTGGGACACTGTAACATCCATGGAGAATAAGAGCACCTCCTCCCAGCTGCCCACCGCACTGAGGCTATGAAACACTCACCACCTATAAATCTACGATAATCTAGAATTTCAATAAGCATTTTGCTACGGCTGGCCATTCTTTCCACCTGGCTACCCCTACCAACAGCTCTGCACCCCACGCAGCAACTTGCCCAAGCCGCTTCTCCTTCACAGAAACACCTAATCTAACTACACAAAAAGGTTGGATGAAATTACTTACACAAAAACAATGTAAACCCATTGATGATACGAGGAAACAAGTAGAAAAATAGTATGGAATAAAAGTAATTGTAATCACTTACGCTTGTGACTCATTAGTAATACCACCTTCAACCACAAGGTGGAGACATCAGTTCACATTTTCAATTCAGGGTCCCAAATATGTAATCAAACATTTACTATATTAACTCAACAGTCTGTCTCAATATCGTGTGGATTGTCGTGTGGATTTTAGATTCAAGAATTACTAAGCATTTTTATCTTGTTAAGCCTTTTGTTACGCACGGAACGCAACACCCTGCTACACGCAAGCCCAGTGGAATGGGGAGAAAGTATGGGGTCGTGGGTGCAAGTAAGGGTGACAGAGGCCACAATACCGTTAAAACAATGCAAACAATTTTATTTATCCAAAACGGTAAGTTGGGGAAAAGGGGCTGGACGGGACCAAAGCAAATAAAGTAAAGATAACCAAACCCCTAACTTGCCTTACCTGTTACATGACGATGCACATCTCACAACCACAGCAAACCAGCCAGAGAGAGAAACCAGCTCAAACACTGAGGCTTAAATAAGGGTGTCATTTCTATTATTTTAGGAACATTTATTTTACTCAACATGAATATTTTTTTACAAACATGTTTTGGGGTAGCCTACACACCATTTCACTATTGCAACATCAACATCTGGAAATAAGTGCAATTCCAGACTACATGCATGTAATTGCATCATTGCATGCAACATGTACAGTGCCTTTGGAAAGTATTCAGACCACTCCACTTTTCCCACATTTTGTTAGGTTACAGCCTTATTCATGTCCTCATTAATCTACACACAATACCCCATAATCACAAAGCGAAAATAGTTTTTTTTTTTTTTGCTAATTTATAAAGAATTTAAATCATTTAATATTACATTTACATAAGTATTCAGACTCTTTACTCAGTACTTTGTTGAAGCACCTTTGGAAGCGTTTACAGCCTTGAGACTTATTGGGTATGACGCTAAAAACTTGAAACACCTGTATTTGGGGAGTTTCTCACATTATTCTCTGCACATCCTCTCAAGCTCTGTCAGGTTGGATGGGGAGCGCGGCTCCACAGCTATTTTCAGGTCTCTCCGGAGATCGGGTTTATGTCCGGGCTCTGGCTGGGCCACTCAAGGACATTCAGAGACTTGTCCTGAAGCCACTCATGCGTTGTCTTGGCTGTGTGCTTAGGGTCGTTCTCCTGTTGGAAGGTGAACCTTCTCCTCAGTCTGAGGTCCTGAGCGCTCTGGAGCAGATTTTCATCAAGGATCTCTCTGTACTTTGCTCCGTTTATCTTTGCCTCGATCCTGACTAGTCTCCCAGTCCCTGCCGTTAAACAACATACCCACCACCAAGCTTCACCGTAGTGATGGTGATACAGGCCAAAGTGCTTGGCATACAGGCCAAAGAGTTCAATCTTGGTTTCTTCAGACCAGATAATCTTGTTTCTCATGGTCTGGGAGTCTTTAGGTGCCTTTTGGCAAACTCCAAGTGGGTTGTCATGTGCCTTTTACTGAATCCGTCTGACCACTCTACCATAAAGGCCTGATTGGTGGTGCTGCAGAGATGGTTGTCCTTCTGGAAGGTTATCCATCTCCACAGAGGAACTCTAGAGCTCTGTCAGAGTGACTATCAGGCTCTTGGTCACCTCCCTTCCCTCCTGATTGCTCAGTTTGTCCGGACGGCCAGTTCAAGGAAGAGTCTTGGTGTTTCCAAACTTCTTCCATTTAAGAATGATGGAGGCCACTGTGTTTTTGGGGATCTTTAATGCTGCAGAAATGGTTTGTTACCCTTCCCCAGATCTGTTCCACGACACAATCCTGTCTCGGAGCTCTACGGACAATTCCTTCGACCTCATGGCTTGGTTTTTGCTCTGACATGCACTGTCATCTGTGGAACCTTATATAGAAAGTTGTGTGCCTTTCCAAATCATGTCCAATCAATTGAATTTACCACAGGTGGACTATTTTTTATAAAAACATTTTATGTCATTTAGCAGACGCTCTTATCCAGAGCGATGTACATACATTTTTCATACTATTCCCCCCCGTGTGAATCGAACCCACAACCCTGACATTGCAAGCGCCATGCTCTACCAACTGAGCTACATGGGACTAAGGATGATCAATGGAAACAGGATGCACCTGAGCTCAATTTCGAGTCTCATAGCAAAGGGTCTGAATACTTACGTAAATAATATATTTATATTTTGGGGGATTTGCAAACGTTTCTAGAAACCCGTTTTTGCTATCTCATTATGGGTTATTGTGTTTAAATTGCTGAGGATTTTTATTTCTTTAATCCATTTTAGAATAAGTCTGTAACAAAATTTTGAAAAAGTCAAGGGGTCTGAATACTTTCCGAAAGGCACTGTATGTGCATTGCATGATGTAGGCCTACAGTGAATGTACATTTCACATTCAACCAGTTAAATGTAACTAAATGTAATTGAAAAGGCCATCTACATAATCACCAAAAGTAATTATTTATCATGAGAGGTCCATACACAATAACTAGTAATGCTGCATGCTCCAAGAAATCTCACCTTTCTGGTAAAAATAGTAACACATTTCTGAGGTGTAGTCACTTTTGAGGACACAAGCTCAAGTACACAGTACAAATATGATAAATATATGAAACACAATATGAAAATATGAAACACAATATTTCCTATTGAACAAAGCTGTTATGAATAAGGCTTGAAATGGCTTATATGTTTTCTAAATATAGCATAATCAAATTATGAAATTACTAACTATAACATTTCACCTTCCTAATAATGGTAAAATACATATTAGTATGTTTAGTTTTGGAGAAAATTTGCATATTTTCTAAAGGTCTCTCTTGACCAAAAAGTCTGCCCCAATCAATGTGAAAATACAGTATCACAGAGCTCTAGGTTCCTGAACATGTTCGCAACTCGCCTTTTGTCTCATATTAATCTTGTCCTTCTATGACAACCAGAAAGTGTTTTTTGTTTAAAATCTATTAATTCTTTTTGATTAAAGGCTATAAATCGATCTCTGAATGTGCTACCATGGTCAGGGGCGCCATATGGGGAGGAAAAGTTAGGACTAATTATTAATATAATATTGTATTTACAATTTACTAATAAAACTGTTTCTATTTCTTTTCTTGTTTTTGGCAAAAAATAAACATCCAGAGAGCCTCTGTATTGCCCAACCCCCATAAACATCCAGAGAGCGTCTGTATTGCCCAACCCCCATAAACATCCAGAGAGCCTCTGTATTGCCCAACCCCCATAAACATCCAGAGAGCCTCTTTTTATTTTCTTGTTATTGGCAAAAAATAAACATCCAGAGAGCCTCTGTATTGCCCAACCCCCATAAACATCCAGAGAGCCTCTGTATTGCCCAACCCCCATAAACATCCAGAGAGCCTCTGTATTGCCCAACCCCCATAAACATCCAGAGAGCCTGGAACAAACCTATTGATTTGGTGACCACTTGACCTTTCCTCTAGCGCCACCATCAGGCCTTTTCATTTCCATTTTGTTTTTCATTTTCCATTTCCACTTTTACAGCTGCTTATTTTCTAGTTGGTATGTATACTTAGTTCAACAATCTGCTGCTGATTTTATTATTTTGTTTGTTATATCATTCTAAAGATGATAATGTTAATTTATTTAAATTTAAGAGGTTAATGTATATTTAAGTTATATTTATTTTAAGTTATTCATTAAAGTTAAGAGAATTTTCCATTCAAGAATTTAAAATTACATTCAGACTGTAAAAGATGGACACATTTCTCATACATGGTATCAGTCTTGCATCAGATAGTGAATTCCACTGTATGCAGAATGTTGCATGCATGTCTGCACAGTGTTATATTTTCACAGCTCACAATCAGTAAATATCGTACAGTAAATATTGGACTACAAGAGAGTTGCAAGCCTGCAAAGGTAGAGTTATTTAAAGCTTTGAATGGGTCGATTGGGTTCGGGAGGTGTGTGGTTATGTCATGGTCGCTATGAGACAGGACCCGAGGAGCAGAGCTGGAGTGTGAATACATTCAAGTAAATAATCCAAAAACCGAACAAAGGAGAGACAGGGATCTTGAACTGGCATGCAACCAAACCAGGGAAACACACACAAAAACCCACAAACACAGGTGGGAATGCTGAACATAAATAGGCTCCCCAATTCCAAAACTGAAACAGAGAGATTTCCAGAGAGGTCTCTGGACACCAATCCTGAAAACCATAAAGGTTTCCAGAGACCTCTCTGAACATAAACCTTACAGGTTACAGCAATTGCGCAGGGTTGGTGTGGCCTGTGGTTTTGGGGCCCAATGCCCCTGACCATTATGAAACCATTCTCTCCTCTACAATATAACGTGTGCTTCGTCCGTGGCTGTGATGTAGTGTTCAGCCAGGAGTTGATGAACAGTCGGAAGGACAAATTAAAATGGTGGGAGGGACATTCCAGCATCAAGTGGTTTCAGATTTCACATCCTACGTCACACAGGCTCAAGAAAAAAAATGACTGTGTCATTGGGAACCAGGGCTAATGCTCAATACAATCCACAGATCGATTTTTAAGCAAACATGTCGGTCGGCATTTGTAGCACTGTGATGCAGTGCCTTAGACCGCTGGCATATCAAAAATCTGATTAAACAGCATGATATTTACACAGGTGCACCTTGTGCTGGGGACATTAAAAGGCCACTCTAAAACGTGGAACTTTGTCACACAACACAATGCCACAGATGTCTCAAGTTTTGAGGGAGCGTGCAATTGGCATGCTGACTGCAGGAATGTCCACCATATCTATTGCCAGAGCTATTGCCATTCAATTTAATTACAATTTCTCTACCATAAGCCACCTCCAACATCGTTTTAGAGAATTTGGCAGTAAGTACCAACCGGCTTCACAACTGCAGACCACGTGTAACCACACCAGCCCAGGACCTCATCCAGCTTCTTCACCTGTGGGATCTTCGGGGGGGGACTTATTCTCTGCAGTGGGTAGGCCTGGTTCCCAAGTGGGTGGACCTATGCCCTCCCAGGCCCACCCATGGAATTTGTCTCTAACGTTTGAATAGTTTCCGGGTACAAAATATTATTACCCTATTCCTGAAAGCTATGACTCTAAGGAAAACATATGTGCCTTCTGTTGGGTACTCACAAGGACTCCTTAGAAGGAAATGTGCCAGAAATGCACCTAATGACTGGCTTGGTAAAATGACATGGAACGACCCACTAACCATTTTCTAAACTGATTATGAAGATTTACTGGAGCACTATGTCACTTTCCCCATCTTTATTCAGGGAAGGAGTTGATTAAATAAGCATGACCACACTTGTAAGATGAAGATGAAGTCCCCCTCAACTACCCTATTGGCCTATTGATTGTGGTGTTCAAGTTTGTCCTAAATCAGTTGTTAAAAGCAAAGTCTACCTGGAGTTTTGGGGTAGTAAGGGTTGATTTGTGTTCTGGAAATGTGAAAGGTTGTGCAGTGAGGTCCAAATAGCCCTGACCCCTAGGGGGAGGTGAGCGACAATGTCCCCGAGATCCTCGATCCCTGTAAGGACTGCCTAGACTGGACCAGACTAGACAGACCAAACCAGAAGTTTCCCTGTAAGGACTGCCTAGGCTGGACCAGACTAGACAGACCAAACCAGAAGTTTCCCTGTAAGGACTGCCTAGGCTGGACCAGACTAGACAAACCAAACCAGAAGTTCCCCATCCCATCCTTCACCTTACTCAGTCTCCCCTCACTGTGTTCTGTTCTGCTGAAATATCTTCACTGTGTCTTCAAAACAGAACAAATGGGCAGGCACCATCTGATATAGCTTCCAAAACAACATTCAGGTCTACATCCAACTCATATCTCAGTTGTTCGTAGTTTTAAAGTAGGCACCGTATGCACGTGGTATTTATCTATTGACTGATTGATAACTGAATACATTTTGTGACGTATGCAGTGCAATGTCTGCTTTCTGGCTTGATTGTATTGACATGGATTTTGGTAGTCTGTCTTTTCTCTGAACTAAGAGTGAAAGGCCAATAGAGGGAAGCAGAGTACATGACATGTAAAATTATGTCCCATAATTAAGGGGGATATCATGTCAGAAGATCTAATTAAATGAATTGAAATTATGATAGGGAAACAGGGAATTTAACAAATGCTTGTAATTAATAATATTGTTATTACCAATAATATCATTATGATTAATAATGTTATTATCTATGTAGGAATCCCCATGTTTGATTTGAGCATATCTGACCTACAACTGCAGAGTTCCACTGAGAGCCAGCTGGGGGAAGAGGAGGGCTGTGAAGGAGAGGTTGGGGGTAGAGAAAGGGATCAGGAAGTTGGAATGTGGGTCCCTGTGTGTGATGTGATTGTTAGCAGAAATGTGTCAGCCCAGCCCCACCACTCCTCAGCGCAGGGCTCTGTGCGGCCTACACAACTCAGAGCCTGGCTGGAGGTGTGGGGGACTCTGCCTCTGAACGCTGCAGTGCCGTGCAGCCCCAGATACCTTATCATCTCTGTCTCTAGTGGAACAAGCGTAAACCCACAGGGAGGAGGAAGAAATGGTCTTAGTGAAAGGCTGAGCATAGAGCCATGTGTGGCCATGGAGGGTCCACCCATTCTGGGGAGGGTTCGGTGGGTCACCCCCTCTCTTGGAGAGGCCTGGAGCTGGAAGAACCGTGGTGGCAGGAGAAGGAGACTGTGATGGGATCTAATCAGGAAGGAGGACACAAGGCACACAGACAAATGAGGCATCTATCAGGACACATCACTTTCTAGTCATTATGCAAAACTGAAAGAGACTGGAGCTACAGTATGTCCATAAAACTTTGGCTCTGACACATTCTTTGAAGGTGCATTTCATAACATATCCTAATGCTATTTACTAATTTGACCGTCTTGGAAAGATGGATGTTTACATTTCAAAAACATTCTTTATATAAATATGAATTCTGTTCGATTGTGTATGTTTTGAACAGTAAATAGTTTTGCCCAATAAGAAGATAATCACATGCGCATATTCAATTACAAAAGGGTCACACAGTCCTGAGTTGGACTAGGTTGATTGAACCCAGGCTGCTTTCTGACACGTCCTGTATCTCTGTCCCAGACAGACTCTTCTGGCCCTATCAATGAAGAAACTCAATTTCACAGTCATACAGGGAAAAGTGCCAGCCTGAAAAATGCAATCTCAACAACGTCTGTCCTTCTTCTTTCTGCTATTCTTCCCAGGTCTTGTGACCAAAACCATGGCTGGGTTTTCACCCAAACCATGACTGGGTTTTCACCCAAAAACCACAGCTGGCCTCTGGTTGGGAGCAGCTCTCCTCACCTCCGAGTCAGGAGCAGACCGGCGGTTACAAACCAGCGCTTTCACCTGCCTGTCTGTGGAATTCCAGCCAGACTCCAGACCCTTCCCAGGCCATCCATCACCCATGGGAGAGCCACATGGAGCGGGAATATCAGACCACACAATCACCAAACATACTGGATGACCCTGAGGTATAGAATACGCATAATGTGTGTGTGTGTGCGTGTGCGTGTGTGTGTGTGTGTGTGTGTGTGTGTGTGTGTGTGTGTGTGTGTGTGTGTGTGTGTGTGTGTGTGTCCATTTTCTCCCGAGGGTGTATAATATGTAGCCAATCCCCTTGCATATTTAATTCAGTCTAGGCTTTCCATGTACCTATTATTTGCGCCTCTCTGCACTGGGAAATCAGATGCAAGCCTCAACCTAACATGATATGAGATTTTGGGCAACCTGTGATCATTGCATGGATGAATGGGATTTGTTGTTTTGTCTTTGGAGGGAACTTGCATTATCGTAATTGTTGACTACAATGCTTCCCACAGTTATGTCAAGTTGGCTGGATGTCATTTGGGTGGTGGACCATCCTTGATTCACATGGTAAACGGTTGAGCGTGAAAAACCCAGCAGTTCATTAAATATTCACCTACCCCTTTGTGGATGATATATATTGTATGGATGTGATACCAACTGTATCCACATGTGTTGTCTGTTGTAGTTAATGTTAATGATTTATGTATGTATTTATGCACATATTGGTGATGCTGTGCTGTTGTTTGTGGAGATGCAAGACACCTTTCCCAAAAGGGACACACAATAACTAATTACATTTATTAAAAATGTATTATTAAAAATGTAAAATATATATATATTATTACCCGTTCAAAGAAACCTAAACCTTTTGACTCCTCCCCTTCATTTACACTGAAGTGGATTTGACAAGTGACACCAATAAGGGGATCATATCACCTGGATTCATTTGGTCAGTCTATGTCATGGAAAGAGCGGGTGTTCCTAATAATGTTTTTTAAATATAGCCAAATGTTTTACCTTTTTGAAGAAAACCTTTTTGAAAACTTTTGGTGCAAATGTTCACAAGCATTATTTTTTGCAGGAGTTGCAGTGATGCTCCATGGTTGTGGTTCAGATGCTCCATGGTTGTGGTTCAGATGCTCCATGGTTGTGGTTCAGATGCTCCATGGTTGTGGTTCAGATGCTCCATGGTTGTGGTTCAGATGCTCCATGGTTGTGGTTCAGATGCTCCATGGTTGCACACACACACAGTGGTGGAAACAGTACCCAATTGTCATACTAAAAGTGAAAGTCACCCAGTAAAATCCTACTTGAGTAGAAGTCTGAAAGAATTTGGTTTTAAATATACGTATTTAAAACCAAATATGCATATGTAAAATATGTGGTGTTAATAACGTTTAAATTACTCAGTTTTATGAGTAATTACCAATTAGGCCTAAACTTTCAATATGAACGTAACCACAATTGTTCGGCAAAAGTGCAAATTAGGGACAGTGCCTTTATTCAGTAATTAATACAAATAAGTAAATATTAGAGATTTTTTTAATGCAAAAAAAAGCGTTTGATTTATAGGTCTAAAGTTAACCTCTGGCTGTGACTTACACCTTCATCTGGCGATGAATTTATTTGTCAGCTTTGTTCACGTGCAATTAGATGCCAATTAGTAAGAACAGACTTGAATGAATGTATCGGAATTAAAATGTATTGAAACAAATTCAAGTCATACACAAATGTATCATAGTTGAGGCTACTGTATTAAAATAGTTTTTTGAATATTTGCATTCGAAATTAGGCTTGATGCTCACAACCAAGAATATTTAGCATACACATTTGGTGTTGTTTTTTTCATGTGGAATTGTGTGGCTTTCACATGCCTAATTCAATCAACAGTTTTTTTTTTACATCTCGATGCAATTCAATTTGCGGCCTAATTACACAGTATAATACGTTTTTTCCCCAGTTTAATTTCATTACAATCAATCATTGTTAATTGTAGGATGACTACAAAAGGCCTAGCTGAGTGATAACGTTCTTGTTGTGAACGTAGTTAGGCTACAGAGTAACTAACTACACCGCATAAAGGCAACCTATTAAAGGGTTGACACTTTATCCTTGGTTTTTAGACTTGGCCGTTTGATCGTGAAATATTTTAACACTGGTGTTGTTCATGCGTTATACATAGGCTATCGAAAACAAAAAATTAAGAGGAATTTGCGTTGTGTTTAACTTTTATTATCATTCATTGCAATAAAAATGCAGTTAATTAAACAGTTTGACTTTTTAAAGGTAATGTCTTTTTACACAGCTAAATTGATTGGAGTGTTGGCGTTGTTGTTTCGTTATTACTTCATTAAATGGCAGGAATAAACATGTAGGCAAGTCCATTTTGAAAGTGAATTGGTTTATGTATAGTATAATCTCTGATCATTTGATATCTTCCGAACTCACAGTCATTAGCTATTAATATTTAACGAAAACATTTGGTCCGTAAAACTACTTCCAAACAAATGTGTAAAAGTACGGGTTGAGTCCCATTACGCACGTGTTTACCTGTTGTTGACGAATATGATTATGATTATGATGATAATGCCATGATGATGATATTGAGGATGATGATTAGGAAAGTGATGGTGAGGATTATGATGATGAAGACTATGATAGTAGATTGTGGTTGCACCCATGTACTCATGGAGGTGAATGTTCTGGTGAATCATTTGGAGGGGAAAAAAACAATATCATAGGGACGTGGGGCAACTAGTCAGTTGTACAACTGAATGTATTCATTGAAATGTGTCTTCCGCATATCATGAACATGCTTGTGTATTTCGTCAAATTGGAACCAAGCTGGAATCACCCAATCTGTCATGATTAGCCCCATATCACCTCCATGCTAAACAATGCATTGTGGGAGTTTACATTTCAGTGGCGCGTTGGGTGTAATGTGGACATAGAATGCAGTGAGCTGTGCATCACTCCTATAAAGTTGGGTTGCCTATACACCAGTAGCGGATTTAGGTACGGGCGACATGTGCAGTCGCGCAGGGCAGCATCTTGACGGGAGCGGCACGGGGCTGGGGCGGGCGCCGGCGCTGAAAGGGGGTTTTGTCTAGGGCGCTATTCAATCTAGAACCGCTACTGCTCTACGCAATTCAAAAGCTACGTTTCCCTTATGGAGTTGGTAATAATGATTATTTATTTTGTCTCACGCACATGCACTTCTGTGTAAGATCTTGAATGGAAATAGTGTCTTTGATTTTTTTTTTTAAGAAGTGCACTGCTTTGTGTGATATTTGCGCAATTGTTCTATAAGGACAGTCTCTCCTTAACCGTCATTTTCCTAAATGCATTACTCATGTTACCTCCTGTACTGTCCATATTTATTTGACAGAATGCATTGAGTAGCCTAGCCGTTACATGCACTCGGGTAATGTGGCGTATTTATTATTGAATAGTCATTCGTCACTTGGTTTGAATTTCACGAAGATCTTACAGTATTCATTATTAGCGGAAGGCTACAATATTTGATTGACCTGCAGTCGCAGAAGTAGTAGTAATTGGAATATTGAGAGTAGGTCTACAACGACTTGCCCCAAAATAGTATTTTGACTATTGGCGCACCTCTTTCTCTTTCGAGGCATGCATGCACTCCTTAGTCGTCTCACAAGGTCAGCCGACCTCACTCAATTAGATGTGCTACTTTATTTTCCTCCTCAGAATGATCAAAAGAGGAATGCCATGGGGCGTCCTAGTGTGGCGTAGACCTACAGTTCAGTGCATGACTTAAGGAAAGCTCTTGCGTTAACCCCGGCGGCCAGGAATTGGGCTACTTTATCATGTGTTTGCTGGATTAGCATTTTATCACTGCAAACAACCGGTTACCATATTCTCCTGTATGAAGCAACAGGTTATCAATTGCTATATATTGATAGCGCAGTCCGTTTTGTCATGCTGGTGTGTGTGATATCGGCCTACAATTTCATAAATTGAGGAGCAAAATTCCACTAGATGCACAGTCCGCAAGACCTTTAGACATACCACTATAAACGGATATTTGTATATCAAATTTGGCACGGGCTTGTGCCCTATAGGCATAGAACTGATTAGTTCATTTTGGGTAAACCGAATTTCTAATTTGGTTATGTGTAATATTTTGACAAGTGTGAATAGAAATGCGGTTTATGATGAGTCCTAGCCTAACTATAGCGGTCAGTCGTCACATTTGTGTTGTGTGTGGGGCCAGAGTGTGGGCTGCAGGGTTATGGTAATTGGCGTAAGAACCACTGACATCTTAGAAGTCTAAATATTGACATCGTGCCACTTAACAGACCCAGAACAGCCTATGGGGTCATACCACGCAGTGTGAGGTGGCTTTCTTCCTATATTGTTTTTTGTCACACGGTTCTTCCCATTCGACATGTGTAACACCTCACTTAATTAAGTCAGGGAAATGGCCTGTAAAGCAAATGTGGTTTTATCAGAGGCAGGGAGCCTGCATACTGGAATAATAGCATTGGGGAAATCAAACCTAATCTAGTGTGCACAGTGCACATCTTAACAAAAAGCAGGAAGCGAACCGTAAAAAAAGCAATGTAAACCAGAGATCTCGGTGTTGTCCACATAAGAGTAATAGAATTTCAGACTATTTCGTCATTTTGTGATCCCTGATGCTGCCTGAGAGATCAACGACAAAGCTCAGCCCGCAATGGAGAATGTTCCGTGTGGTTTTACATTCAATATACACTACCGTTCAAAAGTTTGGGGTCACTTATACATTTCCTTGTTTTTGAAAGAAAAGCAACATTTTCTTGTCCATTAAAATAACATCACATTGATCAGAAATACAGTGTAGACATTGTTAATGTTGTAAATGACTATTGTAGTTGGAAACAGCAGATTTCTTATGGAATATCTACAGAGGCCGATTATCAGCAACCATCACTCCTGTGTTCCAATGGCACGTTGTATTAGCTAATCCAAGTTTATCATTTTAAAAGGCTAATTGATCATTAGAAAACACTTTTGCAATTATGTTAGCACAGCTGAAAACTGTTGTGCTGATTAAAGAAGCAATAAAACTGGCCTTCTTTAGACTAGTTGAGTATCTGGAGCATCAGAATTTGTGGGTTCGATTACAGGCTCAAAATGGCTAGAAACAAAGAACTTTCTTCTGAAACTCGTTAGTCTATTCTTGTTCTGAGAAATTAAGTCTGTTCCATGCTAGAAATCGCCAAGAAACTGAAGATCTCGTACAACGCTGTGAACTACTCCCTTCACAGAACAAAACTCTAACTCAAAACTCTGGCTCTAACCAGAATAGAAAGAGGAGTGGGAGGCCCCGGGTGCACAACTGAGCGAGAGGACAAGTACATTAGAGTGTCTAGTTTGAGAAACAGATGCCTCACAAGTCCTCAACTGGCAACTTCTTTAAATAGTACCCGCAAAACACCAGTCTCAACGTCAACAGTGAAGAGGCGACTCCTGGATGCTGGCCTTCTAGGCAGAGTTGCAAAGAAAAAGCCATATCTCAGACTGGCCAAAAAAAAGAAAAGATTAAGATGGGCAACACAGACACTGGACAGATGAAGACATGGCTTTTTCTTTGCAACTCTGCCTGGAAGACCAGCCTCCAGGAGTCACCTCTTCACTGTTGACATTGAGACCGTGTTTTTTAGGGTACTATTTAATGAAGCTGCCAGTTGAGGACTTGTGAGGCATCTGTTTCTCAAACTAGACACTCTAATGTACTTATCCTCTTGCTCAGTTGTACACCGGGGTCTCCCACTCCTCTTTCTGTTCTGGTTAGAGACAGTTTGCGCTGTTCTGTGAAGGGAGTAATACACAGCGTTGTACGAGATCTTCAGTTTCTTTGACATTTCAGAATGAGTTTCAGAAGAAAGTTATTTGTTTCTGGCCATTTGAGCCTGTAATCGAACCCACAAATGCTGATGCTCCAGATACTCAACTAGTCTAAAGGCCAGTTTTACAGCATAACAGTTTTCAGCTGTGCTAACATAATTTTCTAATGATCAATTAGCCTTTTAAAATGATAAACTTGGATTAGCTAACACAATGTGCCATTGGAACACAGGAGTGATGGTTGCTGATAATGGGCCTCTGTACGCCTATGTAGATATTCCATAAAAAATCTGCCGTTTCCCACTCCATGTTCACCTAATGCTATACATTTTGATGATGAGGCGGGATGAAGGGTCAGATGCAGTCATTCACACATTGCATGGATATTTTCTGTACAATCCACATCTACTTCTTGTTGCCTATTGTTTTTAGATCTGCCCAAATGTTTCAGTTATCTGATGCAGGACGCATGACATAGCCTAGGCCAAATTTATAAGCACATATTTTTATTTTTTTAAATATGATGGATGTGCTCTCACACATGCCCTTGTCTGTGTTTGTCTCGTAATACACCGTGATTAGTTATTTATGTAAACAAAATCACAATGGCGAACGTTACTGAGTCTACTCAATAGCAAAATCTCCGGCAGACTTAGCAGTACATTAGATGTTTTGGAGAGAGGACGAATGGGCCTGAAGAAGACTTCCTGGGGTAGACCATTGCTGTTCATGCACTGGATAGGCAGAGAAGACAACCCAAACTAGCCTACGCTGCTCGTCACAGACTCGGCACTTCCGCGTCGTAACGCGTACTACTGTGGGCCATTGGTGCGTAGAGAGAGGGAGTGAGAGGAGGGAGGGAAGAAGGTGGTGACGGACCTGCTCCTTTGGAACCCTGTATACTGCTATGTGCTATCACCAGGGAAGGCTTCCCGAACAACGGTCATAGACTCTAAAATGTACAATAAAGTAACACCGCGCGCTTATTTTAGACATCTTTGCTAGACTCCTGAATCTTCCTTCACCTGTGGGTTTTCGCTTGGTCGCCGTAAATTTGGACTTGCACTGAAGATAGAGAAAATCCATGGAGATATTTGATAGTTTTTTCGGGCTACACATTGGGATTATACATTGAATTAGGTGGAAATTCTTAGCAAACAAGAAACGACCTCTGCTGTGCCATATCTTCACGACATTGAAAGTGACGTATCTGGTTACAAGGTAAATCAGTTTTTACTGTACTGAGTATTCCGCGTTCCCGTGGTCTGGGGTTCACTATTGCCATTGTTTTTGCAGTTCATGTCAGTGTAGGCCCTCATAGTGGAAGGAAATCGTCTGTTTTTGCACGGAGCTAAGTCGTGCTCTCAGCTTTTAATGCCTACAAATAAATATATTTTTTTTTTGCAGTGATGGTAGGACTAGTTGTTACCAACCACATCTATGGTAGGCTATTGATTTGTGTTTCCATTAGCATCTTAGGAATACACAGCCTGTAGGATTTGTTCCGAATTCATGCTTTGTGTGACCATTTGTCTAGATTCCATACAAATACTAACAATGTCAGCATCATCGAATTTAGAAACCTTCACTTCAATTAGTGGTGTCCTTGCTATGAAGATATCACAATTGCTATGTTCATTATAGCCTAGCCTACTTATGAAGTAGCCTTCATCATTATTTGTTATTGTAATCATTTGTGCTGTTATTGAAGTCTTTATTTTCTTCTTTATTGTAGGCTATCAGTTATAATGAAAGCCATAGTCCTCATAGTTGTGAATCACTGCGACTCACGACATTTGTTCCTTGAACGAGTCCAAAGTATTAGAAGAATGAAGACCGTACAAAAACGTATTGTCTACATCCTTATTAATAGTTCTCTTTACAAATTAAGTGATATTTTAAAGATAAATATTGACTGATATAGGCACACAATTAACCAAAATAAAGTGTGTGTGATCAGCAAATGTGTGTTGGCCATGTTAATAGCAGGCCATGTTGTCTAATCATGGCTTCATTTTATTTTGGCCTACAACTAATTTCAGACGGCTAATGTCGTATTGAATAAAAGTTATGCGCATATTCAGGACTGAGAATGGGAGGTTGAAATCCGCTTTTGTTTCGATCTGACAGTTGGGGCCTTGGTCTCCGGAGCTCCAGACATGGAAGACCAGAAGGAAACATTTGGACTGCAAAACTCGATCAGCGGGTCAGAGTCAAAGGAATTACACACTGAGAGTAAAGCAGAGAAACAAAATGGAACTTCGAGCAAATCTCCATCCTCCCAGACAACATATATTCAACAGGTCAGCTTTACACGCTATTTTGAGCCGATGCACTTTAGGTCTCAAGTCACTGCCTAGGGTTTGCTCTGGCCTATATCTAGGCCTACGTATTAAATATGGACATTTGTAAACGTTCGTGAATTTATCATGTTAATCAACTCTATTAATCGCTTGTTAGTTGGTTTCCGTAGACTAGTGCTGCAATTATTGCAGTTTCGTGTCTTTTCTTTGTGAGATGTTATTATTTGCCTATTTACTGTCAAAGCACTGCATGTATAGGCTAGTTATACAATAGCCTTAATGGAAAATTATGGTATACTATTTCAGAATAATAGCCTATTGTTTAACATGGTAGCCCAATGTGAATAGTAGGCTAATATGAAATTATAGTATGTCTAGGTTTTTGTTAAACTATTATGGCATTTATACCACCGTGCAACATTTACACTGTATGCATGACATAACATAGACCTAGTGACATACATATTATTTGTGTAATAATTGGTTTTAAAAAAGCTTACCAAATGGTCTCAATTGCAAGGAAAGTAATAATGATATTCCTTCTACTTGTCTAATTTTGAAGGGAATGGAGGGGATAAAAGTGTACCTGCATGAGAGGGAACTGTGGGCGAAGTTCCACGAGGTTGGGACGGAGATGATCATCACCAAAGCGGGAAGGTAAGAGAGCATTGACTGCTTATACTGGGTTATGTAAATACGTTTGAGAAACATACAATTGTATGTGAGACTATGTTTTAATAATTATTTGTAAATTTAGTTTTGACAGCGCTGTCTGAAAAAGTTATTTCGTCCATACATTTGCTGTAGACCTATATCCACGGAGAAATATGATTTTTACAAAGCTTTTTTCGTTTTCTGCAGGGAGGCCTACTGTATTTATACTTCATTATTTATCAATGTACCAAGTCATAGTTCCCTAAATAAATCTATAGGCCTATTCGGTTTGAGACTTGCCCTTGGTTAGATAAAAGTCAAAGATAAAAGTCAATTATTTTAATCCTGTCTTTTTTTCCACCCTTTTGTCTTTTCCCAAATTGGATGTATGATATTACTTTTTTTTTTCATTCTTTCCTTATATTCTTCACATTTGCCATATTGAAAGCATTATCGAATGACTTTTCAAGACAAAAAGACCTACACGATTTTGCATTTAAGGAATTTAGGACGAGATGAGCTTGGTGTAAATCCGCTCAGCAATTAGGTTTATACCTACCTGTCCTGCTTAGAGACTCTCACGGTTGAGATATTATTCTACCACAACTTAGTGTGAACTTGAATGTGCATGATGGTCGGTGGTCTCTGCTCATGTTAACAAATCGTCTTGTGGCTCTTAGTAGCCTATTTATTATTCATTTCAGCTATGTCTCAATATCCTTCCAGTCTGCACTAGGTTAATGTTGTTTTTAATCAACTGCATAAAGCAGTCTTTATATTCTGTCCATTCATTCTCCCCTTATTGGCTTATCCCTCCCTCCCTCGTTATTAAAAACGAGGGGGTTTATTTCAGCTTGAAACATTAGGCTCTTCCTTCATAAATGTTTTATTTTGTTTATGTATGCATTCGCTTCAGTTGTTGCATGCGTAAAGATATATGCAGTCGCTTCCAAACGAACGACATATATATTAGGCTAACTAATTCCCTTTTATTTTATTACGTTTGATTGATTGGTTGTTTTAAGTTTCATTTGGTTTTATATAGACTACCTGACGTGGGTTTACAACCTGAGCCACCCCAAAATACGTGCAGTGTATGCATAGTTGGTCATATGTTGATATTTTAAGCTTGCTTAGTTTAAAACACGTTGTGGGCTTCCATGCAACGACAGTGCGTCAAGGTCGTAGAATTTCATTGAATTGACAGTGTGATTTCGGAAATAATCAATTGATATGGCAGAGTTGAATATTGACTTGTCCATACATGTGATAGCATAGACTGAAAATAACCATACATTTCCTTAAGCAAATATCAGGTCACTTCAATCAACGATAGCCTATAGCAGTCATAATGTATTCATGTATGCACTTGCATTGTGTAACTATCTCGCTTAATTTGTAGGCGAATGTTTCCCAGCTTCAAAGTGAAGGTCACTGGATTGAACCCTAAAACGAAATACATACTCCTGATGGATGTCGTGCCTGCGGACGACCATCGCTACAAATTCGCCGATAATAAATGGTGTGTAAGACGTACAAATAAAGTGATCGCATCAGAGCCTATGTCCACAGCTTTATGACAATAAAGCCTACCTGTATACAATATATGAACACATTATCATATGTAGCCTATTTTTGATCCAGGATGTTTCACTGTGTAATGAGGTGTTTTCTGTTTGCGTAGTGCAACCCCCCTCCCCATACTGAGTTTTTGATAACTTTACAAGTGCATTTCAGTAGCATATGGGTCTATAGATATCAGGCTATTGCATTATACTTCGCACGTTGGAATGAGATGTAGGCTATAATCAGTCTTGGGACTAAAAACGTTTTTTATTGAAATAAGGTTGGGCTACGGCTTAGGCCTATGGCTCAAATTCTGTTTGAGTGTATTTACTGGTATCTTTAGCAAACTATTCATTATTGCTCAAATGTCTCAAAACGTCGATGTTTTGATACATGCAACCTTAGCCTATGTTTTCAAATACTAAACGTTTACCAATTCTGAAGAAGAAGAAATAGCTTTCGTGTGGAGTAAGGGGATCCTTGGCAACTGCTGCGTAGCTGTGCAGAAGTAGCCTAGGTTAGGTCTACTGTAAGAAATTCAAGTTCGCCGGTGCCAAATAGCATGCCTGTTATTAGTTATGCTAATTAGGTTGACCCAACCCAACTGTCCACGTAGCATGACATACTAGACTAGGCTTAACGTAGGCTATTATGTAAAACAAAATATTTTACATTTTAATTAATGTCACGCAATAACCATTTTTACAATAATTTGTCATTCTTATTCCGACGGGGTGAGAGTTCAGGCTAAACAAAATTAGGCTATAGCCCCCGCGGAAAATATTGCAAACTATAGGCTAGGCTACAAGTAAAGGCATTTCTCGAACCTTCAATTAACTGAATTTATTTGAAGAAGCCTTGACTACATATTAGGCTAAACCACTATTTCTGATGGAAAGGGAAAGGGAGCCTAAGCATTTTCATAAACAGTATATTTTAATGTGAGAAAGTATTTTTCACGTGTGGAACAACTTTGTAGGTTAAATGTCGCTTGTATCTGCTCACATAAGCGTAGGCCTATCCTACCATTTATAGTTGGGTTCATTTTGCTGTGGTTTGAGTGTAAAACGCAGACTTTGGTGCTGTGATTCAGGTCTGTGACCGGGAAGGCCGAACCTGCCATGCCCGGCAGGCTCTACGTTCACCCGGACTCTCCTGCGACGGGGGCGCATTGGATGAGGCAGCTTGTCTCTTTCCAGAAGCTGAAACTGACGAACAACCACCTGGATCCTTTTGGACACGTATGTCGGTTTATAATGATTAACACAGCATTTGCATGCATTAGTAAAGATTAGAAGTCAGATGGCATCCGTTTCTTTCCTTTTAATGACCTATTATTATGAACTCCCAAGACCCCAGATTTTGTGATCCATGTCGGAAACAAAACAGCAAACAAACATAAATTACATCTTCTTTTTGCTTCGATGTTAAAAAGTGTGATCTTGGCCAGAGATTTCATGGGGTTGGAGGTGTGGGTGAAAGTTTGGCCAAATTACACATCTCAACAGAGAATGCAGGATTGGACAGATTAAAATAAAATATAATAGTCATATCCCTTATAGGACATAAAAACAGCCCTATGCTATTGTTGACAACCCCAAAAACAATAGTGGTTGTTATAGAAATTGAAATAATGAAGTAGATTATGCACAAATTAACCAATAAGAAATGATAGAAAGCTAAGTGATAAACTTCCTCTATCCACCTCTCAATTATGACAGACAAGAAAGTGTCAACATTGGTCACTTCCTTGTTACTTCTATTTGCATGAAGCCGATAAGAATTGCAGTTGGTGGAACCTACTCTTTCTGCTCAGAGTGAAGCAAACGTGATATTATTTCAACATAACAGACTGGGTGCAAACCATAACACTATAAAAGGTCAGCACAAAACCAGTCACAGATTTAATAGCTACTTGTAATCATTGATGATAGCTGTAGTAGGGAGTATGTTGATTTGAAATAATTATAGCATTGTTTGCATGTGTAAAAGTATAGGCTCACTGCAAATCTATAGCACCATGCTTGTGATTTAGAAGTCAGTAATAGGACAGATTTTACTCTCTTTAACTATCACCAACATCACTATCAATCTTCTGCCTGATTACATGACTCCATTGGCGGTGTGTGAGAATTGATAGCGATTGTTGCCTTGCCAAAACCCAGCTAGTAGAATGAAATTGGAGCTCAGTTCAGTTGGAATGTGGTGTTGTAAATTTCGCGAGCCAGAATGCATTTTTGATTGGTTGCAGTGGTTCCTGGCTTGCCCTCTTTCGTGCTCAGGGAGTACAATGGGATTCATAAATGAAATACTGGTGCCGTGCCAAATATTCCATCAGCTTGTTGGTCCAGCTGGCTGAAATAACTTTGAGACGATTTATAATTACTAGCTTCAGATGTCGAGCTAAAACAAGTCGGTGAGGTAGGTTGAGCCAGTTATAGGAGGGAACTGGAACTGTCTGGAAATTAGACAGAGTAGAGCATGACCTCCCCTCCTCAGCCAGAGAGCATGCTGCGATAGACCAGTGGCTCCTATAAGGTTTAGAAGCCATCTCCATTGGTTGAAATTAATGTTTTTTTTATTACTGTATGTTTGGAATTTACTATGAATGTGAGTTTATTGAAGGGATTTCTAACATTCCCTAGGATAGATTTCTACAGTTATTTTATATGGTAAATGTTGACATGCATCTTATTGACAATATCTATATATATATTATGCTTCTTATTCTCAATAATGTAGATGGTATAATCTCAGCTATTTGGGTTCTATGTTGATAACTGAGCCTTTAGTTTCTATTTTAATACCAATAGTATGCATGATCTTACTCTTAACTTGCGAAATATTTTCCCACATTATTCATATTCTCCACAATGTACTGGTGCTTTTGCACTCGTCATGTCCTCCCCACACATGTTTTTGCCAGCAGGGTGAGTTGTGGATATCTCACTGTTTATGTTCGAATGTCAGTGTGAGATGAGCAGTAGATGATCTTGTACAAAGTCTGCTAATCCAAAGGCTTTAGAAAACCCTCTGATGTGGAGAAACTTGAAAGCGGAGGGCAGCCGCAGGGGACCCAGGGTGATCCCTCACTATCATTAAATACTATCATACAGAGTCGGGGTGAATGGAGATGCAGAGAGCCAGGGCAGCAGGGCAGGGAGACGAGGCGTGTGCTGGAGGCCTAGTGGGTGGTCTGCTCTGCTCTGGTCGCCCCTTCAGACAGACAGACAGACAGACATGCAGGGAACCAAGTTAGAAGACAATGTTACAACCATCTAAATGGTGTAAATCAAATGGTTTGTATCATTTTATCATTGTGAATCTGTTAGCCAAATAAAGTGAAAAGGGAAAGGAGAATACCACAAAGTTTGCTGCCTCAGTGTTGATGATGGCAATTTGCATATACTCCAGAATGTCATGAAGAGTGATCAGATGAATTGCAATTAATTGCAAAGTCCCTCTTTGCCATGAAAATTAACTTAATCCCCCAAAAACATTTCCACTGCATTTCAGCCCTGCCACAAAAGGACCAGCTGCCATCATGTCAGTGATTGTCTCGTTAACACAGGTGAGAGTGTTGACGAGGACAAGGCTGGAGATCACTCTGTCATGCTTATTGAGTCAGAATAACAGACTGGAAGCTTTAAAAGGAGGGTGGTGCTTGAAATCATTGTTCTTCCTCTGATAGATCTATCTATCTATCTATCTATCTATCTATCTATCTATCTATCTATCTATCTATCTATCTATCTATCTATCTATCTATCTATCTATCTATCTATCTATCTATCTATCTATCTATCTATCTATCTATCTATCTATCTATCTATCTATCTATCTATCTATCTATCTATCTATCTATCTATCTATCTATCTGTGAGGATAACATCAAGAAGAGTAGCCTTTTCTGGGTGTTTGGAGTCATACCTTGTGGGATTGCTAATAATCTGAGAAAGATTTAGGGAATCCCATTGCTTTAGGACTTGGTCAGGTAGTTTAAGCATGTCCCAGTTTAGGTCACCTAGCAGGACAAATTCAGACTTAGTGTAAAGGGCCAATAGAGAGCTTAGGGCAGGTAGGGTAGGACGATAGCTGATGGAGGACGATAGCACCCAGCAACAGTCAACAAATAGTTATTTCAAAGTTTAATACTTAAAACCAGCAAATCAAATTGTTTGGGGACAGACTTAGTGGAGACAACCGAGCACTGAAGGTGATCTCATCTGGAGCATCATTGGAGCTGTGAACCCACACTTTCAATTGATCTATTTTAGGTGATACGTCTCTAGTGTTAACGTGCAGAAAACCCAGGCTTTTACGAGAGCAGAAATCAGTGAAGCAGATATCAGAGCACAAGTCAGAATTGGGGCTAGCAACAGTAGCAACAGTAGATGGGCCAGGGTGTACATGCACATTACCAGATATCATCAACAGTAATACAATCAAGGCATGGCATAGGACAGGGAGAGCTCTGCAGTGCTGATGTATGACATCTGACTGTGCATCAGATGGCAACAAGATCATTGAAGGCTTTGTGGTGAGATTGGTGAATGTGAAGATATACAGTGCCTTCAGAAAGTATTCACACCCCTTGAAATGTTCCACATTTTGTTGTGTTACAGCCTGAATTTAAAATAGATTTTAAAAAATTGTCACTGGCCTACACACAATACCACATAATGTCAAAGTGTACTTATGTTTTTTTAACGTTTTACAAAATAATTTCATACTGAAAAGCTGAAATGTCTTGAGTATTCAACCGCTTTGTTATGGTAAGCCTAAATAAGTTCAGGAGGAAAAATGTGCTTAACAAGTCACATAATTAGTTGCATGGACTCACTCTATGTGCAATAATAGTGTTTAACGGGATTTTTGAATGACTACCTCATCTCTGTAACCAACACATACAATTATCTGTAAGGTCTTTCAGTCAAGCAGTGAATTTCAAACACCAGATTCAACCACAAAGACCAGGGAGGTTTTCCAATGCCTCGTAAATAAAGGCACCTATTGGTAGATGGGTAAACAACAACAACAAAAAACAGACATTGAATATCCCTTTGAGCATGGTGAAGTTATTAATTACACTTTGGATGGTGCATCAATACACCAGTCACTACAAAGATACAGGCGTCCTTCCTAACTCAGTTGCCAGAGAGGAAGGAAACCGCTCAGGGATTTCAACATGAGGCCAATGGGGACTTTAAAACAGTTACAGAGTTTAATGGCTGAGATATGCAAAACTGAGGATGGATTAACAACATTGTAGTTACTCCACAATACTAACCTGATTGACAGAGTAAAAAGAAGGAAGCCTGTACATAATACAAATATTCCAAAGCATGCATCCTGTTTGCAACAAGGCACTAAAGTAATACTGTAAATATAAAGTGTTATGTTTGGGGAAAATTCAATACAACACATTAGGGAGCATTACTCTCCATATTGTCAAGCATTGTGGTGGCTGCATCGTGTTATGGGTATGCTTGTAAACGTTAAGGACTGGCATAGAGCTCCAGAATGGAGCTAAGCAGAGGAAAAATCCTAAGGGAAAACCTGGTTGAGTCTGCTTTCCACCAGACACTGGGAGACGAATTCACCTTTCAGTAGGACAATAACCTAAAACACAAGGTCAAATCTACAATGGAGTTGCTTACCAAAAAGACAGTGAATGTTCCTGAGTGGCCGATTTACAGATTTGACTTTGGAACTCTATGGCAAGACCTGAAAATTGTTGTCTAGCAATGATCAAGAACCAATTTGACAGAGCTTGAAGAATTTAGAAAATAATAAGTGGGCAAATGTTGCACAATCCAGATGTGGAAAGCTCTTAGAGACTTACCCAGAAAGACTCACAGATGTAGTCACTGCCAAAGGTGCTTCTACAAAGTATTGACTCAGGGGTGTGAATCTAAATGAGATATTTCTGTATTTTATTTTCAATAAATTAGCAAAAAGTTCTAAAAATATGTTTTCACTTTGTCATTATGGGGTATTGTGTGTAGATGGGTCAGAAAATTAAATGGATTTAATCAATTTAGAATTTAGGCTTTAACAACGAAATGTGGAATAAGTCAAGGGGTATGACTGAAGGCACTGTAGATAGTTTTCTCCCACCGTATTTTTCTGATTCAGTGTTTTATAAGACCTCAAAAATACGTCAGCTTTGATCCATTCTAATATAATGTGTAAAATCAACCTGAGTCATAATGCATTTCTAGTGTTTGCTGTTGAAAGACGTTGGCCCATTTCTGTTCAGAAAACAATCAAAGTCATTGTACACTGACCTACTATCAAAGTGCTTTTGGAAAATTCACAATTTACTATCTATTTTGAGGTTAAATTGTTCCATCAGTTGTGAGAATCCACTGAGGTCATGTCTTTGTAATGCCCCAACAAGTCTCGGAGGTCAGTGCATCCTATCCCTTTTCTCTGCAGTGTGCTTGAAAGGCACTAAAACAACCCTACAGATAACAGATAGGAGGAATACCCGAGGGGCAGGGGTTCCTGAGGAGGTGAAGGAGAAAAAACACTGTTTTGTTATCTCCAAATGTAAGTGGATTTAATGAAATTAAAAACCATTAGAATGCTCACGGCTGATGCCCATGACTCCACAGTATGTCAGACCAATTAAGGCTAAAGCCTGCGGATGAGAGGGCCTCATGAGAAGAGTTCAGGGCTCAAGTTCAACTGAGTGGACTGCCGTCTTAATGTCGCCAGCCTAGCCAGTGGTAGTAGTCATCACTTGGCACAAAATAGGTCAGGGGTCAAGCAGAGAAAGGGAAGATATTTGCGTGTTACAATGGGAACTCATCTCTTTTGGCATATGTGCATTATCATGTAATGTAAATAGTGTTGTATTGTATTGTATGTATGTATGTATGTATGTATGTATGTATGTATGTATGTATGTATGTATGTATGTATGTATGTATGTATGTATGTATGTATGTATGTATGTATGTATGTATGTATGTATGTATGTATGTATGTATGTATGTATGTATGTATTACTGAAGGTATTACTGTCATGCCCTTCAGTTATGGGTTTGTAGAGTTGGGCTACATATACAGTGTCTTTGGAAAGTATTCAGACCCCTTGACTTTTTTCACATTTTGTTAGGTTACTTTTAGGTTACAGCCTTATTCTAAAATGGATTAAATCGGTTTTTTCCACCTCATCAATCTACACACAAGACCCCATAATGACAAAGAAAAAACAGCTTAAGAAATGTTTGCTAATTTATAAAATAAAACAAAATGGAAATATCAAATATACATAAGTATTCAGACTCTTTACTCAGTACTTTCTTAAAGCACCTTTGGCAGCGATTACAGCCTTGAGTCTTTGAGTCTATGACGCTACAAACTTGGCACACCTGTATTCGGAGAGTTTCTCCCATTCTTCTCTGCAGATCCTCTCAAGCTCTGTCAGGTTGGATGGGGAGTGTTGCTGCACAGCTATTTTCAGGTCTCTCCAGAGATGTTCGATCAGGTTCAAGTCTGGACTCTGGCTGGGCCACTCAAGGACATTCAGAGACTTGCCCCGAAGCCACTCCTGCGTTGTCTTGGCTGTGTGCTTAGGGTCGTTGTCTTGTTGGAAGGTTAACTTCGCCCCAGTCTGAGGTTCTGAGTGCTTTGGAGCAGGTTTTCATCAAGGATCTCTCTGTACTTTGCTTCATTCATCTTTGCCTCAATCCTGACTAGTCTCCCAGTCCCTGCCACTGAAAAACATCCCCACAGCCTGATGCTGCCACCACCATACTTCACCATAGGGATGCTTCCAGGTTTCCTCCCGACATGACGATTGGCATTCAGGCCAAAGAGTTTCATCTTGATTTCATCAGACCAGATAATCTTGTTTCTCATGGTCTGAGAGTCTTTAGGTGCCTTTTGGCAAACTTGTGGCTGTCATGTGCATTTTACTTAGTAGTGGCTTCCATCTGGTCACTCTACCACAAAGGCCTGATTGGTGGAGTGCTGCAGAGATGGCTGTCCTTCGGGAAGGTTCTCCCATCCCCACAGAGGAACTCTAGAGCTCTGTCAGAGTGACCATCGGGTTCTTGGTCAAGAACCCTGACCAAGAACCTTCTCCCCTGATTGCTCATCTAAAGGATGATCAATGGAAACAGGATGCACCTGAGCTCAATTTCGAGTCTCATAGCAAAGGGTCTGAATACTTATGTAAATAAGGTGTGTTCTGTTTTTTATTTTTAATACATTTGCTAAAATGTCTAAAAACCTGTTCTTGCTTTGTCATTATGGGATATTGTGTGTAGATTGCTGTAACGTAACAAAATGTGTAAAAAGTCAAGGGGTCTGAATGAAGGTATTGCAAACTATGCACACATTTATATGTTGACTGTAAATTCTATGGTCAAATATATTGACATGCTTTCTCTTTGGATTTGCTATGATTAGGCTTATTGATATATTAATGGTTTTAGGAAATATTTTGTATGTTTTATATTTGTATGTTTTTATTCAAAGCAATAGCAATAATATTGTGTCTTTATCTTCATTGTCTGACTGGGTTTAGATTTATCTGAATGTGGTTTTGATCATATCAGAATTTGGGTTTTGGTGGGATTATGCATCAGGGTATTTGTCAGGAGAAATTGTCAAAATACAAAAAGTGCTTAATGGCATACATTTCTCTCTTCAGATTATCCTCAACTCCATGCATAAATACCAACCCAGGATTCACATCGTGAAAGCTGATGAAAATAATGGCTTTGGCTCCAAAAACACGGCGTTCTGTACCCATGTCTTCCCCGAGACTGCTTTCATTGCGGTAACATCTTACCAGAACCATAAGGTAGGCCTAAATCTTCGATTTTGGACATATTTACGCCATGGTATTATTTGTATAAGAATTGCCTAAATTGGTGTGAATATGCCGGTGTATTATACATGTGTAGGCCTAATTACAATCAGTTTAGAACTAATTCAACTTTTTGACATATAGAGAAATCGAATTTTTGCATTGCCATTGCGTTCTCAATTAAACGTCACAACACATATAGTCTATAAAATCACTTCATGGATCAATTCATAAACATCAGAGAGTTATTCATGCTGTAGGCCCACATTGCTGCTGAAGACGTGACGGCAAGACTAAAAACTGATGAAGCTTGAATAATAAAGTGGATGGAGTGTATCCTTTAGCAACAAATGGAGTCTAATGTAGGCCTATGTCACCATGAGCAGTGGCAGAACACGAAGCTCACGTCTGATAATCACCGATATTATATTCAGGTCATTGACATGTGTGAGTATGGGTGGGGGAAACCGCATGTCCGAAATATTGGACAAGGCACGACCTTTTGATCAACTGGTGCGGTTTCATGAAACTTTAGTGAATGATACGGATTACAGATAAGGCTCAGAAAGTCTAACGTCCATACATTTTGTATTATGTTTAGGATTTAAAATTGGTGTATTATTAACAGGCTACTACAGTTATTATTATTATTATGACTAAGCATGTTATTAATAATATTAGAGACAATGTAGGTGTTCGCCTATAGCCTGTAAGAAATAGGCCTAAAGCAACTTGTTTTATTAGCCTGAAGCTGCAATAAATCTCGAAATGGTACATATTGTGATGAATATTGATCACAAACAATCAATTTAGGCATGCATGTATTTTATTTGTATAATGTAATGTAGGCTAATAGGTTCTAACAAACGAATTTGAGTTTGCACATGAACGAAAGTATTAACTGTTTGGCGTCCTGCTTTCTATTTTTTTTTATATATATAAAAGTGAAAGTGCAATTTTGTCATTGAATTATGAGCATTTAAGCATTTCATGTAATAATATTTATTAGTCTTTATGCAATTAATGGTTATGGTTGGACACAATCCTCCCATGGAACGCTCAGGGTTGTTTATCAGAAAGTCAACTTCATCACTTGAATGTATTCTTTACTCAAACGTGATGTAGGACTATATAAATTATTTTCAAAACATTTTTAGACCGAAATTAAACCTTTAGGAAAAATATAGGCAGTCACTTTACACACCTGGCACTTAAATCCCTGGAAGATAAATGGTTAAAGTCAAGTGTTGTAATTGACTTATTAAGCAAGTTCTAAATTCAAAAGTGGGTATATATTTTCATTAATTCATGTAGTGTGATATTATCCTATATGAACTTTCAAATATTTACAACCACCTGTTGCATGCGCTTAATTTGGGCTGCGCATTGGAACGTTTATTTACGAAGAGAAGGCATAGAAATCATATCAAACGAATTACATTTTCCTCAAATCCGACTAGACCTACTCGTAATCTTATGAGTGCTGCCCAATAATTTCTGCGTCTGTTTAACATCCGTTTTTAACTATGTCTGAGTCAGATTTGAGTATGGGACATCAGAGAGAATATGCGAGAAAGGGCAAGAACCTTTAATGTGTCCTGAGCCAATCCGAATTCCCCAAAACTCTGAGAAACAGGAAATCCAAATAACTGAAACTCTGAAGAAACCATTAATTATATTCAGGGAGTTTAAGGGCCCCTGAGAATGCAACATGGGCTAATTATTATTAGACTACCAGAGCCTGCCAGACTTCGAGACAAATACTCTATTCTGATTCCCTCAACTTTTACCACGAATGCATAATCAAAGAATGTTACATCTGCAAATTAAACTAAGAGAAAGTTATCATGCCATGCCATTTGGGGGAACGCGCACAAAGGCGAACAGGCAGGCGCAACATGTTAACAGTTAATTCAGAACGGTCAAACTTGCACATACCTTTGCTTGAATTGAAAACAAATGTTTTACTATTTCGAAAACAACTCGCCTTTCATATGTTTTGTTCTCAAATGAGTTAGTTCTATATAGGCTACACAAAAGAACTGTGCCTATGAATCTGAACGTGTTGGCTACCTCCTACAAATTATAGTTGTATTATGGTGAATAGGCCTACCATCACCAAATAGCACATCGCATGCAATGCCTGATAAACAAATACAGTAGCCTATTATGAATGCATATTTGTCATGATTGCTATCCTTGGTAGTCAAGGCAAGTAGGCTATCTAACGAACCAGCATTGGTAACAACTTGCATTGTATTAAACGGGGTGTTTGGGCCTATAAATGTTTCCAAAATTGTTAGGAAACTGTCACTCCAGGCTTGTAGTTTTTTCACACGAACAGGGTTAGTTCATGCATGGCGCTTTCTTTTTTATAAGACCAACGGCACACTATACAATATTTGGAAAAAGTCCTACATTGATATAGTCGGGTATGAATTCGTCCAAGTTAAAATATATGTAACCTGGTTGATGCGCAATAGCCTATATAACAGTTTAATCAATGTTTCATTGGTGAATTAGGTTTCGTCCCATTAACATTTGCATTTACTATGCTATACACATTTGAAGAGAGCATTCATTTTTATGCCCCCTTTGTAATTTCATAGGCCTATTCAACTGAAACACCTTAAAATATCCTGCATAGGCCTAATTGGCTTACAATTAAATAAGGATATTACGCTTTTAGGTAGGCCTACAGGCTATTTTGTTGAGCATGTGTAACTTATTTTTGCAAACATTTTGTACCACCAACAGTTATTTTCAAAATTATTGCTTTTTTAATAGGTTAGATACCTTTTGAGAAATCATTTTGAGAATTATGTTGTTGAAATTGTAAGATTCAATATCCCCATACTTCTGTAGTACCCACACTTTATTATACATTCGCTTGCCAAAGAAAATCTAGACTTTTGCCAAACGCACAGTGCATTAAAGAGAAGCTAAAAACGTGTATGTCTCAATGAGAGATATTTTACAAGGTTTCCTGGGAAGTGAGAGCCAGCCAGTGGACAAAAATCCAGTATTATTGTGAGGAGGGAAGCACAGCAGACCAGCCAACTAATTAGGCCTACCTGCCAGAAACCGTGTGCCCTGCTAGAGGGCTATCCCTGCATTCTATTTAACCTCGTCGTTTTTATTTTGGGGGCTGTTAGAACTTCATTCCATTATCCATAAAAACTCTATGCCTTTGGTACAATCTGGAAAATAATAGAATTGTTTCCAAGATGGGCTACTTGATCTCTACACTGCAAAAAGTAACTGCTTAATTGAGTAGTGGCTACTCAAATTTATCCAGTGGTCAGTAGAACTCAAATCATAAGTGGTACTAACTCATATGTCCATACGATTTCTTATCACTTCATATTTTTGAGTACTGTTTATTATTGAGTAAATAACTGCTAATCTAGTTAGAGTTTTTACAAGTTATGATTATTTAATGTTTTAAAGTCAATCTAACATTTAACAATCAAGTTGTTCTTTATTTTTTACGTGTTTACTTAATATAATAAAGTAGTCATTGATATGAGTAAAAAAAACACTGGATTTATCTGTGTTGTTCTGATATATAAGTTATGAATTCGTAATAGTGCCACGTGGCTCTGTTTATAGAAGATTGTGGGTAATTCAAAATGTTTACACTTTATGATACTTTTGATCATGATGAACGGATATCAAAACCTTCGGGCAAATTGATGTTCAATATTGGGTAGGGTGGCAGGTAGCCTGGTGGTTAGAGCGTTGGGCAAGTAACCGAAAGGTTGCTGGTTTGAATACCTGAGCCGACAAGGTGAAAAACTTGTTCATGTGTCCTTGAGCAAGGCATTTAACCATAGGGGCTCCAGGGGCTGACCCTGTAGGTAGGCTGTCATTGTAAATAAGAATTTGTTCTTAACTGACTTGCCTAGTTAAATAAAAATGTTGAGACAAGCCATTCCAACCACCAAGGTGTGCAGCACTCTTAATGACAGAGGCATATGGTGCATCCTGCAATGCTTACAGCTCTACCTCCAGTTACAGCCAGAGGAATGAGTACTGTGCTCAACAATGCCTGCTAAGGTTGGTTAAAATAACAAATCATCGATCACACGATCACTCAAAATTACCAATCAGAACTACTTACACTTAAAAAAAAATTGTAATGAAGGTAAATAATTGAAGTAGAAGGGACCCTAAATGTACTGTATATGTTCACTACAACAAATATTCATGTTCAAGTAACTTGAATCGTTATAGTTCAGAAAACAATGCAATTTAGTCAAAAAAAGTTCACAAAACAAAATAAGTGAAGTATTTACAACTTAAAAAGACAATGTAATAAAGTGACATAACCATATATGGTTAAGTATTAAACACCTGGGTTACTCAAAATGGTTCTATGCAACGGTTTTCCACAAAAAAATGGAAATGGCATCAACTTTGGATCTGCAGCCTGGTCCACTTTGATATGTATAGAGTTGTGTGGTCCAGCAAGCTAATATTTGATGATGGAATGTTTTCATATTTAGATTAAATTAATGAAACGTTTTTTTTTAGGACTAAATTGTGTGCTTAATGGTCTGAGCACCGGGTCATTTAATCTAAATGTTGATATATATCAAGTAGTATAGTAGTTCTATCATGTCAATGCTTTTGTGACGTTTCTTCCCTTTTGAGTGCTTATTTGAAAAGTTAAGATTGTCATGTGACTACTGACCAGTGTGCGTGGCCAGTGTTTCATCCTAAAACCATCTTGAGGCTTTATGATGTTCCACATAGGAGGGTGAAGACGCTGGTTTTAAGTGAGGATGTCCTGCTATAGGATATATATTTTTTATTTTTACATAATATTGTAGGCTAATTGACGTTTGAATTGTGTATGACAAATGTGCTTTCTGTTTTGCAGATAACCCAACTTAAGATAGAGAACAACCCGTTTGCCAAAGGCTTCCGTGGGAGTGATGACATGGAGCTCCACCGGATGTCCAGAATGCAAAGGTAGAACCTATCACAGTCACAAACTGACCCATGACAGCCAATGGCTAAGCTTTGATTCAAAGGTAGAACCTATCACAGTCACAAACTGACCCATGACAGCCAATGGCTAAGATTTGATTGAGTGGCTAAACTTTGATTCAGTGGCTACGCTTTGATTCAGTGCATGTCTAACTTGTCTAACTCTAATAATCCAATATTACCATCAGAGGTTGTTTAGCATACTATATGGTAAACTGGACACATGCATTAGACAATGTAACCACAATTAGATAAGGATTACTGACATTCTAATCACAGTCTCACTTCACAGGCACCATTGTAATCCTTCAATCAGTGAAATGCAAACCAGATGAGTTTTATTTTCAGTGAGCTCCGCCACCCCCTGCCACCCTCTCCCCAGCTGTTTAAGTGTAGTTCTTGAGCAGGGCTAGTCTCTATGTCCTAGGGCTTTTATGGCTGATCTGGCAGGGTCTTCTGAACTAGCGACATCTCCCTTTCACGCAACTCCCTCTTTACTGGGAGGGATATTCCTACCAGTCGTCTGTGCATTGATGATATGGCTGGTCCAGCAGCGGCATCAACCACATGGCTCTTTTCCCTATTCAATCCAGATGAGTACTTTCACATGCGTCCACACAGTGTGGAAAACACATTTTCAAAGGAGAAAATTTGGTTTGAAACTTGCACAGATCGGCCAACAAAGGGGTTGCATGGGCTTTCAAACAGAGGATTCCCAAATTGATATTGTATATTTAATATTGGGTTAGCTCAGTCAGATGTTGATTAAGTTGGTTTACGTCACAAGATAATACTTCTGTAAGTGGGATAGTTATTTTGCATAGACGTGTAAATTGATTTAAATTGGCCAAAGGCCAAACCACACCATAACTCCTACATGACACTGTCCTGTCTTGCCAAGTACAGTAAGCTCAGCACGTCTGGTCTCGGTTAGTATTTCCAAGGGAGAGCTTATTGCAAATCAAGGTCACTGGTTCAAAAGAAACAGTCAAAGAAATCAAATCCATTCATGGATCCTCTAGATTAATGAGACTGTAATAAATTCCTTTCTTTCCACTGGAAACTGATCCTCCGGAACACTTTCTTAGCGGATTCTAAGTGGGTGTGACTCATTTATAGTCAGTGTGGTTTGTTAGTGTTGAGAAGGGTATAGTGTCAGATCATTGGATGAAAGAGACGGTGTATACAAGTCCTCAAGTAACATATTTATCTTTTGCATGTGAAAATGCATTATGAATGCAGATAAATAAAGTAATAGTATAATGAGGATAATTAGGATGATTGATTTAGGTGATGATTAAAGGGTCCATTTTTATCTCAATATCAAATCATTTCTGGGTATTCAATTAAAATGGGAAAAATTATATTTTAAAAAATAGCTTCTTAGCAAAGGGCAATTTCTCAAGCAATAATTTTGCTAGTATTGTCTTTGAGTGTTTTGAATGGGGAGGGAAAAACTGAAACTAGCTGTTATTGGCAGAGGTTTGGAACCTATGTCACCAGGCAGGCCAAAAATCCATCCCACCAAAACAGGCCGTCTTTTCAAATAGCTCTTACACAATTGGGCCTTTAATAATCACTACTATTAGTAATTCTAATGGTAATTATAGTACTAATAGTACCTGCGATGGTGATATACTGAGTGACATAGACTGACCAGGTGAATCCAGGTGAAAGCTATGATCTCCCTTATGGATGTTACGTGTTAAATCTACTACAAAATCAGTGTAGATGAAGGGGAGGATACAGGTTAAATTGAGACAATTGAGACATGGATTGTGTATGTGTGCCATTCAGAGGGTGAATGGGCAGGTAAGACAAAATAAGTTCCTTTGAACAAGGTATGGTAGTAGGTGCCAGGTTGCTGGGTTTCTCGTGTGTATCAAGAATGGTCTACCACTCAAAGGACATCCAGACAACTTGACACAAATGTGGGAAGCATTGGAGTCAACATGGGCCAGCATCCCTGTGGAACGCTTTCGACATCTTGTATAGTCCATGCCCCAACGAATTGAGGTTGTTCTGAGGGAAAAGGGCGAGCGACTCAATATTAGGAAGGTGTTCCAAATGTTTTGTAAACTCAGTGTAAATTTAAGAACCATACAGTATGATAACTGTTATGATAATTTCGTAACCCAGTCTGTGTGTGTGTGTGTGTATATATGTCTGCAGCACTAAGGAATACCCGGTGGTCCCTCGCAGTACAGTGCGCCAGAGGGTGGGAACCAGCCCGAGCCCATTCAGTGGGGAGGCTCAGGGCCTGGCCTCCCAGTACACCCAGTGTGAGAACAGGGTCACCAGCACCTCACAGGACCTCCTGCCCCAGTCTGGCTGTTACCCACTCCCCCACGAGCACAGCCAGGACTACCACTGCATCAAGAGGAAAGGTGGGCCAGGCTATCATGATATATGAGCCATGCATGCCAATGGGATGGGTTGTTAGGAAGCATAAAAAGGGAAAACATAGTTGATCACTAAAGTAAAAATATGTACATTGTTTTGCTCAGCTGATAGGAGTCTACAGTATGTGTACATACTGTAACTGTAACTGTTTCCTGTCTGTAGTGGACGATGACTGTCACTCTGGGGAGCACACCTACAAGAAGGCTTACCTGGAGAGCTCCTCCAGCGACGACGACCATTACTACCGTCCCGTCAGCTACCCACAGAGCCTGGGCCTGCCCGGGGGGCCCTACAGGACCGAGTCTGGCCAGAGGCAGGCCTGTATGTATGCCAGCACCTCCCAAGGGGCAGAGCCCGTCCCCAGCCTGGAGGACATCAGCTGCAACACCTGGGCCAGCGTTTCACCCTATGGCAGCTGCTCCATCACCTCAATGCAACCAATGGAGCGGCTGCCCTACCAGCACTTCTCTGCCCACTTTACCTCTGGTCCCCTGGTGTCCAGACTGAGCGGGGTGGCAGACCACGCCTCCCCGCAGCTGAGCGAAGCCCACCACACCATGTACCAGGGCCCCATGGCGCACCAAACTCTGGGCCGCCAGTGTAGCCCCAGCACAGGCATCCAGTCGCCCACCACAGGTCTCCAAGGCAACGAGTACCTGTACTCGCACGGGATCCCGCGCACGCTGTCGCCTCATCAGTACCACACAGTGCACAGCGTCAGCATCATGCCAGAGTGGAATGAGAGCAGCTAAAATGACTTTCTTCATAGGAAAAGATGGAGAACTTGGATAAAAAAAGGGGTGTGATAGGGTTGGGCTTTAGATAAATCTATATTTATATTTTTTAAGCTATACAGTACGGCAGTGCAGTCTCGTGAGATTAACGAGGCATGACCACCTAGAGAATTGGATCTTGGTGCTCAGAGGAACTGCGTAACTGTCTTCGCAGTTGACTTCTTACTGCGCCTATAGGCAAACATCATGAGGATGGGCAAAACAAGGTGGAGAAAAGCATTGGCCATAAATGAAAGAGACTTTTATAAGGACAACTAAACAACAGTTTAAAACCCTATGCTTTTGCATGAGGGTCAGAAGCGCAGAAGTGGCTTCATCGAGAGACCCCCATTTTAAAACTGTTCTGTTTTGATAGTGTATTTTACATCTTGGTGTTTGCATTATGAATAGGTTTTCATTTTCTGCTGCCAATAGAAAGCTCTTTCACCTTTATCCTGTAGATTTGTATATTTTAGATTCTGTGTAAAAAAAGACATCTCCCGGTTTTCATTTTATTTTGGGGTTTTGTAGTGAACTGCTTACCTTCTACATTGAACAAAAATAAACGCAACATGCAACAATTTCAAAGATTTTACTGAGTTACAGTTCATAGAAGCAAATCAGTCAATTGAAATAAATGCATTAGGCGCTAATCTATGAATTTCAGATGACTGGGAAGGAGCGCAGCCATGGGTGGGCATAGGCCCATCCACTTGGGAGCCAGGCCCAACCACTCGGGAGCCAGGCCCAGCCAATCATAATATGTTTTTCCCCACAAAAGGGATTTATTAGAGAAAGAAATACTCCTCAGTTTCATCAGCTGTCTGGATGGCTGATCTCAGACGATCTCCCAGGTGAAGAAGCCGGATGTGGAGGTCCTGGGCTGGCGTGGTTACACGTGGTCTGGCCGGTTGGATGTACTGCCAAATTCTCTTAAACGACTTTGGAGGGGGCTTATGGTAGAGAAATGAACATTCAATTCACTGGCAACAGTTCTGGTGGAAATTCCTTTAGTCAGCATGCCAATTGCACGCTCCCTCAAAACTTGAGACATCTGTGGCATTGTGTTGTGTGACAAAGCTGCACGTTTTAGAGTGGCCTTTTATTGTCCCCAGCACAAGGTGCACCTGTTTAATGATAATGCTGTTTAATCAGCTTCTTGATATGCCACACCTGTAAGGTAGATGGATTATCTTGGCAAAAGAGAAATGCTCACTAACAGGGATGTAACCAAATTTGGCACAGAATTTGAGAGAAATAAGCTTTTTGTTCATATGAAAAATGTCTGGAATCTTTCAGCTCATGAAACACTTTACATGTTGCGTTCAGTATAAAATCATTCTACAGAAATTCAGAGGATGTGATTATTTTTTGTGGCCCTTTTGAAAAAGTACCTGTTGAAATAATGGGTCGATGTCAACATTTTTAAAAAGGGCAGAAAACATACTAGATACTTATGAAAAACATTGCATTGCAAATCATTAGTTTGAATACTATAGCAGAAAAGAATTGTCCATGGATACAAGTGTGTATAATGGTAAGATCATATGCAAGTGACACTATGTACTGTAGAGGAAGTGTGTACTGATATTCTATCTAACCCTGGCATGTAGGTTAAACAGTTTAATGTGATTTGCAGTAAGTCCAGGAACAGTGTATGAAAAATGGACCCGGTATTCGCTTGCAACTACCCTATGAAAAAATACTATAGTATATTATGGCATAAACACTAAAAGTATTCACTAGTGTTTTATACTGTATGCTGTAGTATTGACAGTTAACTATAGTATACATACTGTAGTAAAATAACTAGTGTATATACTATAGTAATTAATGTAGTGTTTTTGTGGATTGTAATATACTGTAGTATTTACTGTAGTGTTTTTGAGGACATTACTATAGTGTTTTTTAAAATTATCTTTGACATAGAAATGGAGTCTTTCTCCTTGAGGAAACCTTCTGGAGAAATACTAAAAGATTTTCAGATAGTTCAGAGCTTTTTTCTCTTTTCTATAACCTGTAGGAAACACGTTATATGGTCTATACTTGGAATGTAGGTTTCTCACTTATGGGTAACACGAACATTAGTATTTACTATAGTTTAAAAATTGTAGTGTTTAAGGATATTAGTGCAGTTTTTACTACAGTGGTTTTATTTTTTATTTATTTAACTAGGCAAGTCAGTTAAGAACAAATTCTTATTTACAATGATGGCCTACCTACAGGGTCAGCCCCTGGAGAAAATTAGGGTTAAGTGCCGACATCGACAGGTTTTTCACCTTGTCTGCTCGGGTATTGGAACCAGCGACCTTTCGGTTACTGGCCCAACGCTCTAACCGCTAGGCTACCAGCCGCCCTACTTGCGGATAATACTGTAGTATTTACTATAGTATTATACAGTATACTACAAAATTATACAGTAAGTACTACACATGATCGTGGGATACTGTAGTATAGTATTCTACAGTATACTACAGTTTACTACATAGTTATATAGTAAGTACCATAGTATTCTACAGTATACTACATAGTTCTATAGTAAGTACCATAGTATTCTACAGTATACTACAGTTTACTACATAGTTCTATAGTAAGTACCATAGTATTCTACAGTATACTACAGTTTACTACATAGTTATATAGTAAGTACCATAGTATTCTACAGTATAATACAGTTTACTACATAGCTCTATAGTAAGTGCCATAGTATTCTATAGTAAACTGTAGTATTTTGTAATGTGGGGAAAGCTAAGAAACAAGAAATAACAGGTATACTGTAGTTCTCATTCAGACACTGCCCTTATAAGAGATAGAAGCCATCAATGGTGAAAAGGTGATTGCATATAAAAAAAAAAAAGTAATACTATTTGTATTAGTTGACTTCTTTTCCATGTGTGTTGTTTCTCAATATTTAAATGTATGTTCCGACAATTGGCACTTCTCCCATGACTACAGTCATAAACTCAAACTGAGCAAACAACAAAGATATGTGTGGTGTATATGATGCATTTAACAATGTGGAATGTAATGGAGTAGATGCACAGATTATTATTGACAAATAATGACAAAATAAAAGCATGGTCACTGCAGAGATTACACACCATCTAAAACATGCACATCACTACATACATCCTGACAATATTTGGAAATCATGGTATACTGTATGTTAAAAGGTGAGTTTGACGAATGTACAGACTTATTTTTTTATTACTTGTAGTCGATAAGAATGCTACTTGTCAATAGTATTTATTTTTTTCCCGTATTGTAAATCAACTTGCTCCTGTTGTATCAACAATTAAACATGTTAGTCGGTCCTGTTCTCTTTGTTACTTTGTTTTTTAGGCTAGATTTATTTAGTTTTTTAACCATACTGCTTTAGAAACCAGGACATTAATTTAGTTGTCAAAAGTCAGAGAGAGAGAGATGGATTACTTTGTTGTAAATAAAACACACATGTAAATATAATAAAGAATACTTGCAATACATTTTTTTTATGCTTTTTGCTCCTTTGTTTACATACACATACTTTGTGTTAAAGCAACACGTTGAAAATCTTGTCATCACAGCAGTAACTAATTGTGCCTAATTGTCCCCAGATGCAACTGATAATCCTGAGGATTAAAGTTCGCTGTCTGAAACCCCTCATAAATTGTGTGTGTGTGTGTGCGGTGCTGGTTCATACCCTCTAGTCAGCCCCTTGGGTGCAGTTGAAAAGTTACCTTAGACTTCGAGGACACATTGACCAGAGTGGACCACTCCTTGACCACTGTTTCAAACCACAGCCTGATGCTCACATTGTGTTCTTTTACAGAATAGCTTGATGTTGAGCAGTCTAAATCAGGCTTGGAAGGTTCTCAATCACATTTGAATTCACTTCATGATCAGGATCATTTATGTTGAAATGTCCTCCCCTACATAGCACACCATTTTTAGAATGATCTAATGGGAAGTTATATCATTTCACTATGCTACAAACAATTTCTGTAAAAATGTGGATGAGCATGTGGACAAGTTTGATGTTACAACAGGAAAGGAATGAGATGCAGCGCAGGGAGTGGCAAAACTCCATCAATCAATGTGAAATTATTTTCTTGGTAGAGTTTTTGGAGGTATACAGATGTAGGATCTTAATTTGATCACTTTTTTGTTGCCAATAATTTTCCTGTGCTGCAGGAAATGCAGACGAGCTTCATGATTTGCATAAATTCACTGAAAAAACACACTAAACACACAGTTATATTAACAGTATTCCACTTTCATGTAGCCTCATTTTGAACAGCTAATAGCCTAACCACCGATCAAGTAACATTATGGAGTAAACGTTAAAATCCTGTTGCTGCAGGATTATTTTGCTGTAACAATACAGGTCAAATTAAGATCCAACATCTGTAACAGTTCATTTCACATTCCAGATCACAGTTCTGCTGTCTGTACACTCGGTACAACAGTATATCACAAGATGATACACTACATGACCAAAAGCATGTGCTCGTCAAACATCTCATTCGAAAATCATGGGCATTAATTAAAGGAGTTGGTCCCCCCTTTTGCTGCTATTACAGCATCCACTCTTCTGGAAAGGCTTTCCACTAGATGTTGGAACACTGCTGCGGGGACTTGCCTCCATTCAGCCACAAGAGCATTAGTGAGGTTGTGCATGAAAATGTTGGGCGTTCCAATTCATCCCAATGGTGTTCGATGGGGTTGAGGTCAGGGCTCTGTGCAGGCCAGTCAAGTTCATCCACACCGATCTCGACAAAAAATTTGTATGGACCTCGTATGGACCTCACTTTGTGCACGGAGGCATTGTCATGCTCAAAAATGAAAGGGCCTTCCCCAAACTCTTGCTACAAAGTTGGAAGCACAGAATTATCTAGAATGTCATTGTATGCTGTAGCATTAAGATTTCCCTTCACTGGAACTAAGGGGTCAAGCATGAACCATGAAAAACAGTCCCAGACCATTATTCTTCCTCCACCAAACTTTACAGTTGGCACTATGCAGTCGGGCAGGTACCGTTTTACTGGTATCCACCAAACCCAGATTTGTCCATCGGACTGCCAGATGGTGAAGCGTGATTCATCACTCCAGAGAACGCGTTTCCACTGCTGCAGAGTACAATGGCTGCGAGCTTTACACCACTCCAGCCGACGCTTGGCATTGCGCATGGTGATCTTAGGCTTGTGTGTGGCTGCTTGGCCAAGGAAACTCATTTCATGAAGCTCCCAACAAACAGTTATTGTGCTGAAGTTGCTTCCAGAGGCAGTTTGGAACTTGGTAGTGAGTGTTGCAACCGAGGATAGACGATTTTTACGCGCTATTGTTTCAGCTCTCGGTGGTTCCGTTCTGTGAGCTTGTGTGGTCTACCACTTTGCAGCTGAGCCGTTGTTGCTCGTAAACGTTTCGACTTCACAATAACAGCACTTACAGTTGACTGAGGCAGCTCTAGCAGGGCAGAAATTTGACAAACTGACTTGTCCTATGACGGTGCCACGTTGAAAGCCATTGAGCTCTACTGTAGGGCCATTCTACTGCCAATGTTTGTCTATGGAGATTCCATGGCTGTGTGCTCGATTTTATACACCTGTCAGCAACAGCTTGTTAACTCTATTGTGTCCTCCTCCCAGAGTGCAAAGATCCTTGGTGTGACCCTGGACAACACCCTGTCGTTCTCTGCTAACACCAAAGCAGTGACCTGATCCTGCAGGTTCACACTCTACAACATTCGCAGAGTATTGTCACAGTGCGGAGTAATGGGACGGTAGACGGAGCGCTGATGGAGTGTCATTCCTCTTTTATTTAATGAGATGGTCTCACGAAGCATTAAATAAAACAAAAGGAGATGACTAAATCTCTAAACATGAAAACTAAACAAACACAGTGACTTACTTGCTGGGCTACATGCAGTGCAGACAAGCAGGAACAATGATCCACACACAGGTGGAAATGTGTGGAGCCTATATACTATCCCCAATCAGAGACAACGCTAGACAGCTGTCTCTGATTGGGGATGATAATCTCCCTAGTTAGGGTGTGATGACTTGGTTGTGTGCCTCTCTCCTCCCCTAGGTGGGAGTAAGAGGCCTTACCACAACCAAGCCATCACAAGTATGACCCTACCTTACACAGAAAGCTTGTCATCTCCCTTCTGGATTCCTGCAACTCGCTGTTGGCTGGACTCCCTGCCTACTCCATTAAACCCCTACAACTTATCCAGAACACTGCAGCCCGTCTGGTGTTCAACCTTCCCAAGTCCTCACATGTCACCCCGCTCCTCCGCACACTCCACTGGCTTCCAGTTGAAGCTCGCATCTACTACAAAACAATGGTGCTTGCCTACGGAGCTGTGAGGGGAATGGCACCTCCCTACCTTCAGGCTCTGATCAGAACCTACACCCAAACGAGGACACTACGTTCATCCACCTCTGGCCTGTTAGCCCCCCTACCTCTACGGAAGCACAGTTCCTGCTCACCCCAGGCAAAGCTATTCGCTGCTTTGGCACCCCAATGGTGGAACAAGCTCCCCCACAACGCCAGGACAGCGGAGTCAATGACCACCTTCCGGAGACACTTGAAACCCTACCTCTTTAAGGGATACCTGTAATAGTATAACAGTAATCCTTCTACAGGATTTCATCACATGAGTTTTGACGTTCCTGGGGAGTTGAAATGAACGTCCAGGTCTTCTGGGTCTGCTCTATCACTGAATAGAGCAAATTACTAATTAATTCGCAACACTGTTTTTGTTTCCCCTGCGTTAGATGCTCCAGACAAGCTAGCTGTCTACTGGTAGCTAGCATGCTAGCTCACACGCCTATTTCAAGTGTAACTGAAGTTACTGGCAAGCTCATCATGCTTGTAACATTATGCTATCCCCAGTTTAGATCATCTGATTTCACTTGTCACATCTGTGCTCGTTGCATTTGTGCATGTGCAGTTGCGCATGTGCAGTTGCAAACCGTTGTCTGGCTTTATTATGGTGGTTTTGGAGCAGGGCTTCTTCCTTGCTGAGCTGCCTTTCAGGTTATGTCGATGTAGGGCTCGTTTTACTGTGGATATTGATACTTTTGTACCTGTTCCTCCAGCATCTTCAAAAGGTCCTTTGCTGTTGTTCTGGGATTGATTTGCACTTTTCGCACCAAAGTACGTTAATCTCTAAGAGACACAACGCATCTCCTTCCTGAGTGGTATGACGGATGCGTGGGCCCATGGCGTTTATACTTGCACACTATTGCTTGTACAGATGAACGTGATACCTTCAGGCATTTTGAAATTGCTCCCAAGGATGAGACTTGTGGAGGTCTACAATTTTGTTTCTGAGTTCTTGGCTGATTTCTTTGGATTTTCCCATGATGTCGAGCAAAGAGGACCTGAGTTTGAAGGTAGGTCTTGAAATACATCCACAGGTACACCTCCAATTGACTCAAATTATGTCAATTAGCCTATCAGAAGCTTCTAAAGCCATGACATCATTTTCTAGCTGTTTAAAGGCACAATCAACTTAGTGTATGTAAACTTCTGACCCACAGGAGTTGTGATATAATAATCTGTCTGTAAACAATTGTTGGAAGAATTATTTGTGTCATGCACAAAGTAGATGTCCTAACTGACTTGCCAAAACTATAGTTTATTAACATGAAATCTGTGGAGTGGTTGAAAAATGAGTTTTAATGACTTCAACCTAAGTGTATGTAAACTTCCATCTTCAACTGATTTGTGCCATGAGTTGTGGCTTTGCGTCTCTTCAATTAACTCAAGTAGTTTGTTAATCTTTAGACAGATAGACAGATAGATGGACTTTGCAATTAATTGCAATTTATCTGATCACTCTTCATGACATTCTGGAATATATGCAAATTGTCATTCTCAAATGTTTTGGCCACGACTGTGCATAGTATGGCTGAATATGTACACTATACATTGTTACAGAATGTTAGGTGAAAAAAAAAGAAAAAAATATTACATTGATATAACAACTGTACATGAATATGTATATACAGACCTGAATGAATAAATAAGTCCTGAGTGAATGAGTGATTACGGACCAGAGTTACTCACGGATGAATGCATAAATGTTAAACTAGGTCCTAACACCCCAACAGTTCCAAGTCTATGTTGCCGACGGCACGGCACCCCGGTGAGGCATTAAATAGTCTAATAGCCGCCGGCAGGAAGGACCTCTTGTAGCGCTCTCTGGCACACAGTGGTGGGATCAGTCTGTGACTGAAGGTGCTCTTCTGCATCATAACCATGGCATGCAGAGGGTGGGTGACGTTGTCCATGATGGCCAGCACTTTGGCCAGGATCTGTCTCTCTGCCACCTCCTCTAGAGTGTCAAGGCTAATCCCCAGAACAGAGCTAGCCTTCCTGATAAGCTTATTTACCCGAGAAGCATTACCAGCCTTTATGTTGGCGCCCCAGCACACCACTGCAAAAAAACCACCACAGACTGGTAGAAAGTATGCAGTAGTTTACTGCACACGTTGAAGGACCTGAGCCTCTTCAGAAAGTAGAGTCGGCTCTGGCCCTTTTTGTACATAGCCCCGGTGTTACCAGCCCATTCCAGCCTGTTGTCCATATGGACTCCCAGGAACTTGTATGACCAAACCATTTCCACATCCATCCCCTGTATAGGGACTGCAGTCAGTTGGGCCTTGGTTCTCCTGAGGTCCACCACAATCTCCTTTGTTTTGCTGATGTTGAGCTGAAGGTGGTTCTGCTCACACCACATCACAAAGTAATTGATTGTGCTCCTGTACTCCTCCTCCTGCCCACCCCTGATGCACCCTACAATTGCAGAGTCATCTGAGAATTTCTTTAGGTGGCATGTTTCAGAGTTATATCTGAGGTCTGAGGTGTAGAGGGTGAACAGGAAGGGGAACAGGACCGTTCCCTGGGGGGCCCCTGTGTTGCTCACTGCCCGTTCTGAAGATTTAAAAAGCAGAGTCAACGTAGAGTGAGTAATGGCCTTAACCAACCTTAAATGTGAAACCAAAACAAAATCACAGCCGGGGTGCCCTGCATGACAAAGGGGAGGAGAGCAAGAACAAGAGCATTCCTACCGGGAGAAAAACGAGGGAGGAGATTACTTTACTAAGCTTTACTGAAATGCTGCTCACCAAAGATTGATGGAGCAGTTCAACAAGCAGGATTTTGGGGAGGAACAAATCCATCTCGTTCTGGAGACACACATCTGCTTTGAAAAGGCAGCCCAAGCCAAACTGTAGCAGCTTCAGAGGCATCATTCGAAACTGGGAGCTATTCCTAGTCTGACAGCCCCTGGACAGCAGTCAGAGACCACAGTGTCAAAGGGCTCTTCATGCCTGTAAAGAGAGAGAGAAGCTCCCTATCACCAAGGGGCTGTGCTTCTCGTCACACCCCAATCTGGAGGCTTGATTCTGGGCTTCGGTCCAGGGAGGCCTAGGCTCCCATCCACACGCGGAGGCCTGGGCAGCCCTCTACTCTGCGCTGGCAGGTAAGAGAGGCAAGTTGCGAGCTCTCTTTGGCAGGAACCCAGGGCACATGCTGGAGGCTAGGCCTGAAGGTGGGAGTGGGGTCTGGAATTAGTAGAGCTCTCCATCAGAAAACACATTTTCCGGTACATGTAAAGATGTCGAGCATATCAACAGAGACATGCATCACCCTGATGGGGCTTCAGCATTGGTATGAGGCCTTCGGCTCTGGCTCTGTGGCCAGACAGTGTGGAGATGGGAGCGGAGGCCCTCCAGATCCCACCATTCAGTATTTTAGCACCAGCCCTTGTCAGAGCCCGAGGAGGGGGCTGCTCTCTGGGGGAGGCAGGGAAGGGAGGTGAGGTGTTGATAGGGTGAGAACCGGAGAGTGTCACAGCGCTAAGAAAGCGGGGTAAAGCCTGCCCGTACAGTAGCATAGAGCTTTCAACTCAACTCTTGCTTCCTCTAGTACATGGCAGACTCTGAACACTAGCACATTACAATACACAGGGTTGGGAAGTAACAGATTACATTAATCTGTTACATGTAAGGGATTATTATAAGCAATGCTAACTGTAATAATTTACGTTACCAGCTAAAATATTGTAATAAGATTACAGATACTTTTGAAAAACTAGATGATTACTTCGAGGATTACTTTTAAATTCAGAAAGGATGTTTGTGAAAAAAATATGTTTTTGACACTTCTCTGTTTTCTCAATGACATTCAAATCAGCATTGAAAAAATCCTGAGAATGTAAAGTAAATGTAAGTAAAAAGGAATAGGCTTTTGTAGGCTACAGTCCAAGCTATGTCTTCCAATGGTGCGACTGCTGTCGGCATCCAAAGATTATCCAACTTGAATAAAAGCTTTGAGGTTAGGGTGACGGAGATACGGATATCACTTATTATTGACCTACATAGCGCATTGATGTGAATAACACCACTGCTCTCTCATTTAGCTATTTGCAGCTTACGGATTGTGGTTGTTGTGGATGGCTATTCACAAATCTAAATGTGTATTTCAAACCAATAATGGTTGAATTCAAGATATTTAATCTGCCTATCAATCACTGTTTTTGAAACCAGTGGACAGCCAGTGAAAAGTAGCCACCCTTTGCAAAGCATGCCATTCCATGAGCGCAGCATTTATTTTTTCCAATAAGTAAATAATAAATAAACAGATAATAAACAGAGGAGGGCTGGCTAATAAATCCTTAGTTTTGGGGTCATGCTCAGGTAAAACAATTTGGCTAATCTATACTTCCATGTTTCCAAGTCCTACTCTTGAAGATCAAGGGGTATAACATTTATTGGAATGACTGGAATTCTGATAGACTTTGATATAAGATATAATTTAATCGTATTATTATACAGTAAAGCGATGGGTTAGAAGAAGCCTATATAACCAACCCATAAAGTATAATTGAACATCCTTATATGGCCATCTATGTAAACTTTAACATTGATTTATCCTGCAATAGATGTCATTCAATTGGTAACATACATTTTTGTCTTCTTCTAATGCCTCTTAAGGGATAGTAATCTAAAGGTAACGGAATGTAATCAGATTACGTTACTGAGTTTGGGTAATCCAAAAGTTACGTTACTGATTACAATTTTGGACAGGTAACTTGCAACTGTAACGGATTACATTTAGAAAGTAACCTACCCAATCCTGACAATACAGTACTGACAAAACACAGAACACTCATCATTACCCAACGCCTAGGTTTACCTCCACTAAACTCACATACTACCATACCCTTGTCTGTACATTATGCCCTCAATCTATTCTATCGCGCCCAGAAATCTGCTCCTTTTATTCTCTGTACCCAACGCACTAGACGACCACTTCTTAATGCCTTTAGCCGTACCCTTATCCTACTCCTCCTCTGTTCCTCTGGTGATGTAGAGGTTAACCCAGGTCCTGCAGCCCCCAGTACTACACCTATTCCCAAGGTGCTCTCATTTGCTGACATCTGTAACCGTAAGAGCCTTGGTTTCTTGCATGTTAACATCAGAAGCCTCCTCCCTAAGTTTGATTTATTCACTGCTTTAGCACACTCCGCCAACCTGGATGTCCTAGCTGTGTCTGAATCCTGGCTCAGGAAGGCCACCAAAGATTCAGAAATTTCCATCCCCAACTACAATATTTCCCATCAAGATAGAACTGCCAAAGGAGGCGGAGTTGCAATCTACTGCAGAGATAACCTGCAGAGTTCTGTCATACTGTCCAGGTCTGTGCCCAAACAGTTTGAGCTTCTACTCTTAAAAATCCACCTTTCCAGAAATAAGTCTCTCATTGTTGCTGCCTGTTACAGACCCCCCTCAGCCCCCAGCTGTGCCCTGGACACCCTATGTGAACTGATTGCCCCCCCATCTATCTTCAGAGTTTGTACTGTTAGGTGACTTAAACTGGGATATGCTTAACACCCCAGCTGTCCTTCAATCTAAGATAGATGCCCTCAATCTCACACAAATTATCAAGGAACCTACCAGGTACAACCCTAAATCCGTAAACATGGGTACCATCATAGATATCATCCTGACTAACCTGCCCTCCAAATACACCTCCTCTGTTTTCAACCAGGACCTCAGCGATCACTGCCTCATTGCCTGCGTTCGTAATGGGTCCGTGGTGAAACGTCCACCCCTTATCACTGTCAAACGCTCCCTAAAACACTTCTGCGAGCAGGCCTTTCTTATCGATCTGGCCCAGGTATCCTGGAAGGATATTGACCTCATCCTGTCAGTAGAGGATGTCTGGTTGTTCTTTAAAAGTGCTTTCCTCACCATCCTAAATAAGCATGCCCCTTTCAAAAAACGTAGAACTAAGAACAGATATAGCCCTTGGTTCACCCCAGACTTAACTGCACTTGACCAACACAAAAACATCCTGTGGCGCACTGCATTAGCATCGAATAGCCCCCGCGATATGCAACTTTTCAGGGAAGTCAGGAACAAATACACACAGTCAGTTAGAAAAGCAAAGGCCAGCTTTTTCAAACAGAAATTTGCATCCTGTAGTACTAACTCCAAAAAGTTCTGGGACACTGTAAAGTCCATGGAGAATAAGAGCATCTCCTCCCAGTTGCCCACTGCATTGAGGCTAGCAAACATTGTCACCACCAATAAATTCACGATAATTGAAATTTTCAATAAGCATTTTCCTACGGCTGGCCATGCTTTCCACCTGGCTACCCCTACCCCGGCCAACAGCTCTGCACCCCCCGCAGCAACCTGCCCAAGCCCCCCCCCCCGCTTCTCCTTCACCCAAATCCAGACCGCTGATGTTCTGAAAGAGCTGCTAAATCTGGACCCCTACAAATCTGCTGGGCTAGACAATCTGGACCCTTTCTTTCTAAAATTTTCCGCCAGGATTGTTGCAACCCCTATTACTAGCCTGCTCAACCTCTCTTTCGTATCGTCTGAGATCCCTAGAGATTGGAAAGCTGCTGCGGTCATCCCCCTCTTCAAAGGGGGAGACACTCTAGACCCAAACTGTTACAGACCTATATCCATCCTGCCTTGCCTTTCTAAAGTCTTCGAAAGCCCAGTTAATAAACAGATGACCGATCACTTCGAATCCCACCGTAACTTCTCCGCCATGCAATCTGGTTTCCGAGCTGGTCATGGGTGCACCTCAGCTACGCTCAAGGTACTAAACGATATCATAACTGCCATCGATAGAAGACAGTACTGTGCAGCCGTCTTCATCGACCTGGCCAAGGCTTTCGACTCTGTCAATCACGGCATTCTTATTGGCAGACTCAACAGCCTTGGTTTCTCAAGTGACTGCCTTGCCTGGTTCTCCAACTACTTCTCAGACAGAGTTCAGTGTGTCAAATTGGAGGGACTATTGTCCGGTCCTCTGGCAGTCTCTATGGGCGTGCCACAGGGTTCAATTCTTGGGCCAACCCTTTTCTCTATATACATCAACGATGTCGCTCTTGCTGCTGGTGACTCTCTGATCCATCTCTACGCAGACGACACCATTCTGTATACATCTGGCCCCTCTCTGGACACTGTGTTGGCTAACCTTCAGGCGAGCTTCAATGCCATACAACACTCCTTCCGTGGCCTACAACTGCTCTAGTAAAACTAAGTGCATGCTTTTCAATCGAACGCTGCCCGCACCCGCCCACCGGACTATCATCACTACTCTCGACGGGTCTGACTTGGAATACGTCGACACCTACAAATACCTAGGCGTCTGGTTAGACTGTAAACTCAACTTCAAGACTCACATTGACCATCTCCGATCCAAGATTAGATCTAGAATCGGCTTCCTATTCCACAACAGGGCTTCCTTCACTCATGCTGCCAAACATGTCCTTGTAAAACTGACTATCCTACCGATCCTTGACTTCGGCGATGTCATTTACAAAATAGCCTCCAACACTCTACTCAGCAAATTGGATGTAATCTATCACAGTGCCATCCGTTTTGTTACCAAAGCCCCATATACTACCCACCACTGCGACCTGTATTCTCTCGTTGGCTGGCCCTCATTACATATTCTTCGCCAAACCCACTGGCTCCAGGTCATCTATAAGTCTTTACTAGGTAAATCCCCGCCTTATCTCAACTCGCTGGTCACCATAGCAACACCCATCCGTAGCATGCGCTCCAGCAGGTATATTTCACTGGTCACCCCCAAAGCCAAAACCTCCTTTGGCCGCCATTCCTTCCAGTTCTCTACTGCCAATGACTGGAACGAACTGCAAAAATCCTTGAAGCTAGAGGTTCCTATCCCCTTCACTAACTTTAAGCATCAGCTGTCAGAGCTGCTTATCGATCACTGCACCTGTATATAGCCCGTCTGTAAATAGCCCACCCTACTACCTCATCCCCATATTTATTATTTTAGCTCATTTTGCACTCCAGTATCTCTATTTGCACATCATCATTTGCACATCTAACACTCCAGTGTTAATTCTAATCTGTAACTTATTTCGCTACTATGGCCTATTTATTGTCCTACCTTCCGAACCTTACTGCATTTTGCACTACATTTGCACATTGTATATAGATTCTCTATAGTGTTATTGACTGTACGTTTGTTTTATTCTCATGTGTAACTCTTTGTCTTGGCCAGGTCGCAGTTGTAAATGAGAACTTGTTCTCAACTGGCCTACCTGGTTAAATAAAGGTGAAATAACATTTTAAATTTAAAAAAATAAACAGAAGAGTACAGTTGTGGCCAAAAGTTGAGAATGACACAAGTATTGGTCTCCACAAAGTTTGCTTCCTCAGTGTTGATGATGGCAATTTGCATATACTCCAGAATGTCATGAAGAGTGATCAGATGAATTGCAATTAATTGCCATGAAAATGAACTTAATCCCCAAAAAACATTTCCACTGCATTTCAGCCCTGCCACAAAAGACCAGCTGCCATCATGTCAGTGATTGTCTCGTTAACACAGGTGAGAGTGTTGACGAGGACAAGGCTGGAGATCACTCTGTCATGCTGATTGAGTCAGAATAACAGACTGGAAGCTTTAAAAGGAGGGTGGTGCTTGAAATCATTGTTCTTCCTCTGTCAACCATGGAAACACGTGTTATCATCATTGCTTTGCACAAAAAGGGCTTCACAGGCAAGGATATTGCTGCTGGTAAGATTGCACCTAAATCAACCATTTATCGGATCATCAAGAACTTCAAGTAGAGAGGTTCAATTGTTGCACCCAAGAAAGTCCAGCAAGCGCCAGGACCGTCTCCTAAAGTTGATTCAGCTGCGGGATCGTGGCACCACCAGTGCAGAGCTTGCTCAGGAATGGCAGCAGGCAGGTGTGAGTGCATATGCATGCACAGTGAGGCGAAGACTTTTGGAGGATGGCCTGATGTCTAGAAGGGCAGCAAAGAAGCCACTTTTCTCCAGGAAAAACCTCAGGGACAGACTGATATTCTGCAAAAGGTACAGCGATTGGACTGCTGAGGACTGGGGTAGAGTCATTTTTTCTGATGAATCCCCTTTCCGATTGTTTGGGCCATCCGTAAAACACCTTGTCCGGAGAAGGCAAGGTGAGCGCTACCATCAGTCCTGTGTCATGCCAACAGTAAAGCATCCTCAGACCATTCATGTGTGGGGTTGCTTCTCAGCCAAGGGAGTGGGCTCACTCACAATTTTGCCTAAGAACACAGCAATGAATACAGAATGGTACAAACACATCCTCCGAGAGCAACTTCTCCCAACCATCCAAGAACAGTTTGGTGACGACCAATGCCTTTTCCAGCATGATGGAGCACCTTGCCATAAGAGAGAGAACTTGTGGTCGATCCTCAAGAGGCGGGTGGACAAACAAAAACCCACAACTTCTGACAAACTCCAAGCATTGATTATACAAGAATGGCCTGCCATCAGTCAGGATGTGGCCCAGAAGTTAATTGACAGCATGCCAGGGCGGATTGCAGAGGTCTTGAAAAAGAAGGGTCAACACTGCAAATATTGACTCTTTGCATAAACTGAATGTCATTGTCAATGAAAGCCTTTGACACTTATGGAATACTTGTAATTATACTTCAGTGTACCATAGTAACTACTAACATAAATATATAAGAACACTGAAGCAGCAATTTTTGTGGAGACCAATACTTGAGTCATTCTCAAAACTTTTGGCCACGACTGTAAAGTAGGGGGAATTGGTAGCAAGGGGAATGGTTGCTGTGGAAATCTAAATCCTATTCTATTTTTATATCTATCTGGATGTGGGAACATGTGTTGTTATCACAAAAAATAATATTGATGGAGAGATCATACTATCTGGACGTAGAATGTATTTGATGGACAAAAGGGATGCACATCTATTTATCATTTACTCAGTGGAATCTTATTGATGATTTATTTTTCAACACAATAAATCATTCTTTAATTTTAACATGATGCTTTCATCATACAAAAAGGATTTTCAAAAGACTTGCCATGACAGGCCATTTTTAACAAACGGGCAGTGCTCTACTCCGACGGCGAAAGCTCTGTCTACGACAAAGAGATAACTAAGAATAAGTGAAATAACGGCATTTGTGCAGAAAGGCATTCATATTAGATTTGAATGTATGGCTAATGTCGGAACGGTCCCATCCATCCTTGTCATGGGGAGTGTGGGTTGGACAGGTCATGGGGGTTTCAAATCTTAGCCAGGCTGGAAAATGGCTTCCAGCTGTCTCATCATTAGAGCTGATAAGACACCCTGGCTCCCTCCACTCTTGTCAGAGGTGGGAATTAAAAGTAGAATCCTGAGGTAAGGGGCAACACACAGCAGAGTACAGTCCCCTGTAAGACTGTTGGGAATTAAAAGTAGGCCTAGAGTCCTGACGTTGCTGTTTACTTTTTATTTTACAGGTCAATTAAGAACAAGCGGCCTTGTGTGGGTCAGGGGGCAGGGATTAAGGGCTCTAATTAAAATTAGAGTCGCAATAATAATAATACATTACATTTCCTTAACGCTTCTCATAGAATCTCAAAGCGCTTCATGAGCAAAAAACAAACAAGCAAGCAATATTTCATGACAGGTAAACAAATAGAGGCCAAGTCTGCATCCTTCGAAGATGGAGAGGATCAGTTCACGGCTTGAGCCGAGACAGCTGGTCAGAGGAAGGTACATTATGGTGATGGAGTCTGCTGATGATCTTTTAGAGGGCAAGTCTGGGAACCAGCCTGTCTCTTATAGCCACTGGACTTCTCCTCTTCCACTCTGTTGCACCCACTTAAGTAATGCCTCAGCAGCTCTGGGCGCCTCTCAAGCTTCAGGCGACTCCTCAAATAATGTTCTCAGAAGATCAGGAATTTTCACTACTTCCACTATAAAAAAAAAAAAATGTAATTATTTTCTTTAAGCCCATACTGGGTCTGTTTAAGTGACTGTTTAGTCTCACACCAAGTAAACAGAGGTCAACTGGGGTCAAATAATTGTCTGCTGTGGGAATAAGCATTATCACTTGACAAGGACACCTAAAATTTCATTCAAATGTACTCATCCTTTTTTCTTGTTGGCTTGGATTCAGTTTGCATTTATGACAACAGCAGTCCATTAATTACTATTGACAAACATACAACATATGCACTTCCATTGTATTTTGATTAAGGCGCACTGATTTCATCTCATTCGAAGTGACAGAATTGATTCAAGTGGCCTGTATCGGAAAAGCTCTCAATACACAGTACATAGGTGGGGGCAGAATGATCAGGGCGCTGATCACATCTAATCTGATGCCAGCAGGACACACTTGGTGGAAGTAATCTGGTCACGGAAAGCTGTCGATGGAGCAGGATTGTGACAGGCGTGGCCTGTGCCCTCTTGCAAAGGCCCTGTAAGACATGGTGCCCCAGCTATGGGATACACTAGGCAGGGGCCACCAGGCTATTGGAAAATCCCAGCTGAGGATAGGGGAGCTCTACAGGCAGTCCTGTAACCCTTGCCTGGGGATCAATCGTACCTGCAGAGTGGAGGTGCCCAGGGGAAGCAGAGGTGTGATGGTAAAACCTCACCCAACCCTCTGAGCCCACAGAGACACAGACAACGCCCCAGGTCAATGAGTCAATGAGTCTGGGGGCAACAGCATGGTGCCTGCATGTTTTGGGCAGCAAGTTGACCTGGTATCCGTCACCAACAATACATTTCTTGAAAGAGCACATTGTGATACAGATTTACTTTCAGTTGAAAGTATGTGTTTTCAAGACAATTTTTTAAGTATTTATTTTAAAGAAATGTGTTTCAATCTGAAAATTATTAACATTTAACACTGAATCAAATGTGGTACAAAAGCTCTATTTTTACATACTGCTTTTTTATTTAGAAGAAAACGTGTTTTAATTGTGTTGGAGGGATAAGAACCAAATAACTTACAGAGTGGGACTATATCAGGTCATGCTCACTCTATTAACACCAGAGCTCAGTCGATATGGACCCATCTCCTGGGAGGCCCTGAGCTGTTAGTTGAGGGGTATTGATCCCCCTTAATGCAGAGGCATTCATGCTGATCTCTGAGGAGGAACAACGCCCTGCTATGGCTACCTCTGCCTCTTTCCTTCTCTTTTCCTCTCCCTCTGCCCCACCACACCAACAGGGCCAGCCCGAGCCTCCTTCATCTCCACAGAGGCCAACGTGTGACTTGATGCCATCGATAAAACTACCGCCTGAGATGGACCTTGGTCACGTCCCAGCACAGTGAGACAGGCTCTCTGTAGCGACTCACCGCAATGGAGGCCAGCCCTCTAGGAGACAAACACTCAATATCTCACTGGTAGGTCTGTTCTCTCAGATCCATACAAGTTTATGTCTCCGTTCCCCCCCCCCCCCCCCCCTGTGTTCTAGGTCTTCATGGTTTGGGTTAGTGGTTAGCGGCTAGCGGCACTTACATAGGAGGAAAACTTGAACAATGCGCGTCCAAGGTGAGCTATGGAATGTAGTAGTGGTTAAATTGGGATTTGGGAGGTGGGGGGCAAACATGACGGCATACTACAGGCTATTCATTAATAAACTGCTGTAACTGGCAGCTGTTTACACCATTTCTTCACAACCAAATAGCATGGGATTGAGGTGTAAAGCTCAGTTAATGACATTGCAGTGACAATTCATACTCAAACAGGATAAACGTCACTCCACTTTAAAGCTTTTGAAGTGTCCAGGCTTTAACAAATGGTTGGTCAGGTTTTCGCCTAGAGTTTTCTATTATTCTTTTCATGGTGGCAAAGGTTGCAGAGGCACCTACAATTTCTTTGTAGAATGACTGAGAACTTCAGTTCTGTTGACTTTTTAAAATTACATTCTACTCAAATAAAAAATATATAACTTGCCCCTCCAGAAATGACCCCAAAAACATATCGGTCCATATGATCATGATCAGGAATGTGTGCTATTTAGCAATAAACACTGGCTGTGTAGCCCAACTAATGCAGCATAGTGGCTATAAATAAATAGGCTGAAGAATGGAGTTTCCCCATCTGCATTTACCCCATTGGGCTAATCATTAGCCAGATCACAAACTCTAAACATTATCTTGTTGCTAGTTATCAACATATTGATGACTTTAATATCCCCAAAATGTACACCTGACCCATGTTACATTTGTCCCCAGTCTCCCCTATGCACTCAATGCAAACATCTAGGGCTAAACGCCTAAGCAATTTTTTCTGCTACTCCGGTTTGACAATTTTATAGTTTACTTATTTTAAGGAGTTGAGAAATACATGTGTAGTAGGCCAGCTGGGATCCTCTTTTAAGAGTGGCCATCAACTGCTTTCAAATAAAAAAATGTAAACATTGTTTTTCTGCAATGGCTGGGCATATGCATATCAATGATGCATATTTCTCTCCCTGTGGCACACACATTCCTAATGCGACAAGAACATTGAAAAGTTAAACTATTCTACTATGGGGTTGTCTGGTTTTGCTATTCGTTACTTGTCTTCAAAGTGTGCCTCAGAAGAAATATATTTTCATATCTTGGTGAGGTAGCATGACGTTTATAGCAGTGGCATGCACAGCCTGTGATAGCAGTCAGTCTCTCTAATGCCTAGATGACACGGGCCAGCGACACAATAACAATATTCTGATTAGATTTTGTTGTAGGCAAAATTCACATAACCTAAGGTAACGGGGCTTATGTTATGTCACATAAGCCGAATACAATAAAATAACAATAATTATGCTATATACTGGGGGTACCGGTACCGAGTCAAAATGTGCGGGGGTACAGGTTAGTCGAGGTAATTTGTACATGTAGGTAGGGGTAAAGTGACTATCCATAGATAATAAACAGCGAGTGTAGTGTAAAAATCGTATCCTTTGTCTTGCTCACGTTCTATAGGGAGAACGTATACGTCTTCCCTATAGGCTGTCTCATCGTTGTCGGTGATCAGGCCTACCAGCGTTGTCGTCAGCAAACTTAGTGATGGTGTTGGAGTTGTGCCTGACCATGCAGTCATGAGTGAACAGGGAGTACAGGAGGGGACTAAGCAAGCACCCCTGAGGGGCCCCCGTGTTGAGGATCTATGTGGCAGATGTGCTGTTGCCTACCCTTACCACCTGGGGGCGGCCCGCCAGGAAGTCCAGTGGCAGATGGAGGTGTTTAGTCCCAGGGTCCTTAGCTTAGTGATGAGCTTTGTGGGCACTATGTTGTTGAACACTGAGCTGTAGCATTCTCACATAGGTGTTCCTTTTGTCCAGGTGGGAAAGGGCAGTATGGAGTACAATTGAGATTGCGTCATCTGTGGATCTGTTTGGGCGGTAAGCGAATTGGAGTGGGTCTAGGGTTTCCGTGATGATGGTGTTGACCAGCCTTTCAAAGCACTTCATGTTGTCATCTGTTTTGTGAAGTGCACCAGTCGCAACTGCAGCAAAGCACCCCCACAACATGATGCTGCCACCCCCGTGCTTCACGGTTGGGATGGTGTTCTTCAGTTTGCAAGCCTCCCCCTTTTTCCTCCAAACAAAACGATGGTCATTATGTCCAAACAGTTATATTTTTGTTTCATCAGACCAGAGGACATTTCTCCAAAAAGTATGATCTTTGTCCCCATGTGCAGTTGCAAACTGTTGTCTGGCTTTTTATGGCGGTTTTGGAGCAGTGGCTTCTTACTTGCTGAGCGGCCTTTCAGGTTATGTCGATATAGGACTCGTTTTACTGTGTATATAGACACTTTGTACCTGTTTACTCCAGCATCTTCACAAGGTCCTTTGCTGTTGTTCTGGGATTGATTTGCACTTTTTCGCACCAAAGTACGTTCATCTCTAGGAGACAGAACGTGTCTCCTTCCTGAGCGGTATGACGGCTGCGTGGGCCCATGGTTTTTATACTTGTGTACTATTGTTTGTACAGATGAAAGTGGTACCTTCAGGCATTTGGAAATTGCTCCCAAGGATGAACCAGTTTTTTTTCTGAGGTCTAGTTTGACTTCTTTTTATTTTCCCATGATGTCGAGCAAAGAGGCACTGAGTTTGAAGGTAGGCCTTGAAATACATCCACAGATACACCTCCAATTGACTCAAATTATGTCAATTAGCCTATCAGAAGCTTCTAAAGCCATTACATCATTTTCTGGAATTTTCCAAGCTGTTTAAAGGCACAGTCAACTTAGTGTATGTAAACTTCTTTATAAGTGAAAAAATCTGTCTGTAAAGAATTGTTGGAAGAATTACTTGTGTCATGCACAAAGTAGATGTCCTAACCGACTTGCCAAAACTATAGTTTGTTAACATGAAATCTGAGGATATTACAGACTCGGTCAGGGAGAGGTAAAAAATGTCAGTGAAGACACTTGCCAGTTGGTCAGCACATGCTCTGAGTACACGTCCTGGTAATCCGTCTGGCCCAGCGACCTTGTGAATGTTGACCTGTTTAAAGGTCTTGCTCACATCGGCTATGGAGAGCATGATCACACATTCGTCCGGAACAGCTGGTGCTCTCATGCATACTTCAGTGTTGCTTGCCTCGAAGCGAGCATAAAAGGCATTTAGATCATAGGTGCCGGGTATGGGCCCAGCCCAAATTAAACCCTGGGAGGTAGGAGTGACAGGGCAAGAGAGGTAAGGGATGGAGAGAAATAGCCAGAAATAAGGTCTGAAAAAAGGCACCACATAGCTCAAAATCAACAGATGAAGGTTATTGCTAAGGTGTGCTTCATATTATCACAGAGATCATTAGTGGGATTCTCCAAGGCAGGGCAGTGAATCAGCTGCTCCTTTTTATCTTATCCGTGACAGGTTGTTTGGCTTTTCTAGCAGTTTAGGTATCACCCGAACAGAATAGTCCCTTTCTTCTTCTCAGCCTCAATATGTATAGGCTATGTGCGCGTTTGGACATGCGTGTGCATGTGTGTATAACATTCTCTGGAGAGGGGTTGAAGGGTCCATTTTATCTTGTTGGTGGTCTGATTCTCCCACCCACTTCAAAAACAATATAAATGATTGTTCTGTGTAAAACAAATGTTCAAGGACTATCAAAAGATCATCATTACTTTGACTGTTTTTTGTTTTCTATTTGTGTTTCTAATCAAAGAGAGTGGATTAAGAGGCCCCATTTGTCTCCCTGGCAGTTAACTCACGTCTTGTTCTCTCACTTTACTGTAGTATCTCTAGATTGAACTATAATCCCATTAGTTAACAGCATTGATTGATAGTTAGAATTGTTAAACTAACACTTGACAGGTGACAATAACAATGTGGAAGAGAGCCCACAGCCCCATATCTTAACTGAGAGCCCTATCAAGATAGATTGGCTTGGCTGGACAGTTGATGGTTAGACAGTTATTGATGGGAAAACAGACAAACACACAGACAACAGCAATGACAGGCAGGACTCTGGATGCCACCCAGATAACAGCAATGACAGGCAGGACTCTGGATTCCACCCAGACAACAGCATTGAAAGGCAGGACTCTGTCTTGATGTGTACATCTTCAACATCATACCAAGAGTAGGTTCTGTTCCTCAATATGACAAAAGGGCCTTTTAGGGAAACAGTAGGTTCACCTACTTCCCTTCAATCTCACTGAAGGGTCAAAATAGTATTTAATTTATTTTACATACAGCTGTTAGAGTTATATTGTAGCAAAATGTAAACTATGTGATCCCAAAGAAAAAGGTGTGTGTTCAAACATTTCCACTTACAGGCAGACAACACATCCACTTGCTGGAGTTTATACAGGCTTTCTAGCTTGGCTCCCAGATCTTCCAGTCCCTAGACTCCACGTAACCTGCAGTGTTCGGTTCTGGGAGAAGGCCGCTCTGCTCTGCTTCGCCCAGCCCAGCCCAGCCCAGCCCAGAAAGCATTGGAGATGGATGAATGTGTGACAGCGCGCTCCTCTCGCTCTCCCAGGGAGGCTCCGTTTGCGGCTGGGTCCGGCCGGCAGTGTGTATATGTTCGCTGTGTAAACTCACCCAGAGGGACCCCAGTCCCAGGGGAGATAAAGACTTCTCCCAGAATGTAAACAATGTATGAAGTGGCGAGGGGGCAGCTGTAGTCACACACAGACACGTTGGAGAAAAGACTCCCAGCCGGGTCAAGGTTAAGCAGCGATTTGTTTCAGGGCCCGCTTTCCCTTTTAACCCTTCTCTCTGCGGTGCATGCATCTGTGGGGAGTTATTATGATGACGTGAGGGGTGTCGAGATCATGGAAAGAAAAGTGGAATGTTCAAAGTATGTTTTACCTTTTATGTATATGGAAGAGCGGCGATGTGGGAGACTTGATAAGAAACTATTAGGTCAAAGTGTGTATGTGTGTGTGGGGAGGGGGGGGGAGATCTTCTTCATAAGCATCATCATCATCATCATCATCATCATCTTTACTCTCTACATCATCATCAACTTTGGTGGCAAACGTTTGATATCTTCTGGACAGGTAGCTAGATAGCTGAGGAGACACATTCCCCTCTTATCCAGTTCTTGAGTACAGAAGAAGGTTCAAAGCACGGTTTGTACAAAGATCTTCCAACCATCACTTTGGTTCAAGCAGCCTTTTAAGACTGACTTCCCTGACATGTTTAGAATGACAGAAGTAAACAAGCTAAATATTGTTATTAAACCAAGAGTTCCCATCCAGTTGTGTGGAGTCATTACAAATTATGAATCCTGAATTAAAACATTGCAGTAGAAATGTTCAAATGGGTTTATTGTCATATGCCAAGACAAGGGAACTTGCTTCATTCATCATGCATGCATATGTACACATCTGTTCCATCTACAGCACAAATGAACTGAGCCTGTCATCTTAACTACACATCACCTTGAGAAGTGTCTCTAGCTGTTCACACTTGTCCGACATGAAGTGTGTTGGCATGTCGAGGATTAAATTAGTCATAGTCATAGAGATATGTTCATAATGAGAACACTGGTTCTCGTTGTAATATACCCAAGGCCTCTTGAGGGAAGGTTAATGTTCTCTTGTGATCAAAGTGGTGAATTATGTTGTCTGGTCTGGTCTGGTCTCCTCCCACACTCTCCTTCAGTCCTCCTCCACAGGACAGGACAGGCACGCTCAGAATGGACCCTCAACAGGGCAATGTTTGTGTGTACAAAGAATAACACACTTAACAACTACTTAACAAAGTAGCTTCTGCCCAGAGAAAGTGCTGTGAAAGATGAGGGGGGCTGGAATGGATCGGTGGTAATCTTTGCTCCGGGGCCATCTTTATTATCTGAGCCTGTGGACAGAAGTGGATCCTTGGGTAAAAATACCCGGGCCTGCTTCTCATCTCCGTGAAGGGCTTATCTCTTATCTCAGCATTTGAAATACAGTTGGAGAGCGAGACAATAATGGATGGCTCCCATGCTGCCATTGTGCTTCAGCATCTCTCTGTTTTTAATAGTGTGTTAATTTTTTGTATTGTGAAATAAATGTTTTCTGTACATTTCAAGAAGAGATAGAAAGTTACAGTACATAATTTCTATTTCACTGTATATTCTATTAATTTTAATCTAAGATCTGTGCACCAAAAATATATTTAATGGGTGAAGGATTTCCAAACATTATTATTTATTTTTTGTTGTTCAGGAAACTAGAAGCTTTATCCAATAGCCGCAATAACTACAAGTTGATCTCTATACAATAGTTTCAAGCTGGTCTGGCTGCCGGTATATTCTCTCTATCAACAAACCTGGTGGGTTAACTATGACAACAGCCTTGAGCCTTGAAGCGCAACAGTTATCAATCCAGCACACAAAGACATGGGGGAACATTAGCTGGGTTTCACTGTGACAAGGTGACAAATGGAAGCTCACAGCCCACTCTGGTTCCACTCTAGTTAGCTATTGATTGTGTCCCCAGCTTCTGGAAGGCACAGGACACTCTGCGGCCTTGGTGGCACTCTCCGGACTCCTCCGGGAGGCAGAAAAAAGGATGTTGTCTTTTGACAAGGACCTCAAATGTGTGGCGGGCCAGTCAAAGAACACCTCTGGAGATGCTGTTGCTGTTATTAAACTGAGTCTGTTTAGTCCGGCTGTGGCCGTGTCCCTGGACGACCAACGCTACTGAGAGTCATTCTGGGATGCAAAGAAAAAAAAGAGAGAAAGACGGATTAAGAGTATGAACGGAGAAAGGAGATACATGGTAGTCCTTCCTACACGTACATACACACACTAGGCCAGGCGGAGTTAGCGACATGCAGAGGTGGGGGGGGACAGGGGCACTCAAGCAGTAAGACCAGAGCAGCCACAAACATATCAGAAATCAATAGCCAGACAGCTTTGCTTAACAATGCAGGGTGCGATTCTCTACCCATCACCAGCCAACTGAACCATAGGCTGACGTGTTGTCCTCATGTTGTCCTGCTGAAATACGAAATACTCAGCAATATCGCTATAAGGCCAAGAAAGTAATCTTGATTTGGTTGACGAATTTTGGCGGTAGGTTAGGAGAACATCAGTGGGTTTGATTCCCTAGTAGTGGGCCATACATTTCATTGATGTATTCACATGTCCAATCAAAAACGCATCTTTTGACCAATGGGTAAAATAATATGTTAATTTTCCTCTAAGAAAACCAATGGTCCAAACCTCATATCTCTATCATAATCTGTTCAAAAGTTATTGGAGTTTTTACCCTTGTAGGATGGCCAGAATTAGGGTGACTAAATCAATGGAGGCCGGAGAAACTATCAGGAATATGGGGTCAGCTAGGCTGACAGTCTCACTTTCCCACTGAACTCGTCATCTTTCTTCTCAAAACCGCAGGACATAAAACACTATAGAGGTAAGATGGACATACATTGTGAGACATGACATGTAGTATTTTCATATTTTAGTATACACTTGCAAAACAAGTGTATATGTGAAATGTCAAAGGATCACTGCGCTTATACCAAGCTTTTTATTTTAAAAGCTTTTTACATTTAATTCAGCTCGTGTCATGCAAATGTTGCTTTTTGCAACCCACGGAAACAACTTTGAAGACAATGACCACAAAATCTAAAATCCTCAAAAGTTGTTATGAGAAACCTGCACCGCTATGTCAGAGCTCGGTGCTTATTATCGGATGTATTAGGTTACAAAATCCAACTTTTTGGATATAACGTTAATGATACGTTAGAGAAAGACCCCATTGAACGATTCAGAACATGAATAATCATATTTGTCTTGGTAAAATGTATTTTATAAGATAAGGAAGTGAAATTTCATCAGCAAAGCGCGTTTTCACCCACTGTGGGCGCTTATAAAGCATCTGCTTAATGACCATATACAATCACAATCATCTCATAGAGTTCAGAGATAAATTAAATAATAATCAGTCCTGTGTGTGTGTGTGTGTGTGTGTGTGTGTGTGTATATATATACAGCGCTGGAAAAAATTAAAGAGACCACTGTTTGGGTAAAATGAACATTTTTATTCTATTCTATAAAACTACTGACAACATTTCTCCTAAATTCCAAATAAAGAATATTGTCATTTAGAGCATTTATTAGCAGAAAATGACAACTGGTCAAAATAACAAAAAATATGCAGTGTTGTCAGACCTCGAATAATGCAAAGAAAATGAGTTCATATTCATTTTTAAACAACACAATAATAATATTTTAACTTAGGAAGAGTTCAGAAATCAATATTTGGAGGAATAACCCTGATTTTCAATCCCAGCTTTAATGCGTCTTGGCATGCTCTCCACCAGTCTTTCACATTGATGTTGGGTGACTTTATGCCACTCCTGGCACAAAAATCCAAGCAGCTCAGCTTTGTTTGATGGCTTGTGACCATCCATCTTCCTCTTGATCACATTCCAGAGGTTTTCAATGGGGTTCAGGTCTGGAGATTGGGCTGGCCATGGCAGGGTCTTGATCTGGTGGTCCTCCATCCACACCTTGATTGACCTGGCTGTGTGGCATGTGCTGTTGTGCCTTTGTGCTGTTGTCTGTGCCCAATCATGTTTGTCCCATGTTTTGTGCTGCTACCATGTTCTGCTGCTGCCATGTTGTGTTGCTGTTACGGTGACCGTATTACTGCCCATACCGATAGTCACCAGTCATGACCTCAGTCAAATTCCATGTGACCATTGAATCACGGAAACTAGGCTTCTTCAAAACTGCACACTGATGCCGCTGATGGTCATTAGTAGCCTACCAAACTTGCTAACGGCCAATTGCTAACAGCCTGGTACTCATGAGAGCCCCGGAAGTTTAAGTGGAAAAGGATCAACTGTTGCGCAGCGAGAGCCAGCTCCTCATAGCTGGTTGATGTACGCATGTTGTGAAACACTTCTATAGACTATGCAATTGCGTGAGAAAAAGTTTGATGGCCTCTATTAAAAATAGAAGGATACTATATTTATTTGTCAACTTTCCTAAAATGAAGCACATTGCTTCGCTTTCCAACCTGAGTAGCCTACCTGGTTGGCATTAAAATGAACCACGGGAAAGGCATCCTCCATTTGCTTTTTTACCCCAGCACCTGTTCCGACAGGTGCATGATAATGGCCCATTCTAAATCAAAACTAATTTCACACATACAGTGATCTCCAAAAGTATTGGGGCCGAGACACATTGTTGTTGTTTTGGCTCTGTAATCCAGTACTTTGGATTTGAAATCATACAATGACTGTGAGGTTATTAAAGTGCAGACTGTCATCTTTAATTTGAAATATTGTCATCCATATTGACAGGGAATTATAAGCAAATCTTGTCTGCTCAATAACTTTTGTAGCCCACAGGCATATGCCAGATCAGGGCCCAACAACGACCCAACCTGCTGTTCTGTTTTTCTGAAATAGGCTACATTTTCTTCTCATCATAATGTTTCTTTAGGACCTGCCTAAAATAAATAATGTTTTTATTGTGATGATGTAAGGCAGGCTATATTAAATTGATTGATTAGACTTTTAAAATGTTGATGTTCTAAAGGTCTGCATCAGTGGTTTGTAGGCTAAACGTGTTTATGTTAATTAACAGTAGATTACCATAAGGCCTGCAGTTATTTGCATGACAATTACCAGCTGACAAAATGTCATGACCGCCACAGCCCTGTGCACAACCACATTTTGAAATTGCACCTTGTTTATTCTACTATTCTAACTCAACAGTAAGTTGAGACCACGACTGAGTTCCTGGGTCCAGGGCCCTGTAGGCTAGGTTAAGACAGACAGCCAGAAGGCAGATAAAGAGGACTCTTCATTAGTCTCGGCTCATTGTGCCACTCTGATCTCTGTCTCGACCCTAATTGGCTGGCTTCTGCCGGCTCGGAGGCAATATTTCAAGTTAAAGAGAAAGGCTCAACAGGTCAGCGGAATAAAAGGGCCCATTGGACAGGTCAGCAGGCCGCTGTCTACAGCAAATAACAGGGTCAAAGGTCAAACTAACATCAAGATATGGCAACGTGGGTCAACCTCGCCGGACCAGCAGGGTGACTGGCTAGACCCACAGACTGGCTGTTAAGTTATGATGTTAACACATCATTATATTATGGTATGTAATATTGTATTGCGTAATACAGCAATTATAGGTATGTTATATTGGTAGTAGCATTAGCAGGTAGTAAGTTTACACTATGTTGTGTTGGCTGAATAACAAAAAGAAGCAAGCCTTTACTTTTTAGAAGAGTCAAGGGATTTAATTTATATTATTGAAGTCTTGTCCATTTTGTTCATACAGCTATTTTGTGTTCATGTGAGGAATAGCAGTTTGCTAATTCAATAATGCTATTGACTGTCTGTACTCAATTCAAATCAACAACAGATACAGTATATGAAATGAAACACAATGGCTGACCAAATACAAAACCTGGGATTAATGAATTTGCGAGCAGCTCTCTAGCCTTCGTCCCATCTTCCCAGTCCTTAGTCAATGCAATTAATACCTGCCCGATTCCCAGTCCTCTACACGAGTGCACACACACACACACACACACACACACACACACACACACACACACACACACACACACACACAGAGAGGACAGTCTGCCTGGCACCAGACAACAGCAAACAGCCAGTGAGATGTGTGAGAGCCCCCTGCTGCCAAGAAGCGGACAGGAAGAAGAAACAAACCCTTTCTAATGGAGACATGACATGCTCACCAGGGCGGAAACTCAAACAAACGATTAATGGGCCATGGACCCTTCAGAACACTTCCCCCCTTCTCCCCCCCACACTCAATCCCTCCCGTCCACATACGCCCATGTAGGTCGGGGCTCAGAGGCTGGCATTTCAAGACCCAGGCCACTGCACAAAGACGACATATTTCTGCCAACCCTTCCCCCCTCTGCTTTGTGTTCTGTGGAGCCCCCTGAACCAGCAGGGTAAGGACAGAGGAGTGGGCGACGCTACCATGCCACAGCAGCCATTTCCCAAGGACATGATGTACTATGTACTACACAGGTGTCAAACCATTTGTATTGAGCTACCGCCTTTGGGTCTTCTATTGCTGCTGTAGCCCCATGTCAATCAAATGCGTCGTCATGGCCGCTCAATGTGGACCTATCAGAGGACCAGATTGAATGCATATGTGTGTGTGTGTGTGTGTGTGTGTGTGTGTGTGTGTGTGTGTGTGTGTGTGTGTGTGTGTGTGTGTGTATATGTGTGTGTGTGTATATATATATATATACACACACACACACACACACACACGTGTACATGGGTGCAACTGTACAGTCATACTGGCGTCATCGGTCGGACATAGGAGGCTAAAAGGTCTCCCCTCATCCAGCCAGTCTCCATCCAGCCTTGTCTCAAATACCTCGTGGAGCGCAGGAGTTCAACCTTGTTTGACCACGCTCGGGTGGAGGATGTGACCTAACGAGGCACCAGTGGTGCAGGCCCAAATGGGATTAGAGAGGGTTTATTAAATCATGGCTCTGCTGGGCCTAGATGGCCTGGCCCCTTGGCGCTGTGCTCTGGGGAGAGACACTGCACAACAACACACTAAAGACACAGCACTTCCTCCAAGGCTGTTCCCATGTCAATTACATAGACACACTGTTGCAGCATTAAACATAGTGGACCACATAGAACACTGGGTAAACCCTCTTAATGAAAAAAACGATATCAGAGAGTCAGATTATCAAGCTAGCAGCTGTCTCTCATCAAGCTAGCAGTAGTCCCCCATCACAAGGGAGACTCCCTATCCGGCCAACACTAGGAGGGAGACGGGGTGGGTGTGGGGGGCCTCCTCCAGTTCTCAGGGGGGCAGTGGAGGTTCAGCCGCCCAATCCGGTAGCCGCCGCTTCCTGTAAAGCCGGACTATGCCCAGCGAAGTGTAGCGAAGCCAAGGGAAGGGAAGGGAAGCCCTATAAGCTCATGTGTTGTGATTAGCAGGTAATGATCTTTGATCTAATGCGCTGACTGGGAAAGTGCGGCTCCCATTGAAATCCGATGGATGCTTGGCTGACCTGGAGCCAGTGTCACTTCTCGTTAGGGCCCTGGGCTCCGTGACCTCCCCATTGCCTGCCCGTCCCCCCCTCTCAGCATGAGCGCCCCGCGTAATGATATCAATAGCAGCAGGGGTGCAATGAATACAAATCTGCATGCAGAATGTTTAGACAAGAATTCACTTCCACCCTCCTCCTCCTCCTCCTCCTCCTCCTCTACCCCCCACCCTCTTCCATTTTTCCCTCTCATCCTACTCTTGACACATTTTCAGATTATTATTGACCATCATTTATACAACAAGAAGCTACCGGAAAGTCTCTTACAGTCCTGCTCCAACACTTTACCTGACTCAATTAAATTATATCAGATTTGGAATGGGACATACTTGGGCTTCAAATAGTTAACCTGCTACCTACTACACCACTCTGACCAAAGATTGACTTTTAACCTACATCTCTTAGATAATTATTAGCTAGCTACTCTACAACCATCACAGCCACATAATGGTATGGAACTTCCTTACATCCGCTTTAAAATACAGTATATAGCCCTATCACCAAGTGGCTGATGGGAAATTAAAATACATAGTTTTGGTCCTGAACAAACTGTCAGCCCACATGCCATGAACACACTGACTGGGCCCCTAGCTAACTGCAACACTTGTTTTTTCCACTGTTGCCCAGAACATGGCTCATTCTGGATTATACAAATCTGTAAATTATTGGTCCAATATGTAATGAGTGTGTGTGTGTGTGTGTGTGTGTGTGTGTAAGAAAGAGAAAAGTATGCAAATGAGCGAGAGAGAGGGCTATGAAAAAGTATAGGATTGAAAAATAATATTATTTTAGAATAAATTCCCCAGTTCGTTTTCAACAGTTCTGCAGCCAGCTACAGGATTCTGTGGTATGCTATTTCTCAAAACAAACAACATCTAAAGTAATTAAGGATGGCGGCAAAAGCGTATAACAGAACGCAGCTCACGCTAGCGGTTTGGACGCTCCTTGCGCTCTCTCTAAATAAATGTCTGCACCCTGTCCGTCTTGTAACACGGAGACGGTTGACAGACATATTTTGCTTACCCAACCGGGAGAAATTTGCTCGCCACACTTCTACGGAGATTTCTGGCCTGTGGCTTGTCATCGGCGAAGGACGATGCCGCTGAAACCGTGCTAATTGTAAACAAACAAACCGGGCATACCCTTTCTCTGTAGGCTTATTGTGTCACAGGATAATACGCTTGTAGGCCCAGCCTGGTCTCATAGACTAGACGTAACATAGTAAATGTATATCCGGGACATTCAAATTAGTATGATATACGTTTGGTATTGTCACATAAGACAGATGGTTACTTAAGGCATAAACAAACATAGGGTGGTTGGATGGGTGGGTGGGCGTATAATGTGAATGTCTAGCAACCCAAAGGTATGAAATGCTCATATTGTTATTATATTTTTATATGTATTATGCCCCTAACCCCTCTCCCCTCGTTGGAGGACTTGGTGGACACATTTTACCATCCTTATGAACAATGTAATTCATAAACATGATACATGATAATTGGTCTTTCTTCTATCAGTACACTGGAGTTTAGCCATATTATTTGCTGTAATATTTGTGCTGCCTCTTCAGGAGGATGATATTGAAATTGTAACCAACTCTGTATGGCTTCATTTAAAAAGGAGGATAGGGTACTTTAAACATGGATCCATCTTCAATCCAACTGAGATGGTTGGTTTTAATCTCTATAATAGCAAAAACCTATTGAATAGTGGATGTTCCTCTCTTAGTAGGCTGCTGGAAAACCACGTTTGTTTCAAATATAATTTTGGTATAATGGAGACTTTAAGAGAGAGGTTGAATGCCTTAATATGTAATAGTTGTAACCCTCCAAACTCATGTTGATTATATAAATATGCCTGTTTAACTTTTTCTGGTTTGCTATTCCAAATCAAATGAAATATTATTTTCTTGCATTATTTGAAAATGGATTCTCCTGGAGTCGGTAGAGCCATGAATAAATACATAAACTGCAATATCACTAGAACATTTATCAGGGTAATTTTCCAGTAGATGGAGAGGTGTTTCCCTCTCCACAGTTTCAAGATACTTGCCATTTTGCAAAATGTTCTATCAAAGTTAATAGTTGCAAGATCGCTCAACTTTTCCGGTATATGTCCAAGCACATCAACTTCACCATCCGTCCATTTAATCTGGAGACCAAATGGCAATTTAAAGTTTGCATCTTTTAGAGACCCAATCCATAATATAGTACACTTATCATAGTTGGGTTTTAGTCTAGAGAAACTGGAGAAATTATGCAAGTCCACAATAAGGCCTTTCAAGGTTGAAGACTGAGGACTTGAATCATCGGTGAACATTGATAGGTTGACTTTTGTCCCTAATCCATAAATGTTTTGCCTCTTAATGTTATCATTAGATCTGATTTTTATAGATAACAGTTCAATGACCATAATAATTGTATGGTGACAGAGGGCAACCTTGTTTTTTCCTCTTGACAATTCAAAGTTCTCAGAGAAGGAACCGTGATTTATTATTGTTGTACATGACTTTTACCCATTTTATGAAAGATTCTCCAAAGTGGAGAAAATCCAGTCACTTATAAACAGATTCTATACATACTGTATCAAAGGCTTTCTCAAATCTGCTATAAAGATAATACCTGGTTTCTCTACATTCTCATAGTTTTCAATTACTTATAGTGGTTGTCTAATGTTGTCTCCAATATATCTTCCTTTTAAGAATCCTGTCTGATCGTGATTAATAATATCTGGTAGGACCTTTTTACATTTTGGCAATATTTTTGCTTTGCAACATTGAAGGGTGTCTCTCATCAAGCTAGCAGTAGTCTCCCCTGGCTCCTGCTTCAGTAAGAGAGAGATCAGTCCCTCTTTTTGTGTGTCAGACAATATCCCATGTATATACAAGTAATTAAAACATGATAGTAATGGCTATTTCGGTAGTTCATAAAAAGTTTGATATACCTCTATTGGAATGCCATCCAAACCAGGGCTTGTTCATGTCTGAAAGGAATCAATTGCCAACCATTGTTCATCCTGTGTAATTAGGCCATCACATACCATCCGGCAGGTAGCCTAGTGGTTAGAGTGTTGGGCCTGTAACTGAAAGGTTGTAGGATTGAATCCCTGAGCTGACTAGGTATACATCTGTCGTTCTGCCCCTGAACAAGGCAGTTAACTAGGCTGTCATTTTAAATAAGAATTTGTTCTTAACTGACTTGCCTAGTAAAATAAAGGTTAAATTAAAAAAAACAAGATGTTGTTTTGTGTCACAGATAACTTTTTGTTAAGAAAGTACCAGGTAAGCGAAATGAAGTTGAAAATAGATTATTTCCAAATGTTAACATCACATGCATTTCAGGTGCTGAATGAAAGGTTAGAAGCTATATTTTGGGATGTAAAAAATACATCTTATACAGACATCAAAAATACGTATTTTCTGGTCGGCAGCAACAATGTGTAAAATAGTCCAACACAAGTACAATTTCAACTGTACTGTACTGTGATGTACTGTACTGTCCAGACTGGACCAAATCTGAACCAATTATAGAAGTCTATGTTTTGGCTAAGTCAAGGCCAGTCCGGACCGAACCAAAAACCAACGTCCGTGGATGTTGAAATCAAGGCCAGTCACCCCAAAAAAATGGAGGACCAAAAGAGACATCCAAAAGAAGTCCCTGACATCAAATGCTCATTGGGTAGTGTCAGTCAATAAACCCTGGTTATTTTTCAAATATCCCTGTCCTCGTGGAAAGTCTGTCAGTTATATGGAGATACTGTATATAAATTGATGATCTGATTGCATTCGATCCTCAATCAACACTTGTTTAACTTTTGGCACCATAGAAAAAGATACCAGAAAATAATCAATCTGACTAGCTGGATTAAGCCTCCTCCAAGGATATTTTACAAGATCCAGGTTTTTAAGTCTCCAAATATCAGTCAATTCCAACGCGTCCATGATATTTGTAATCTCTTTGAGCACCAGAGGGTGATAGTCGGTAGTTGGACATACTTAAAATTGTAAAACTAGTCCCCTACCATTATAATATAGTTATTTGTATCTTGGAGACTAATTCGATTATTATAAATATGACCAAATAAGTTTGGATCGTCATTATTTGGTCCATATGGATTTATGAGCCATTTCTGTTTATCTATCAAGTAGTATTCATTTTCATTTTAATAATTATTTGTTTTACATAATACCCCAAAAGCAAGAGAAAAACCTTAAAACCTATGAACCCATCCAAGCAGATGGATAAAATCTGAACGCTTAAAAAAATTAATTAACACTGTGTAGCCGTTTTAAAGGGCCTGTTTGACACTTACAGCGGTGAAAGGACTCCCATATCCACTGAGTTCACACTCAGACCCTCCTCCAGTCAAATGCTTTTTATTCAAGTACATATTCAAGTAGCCTACATCTCATGTGCATTAGCATTAATATGGATCATGTACATTAACTCCTTATCCTCGCATTGAGAAAGCAACCTGGTGCATCTCAAGGGCTATTTTGTCTAATTTATTGTGTATTGTTTGTGTATACAATAAGGTCGATGTGGTTCTGCAATATCCATTATTGAGCATACCTAGCCTATTCAAACAACAACAACAAAGTTATGTTGTGTCAGTGAATTCCCTGAAAGTAAAAGTACCTTTCAAATGTTTCATCTAAACTCAAAGAGAGGACAGATAAAGATGGATAGATGCGTCTGTGTCTCAGTGAAACTCAAAGGGAAGTCTAGATAACCAAAGAGGGCCCGGTTATTCATCAGCAGCTAGACAGACTGCCCATACAGAGCTGTCATGCACCAGAAAAACAGAGGGAGTAGGGCAACTCACTAGCAACACATAGCACCTGCTTACCATGAACAGGACACAGACGACAACTTGGGCAAGCGTGTGTGTGTGTTTGCGTGTGTGCATATGAGTGTGTTTGTGTAACTGTCTATTTATCTGCCTGTCTGTTTCTGTGTATATGTGTGTATCTCTGGAGTGTTTGTTTGGCAATAAATGGCGCTGATCCCCCTCCCCCTCAGAGACAGACAAATGAATAGTATTGTTATCTGTGATGCATTTGTGTCTTTGATGTGGTAAGCATTGGCCCCTGATTCATTGGGCCCAGCACTGAGTTTGGGTCCTGTCAGGAGAGGGGGAAGAGGGGAGAAAGGTAGGAGGGGTGGAGCGGAAAAGAGAGGTGGAGGGGATGTATTGGCAGCTCGCCTAGGGAAGCCTGGTCAATGTCTCCTATCATCCAGACCCACAGTACCCCACACATCCCTCCATCCCGCTCTCCTCTCTTCCTCTCCACTGCTTTCCTCAAGGGAGAAGCTTTTCCCTGGGCCCTCCCTGCCATAAGTCGCAGAGCCTGTACTGTAGGTAACTCACAGCAGACCCCAAACCTTGTTTTCAGTCTCTATCTCTTTCTTTCTTCCATCAATTCCGTCTCCATCGCTCTCTTTGTTCTTGCTGTATGCGGTCGATGGTCCATTACTCAACTGGCTCCTGGTGTTTGATGTCTCCGCTCTGGATATCATTTCATCCTGTTATTACAACACTGACTATACCTGCTGCCTCATGCACACACACACACACCCACACACACACACACACACACACACACACACACACACACACACAAACATACTCACTCACTCATTCACTCACTCACAGAAGAAATCTACTACTGCTGATCAATCTATAGCTGTAATGGTGAAAAATGCATAAATGTACTGAATACAACCCATAGAGCTTCAATGTCTTTTGTGGCATTGCTCTGCATTGCAGCCTATGGATGGATATATTAGTGTATGTTCTTAGGGAAATACAGGTTCAAACACCATCCCTGCAAGAGATTGGCCTTGGCCAATTATTCCAAGAGGCAATGCTGGGTTGGAGAGCAGAGAGCTCAGAGAGCTGGGAGAGAGCTCAGTGGTAGTGCGGTTGTCATGTTTCCTAACGTGTGGCAAAATGTATTGACGGCAGTCGGCAGAGCCATGCAGGGAAGATAGTGACTCTTTACTGCACACTCATTGCCTCATGAATGAATGATGAAGGATTACCTGTAGGAGACAAGGCGGGCCCTCCCGAGTCACAGAATGACACTTTAACAACGCCACTAAAGACTGGGCTCCCCTAAGTGACAGTAGCCCAGGTGACAGAGATGGAGGGAAAGAGAAAATTCCTATCTCTTCCTCTCTTTGTCTCATGTTGTTTCAGCTGGACACCTGCTGTGAATATGTGACCTGATTTGTGCATCATGCATTTATGTAGACTTCAATCTGAAATTACAGTCAGGGTTTTATCTTAATGGGATTTCAAGTCTAAACTGGCATCGTAGGATTTCATGCTAGGAACACTAACCAATATATCCAATCCCATTCGTACCCCATCTGTAGCACACTCCCCATTGTACCCCAGCCATATTTGTACCCTAACCTTATTCCTACCCCAGCCCCATTTGCTCCCCGGACCCCATTCGTACTGTACCCCAATTATCTTCGTACCCCAGCCCTATTCATACCCCAGCCAGCCCTATTCATACCCCAGCCAGCCCTATTCATACCCCAGCCAGCCCTATTCATACCCCAGCCAGCCCTATTCATACCCCAGCCAGCCCTATTCATATCCCAGCCAGCCCTATTCATACCCCAGCCAGCCCTATTCATACCCCAGCCAGCCCTATTCATACCCCAGCCAGCCCTATTCAAACCCCAGCCAGCCCTATTCGTACCAGAGCCAGCCCTATTCGTACCCCAGCCCTATTCGTACCCCAGCCAGCCCTATTCGTTCCACAGCCAGCCCTATTCGTACCACAGCCAGCCCTATTCGTACCAGAGTCAGCCCTATTCGTACCCCAGCCAGCCCTATTCTTACCAGAGCCAGCCCTATTCGTACCCCAGCCCTATTCATACCACAGCCAGCCCTATTCATACCCCAGCCCTATTCATACCCCAGCTAGCCCTATTCGTACCAGAGCCAGCCCTATTCGTACCCCAGACCTATTTGCACCCAAGCCCTATTCATACCCCAGCAGCCCTATTCGTACCACAGCCAGCCCTATTCATACCCCAGCCCTATTCATACCCCAGCTAGCCCTATTCGTACCCCAGCTATCCCTATTCATACCCCAGCCCTATTCATACCCCAGCTAGCCCTATTCGTACCCCAGCCAGCCCTATTCGTACCACAGCCAGCCCTATTCGTACCACAGCCCTATTCATACCCCAGCCCTATTCATACCCCAGCCAGCCCTATTCGTACCACAGCCAGCCCTATTCGTACCACAGCCAGCCCTATTCAAGGAGAACAAGGTCCAGATGGCCTCTAGGTCCGACAGTCTCCCTCTTCCACCGGCCCGCTTATCTCCAGCCTCACTTCACTTCAAGGGACCACTGACAGCCCTGTTAATTAGCACCTTGAGCCTTTTTCCCATGAAGTACTGAGAAACCTAGAACGGCCCAACCAAATATCACCCAACTCTTTCCGTTCATCTGTCTGTCTGTCAAATATATCCAAGAGTGAAATAACAATTTCTTGACAATAAATTCCCCTTTTTCTCAGTTCTCATATCATTCCTCTTCATCACCACCACCATCATCATCATCATCATCATCATCAATAACAACAAAATTCCCTCACAGCTGCATGATAACCCTACAGTGGTGACTCTGGCCAGTCCAGGCCTTTTGCCCTCACCGGAACTGAGCTCCTGACCTTGTGGTCATTTGTCCAGGGCCCTGCCTCCTCTCCCTGAACCCCTACAGCCCAGAGAAATTAGTCTGCCCCTTTGATCTCCTCTGCCCATGTAGTAAATGGGAGTCATGAAGTCACCCTGCTAAATTACAATGGGCTTCAAAAGGGAAATAAATAAACAAGAAGTCCGCCAATTACATGTGGCTGCCCTGCGTAGGTCACATTCTCCAATTAAGCAGGAGGACCAAAAAATAATGGATGAATTACAATAGATTCAAAGTAGCAAGGAATGTATATACCATTCAAGCAACTATGGAAATAGCATATTCAGCAGCCCATGATATCCAAACTAGAACAATTACATGTGGTGTGAAATGCTCTCCTTATTATTGTCTGGATAAGATGAATGGAGGCTGAAGGGGATGTCTGTCTTTTGTAGCTTTCTACTTTATCGTCTATAAATGGATGCTTTGAATGCTTGTATTACTGGACCCATAGGTCACCATTGAAATATAATGATTATCAAGATAACCTGAGTTGCATCATGAAATAAAGACCCACATTTGTTTGTTTGTTATATATATATATATATATATATATATATAACCTTTATTTAACTAGGCAAGTCAGTTAAGAACAAATTCTTATTTACAATGACGACCTACCCCGGCCAAACCCTCCCCTAACCCGGACGACGCTGGGCCAATTGTGCATAGCACAATTGATCACGGCCGGTTGTGATACAACCCGGGATCGAACCAGAGTCTGTAGTGATGCTCTAGCACTGAGCGGCAGTGCCTTAGACCGCTGTGCCACTTGGGAGAAAATAGAAAATTCATGTTACAAGTCACGCTGCTCTTCCTGGATCTAATCCTCTGTGTGTTTGAAGTGGTGGGCCATGGGCGGGGCCAGTGGTGTTGATTGATGGCTCCTCCTCCTATAGGGCAGTGGCCTTCCTCCGGTGGGTCACGTCCTGTCTGGCCCCTGTCCACTACACACTTCCAGAACATGTCCTGGGTCTCTACCCTCACCCATGCGATCTCTGCCCCCTCACCCCTCTGCCCACCCCCCTTCTTGCCCCCTCTGCGCCACGCTGCGCCGGGGCCTGCGTGCCACCAGGGTATAGGGAGAGGGGGAGAGGGAACAAGAGGGCACTTGCAGCACAAAAGTTTTCTGAAGGAACTAAGCTTAAGTTCCTTCAACTGCTGCAACGTGTTGCTGGTGATATACCCCTCCTTCACACAAAAGGTATTTTTCTTCCCATGCCAGTTGCTACCCGGTCAGGCCTACTACAAGATTATTGGAAATGCAGCACAGTGCACAATGGTTAAAGCCGTTGTTGACATGATCCAATCCCTGACGAATAGCACATTTCAAAACCCTTTTCCACTACAGCTTGTCGCTCTGACATCACATTAACAAACTTCCGGAATCTGAAAACAAGGACACAAGAAAAAAAGGTCACCAGTACTCAACTTTCTTTGAGAAAGCGGAGGCTGAGCCAATGGCCGTAATGCCACCCCATGGAGACAAAGAACACTACAGTTCAGCACCTAGTCCAAAGCTGCCGTGAAAGCATTGTTAGATGTAAAGGCGTTTGCATATTAGGTTTTGCTAGGTGAAGCAAAAAAGCCAATATACACTTCCCCAAAATAGTCTGAATTAATCTAAGATAAATCAAGAAATCTGTAGCCGAAATGCTGCCGAACACCAAAATAAACAAAAACGTCACAAAATGAGCGAACTGTTTCGACTGCGAAACATACGGTAAGCTTAAAAAGCAGCAGATCACTTTGCAACAGGAAGAGAAGCGTGCATTATTGCACCCCACAAGACCAGAGAGTTCCCTGGACATCATAATGTTTAAGAATGTATAACTTTAATTAATTATGAATTAGTGACAGCATTAGAGTTAGAACTAGGTGTGAGATGTGAGTACACATCTCAGTATTAGAAATAATGACTTCATGTTTGAACATGTTTTTGTCAAGGTATATTAAGTACTGTTTCTGTTTGATTTGTCGGACTTTAATAATGACAAATATCTTGCAAGATATATTGACCTAAAAACCAGTGGAAAAATATACCCCGCCTTACTCTTTTTGTGTTCACAGTATAGAATCATCCTCAACAACACTGATTCATAGCAACCACAATATAAAAAATATACATATAAACTTACTGTCTACAAATAGTCAAGTTTATAAATTACACCAAGCCTTTAATGTCTTGACTTAGATTTTTCGAGTGGGCTCCACTGCAGTGAGCCGGGATGTCTTATTATCTTGGCTTGCTGTCTTTGTTGCATTACTTCTACCTGAAGTCAGTGATTATTTTGATTTTCAGTGCCTCTCTGATCCTGGGGAAGACAAATGAAGTGCCCAACCACGGAGAGGCAGAACGCTCCGAGAGGGTGAAAAGAGAGTCAGGGAAAACATTTCTCAGAGAAGAAAGGAGGAAAGAGAAAGGAGAAGAAAAAAATTATAATTGTTAAATATATATATATTTGTATGTATTGCAGATTCAAGTAGCATCAAACTGAGATTATTTACAGTATATTGTATATATAAATAGATAACACACAGAATGTGTCCGACCAGTAGAGGTTTGCATATCTCAGTTGTAACAATGTTGAAGACTCCCCAAAGACTGGAATCCCATTATTAACCTACTGGCTGCTCCATGATATGGCCAAGACAAAACACACTTGGCCCTTTATTTCTCATAAATAATACAAAACACAGGAGGAAGAAGGTGGAGAGAGTGTGGGAGGAAGGGGAACCTTGTTCGTTCCCCAAAGCACTTGAGTAGAATCCGATGTGTTAGGAGTGCTTGGGAAGCCAAAGGGTCGTTTTAGGAAGCCGGGGTCGGCTCTGCCGGAGAGGGGAAGAAGGTGTTGACTAGATGCAAACGAGATGGCCTTGTGAAGAGCGACAGTGGGATGATAACCCACTTTCCACCCACTGAGAGGGACGTCTTTATAAGGGCTTTCTCATCGGCCCCCAGGCACCTGAGCCTCCCCCAAAATAACCACCTCCATGCTGCATGGCTCCCTGCCAGCATGCCTTCCCTTCCTCCAGCTCAGCCGTCACAGGCCCTATGTCCTGCTGCAAAACCTCTCCTCTAGCCTGTAACACTGACTACATACAGCTCTACATCTCCAGAATACTACAGGGCCAATCAATGCAAATGTTAAGTCAATGAGGGAATCAAATAACATTTTGATTTATTCAGGTTTCTTGTGGTTTTTGTATCTGCATGTTGCTTTTCATTTGTTATTGTGATGGTCAGCTAATATAAAATTACTCAATGTTGTGTTTTTTTTTTGGGGGGGGGGGTGATTTATGTGGAGTGATTTAAAGTAGAAACATTTGCATTTATTATGTATTATATTGTGAAACAGTGAATGACAAAATGTTTTGTATTTCACCATCCACACCACAAATACATTCACTCACATGCAACCTTAGGACAGGCAATAGACTTACTTTAGGACCTCCCAAAGCTCACTACCGTCCCTCAAGAGGGTTTAAAAACCTTGGCCCTCTCAGCAACTGAACGCATAACGCAGAGGAAGGAGGACAAAAAAGGAGGTGCAAAATGGGCCCTGAAAAGATCTCTGCTTGCTGGGCCCACTTCCCAGAGGAAGCAGCAGCACATTGTCCTGAAGTATGGTGTAACTAATCGGCTCTGCTGAAAATGCTCTTTCCTGCCTATAAGAGAGTGCATCGAGATTTACTACATGGGGACAGAGACGTTTCTACAGTATGGCCTATGCCCACTGCTCATACGTCACTGACAAGTGGTTATGATGGTGCCTGGACAAAGGGTTTTATTCCATTCTGCTTTATTAGGATGGATGGGAAGCATTATACCATCTGTCATCAAAGAAAAGGGAGGGGCGTGGGGAGATGAGACAGCAGAATATTGTAATGTAATCAGCATGTTACCAACACTTTTGGTCTGCAGTTGTTGACACATTAGAATGATCATCTTGCAAAGCCATCAGACTAATACTAAATGCTCCTCTCATGCCAACGCATGCACTCCACCCCTTCACAGAGCCTCCTATACCATGGTCAGTGTCTGGAAGTCAGGACCTCATTGGCTCCAACAGTAGCCAATCAGCTTTGCGGTAGCGTGTGGCGTTCCTGTGTAGTGGGTGGGACTGGGTGTGTTTAGGTGGACAGACAGACAGACAGTACTTTACCAGTCTACCACATCTGAAAAAAACAGGGGGGTCCTGAGGTCGTAATTATTAGAGCCCAGTAAGGCACACCAGGGGTGGCAGCAAACTAGGGACTTCCGGGGGAAGATTAACTATGGGAGGTGAGGTGGGAAAAATAGCCACAGTTTCTGGATTAGTGAGTAATTCTTGGAAGATGCTTTTGTTTCCCACTACCCTTCAATGCCACCTCTTGGTAACTCCAGACAGGTTTTAATGTATGACCGGGGACACTCCAGACAGGTTTTAATGTATGACCGTGGACACTCCAGACAGGTTTTAATGTATGACCGTGGACACTCCAGACAGGTTTTAATGTATGACCGTGGACACTCCAGACAGGTTTTAATGTATGACCGTGGACACTCCAGACAGGTTTTAATGTATGACCGTGGACACTCCAGACAGGTTTTAATGTATGACCGTGGACACTCCAGACAGGTTTTAATGTATGACTGTAGACACTAGAGGAAGAGCAATAGCTTTGGTACCAATAAAACTATGATAATCAACGGTGAATGTTGTGATAAATTAATAATAATATAGTAATAATGTAATTTGCCCAACATGCATTTTGAGTTCAACGTAATCATTGACTAAAATAAACTTTCTATGAATAAATGTGCTATTCTCTGCGGCAGAACCAAGGACTTTGTGCCTTCCTTGCTACATTAAGTGTCCTACAGTGGATGGAGTTGTATCTTGTGGTTAGGAGACAATTTAAGACCTGTGAAGAAGATTGTGCCTAACTGTGTTCCTACACTCATATTTCTAACACACAGCCACCTTAATTACAACACAAAGTTCAACCTAACTAACCCCACAGAAACCCAAGAGAACACTGAATCGTTTCACTCCACAAAATCCTCCCTCACGTGAATACTATATAACCTTATGCAAACATATATAGGAATGTCCACTGATAATACCCACAGGTAAAGTGTTGCTGTCATCAGTTTTGTACGTTGGAGACTGAAACTGCTGAGGCAACTTCTGTGCTAATGTCAGTCATGTCTGTCCTGTCATTCCAGGAGTGCCCTTTGCCTTGTGAGCGATAGCCTGAGAAAGAGCAGCCATCTTAACAATGTTTGGAGCCCCCATACGACAGTCTGCAGACTATGAAGCTATAGGACATTTGGCTGGTATATTTACAACACATGAACAGCTGTTATGTCAATAAAAAAAGGCAGAGAATATCAAAAAAGGTTCCATATTATATACATATAGTATTTGTATGGTGTTGATGAGAAAGACAGAGAGCTGTGTGTTGCTGACGAAGATATTTTCCTTCTCTGACCAGACTTATAGAGAACTAAAAAAGCCTTTTAAACAAAGCCAGGCCTGGCCGAGACAACCACCAAAATCTCCTCCTCAGTAACAGTAGCCGACTGTTCAGTGTGGAGTGGTATGGTCAGTCATTCTCCACTACAATCATCTCCATACGTACACAGCCCATTGTACCCTGGTCCTGTTGTGTTACATGAGCCTGCTGGTCCTTGAGGCTTCACTTTCTCTGGCCTATCTCAAGTGGATGCTGTGTCATGGCCGGGAACACAGATAAGCCTGCCATTCTTAGTCATCTCTAGAACCGCTGCTGCGCTGAAATGGACTAGCCTAGAGGGGGGACGGAAGGGCCATCTGATAGCGGGTAGGCTGAGGAGAAGCCAGTCTGGCCTGTATCTCCACGGGATTAACTCCTATCACAGGCAATGTTCTCTCCCTGCTGTTCCCCTCCAGTTCTGGAGCAGCCAGTAAAGTGCTATATCATATCAACACTATGGGCGATATTCAATCAAAAAGGGAGGATACTGGGTCTCCGGGATAGTTTTGGCCCTGCAGGAATGCACATACAGTACACGTAGGCAATGTCTGGAGTTGTGTAGCCTACTCAACAAAAGGAAAAATTACAAAACATTTGGGGCCAAAATTTTAAACTATTTATATATACAGTGCCTTTGGAAAGTATTCAGACCCCTTGAATTTTTCCACATTTTGTTATGTTATAACCTTATTCTTTTTATGTCCTCATCAATCTACACACAATACCACATAATGACAAAGCAAAAACGAGTTTTAAGAATTTTTTGCAAAAAAACAATTTCATAAAAATAAATATTACATAAGTATTCAGACCCTTTACTCAGTACTTTGTTGAAGCACCTTTGGAAGCGATTACAGCCTTGAGTCTTCTTGGGTATGACGCTACAAGCTTGGCACACCTGTATTTGGGGAGTTTCTCCCATTCTTCTCTGCAGATCCTCTCAAACTCTATCAGGTTGTATGGGGAGTGCACAGCTGCACAGCTATTTTCAGGTCTCTCCAGAGATGTTCGATTGGGTTCAAGTCTGGGCACTGGCTGGGCCACTCAAGGACATGTAGAGACTTGTCCCGAAGCCACTCCTGTGTTGTCTTGGCTGTGTGCTCAGGGTCGTTGTCCTGTTGGAAGATGAACCTTCGCCACCAGTCTGATGGCCTGAGCGCTCTGGAGCAGGTTTTCATCAAGGATCTCTCTGTACTTTGCTCTGTTTATCTTTGCCTAGATCCTGACTAGTCTCCAAGTCCCTGCCGCTAAAAAATATCCCCACAGCATGATGCTGCCATCACCATGTTACAACGTAGGGATGGTGCCAGGTTTCCTCCAGATGTGACGCTTGCATTCAGGCCAAAGAGCTATATCTTGTTTTCTTCAGACCAGAGAATCTTGTTTCTCATGGTCTGATCTGAGAGTCTTTAAGTGCCTTTTGGCAAACTCCAAGCGGGCTGTCATGTGCCTTTTACTGAAGAGTGGCTTCCATCTGGGCACTCTACCATAAAGGCCTGATTGGTGGAGTGCTGCAGAGATGGTTGTCCTTCTGGAATGTCCTCCCATCTCCACAGAGGAGCTCTAGAGCTCTGTCAGAGTGACCATCGGTTTCTTGGTCCCATCCCTGACCAAGGCCCTTCTCCCCCGATTGCTCAGTTTGGCCAGGTGACCAGCTCTAGGAAGAGTCTTGGTGGTTCCAAACTTCTTCCATTTAAGAATGATGGAGGCCACTGTGTGACCTTATATAGACAGGTGTGCATTTCCAAATCATGTCCAATCAATTGAATTTACAAAAGGTGGGCTCCAATCAAGTTGTAGAAACATCTCAAGGATGATCAATGGAAAAAGGATGCACCTGAGCTAAATTTTTAACTAGGCAAGTCAGTTCTTATTTACAAATTCTTATTTACAATGACGGCCTACCCCTGCCAAACCCAGATGACGCTGGGACAGTTGTGAGTCGCCTATGGGACTCCCAATCACGGCCAGATTGTGATACAGCCTAGACTCTAAACAGGGTCTGTAGTGACGCCTCTAGCACTGAGATGCAGTTCCGTAGACCGCTGCGCCACTCTGGAGCCTAAATAAGGCATTTCAGTTTTGTATTTTTAAACAATTTGCTAAAATGTCCAAAAACCTGTTTTCGCTTGGGGTATTGTGTGTAGATTACTGATAATATATTTTTATTTTATCCATTTTACGTTAAGGCTGTAATGTAACAAAATGTGGAAAAAGTCAAGGGGTCTGAGTACTTTCCGAAGGCACTGTATATTTGTCATGCTTGTCTACGGAGCTGTGGGGGAAACGGCACCCCCTTACCTTCAGGCTCTGATCAGACCCTACACCCAAACCAGGGCACTATGTTCATCTGCCTCTGGCCTGCTAGCCCCCCTACCTCTTCGGAAGCACAGTTCCCGCTCAGCCCAGTCAAAGCTAATTGCTGCTTTGGCACCCCAATGGTGGAACAAGCTCCCCCACGATGACCTGACCACCTTCCGGAGATACTTGAAACCCTACCTCTTTAAGGAGTACCTGGAATAGTATAACAGTAATCCTTCTACCCCCACTTAAAAAAATAAAAATACTTGTCTAACACTTGTCTTTTGTCTTAACTAACACTTGACTTATTTAACCTGCTAGCACTAACTTTCCTCACAGCTGCTTGTTTAAAGAAATGTACTTACTGTAAACGAGATGTGGTTTTCCCACTGGCTATCCTAAGTTGAATGCACCAATTTGTAAGTCGCTCTGCATAAGAGCTAAAGTATTACTTCATCTGCTAAATGACTAAAATGTAAATGTATGTAATAATATTTATTTTATTTATTAGGATGCACATTAGCCGACGCTTAATGGTGACAGCTAGTCTTTACAATTTACATACATTTAAAAACATGAATATGTAGTGTGTGTGTGCATCTATCAGTTACACATACATGTCAGTACATACAGTGCCTTCCACTAATATTGGAACCCTTGGTAAATATGAGCCAAACGGGCTCTGAAAAAAATGTCTTTGTTGTTTATTCTCTTGGTCTTTCATCCAAAGTATTCACAAAAATCTTAATTTATAATTAAAGTAAAATAATTGAAAGAAAGAATAAATTCTTATCATAAAACAAATATTTTTCTCAAGTGTATGTGTGCCACAATTATTGGCACCCCTTCATTCAATACTTTGTGCAACCTCCCTTTGCCAAGATCACAGCTCTGAGTTTTCTCCTATAATGAGTAATGAGGTTGGAGAACACATGGCAAGGGATCTGAGACCATTCCTCCGTACAGAATCTCTCCAGATGATTCCGAGGTCCATGCTTGTGCTCTCCTCGTCAGCTCACCCTACAGGTATTTTATGGGGTTTAGGTCAGGGGACTGGGATGGACATGGCAAAATCTTGATTCAGTGGTCAGTGAACCATTTTTGTGTTGATTTTGAGGTGTCCTTTGGATCATTGTCCTGCTAGAAAATCCAACCACGGCATAGTTTAAGCTTCCTAGCAGAGTCAGTCAGGTTTTGATTTAATATCTGCTGGTACTTGATGGAGTCCATGATACCATGTATCCTAACAAGTTGTCCAGGGCTTTTGGAAGAAAAACAGCCCCACAACATGAAAGATCCACCACTCTACTTTACAGTGGGGATGAGGTACTTTTCTGCATGGCTATCTTTCTGTCTACACCAAACCGACCTCTGGTGTTTGTTTCCAAAAAGCTCTATTTTGGTCTCATCTGACCATAGAATCCACATTTGGCGCTTGAGTTTGTTGATTGATGACAGCAAAGGCTTTCTTATGGCAACCTTCCCAAACAACTTGTGTATATGTAGGTGGCGTCTGATCACAGTTTTGGAGACTTTCTGACCCCAAGATCCAACTCCAGCTGTGATCCTTGGACAATTTTTGGCCACTCTAACCATCCTCCTCACTGTACGTGGGGTCAATATAGACACACGTCCTCTTCCAGGACATTTGTTAACATCTCCAGTTGCTTTAAACTTCTTAATTATTGCCCTGATAGTGTAAATGGGCATTTTCAACCTTGCAGGTATTTTCTTAGAGCCATTTCCTGATTTGTGCAGCTAAACAACATTTTGTCGCACATCATTACTGTATTCTCGTGGTCTTTCCCATAGAGATGGATGACTATAGGAACATGGCCTGTGTCACCTCATATTAATAACCCAGTGAAACAGGATGTCATGGCTTACCACTTAAGTGTTCCTAATCACTCGGGTGTACGTAAAATATGAATGGGAAAATACTTCAGTTAGATTTTACTCATAAGAATTTCTAGAGGTGCCAATAATTGTGGCACACGTTTTGGTGAAAAAAATGTATTTGTATGTATTTGTATGTTTTTTCATTTATTTCACTTTTTTTTCTTTCAATAATTTTACTTAAATTAAAGGTTAGACTATGGTGAATATTTTGAATGAAAGACCAAGAGGATAAACAGTAAATACATTTTTTTCACAGCCCATTTTGTTCATATTTACCAAGAGTCAATATTAGTGTAGGTCACATGGGGGAGAGGAGTTGTGCTGTTGTTTTTTTGAAACCAGGTTTGCTGTTCACTTGTTCTATATGAGATGGAAGTGAGTTCCATGCACTCATGGCTCTATACAGTACTGAACATTTCCTTGAAATGTTTTCTGGGCTTGGGCACTGTGAAAAGACCCCTGGTGGCATGCCTGGTGAGGTAAGCCTGTGTGTCAGTGCTGTGTGTAAGTTGACTATGCAAACAATTTGGAATTTCCAACATATGTTTCTTAGAAAAACAAGAAGTGACGCAGCGATGATAAATTATGTTGCCAGTACAGTACCTTCAGAAAGTATTCACACCCCTTGACTTATTCTACATTTTGTTGTGTTAAAGCCGGAATTCAAAATCGATTAAATATAAAACATTTCTGAAAACACATTGCTGAAAAGTGAATTAATCTCCCAGTGTCTGGTGGAAAGCAGACTCAACCAGGTTTTCCTATAGGATTTTACCTGTGCTTAGCTCCATTACGCTTCTTGTTTATCCTGAAAAACTCCGTCCTTAACGATTACAAACATACACATAACATGATGCAGTCACCACTATGCTTGAAAATATAGTGGTACTCAGTATTGGATTTGTTCCAAGCATAACACTTTGTATTCAGGGGAAAAAGTGAATTGCTTCGATACATTTTTGTGCAGTATTACTTCATTTGTATTATTTTTGCAAGTTTTGGAATATTTTTATTCTGTACAGGATTCTTTCTTTTACCTCTCAATTTGGTTAGCATTGTTGAGTAACTATAATTTTTTTGATCCAGCCTGTTTTCTCCTAGCACAGCCATTAAACTGTGCAGTGACTGGGTGTACTGATACACCATCCAAACTGTAATTAATAACTTCACCATGCTCAAAGGGATATTCATGTGTGGGGTACAGATATGAGGTAGTCATTAAAAAATTATGTAAATAAAATACAAAAACTTAGTCATGTTAACCACTATATTGCACACAGAGTCCATGCAACTTATTAAGCACATTTTTACTCCTGAATTTATTTAGGCTTGCCCTAACAAAGGGGTTGAATACTTGACTCAAGACATTTCAGCTTTCATTTATAATTAATTAATTAAATATTTTAAAAAAAACATAACTCCACTAAGACATTATGGAGTATTGTGTGTAGGCCAGTGACAAATGTTAAATACAGGCTGTAACACAACAAAATGCAGAAAAAGTCAAGGGGCGTGAATAGTTTAAGGCACTGTACCTAGCAGCCGTTTTCATTTACCTTGAGTAAATTCACAAACAGAAATGGAAGCCACAAATCTTCATTCTAGTAGAGCTGGCCTGCAGATAAGTTTGACCATAGATAACGTGTGATAGCATGCACACATATCAAACAACTTGCATCTAACCACATCCAGATGTAGTGCGTCTCTCCAGTCACGTCAGCTCACTTGCTCTTTAATACAATGGCAGGACTTCAAAACACACTGCATCTCTGACCCTGTTTTTAGGCTTATGGTAAGCCTACATATATATGTTTCCTGAAAAGTTAAAAGAGAGAGGGACCACAGCAAATAGGTTTGGTTAGTTTGTTCAATTTCACACATTCTGTACATAAATTATGCTGAATGCAAAGTTCAGTGTTGGCTACAGTCAACAAAAACAATTGGATAGGAAAATAAAAACCAAGCTGCAAAAAACATATGGATTGTATTTATCATTTATCAAATTAATACTTTGGTTGTATATTAAAATGTCATAAAAAGAAAAAAATTGTTTTGATCATGTAAATTACTTTTCCTTCTACTACAAAGCCCTTTCCCAAACAAGTATGTAGAACACAACTATCTTATAGCCGAGCGATAGGAGGCGGGACGTTTGCTTTGCTGACAGAAACGTTCCCCAATTCTCCCTTTTCTAGTGAACCTCCATCTCCACCACACTCTTGGCCCCGGAGTCAATCTCTCAACACCCTCTGGTAACTCCACTGTCAGCTGGGTCAAATGAATACAGATCTCTGAAATGAAAACATGTTTGTAGTGACCCAGGTTCCTCTGGCAGACCTCTCTCTAGGCTTTACTGACACCTTCTGGTAGACTGGCAGGTTATTCTTTACACAATGTTGTTTACCTCATCAACCTGCTCAGAAAAAACAGGAATGAATTTCACACTGCTAAAATTGGCATTTGTATTAGCTTTGAATTAATAGTATACATAAACAAACATGATATTGAGATAGCAATCCATCTAGATAGGTTAAGATGCAAATAGATCTGTAAAATACAAGTTTCAATCACTCTAGCCCTGTCATGCACAGTCGGCATCAATGCTCGTGGCACACAAAATATGTGGACACAGATTTTACCATGACACCACACTGCGGTGCCATACACGGAGCTCTGCAAGCACCCTTTGGGTTGGGGTGCACTTCAATAGTCTCAAATGGCTTCCTCGGCTTGTTTCTCTTCATACATCTGCACTGACCGACCAGTTCAGATGGAGGAGAGGGGTCATGGAGAGGAAGGCAACTTTAGACTATTGAGATCCACCCTCCAACTTGGGATCCATCCATTGCCTTATCTCATTGCTGATTCTTCCATCTCTCACTACCTCCCTTTCCACAGACCTCATCTATTCATTAACCCTCCCTCACAGTCTCTTCTTCATCTTGCCCTTCTTATGGACACCACGCCCGAAACCAGACTTCTTCTGGTCGTTGAGACGCTGCTTGCCCTTTCCCCGGAGCTTCTTCAAGCCTCCACTCTGCAGGAACCTCTGTTTCTCTGTCTTCTTGCGCTGCTTTAGGATCTGGTCACGGCTCTTCAGCTCTGAGCGCGGGCCCCGGGAGCCACCGCTACCACCCCTCTGCTGGCCTGGGGGACCAAGGGGCTGGGAGTTGGGGCCCCGGGATGGGCCACCTCGGCCACGACCAGGCCTGCCTCGGCCTGGAAGAGAGACAGGGTTAGAGAAGAGAAGGGAGGGGAGGGAGACAGGGTTAGAGAAGAAAAGGGCATCATTTCAATTGTTCAGCATTAGGTAGTAGAGCCGAAAGACTGGATCTTGGAGAATGTCCCAAAGGGATGTATCAATGCTTTACTTACAGACTCCTCATCAGACCCATCACAAACAATCGAAACACTAGCTAGAGCCCTCTGATTAAGTGCACTCCTACCTCCACCCCTCCTTCCTCTGCCTCCACCTCCGGTCTCTCCATCCGAATCTCCACCCCCTCCGTCATCCACCTTGTACTTCTTCTTCCACTCTTCATAGCTGAGAAACAGAGTTGAGGATATAAAACATTGTAATAATACCGCATTGGTACAATTAAAGAAGGGAGGGCTTACCGGTATGCACAATAAGCGGAGGGTGTTAGAATTTCCTTATTAAACAGCTTTCATCAGTAAAGATCAGTTTTAGATGACAAAAAGGATACAAGTTCTTCTTGTTCTTGTTGTTGATCATCTGTCCGCTCTCTGTTCTCTTCTTCTTCTGGTCTGCCTCCTTTCCTGTTTCTTTGACGAAGCGCTTTCTCTTGCGATCCCTGCAGAGAGATGATGGATATGTCAAGTGAGGTCGCATGGTGTGTGTGTGTGTGTGTGTCATGGTGTTCCCTCTTACCATTTCATCATGTGTTTGTGCTGGTTGAGTCTGTCTCCTTCATCTCCCATCAGGTCCAGTACAGCAGTAGAAGCCTGCTGCTCAAACGTTGTGCCTTCTGCTCCCAGGCTCAGTCTGCAAACAAACACTGTTATATCACCATTATCCCATTCACAGAATTACTATTTTGGTCTTGTGTGAAGCGGAGCGGACTGTGTAGTCAGCCTTTCTCATACCCCCTCTCAGAGTTGAAGTCTTTGGGTCTGTAGGGGATGTAGTTCTCCTCATCGCGGCCAGTCCGTTTGGTCTTCTTACTGTCTGGCCTCTCCACCTCGCCGTCGTCCTGTGGCTTCCTCCTCTTCCCCCCCACTACCTCAGAGAACACCCCCTGGTGGAGAAATTACAGAAGTACAACATAATTGGTCAAATGATAATACTTTGTGGTGGTCCTATACACCATCGTTGACTAGCGATGGAACACGTACATGCTAGGTTTTATATAACGTAGATGGATACTCAGTAGTGTATAAGTGCTAACCTGAAGGTCCTCCTCTTCACTGTCCTCCTGGTCTGCAGTGTGGTGTGTGGAGGGCAAAGCAGTGACAGGAACATGATACCTGCCCTCTGCAGCCAGAACCACCCTCTTCTGGGTGAAATTATCCACCAGCCGTGTGTCTCTAGAACGCTTGGCTCGCATCACCACACTGGCGTTGGTTTTGCTGCTCGAGTTGATCTCAAAGATTGTCTGGAGGAAAAGTATTATAAACAGTGTTACTACAGGTTAGTCATTCATTCATAGAGAATAGCTTCCAATATGCACTTCCAATTCAAACGCACAGCTTTAGCCTTGTAGCCCTTAATGCAGTCCACCATTTGAAGGCGCTCCAGTTCCATTTTCTCCAAGCCTGACCCTGAAAATAGACAAAAGCAATGTGTGTTAATATCATAGCAAAAGTAAGTAAGCATCTATGTGGGATTTTCATGAGAGAATCTGACATGGATCCATTGAGTCAGAGACGTAATATCACAAGGATCATCTGCAGTGCACTGGAAAAGTACTGTTAATAGTTCAGTCATCTAAAGGCTTCCACATGCTTCGTTTCGGCTGGCGCCTAGGTCTAAAGAGTGTGCTCGCATACTCTCATAAAAGACTGCTTGAAAAACTAGAAAGTCTTGAGACGCTGTAGCCAGTATACACTTCCTCAAAATAGTCAGAATGAATCTAAGATAAATCAAGAAATCTGTCATGAACGTTTTTGCCGAGATCTTAGTCACAGAATTTTACACGAGTCGTCTATCATTGAATGACAGCAAATACTTAATTGAGGAATCCCTACTGTTGCCCAATGACCGACGAAGGGGCATGGACTTGGGTAACGAAATTCGACTTGCCTCAAGAAATGTTTTAGTGTGCACAAACAGCCTTGCCGACAACAAAAACATCAGCATAATATACGCACAAACTGTTTCTGATGGGAAGCATGGGAACACCTTTACTGACCTAACAGTGGGTGGACAGCCATGCTGGGGAGCTCTGTGTTCTTGACCCGTTTAAAGGACTCTGGTGAGGGCATGGGCCGGGACTTGATGTACTGCTTGTAGGCGTTGTCCGCTATGCGGCGCAGGTTCTGCAGGTCATGAGAGTTCTCATGGGCCGTGATCAGCTGGGACTCCTCATCATCCAGGATGCTCTGGGGAACACGACCAAACACACCATCCGACTCTGGGGGAGGGAGAGAAAAATAGATAAATTAAGAGGAGATTGAGAAAGAGTGAGTGAGAGGCATGAGGAAGGGACAGAGACAGAAATATATGATAGTAAGCAAGATAATTGAGTATTCATGACAGTGTGAAAAGACAACTACAGGGGTGAGCAATGGCTCCATTCCCTCACACTGTACACAACATGTTTATGTCCAGTGCTAGTACCTTGTTGGTGGTCAGGCGTAGCCAGCTGAAGGGGTCTCCCCAGGAAGAGATGGAGGTCATAGACAAAAGGTATCTCATCTGTACACACCAGGCTGTAGGCAGCTCCACCGCGGCCTGCACGTGCCACTCGACCTGGGGTTGAAAAATCAGAGATGATCCAACAGTCAATGGTGAGGAAGACAGTATATTTCATTGATTCAGATGGTTGTCATTGGCCTTTCTGTCCCAAGTACATAAATGACAATTGAAGATAACCTAAAACAGTATGTTGGCCATAATTCTGTTCTAATGCGCCCCCTGTTGTTTGTGTTACCCACCGACTCTGTGCAGGAAGAGTTTGGCTTTGGAAGGGAAGTTGTAGTTGATGACATTGTCCAGCAGGGGGATGTCTATACCCCGAGCAGCCACATCTGTCACAATCAGCACCATGGCCTTGCGGTGGACAAATTTACCAATGTTAATCTTCCTGGCAGTCTGATCCAGGGCACTGTAGATGTAGGCACACTCCACACCCTCAGAGGACAGCAGCTAAACATGGGGTAACACAGAGTTACATTCAAAACTTGTGTAAAACGTACAAGGCTGAGGACAACCAAACCTTATTCCATGACTAGTTTCCCCTTCTATTCACAGGGCTCTCACCTCTTTGAGGTACTCCACATGGTGTTTGGTGGCAACAAAGACCACTGTCTGCTCCTGGGGCTTCGCCACGTTCCTCAGCAGGTGGAGCAGCAGAGCCGGCTTATCATCCATCCTCAGGTGGAAGAACGACAGCTGGGAGGAGAAAATGCAATATTACAACTTTTATAATACGTCATTGGATCAAGCACAGGGTTCACATTTCAACACTTAAGGGGGTGCAAACAAACTTCATTCACTTTGTGTGAATGTGGGTTTTAGATAGTCTTTAAGCTTAACCTTCAGCAGCTCACTCAGCTTGCTGTCCACGTCCAGACGAATCAGTACTGGCTCCGTCAACCCTGCACAAAACACAATCCTTTCAGAGCACTACCTCTCTTGCCTTGTACACAACTATCAAAAGGCTGCACAAGAAGGAAGAAGTTGTGGGTGGGTTTTATATTGCCATTGAAAGGATGTTGTGGCTGGGCTCACCAGCTCTAGCAAACTCCACCAGTAGTTTGGGCAGGGTGGCAGAGAACAGCAGTGTCTGTCTGTTGTCTGGGAGCCTCCGGATGATCTCCTGGAGCTGGTCAGCAAAGCCCATCTCAAACAGCCTGTCAGCCTCATCAAACACAACGTACTCCACGCTCTGTAGCTTCAGGTTCATCTCCATGACAACATGCATCAGACGACCTGGGGTACCAATAATTCTGTAGGTAGAAGACATAACTCAAATCAACAGCACAGAACAACAAAACCTATAACCTTATTATAGTATAAATTGCATTATAGCAAATTACAACAATACATTGTGAAGACCATTGTGTACATACATGTCCGGGTTCTCATGAAGGGCAGCAAACTGATCATCCATTCTGAAAAGAAACAAGAGGTTTAGTGTTCAGTTGATGCTTGTAAGCAAAATAACAATTTAACACAACAAGACTGATGATTTAATTAATAATACCTGTCTCCACCAAGGATCAAAGCAGTCTTAAGGCCGGTGAATTTCCCCAACTGAAACACAATGAAAGGAATATAGTTACTATTTGCTGGTACTGCAAAATAAACAAAACATCCTACTATCCCTAAAAAATTACTAAGATTACCCCATTTACATTAGGGCTGTGACATGAAAAAATGAAGCAGACTTTTTGTGTGCTATAGCTTGGAAAATGTGACTCTGGATGACAACATAATTTTTTTCTAACGAGTATCGCAATACTGGTATCTTCCCGGCCCTAGTTTACGTACAAACATGTATATTATATTGTAAAGTGATGCATGACAAATTGACTATGAAAAGCCTATACTGACCTCTTTGGTGAACTTCATGGTTTGCAGTGCCAACTCTCTGGTGGGGGTCAGAATGAGAGCCCTGGCCCCTGTCTGGGCCTGGGGGGCCTTCAGCTTCTCAAACATAGGCACCAAGAACGCAGCTGTCTTCCCGCTGCCTGTCCTTGCCATAGCAACCATGTCCTTGCCATCTAGAATCACTGGGATAGTCTGAAAAGAGGAGAGAGAGAGGTGTCTCGTAAATTACCTATCTGATATGTCAGTGAAATGTAAAGATCCAAGGGCATTGGCATACCTTTCTCTGGATTGGAGTAGGGACTTTGTAGCCCTTCTTCATGACCCCTTTAAAAACGGGGTAACTGAGACCTGCAATTACCAAAATATGGCAGTTATGACATACGCAGGCCATATTGCGGTATAACATCTGTAATTGTCTCAAAAAGATGGCCTACAGCTAAGCCTACCACAATTTCTTACCCATGGACTGGAAGCCCCCAGACTTCTTTTTCTTTTTGTTCTGAGCTCTAACCAGCTCCCTGGTGTCAGGTTCCACATCAGACAGGCACTCTGACGAAGCGCCAGGGAACCGTGGTAACTTTCTTCCAGGCTGAAAAACACATTACATTAATTACAATAAATAACAAGACATTGTCATTACAGAGATTGAAAACCTCAATTTTATCCCACTCAAAACCAAATCTAGCACGACTAATATTTTCTCATGTAATCAATTCTAGGCCTAACATTACAGAGCCCCAAAACAGGGTCGTATTCATTATGCTTATTCTGATTCGTCACTAGTTCACACAGCCACAAATGGCTAAACCCCACCTATTTCTAATCTCCATAAAATCTGAATTTAAACCGAACTCTAACATTTACCCCGACCACACTAATAACCTTATGCCTAAACTTAAATATGTTTTAATTCATTTTTATAATAGACAATATTGACTTTGTGGGTGTGGTAACTAGTGACAACACCGAAGGTCTCTCCTGCAAAACGTTTTTTAAACGGAACGGAACGCAGAGGGACCTACCTGAATTTGTCTCGTTTTAGTTGCAAAACGGAACGTTTACACCCCCAGCCAAGTCCTCGAGACAAGTTGACATCTATTGCTAGATGCCTAGTTAGCATGTTAGCTAGCTAAGGGTTTGCAACTAGCTAAGTTAATTCATAGTTGTATATTTACATACGTTTGCTCAAATGACTAGAGCAAATTGTTCACCTAGGTACAATGAAATAAACATGAAATGGTTCTTACAGAATCATCGTCCATAATTTTAGCAGCAACTTCGAAGTCTCCACCATCCGACTCATCATGCTCCCGGTGGCCAATGTGCCTCTTTTTCTTCGTCAGCTTCTTCTTTCTTTGAGCCATTGCAATAAGTATCTGCACCGTTTACTTTTTATACTTTGTTCAACGCTTTGAAATTGTTATTTAAAACAAATGTAACGACCGGCGCAAATCAGCACATGACAACAACACAGAAGGCAGACATTTTGAAACACATGAGATTTTACTCGTAAGAATCGTGCGTCGCGCATTATTTGACGTCATCGCGTTTTTCTCTTGACGTGTCTTTCTTGTGTGTGTGTGCGTGTGTGTGTGTGTGTGTGTGTGTGTGTGGGGGGGGGGGGGGGGGGGGGGCGGGGGGGGTAGGGAAACCTTTCGTCAAGGTCACCGTCTTTCAAAGTGTGTTGCATTATGGGGAATAAAAACTATCCAACTTGCACCTACATGTCGACTGCATGAACGTTACAAAAATCATGTGGTCAAAGGTCATGAAGTTTTGTATGCATTCGACTGCAAGTTTATGCAGTTGCTCTTCAATTTCAGCCATCATCTGTATTGTGGGAGCAGGGGGCGGAGCCAGAGGGGTGTCCGGGGTCATTTCACCTCTTGTTGAAAGAAGCATTTATTCTGACGTTCGGCGGCGCATTTTTCAACTCGAGGACGAGGAAGAGAGTATTAACGTTGTGTACGAAAAACTATTGAGAGTAAATATGAGTTCATCATAGGAGAGCTGTAGCTTCGCCACCGCTGATGTGGAGCGGAGCATGTTGGGCAATCTATAACTGAGGAGAAGGAAGTAACTAGAGAAAGTACACAAGCCGTGATAAATTCCAGCCATCTCCCGTGCTTAGTTAGAAGTATTTGTTTTAGCCAAGGCCAGTGTGCATCCTTCAGAAATATGAGTTCATATTTCTTACAATTCATGTGTTGTGGACACACTCCTTTGTTATGCTAATTCACGTAAGCTTGCTAACCCTGTTGTTTTTCATCTCATTTTAGACATTTAGCATTTCAGTGTCTAGTCTTGTATGCCCTTTGTTTATATAACTGTATACTGTATAAATTATGTGGGTATTTTGTTAGCAATGAGCCTTGTGGATGCATTATACATTCAACCTCATGCAGTTGTGTGAGGATTATGGTGTTGCTCAGTAGTGCTGTGTACAGTAGTTGCACTCCTCTGATAATTCATTAGTTAAGTCACAGCTATGTTGTTAGGCTGAATTGCCCTGGCAGCAGATAACCTATTGTAGTCATATTATGTGTGTGAAGGGAGTAGTACACAGCGTTGTACGAGATCTTGAGTTTCTTGGCAATTTCCAGATTATATATTCATGAAAACGGTGACCCAATTCTCTCCAGTATGTGAGAACAGTTGTGTGTGTGAGAGCGAGAGCAAGAAATTGAGGTGCAGTTCCGAGGTAGAGACACTGACTATTCATAGTATGTTAAAGAATTCTAGTTAAGTAACCCTTTTGGTCCACACTATCTGCCGCATTGAAGAACTCTGGGTTAAGTGAATTATCACTTCTACGTCTAATCAGCAATCATAGGATTCATTCATGCTCCTTAGATGCCAGGTTAGGGTTACACAATAATTATCTGTCATGGTCTATGGACCCCAACCATGTATAAAACTCTAGTTCCTGCACTGTGTGGGAGGCGCTATTGTCAACCAATCATTAGGGTGTTTTTGTTTTACCCACATGAACTTGAACAAAGACGTGACTGAAACAGGAACCAACTTTGCCTCAATTCATGTATAGTTGAAGTCGGAAGTTTACATACACCTTAGCCAAATACATTTAAACTCAGTTTCACAATTCCTGACATTTAATCCTAGTAAAAAGTCCCTGTTTTAGGTCAGTTAGGATCATCACTTTATTTTAAGAATGTAAAATGTCAGAATAATAGTAGAGTGATTTATTTCAGCTTTTATTTCTTTCATCACGTTCCCAGTGGGTCAGAAGTTTACATACACTCAACTAGTATTTGGTAGCATTGCCTTTAAATTGTTTAACTTGGGTCAAACGTTTCGGGTAGCCTTCCACAAGCTTCCCACAATAAGTAGGGTGAATTTTGGCCCATTCCTCCTGAGCGGTATGACGGCTGCATGGTCCCATGGTGTTTAAACTTGCGTACTATTGTTTGTACAGATGAACGTGGTACCTTCAGGTGTTTGGAAATTGCTCCCATGGATAGATCGGATCACAACCTTGTCCACCTCACCCCACTCTACAGGCCTATGGTCCAACAGCAGCCTGCAACCACCAGGACTATTAGGAGATGGTCCCCGGAGGCGAATGAGGCCCTACAGGACTGCTTTGAAACAACAGACTGGGATGTGTTCTGTGAGGCTCATGGGGAGGACATCGATGGACTCACTGACTGCATAACAGACTATATTAATTTTTGTGTAGACAACACTGTACCCACCAGGAAGGTACGCTGTTTCCCAAACAATAAACCCTGGGTCACCAGCGACCTGAAGGCCCTGCTGAATGAGAAGAAGAGGGCCTTCAAGGAGAAGGACAAGGACAAATTGAAATGCGTCCAGAGGGAGCTGAAGTTGCGGATTGCTGAGGGGAAGAGAGTGTATAAGGAGAAGATGGAGGACAAGCTGAGGCAGAGCCAGGTGAGAGAGGTGTGGAAGGGTATGAGAAATATCACTGGCTTCAAAAAGTCAAACAGTGGGCAGACGGAGGGGACCCAGGACAGAGCCAATGAGCTGAACCAATTTTTTAACAGGTTCGATACTGGCCCTGTCCACCTCCCCTCCAGCTCCCCAGACCACACACCCTCACGGCTATCCCACCCCCACTTTGCTCACAGCACCTCTGCTGAGACAATCAGTGACCCCACCTCCGCCCCTGCCCCCCCTGGACTGATCCTCAACACCCCCCTTCCCCCCACCTCCCTACCTGGGCTGGCTTTCACCACCAACCAAGTGAAGAGAGAGCTGGAGAGACTACACCAGTGGAAAGCGGCGGGCCCTGATGGCATCAGCCCAAGGGTGCTGAGGGTCTGTGCTGACCAATTGTGTGGAATACTCCAGCGTCTTTTCAACCTTAGCCTGAGCCTAGAAAGGGTCCCTGTGCTGTGGAAAACATCCTGCCTCGTCCCAGTGCCCAAGAAGGCACACCCCACTGTCCTGAATGACTTCAGACCTGTAGCGCTAACATCCCACATCATGAAGACCCTGGAAAGGTTAGTCCTCGCTCACCTCAGACCCCTGGTGTGTTCATCAATGGACCCCCTGCAGTTTGCATACCAGCGCAACATCGGGGTGGATGATGCAATCATCTACCTTCTGCAGAGGGCCTACTCTCACCTGGACAACGCAGGTTGCACTGTGAGGGTCATGTTTTTTGACTTCTCCAGTGCCTTCAATACCATTCAGCCCCTGCTACTGGGTGAGAAGATGAGGAGGATGAAAGTGGAAGGACCCTTAGTCTCCTGGGTCACGGACTACCTGACCGGTAGGCCACAATTTGTGCGACTACAGAGCTGTGTGTCAGAACGGGCAGTTAGCAACACAGGGGCCCCCCAGGGTACGGTCCTGTCCCCCTTCCTGTTCACCCTCTACACCTCAGACTTCAGATATAACTCTGAAACATGCCACCTACAGAAGTTCTCGGATGACTCTGCTATTGTAGGGTGCATCAGGGGTGGGCAGGAGGAGGAGTACAGGAGCACAATCAGTGACTTTGTGTTGTGGTGTGAGCAGAACCACCTTCAGCTCAACATCAGCAAAACTAAGGAGATGGTGGTGGACTTCAGGAGAACCAAGGCACAACTGACTGCAGTCCCTATAAAGGGGATGGATGTGGAAATGGTTGAGTCATACAAGTTCTTGGGTGTCCATATGGACAACAGACTGGAATGGGCTGGTAACACCGGGTCCCTGTACAAAAAGGGCCAGAGCCGACTCTACTTTCTGAGGAGGCTCAGGTCCTTCAACGTGTGCAGTAAACTACTGCATACCTTCTACCAGTCTGTGGTGGCCAGTGCCATCTTTTTTGCAGTGGTGTGCTGGGGAGCAAACATCAAAGCCGGTGATGCTACTCGGGTAAATAAGCTGATCAGGAAGGCTAGCTCTGTCCTGGGGATGAGCCTTGACACTCTAGAGGAGGTGGCGGAGAGACGGATCCTGGCCAAACTGCTGGCCATCATGGACAACGTCACCCACCCTCTGCACGCTATGGTTATGACGCAGAGGAGCTCTTTCAGTCACAGACTGATCCCACCACGGTGTGCCAGAGAGCGCTACAGGAGGTCCTTCCTGCCGGCGGCTATGAGACTATATAATGCCTCACCGGGGTGCCGTGCCGTCGGCAACATAGATCTGGAACTGTTGGGGTGCTAGGACCTAGTTTAATAATTATGCATCCATCCGTGAGTAACTCTGTTCCGTCAGCACTCATCCACTCAGGCCATACGTATTCATACAGGTCTGTATATACATACCCATGTACAGTTGTTATATTATATCACATGCAATATTGTAAGTAATTATTGGACCTAGGCATTCACTCAGGAATGCATATTAGTATCCTGCCAGTTGCACCTTTTCTCATTGCTTTTAGTATATCAAATGTGCAATAAGTGCAGTTGTCTGTAATTAAACCCTGCGCACTAAGGACTGTATTTTAAGGGAATTACTATTATTACCCCAATGATATCATACACACATTTAGCTATTAAAGTATCTCTTCCTGTCATTTACCTGTACAGTTTGTGTAAACATGCAAGTATTCACTTATCTGTAAATATAACTGTATACCTAACTGTACAGCTAATTTAACCATGCAAAATTTTCACCTACCTGTTCATTTACCCAGTCTGTCTATTAAGTAAACTATTATTACCCTCGCTCATATCATACGCATTAGCTACTGAAGTATTTCTCTGCCATCAACCTGTATAGTATAGTTAACCATCCAACATCCACCAATGTATAGTGTACATATTCAGCCAACCACTCATACTATGCAATGTCCTTTTATAGCTTTTTTTTGCACTCCAGATATCCTGTATTTCTATACTTTTTCATACTGCCGCTCTATGTATCATGTACCGTGTATCTGTCTTTTGTGTACTTTCGTTGTGGCATTTTGCACCTGCCCTGTGTTTTTGTTGTAGCTGCTTGATAATGAAATTTCCCCCCCGGGGGATCAATAAAGTACCTATCTATCTATCTATCTATCTATCTATGAACCAGACTTGTGGAGGTCTACAATTCTTTTTACCAAAGTCTTGGCTGATTTCTTTTGATTTTCTCATGATGTCAAGCAAAGAGGCACAGAGTTTGAAGGTAGGCCTTGAAATACATCCACAGGTCATTTTAGAAGCTTCTAAAGCCATGACATCATTTTCTGGAATTTTCCTAGCTGTTTAAAGGCACAGTCAACTTAGTGTATGTAAACTTCTGACTCACTGGAATTGTGATATAGTGAATTATAAGTTAAATAATCTGTCTGTAAACAATTGTTGGAAAAATGACTTGTGTCATGCACAAGTAAATGTCCTAACCGACTTGCCAAAACTATAGTTTGTTAACATGAAATCTATGGAGTGGTTGAAAAATTAGTTTTAATTACTTCAACCTAAGTCTATGTAAACTTCTGACTTCAACTGTAGGTATGCCTCTTATCCTGATGGGACAGGGCAGTGTGTAATGTGGTGGCAATTGCATCATCTGTGGATTTATTTGGACGGTAAGCAAATTGAGGGGGGTCTAGGGTGGCAGGTAAGGTGGAGGTAATATGATCCTTGACTAGCCTCAAAGCACTTTATGATGACAGAGGTGAGTGCTACTGGGCGATAGTCATTTAGTTCAGTTACCTTTGCTGTACCTTAGGTACAGGGACAATGGTGGCCATCTTGAAGCATGTGGGGACAACAGACAGGGATAGAGAGAGATTGAATATATTCGTAAACAAAACAGCCAGCTGATCTGCGCATGCTCTGAGGATCCGGCTAGGGTTACCATCTGAAACCAATTTGTTGTGGCTAACGTTAGCTAGGTGACTAGCTTTAGCTAGGCTAAGGGTTAGGAGTTAGGTTAAAGGATTAAGGTTAGGCTTAGTGGGAGGGTTAGCTAGCATGCTAAGTTGTTGCAAAGTAGCTAAAAAGTAGTAAGTAGTGGAAATTTTGCTAATTTGCCAAAGTTGTCCGTGATGAGATTCGAACACAACCTTGGGGTCGCTAGATGTTCGCGTTATACGCCCACCCACCCTGACCTGACCTGACCTGACCTGACCAAACACCCTAATTTTGTTTTTGCCAGTATACAGGTATTATTAAATGTTGACTAACCACTAGATTAAATCTAGTCATGATCAGTTTGATATTTTATTCAGGTACATTTAGTAAGTAGATTCACTTGATAGCGGCATTGACGTTGTTTGATGACATTGTTGGTTGACTAACAAGCAGAATTTTGGGAAAACTGGTACATAGCTACCTATTGTTAGTTCAAATAAGCAAAATTATATACTAATATGAAAGTGCAATTGTAAAGTATAAACCCTAGCTTAATTCACGAATGAGGTGCCAGGCGGAGGGTTCTTGGTTGAACTTGGACGCGCATCCGACAGTCCTTGCAACCACACACACCTTGACGTATAGACGTATAGCCGTATAGCACCGCCCACCAGGCGAAATGGCATGAAAAAAGTGTGTCCCTTTCTTGTGAGTAGTCTGGTATCCTAGATAAATGTATCAATATTTTACTTTTATTTAATAATCGGGTTGGATCAGAACAAAGTATACATAATGAATCTCTTTATTATATATAGTAAATATTGAATACATAAGTGAGCTAAAGAAAAGCCAAGATTCTTACTTTTTAAAATTAAACTTTATTTTAAAGTGCTGCATACAAGTAAAGGTAAATCAAAGCAAACCCTAAATGCCTGTGAAGCCTTATGTATTTTTGTATATACCCCTGTGTATAAAGTTAGATTTTGTTTGTGATTTTTTTTATTTTTATGTATCATTCAAACCATTTAAAATCATGTGCAATGCCATCAGTTACTTTCCTGAATAAAAAAAACCATAGTCATTAGATTACACTATTGCTGTATATTATGTATGTACAGCAAATTGACCTTAATATATCTAGGCTAGGCCTACCCTCTGACATGTGTTGTGTTTTATGAAATCAGAAGAACCAGCAGAGATGAGATGAGTAGACTGGAGAGCGTCTATCTGGAAAACATGGGATGTGCCAACATAGAGTTATTTATCTGCCACCCTACATAAAATAAAGGTAATGTCTTTGAGTGGGACCTATGCTGATGCTGCAGTTATAGATCTTTCTTATTCCTATCAACTGAAGCTAGAGGTCAGTGTAGCACAGCCTAGGGTTCTTTCCAACCTCCTTGAGTCTTGCCTTTGGCTTTGTTTTGTTTGATGTCATCGAGGTGTTCTACATGCGCTAGCTAGGGGACCAACTGGCTCCTGGATGAAGTTTCCCCTAGTTGCAGATCTAGGATCAGCATCCCCCTCCCCAATCCTAAACTTAACCATTAATGGGGAAAATGCAAAACTGGCCCAAGATCAGCATTTACGGTTAAATTCACCCTACACCGGACCAGCTGCTGCTCACAAACAGCTGTGGCATACATCAAAAGCCCCATTGAAGCCCAATGGTTCTTTGCTCATTAGGGCCAGCACAAGAAGATGTTGCAACTTGCAACCACCAGGTTTTATGCCTGTTCTCCATCTGATGGACATGTTTTGTTTGTCTTCACTTGAGCGACTGGAACACAACGGCTCAACAAATGTTACAGTACATACAGTAATCTCGGTTAACACAGAACTTACATTTTGCATGATAGGGTCAGATGCTTGATATGTTTGCAGACTGACACACACAACATGTCTATGTATTAGCTCTAACCTCCTTAACTCACAGTCTCCATTCACTGTCTGTCAGTCCAGCCCTGTATTGAAAACATGTCACTCAATTCCTGCCTGCATTCCCCACCATGTTGTTCTTATATTTGTATTATGATGTGCATTCATTATTCATGAGGCAGCTAAAGTTTTCATGCTCCTGTGTGTCATGTACGCTATGTCTCATTGCCATTGCAGCTCATTGCCACTGTTGTGTAAAGCTTCACCTCTGGTACTCCCACTAGATCCAGTGGCATTGATAATACATATTTACAATTAGGTTGCCTTATCAGTCAGCCAGTCACTAAAACGTTTACATTCAAATCTGTATTAGTGTACATTAGGAAATACATACATATGGTGCTGACTGATACTGGAGATTGCAGCATTAGTATGGCAGGGCTGCGAGCTGCCCAGTGATACGAGCCTACCAAATGAGCTAAATTACTTCTATGCTCGCTTTGAGGAAAGTAACACTGAAACATGCATGAGAGCATCAGCTGTTCCGGACGACTGTGTGATCATACACTCCCTAGCCGATGTGAGTAAGACCTTTAAACAGGTCAACATTCACAAGGCCAGAAGGATTACCAAGACTTGTACTCCAAGCATGCGCTGACCAACTGGCAAGTGTCTTCACTGACATTTTCAGAGTCTGTTATACCAACATGTTTCAAGCAGACCGCCATAGTCCCTGTGCCCAAGAACACTAAGGTAACCTGCCTAAATGACTACTGACCCGTAGCACTCACGTCTGTAGCCATGAAGTGCTTTGAAAGGCTGGTCATGGCTCACATCAAAACCTTGTAACTGAGTCAGGGTTGTAGGCCTCCTTGCTCGTACACGCTTTTTCAGTTCTGCCCACAAATTTTCTATAGGATTGAGGTCAGGGCTTTGTGATGGCCACTCCAATACCTTGACTTTGTTGTCCTTAAGCCATTTTGCCACAACTTTGAAATTATGCTTGGGGTCATTGTCCATTTGGAAGACCCATTTGCGACCAAGCTTTAACTTCCTGACTGATGTCTTGAGATGTTGCTTTAATATATCCACATCATTTTCCTTCCTTTAAGTGCACCAGTCCCCCCTGCAGCAAAGCACCTCCACAACATGATGCTGCCACTACCGTGCTTCACCATTGGAGTTCTTCGGCTTGCAAGCCTCCCCCTTTTTCCTCCAAACATAAAGATGGTCATTATGGCCAAACAGTTCTATTTTTGTTTCATCAGACCAGATGACATTTCTCCAAAAAGTACAATCTTTGTCCCCAATTGCAGTTGCAAACCGTAGTCGTCTGGCTTTTTTATGGTGGTTTTGGAGCAGTGGCTTCTTCCTTGCTGAGCGGCCTTTCAGGTTATGTCAATATAGGACTCAGTTTACTGTGTATATGGATACTTTTGTACCTGTTTCCTCCAGCATCTTCACAAGGTCCTTTGCTGTTGTTCTGGGATTGATTTCCAAAGTACGTTCATCTCTAGGAGACAAAACGCGTCCTTCCTGAGCGGTATGACGGCTGCGTGGTCCCATGGTGTTTATACTTGCGTACTATTGTTTGTACAGATGAACGTGGTACCTTCAGGCATTTGGAAATTGCTCCCAAGGATGAACCAGACTTGTGGAGGTCAACAATTATTTTTCTGAGGTCTTGGCTGATTTCAGATTTTTTTTATTTTCCCATGATGTCGAGCAAAGAGACACTGAGTTTGAAGGTAGGCCTTGAAATACATCCACAGGTACACCTCCAATTGACTGAAATTATGTCAATTAGACTATCAGAAGCTTCTAAAGCCATGACATAATTTTCTGTAATTTTTCAAGCTGTTAAAAGGCACAGTCAACTTAGTGTATCTAAACTTCTGACCCACTGGAATTGTGATATAGTGAATTAAAAGTGAAATAATCTGTCTGTAAACAATTGTTGGAAGAATTACTTGTGTCATGCACAAAGTAGATGTCCTAATCGACTTGCCAAAACTGTAGTTTGTTAACATTAAATCTGTAAAGTGGTTGAAAAATGAGTTTTAATGACTTAAACCTCTGACTTCAACTCTATGTGAGAATGCTTTTCATTGACTACAGCTCAGCCTTCAACACCATAGTGCCCTCAAAGCTCATCACTAAGCTAAGGACCCTGTGACTAAACACCTCCCTCTGCAACTGGATCCTGGACTTCCTGACGGGCCGCCCCCAGGTGGTAAGGGTAACAACATGGGGGCCCCTCAGGGGTGCATGCTCAGTCCCCTCCTGTACTCTGTGTTCACTCAAGACTGCATGGCCAGGCACGACTCCAACACCATCATCACGTTTGCCAACAGTGGTAGGCCTGATCACCGACAACGATGAGACAGCCTATAGGGAGACCGGCCGTGTGGTGCCAGCAAAACAACCTCTGCCTCAACGTGATCAAGACAAAGGAGATGATTGTGGACTACAGGAAAAGGAGGACCGAGCACGCCCCCATTCTCATCGACAGGGCTGTAGTGGAGCAGGTTGAGAGCTTCAAGTACCATAGTGTCCATCACTAACAAACTATCATAGTCCAAACACACTAAGACAGTCGTGAAGAGGGCCTATTCCCCCTCAGGAGACTGAAAAGATTTGACATTGGTCCTCAGATCCTCAAAAGGTTCTACAGCTGCACCACCGAGAGCGTCCTGACTGGTTGCATAACTGCCTGGTATGGTAACTGCTTGGCCTCCGACCCCAAGGCACTACAGAGGGTAGTGCGTACGGCCCAGTACATCACTGGAGCTAAGCTTCCTGCCATCCAAGACCCCCACACCAGGCAGTGTCAGAGGAAGGCCCTAAAAATTGTCAAAGACTCCTGTCACCCTAGTCATAGACTGTTCTCTCTGCTACCGCACGACAAGCAGTACCGGAGAGCCAAATCTAGGTCCAAAAGGCTTCTTAACAGCTTCTACCCCCAAGCCATCAGACTCCTGAACAGCTAATTAAAGGGCCACCAGACCCCTGTTTTACGCTGCTGCTACTCTCTGTTTATTATCTATGCATAGTCACTTTAACTCTACCTATATATACATATTATCTCAATTACCTGGACTAACCGGTGCCCCCGCACATTGACTCTGTACCGGTAACCCCTGTATAAAGCCTCGCTATTGTTATTTTACTGCTGCTGTTGAATTATTTGTTACTTTTTTATTTTAAAAACATTTCTTAACTTCTTAAAGCATTGTTGGTTAAGGGCTTGTAGGTAAGCATTTCACTGTAAGGTCTACCTACACCTGTTGTATTCGGCGTGTGTGACAAATACAATTTGATTTGATTTGATATGGTTCACAAAGCAGTCAGTCAGTGAATTTGCATTGAATGAAAGTCATTAGGAAGACAGATGGTTGTATTTCTTTAATGAATATGTACCCAGACAGTGTGTGGTGCAGATGTTGACTGTACTGTAAGTTTTATAGAGTAGAGGAACGTTACATTTATGGTTTAGCTAAGGCTAATGCTAAGCCTGTAAATGGGAGTACTGGTTCAACAGACTTTGACCATATCTGTGTCAAATGGAATTATTTAAAAGCCTGGACTTGCGCTCAGCTCACCTTTTTTTTTTAAATAGACAGACCATCCAATTAGCATCCAGAGCCAAGCTTGTTGGCGAATCAGACTGGCGTGTTTACTGGCAAGGCATCAGACACTGTTATAAGTTTTATGCCAGGAGTCATGCACCCAAGGGACGATTTGTCTCAAAATCTCACTCCAGTTCCTTCAGAGAAAATCAAGTCTATGAGTGTAATGACAAAGAAAGCTCTCTGTTGGATTTGCATCCCAGTAAATATGAAGGCCTATGTGAATCCATGTTTCTGGCACATCACACACTTTGCATGTAGCCAACAGGTTACATTAAAATACCATTGCAGCTACAAATATTGAAAGACTAGGAAGGGACATCTTCTATGAATGTCCCTCCCCCAGCTACAGTATATTATGCACCACAAGATAAGCTATCTCTATGGTCCCTTGGTACCAGCCCCATGCATTGAACCATGACATCCACTTACCATCACGAACACTACTACGCCAATATGCAGCATGCAGTAGTGGGTGATGAAGAGGGTGGCTCACAAACAGGATGGCTTGATCCCCAGCCCTTTGGTCTGGCACGGCACTGTGAACGTGACAGTGCCACCCCAGTGAAGACAGATAGTGAAAGGTCCCCAGGCTTCACCCCCAGGCTCCTGGGCAAAAATCAGCCAAGCACAAGATATCTGGGCTGTGATTGGACATGCCTCTCAGCCTCCCATGGGCCAATAAGATGCTGTGAGGAAGAGTGAAGATATGCTTGTGTTGACCCTGGGTTTTCCCTGGGCTTCCCATCCCCCCAGATTGTGGATATTATGGCTTACTATGGTGTAGGGCTATATGCTAGTGTAGCATAGCATTGACTACATTATAACCTTCACGGTACATCTACAATTCTTCCATCTGCAACATGTCTCAACTGTGTCTGATGGAGCCAAAAACAAATACATTTGATCTGTATGCTATGCATGTTTCATTGGCCAAAGTCTAGTCCATTCATATTTTCCATGCACTGAATAATTTCATGTGCAAAAAAGAAAAATTCAGAACTGCAAGCATTTCCACATCTAAAGGAAGCTAAGCCCTTTGCTGTAATGTCCCTTTGCTGTATAAGGGGAATACGGATTTGAGGACCTTTCTTCGCAAAACTGCAGAGGCACATACATCCGGTCAAATCTTTCAATTACTTGATAGTCCAGCATTAAAAGGCAGTTTCCCTTCAAGCCGTTAATCTCACAGCTAGTCCTGTGTAGCTCAGATGGTAGAGCATAGCACTTGCAACGCCAGGGTTGTGGGTTCGATTCCCACGGGGGACCAGTATGAAAAAGTATGAACATGTATGCACTAACTAACTGTAAGTCTCTCTGGATAAGAGTGTCTGCTAAATGACTAAAATGTAAATGTAGTGCCAGCATTAAGGCGATCATTATGGCACGTGACAAAAGCTCAGAGTATGCAAATGTAGTGCAAAATGCAGTAAGGTTAGGAAGGTAGGACAATAAATCGGCCATAGTGGCGAAATAAGTTACATGCCTGGGATGCCTGGGAGCAGAATTAACTTTTTATGCATTATGTCCATCTTCTCACTCCTGTTTTGTTTCTTTTGGTTGCCTGCCGCTGCCTGGCCCTTACTTGCTCTCTCTCTCTCTCTTGCCTTTTTTAATTGCAGCATTTTCTATTCCTGTCACTCCCGCTTGGCTTCCCTCAGGGAATTTAAAGGGGCCATTGTGTGCTATAAGATAAGTCAGGAGCTGCTCGGGAGACTTGCATCATGGGACTACTGGACCCCTTTCCCACTCGGCTCTATATAGCTTTATCACTCAAAGGCTCAAGCAGCTCACCAGAATACAAATTCACAGGGACTGACTGACAGGAAGAAAAGGGACAGGGTGGAAACTAGTAATTAGATGTGCAAATCTGAATGATAGACTTCATTTATATTTGAAAAATACTCAATTGTTTTGGTAAACACCCACACTGACACACCCACAGCAACATACTTGCACACTGACACACATATAGGCACTTAAAACACTACAGATCAACTCACACACAGACACAGACACAGGAGCACACATACCAAGATTTTACTACACTGGAGAGAGGAAGGGTTTTTCTTACAAATAGGCTATGTTTTTGTAAATTAACCGTGGATGTGAATATCTACGTCTTAGTGTACATCTCAATATGAGTGACAGCATTGCTGGCAGTCATCTATCAAGACTGACCATATGTAGCTCTGGGTAGGGAGGGAGCGGAGGCTTACTGCAAAGCCTGCCTTATCCCCAGCATTACGGTCTCTAAGAAAGGATTTACTCTTTAATTCTTGATTAGATAGAATTTCTCCACAGAGCAAACTCCGAGTGATACACAGATGAGAGATAACCTGACCAGAGAGGAGTATGTTGATAGATAGTACCCATTAGTCTGACCCTAGCAGGCCGGCACTAACACAATGTGATATCAATATTAGAAGTCATGGATTATCGATTTGGAATGAATCATGCTTTTCGTGTCTGCTCCAACTGAACGGCCACAGCTACTGTTTTTCACCCCCCCCCCCCCCCTCACCCTCTTCACAAGAGGAGGTGAGCCAGGAGAGGAATCATAGGTGTAGATACAGTGTCCCCCCACTGAGCCACACTACCTACAACAACAACACGCAACTGGCTGTTGCTTCTGATGCCCTAGACGTGCACAGACAGCTGAAGGAGACTCATTTATTTAGTTCCTTCGCTCATATATTTTCCTCCCCCTCTGCCTGGCTGACTGGGCTCACACTGGCTCTTCTCTCTCAGTGAGTGTGTGTGTGTGTGTGTGTGTGTTTGTGAGAGTGCGTTTGTCTCAGGCTGAGGTGGAGTGTACGCTGTGGAGTGGATCTCTACTCTTCCTTTCCCAGTGGAATATTGTATAAAAACAGTGGAAGTCTCTCTTTCTTTCTCCAACCCCTGACTATAGACTGTCTTCTGTGCTGCATCCATGACTTTACATACTTGGCGGGTGTATGGACTTGGATTTACTATGATATCTTCGTTTTTCATCACACAGGGTGAGTATGGGCATACTGAGTTCAGGTGTGTGTGTGTGTGTGTGCATGCGCCTGCGTGTGTATGTGTAAAATAATGAATGGACACCATATGTGTGCAATAATATTGCCTCATGTTGCCATGAGGGGGAATATCCATACAACTTCCAATTGGTGTCAAACTGCATTTCCTTAGGGAGATAATAAGGATTGACTTGACTTGTTTTGACTTTAACCTGCTGAATGTGTTTTTCTTGTTACGGGCGAAATAATTGAAAGTAGGTTCCCTGATGTTCAGCCATTGATGTTTTTTATTTTCGTATTCCTCTCACTGTCATAATGACTTATGCATCAAAGCACATTTGATCCATTTATGGATGAAACTGAGGGTCCAGTAAGCTCTTGGTCAGGTTACTGATTACTGGTTTAGTATTTATATCAATAGATACACTGCCCACTCAGCTCGATGATGTGGTCAACATGCTAAGATTATTAAGGCAGATTTTTCTACATTCACACGTAATCTGCAGTATTTCATGAATATTGTGACACACATCAACTAATCTATCATGTTCATGTTTTTTCACGTGAGCATATTCTATGGACATGCCATATCTGATACCCCTGCAGTAATTGTTTTAACAATACACATTAAGTGGGGTGTTTACACACAATGAGATGTATCTGAATAGAAAGAGTATAAGGGTATGGTAGTACTAAAAGATGCAAAGGAAACTAATTTGATATGATGATTTCTAGTCAGTTGACAGCATGGGTTGGTATACTGTGTAGATAAAACAATATACTGTACATATTTGACAGTAAAAATGTATTTCTTTGCATTAGTGATGTACCATCAATCATGATAGAAGTGTTCTTATTCCATCAGCTTTTTTAACCGGATCTGGATCCTCTAAAGTATGATCAAAATCAAACATAATCTGTTATAACAAATGTTGTTGTTTTTTAAACCAATGGATATTCCATTCATAGCAATGAATCTGGAGTTAACACTGGTGCGGCATATTTTTCCTAATTCCTTAATTAACGTGATAGATGGCCACAGAGGGTAGCCTTTTCAATGCTTAATGAGTACGTGAAAAATCAACAACCAGCCACGCAACCTTGGTTCTGCAAATCAAATTGGCAGCGAACTGCTCATCCCCATAACATATACCCAGTGGATAGACTGTACTGTGGCATTTATATGAATTATTTATCTGCAGTAGTGTAATATGTTCCCTGAAGGCTGTTTTCTTTCCCTCTGAGGCTTTACATTGATTTCAGCAGATTTCTAAAGTGATTTTTGTAAGAGCATTTGGCGGGATTAGTTTGCCTCTGAAAGCTGCATGAGAGCTTTTGGTTGGCTATTTAACAAATAAGCAGGTCAGCATTACCTTACTGGCCCAGCTCTGAGCAGCACTAGATGAGGGCATGGTGATAAAGGAAGAGAATTGCTGTCAGGAAAAGCTGATCTCCCAACTTGTGCACAAGATTTGTAGGTCAGCTACAGGTGTACGAGGATCCAGTCCAGTCTCATAAACAATCCCATTAGTCTTAATGGATATATACCACTAAGCTGCACAACACTCACTTGAAAGTAAGTCAGGCCATTTAGGAGTTGAGACTGAGTGATGAACTCTATAGGCTATAGTTATTGATAGACATGATCCATGGATGGGTCTTTTGTAAGTTTATGATTCTCTGTTTTAATGGACCTGTTTCTATCATGGACCTGAATTACAAATCCTGATAATCATTATTGTTGTTTTTCTTACTTTCATAGCTGACTCTCCAGCCTGGTCTCATAGACTAGACGTAACATAGTACATCTAAATCCTGGCTACTCAAATTAGTATAGATAGATAGATAGATAGATAGATAGATAGATAGATAGATAGATAGATAGATAGATAGATAGATAGATAGATAGATAGATAGATAGATAGATAGATAGATAGATAGATAGATAGATAGATAGATAGATAGATAGATACTTTATTGATCCCAGTGGGGAAATTACTTCGTCTAGCAGCCATGAAAAACACAGGGCAGGTGCAAAATGCCAGAACAAAATACTCAAAAGACAAATACACGATACATGTACATAGTGCGGCAGTATGAAAAAGTATAAAAATTCACGAAGTAAAAAATAGTTTACTTAATATACAGTCTGGTTAAATGTACAGGTAAATGAATATTTGCATGGTTAAATTAACTGCACAGGTAAATGACTTAGGAATAGATACTTAAATAGCTAAATGTGCGTATGATTAGAACAGTCCTGATATACTAAATGCAATATTTTTTAAAGATACTACTGACAGGATACTAGTATACAGTCCTGAGTGAATGACTATGTAAGTTCAGTCCAAGAATTACTTACAATATTGCACGTGATATGATATAACTGTACATGAATATGTACAGTACATACAGTCCTGAAGGAATTAGTCTTGAATGAATGAGTGCTGAATGAATAATTTCCATACAAAATAATATGAAATGCTCTGAGACCAGGTTGCATAAACAGAAACACCATATGTAGTTTCTGATGGTCATAGAGATTATATGTAATTCTATGGTCATAGGTGTCTGTTTTTACTACTCTGGGTCTTCCGCATTTAACCCAATCCCTCTGAATCAGAGAGGTGCGGGGGTTGCCTTAATCAACATCCATGTCTTTGGTGCCCAGGGAACAGTGGGTTAACTGCCTTGCTCAGGGGTAGAATGACAGCCTAACCACTAGGCTACCTGCTAGATACAGCATATACCGTGGCATTGAAAATAAATAATTACCTAGAGTCAGAGTACATTGAGGGGAGTTACTGCTTTCAATTTATGTAAAATATATTAAAATTGGCAAAAATGTATTTGCTAGGTTTTCATCAGACAACGACGCTAAGGGTGAGTCATGGTTGTGCCACTATCAAGATGAGAAAGAGACAGGCTCCATTATGGCTGACAGACAAGCCCATCCCGGCAAGAGATCAGAGCAATTTAGACATTGACTTTTGAGGAGCTCTTTCTTCCTTCAGAACTGAGCACATAACAAACCGTGAGGTTATTCTACAGGGCAAAGGTCTAAATATATGCTAAATCCAGGTTACTACATGACAGAGTGGGTGGCACGCCATGGTGGCTCATTTTCCCCAGCAGTAAACTATGGCTTCAGAAACAGTCAAATGCTATATGTAGATGCTTTTATAGTCAAATTAATTATTTGTAGCTTTATTCCAGAATAGTTTAGGGAATATTGGCAAACTTGAGAAAACATAATGCATAAAATAATACATTAAAGTTTATTTTTTTGTATGTCAGTCCTGTTGCTTGAAAGCAACTTGGCATCTCCTAGCTCCCCTATAGTCCATGTTGCTGCAGTGCTATGGCTGCAACACCCCATAGGGCGCACACTAATAAGTTGACATATCTAGTGGTGCACACTAATAAGATTACACGTCCCTTCCCTCCTCTCTAGTCCATGGACTGCAGTGCTATGGTATCATCACATACTCTAGGGTGCTCAATAACAAGTTGGCATGTCTGCACACTAACAAGGTGATATATGTACAGTTGAAGTCAGAAGTTTACATACACTTAGGTTTCATGTTAACAAACTATAGTTTTGGTAGCTCGGTTAGGACATCTACTTTGTGCATGACACAAGTAATTCTTCCAACAATTGTTTACAGATTGTTGTTTACAAAATGTCATGGCTTTAGAAGCTTCTGATAGGCTAATTGACATTATTTGAGTCAATTGGAGGTGTGGATGTATTTCAAGGCCTACCTTCAAACTCAGTGCCTCTTTGCTTGACATCATGGAAAAACAAAAGAAATCAGCCAAGACCTCAGAAAAAGAATTGTAGACCTCCACAAGTCTGGTTCATCCTTGGGAGCAATTTCCAAACGCCTGAAGATACCACGTTCATCTGTACAAACAATAGTACGCAAGTATAAACACCATGGGACCACGCAGCCGGCATACCACTCAGGAAGTAGATGCGTTCTGTCTCCTAGAGATGAACATGCTTTGGTGCAAAAAGTACAAATCAATCCCAGAACAACAGCAAAAGACCTTGTGAAGATGCTGGAGGAAACGGGTACAAAAGTATCTATATCCACAGTAAAACAAGTCCTATATCGACATAACCTGAAAGGCCGCTCAGAAAGGAAGAAGTCACTGCTCAAAAACCGCCATAAAAAAGCCAGACTACGGTCTGCAACTGCACATGGGGACAAAGATCGTTCTTTTTGGAGAAATGTCCTCTGGTCTGATGAAACAAAAATAGAACTGAATGGCCATAATTTTTGGAGGAAAAAAGGGGAGGCTTGCAAGCCGAAGAACACCATCCCAACGGTGAAGCACAGGTGTGGCAGCAACATGTTGTGGGGGTGCTTTGCTGCAGGACGGTCTGGTGCAGGAAAAATAGGTGCACAAAACAGATGGCATCACGAGGAAGGAAAATGACGTGGATATATTGAAGCAACATCTCAAGACATCAGTCAGGAAGTTAAAGCTTGGTTGCAAATGGGTCTTCCAAATGGACAATGACCCCAAGCATACTTCCAAAGTCGTGGCAAAATGACTTAAGGACAACAAAGTCATTGGTATTGGAGTGGCCATCACGAAGCCCTGACCTCAATCCTATAGAAAATTTGTGGGCAGAACTGAAAATGCATGTGCGAGCAAGGAGGCCTAGAAACCTGACTCAGTTACACCAGTTCTGTCAGGAGGAATGGGCCAAAATTCACCCAACTTATTGTGGGAAGCTTGTGGAAGGCTACCCAAAATTTTTACCCCAAGTTAAACAATTCAAAGGCAATGCTACCAAATACTAATTGAGTGTATGTAAACTTCTGACCCACTGGGAATGTGATGAAAGAAATAAAAGCTGAAATAAATAATTCTCTACTATTATTCTGACATCTCACATTCTTAAAATAAAGTGGTGGTCCTAACTAAGAATTTTTACTAGGATTAAATGTCAGGAATTGTGAATAACTGAGTTTAAATGTATTTGGCTAAGGTGTATGTAAACTTCCGTCTTAAACTGTATATCCCCTCTCTCCTCCCTAGTCAAGGGGCTGCAGTGCTATGGCTGTAACATTGTAGGGTGATCTCTAAAAATGTGATATGTCTCCTCTCTCTTCCTTAGTCCATGGACTGCAGTGCTATGGCTGTAACATCATTCAGGGCCAGAGGTATGTCGACATTGGATGCTCCAACCCAGAGGTCATAACCTGCACCCACTCACACAAGGGCTTCAAACACCGCTTCTGCATCAAGACAGAGAGCAGTGAGTCTGTTTCTAATGTTCCTGAACTGATGACTGTCTCAATCAATGCCTGTCTTCATGTCCAGACCCTCCCTTCTATAGATTTTCTCATTCCCTTCCTTGTCTATTAATGAATGTGTCTGTGTGAAAGAACCTCCAATCGTATGTCAAAAGGGCAAGATCGTATCTTCATGTGAAGATTCCATAGCATCTTACTACATAACTATAACACATTTGTAATTAACAGTCAGTCATTCCTGTAGCCTACGTAAAATCGTAAGACTGACTGCCATAAGTAATATTAAAGACTTGATGATTACCACTTAAGGAGTTCTGCTGACATCCATGCATGTAAAATCCAGCTGTTCTGCTGTTGAAAGGTGAAGGAGCCACTCACCTAAAGGGCCGATATAGCACTGTTTTCCATTGGCTCAGGGAAATAATGGGGTCAGAGACGACTGACGACAGCCTGTCACACACTCAAGAATGACAGGGCTGTGCTGAGACGGGACGCAGGATCCCTATAAACAGCGTCTTGAGGATAATCTAGACCTGTTCTTCACATTCATTCCACGGGTACAGCTCCGTCCGGGCCGACTGGCCAGAGAGATGGCTTGTTTCAGAACTGGTTTAGCATCCCACTCCCCTCGCTTTGTCCCCAGCTGGGGAGATCTGTCTGACACGGCTGTTCCCCACCTGGACTGTATCCACTGTCCAGCTGTCCCTTTCTTATGACTAATGGAGGTTTATAGCTCGTGATAGACATAAGTGGTCTGCTTGGACTTAAAGAGAGCATTGAGGAGGGTGTTTTTTCTCAAGGGTTGTCTACGTGTTTGATGGCTTGGGTGTTTGATGGATTGGCTGGATGCCCTTAGTAGTTGTACAGCAACAATTTTCCGTCAAGGGCCAGGTTTGAACTTTTGCTCTGATTTACAGATATGCATATTTTTCAATCTATTGTACACATATGAATATGTCCTAAGATACCATTACATTCAACAGATTATCACAATGAAAAGGGAGAGATCTGATTATGTAATTCTGTTCTATGACAGCATCCCACTCTGCACTCCTTTGGCCCTTAAAACACACATGAATACAACATGCCATTCTTCGCATCTTCTGCCTCTTTCCTGCTGATCTCACCATCTACTTGTCAATCTTCTCTGACCCTGACTTATCTCTGTCTTCCTGTCATTTCAGCAGCCCTGGGAATTGTTCTGACCAGTGGATGTGCCACATCAAGACACTGCCAGCAACAAGAGCTGCCTGGAGTGCGCATCCACTGCTGCACCTCAGACCTGTGTAACAGCACCCCCTGCTGTCGAGCAAACACATTGCATTACATCTACACACTGGCAAGCCTGCTGCTGCTGAGGTTGTGGTTGTGAAATGAGGTCACACAACTTGTACTTGTATAAATGGAACTCTGGATAAACCATCTATGAATGACACTTTACATGACTAGTTCTCAGTGTCTCCTCTCAGCTCCATATGTTAAGGGCCTGAGACTGAGAGGAGGGTTGTACAATACTGTATGTATTGGGCTCATTATCCCAATGTCAGAAACAAAGAAAAATAACCAAGCCAAGGTTTTCATAATTTATTATAATGATTTTATACAGTTATTAATCAGTTCAGGAAGTGTCCCAGAGAGTAATGTTAATTTAAAACCATCTTTGATATGGCTTTCAAAGAAAAGGAAAATATGATTTGCTTTTATATTATGTTTTCTTTAATTCAAGCTAAGATGTGGCTTTTATTTCAGATTGTAAGATGGTAAGAAATAATGTACAGTGAAAGTGTAATGTTGTGAAATACTGTATTAAAGTAATTAAAGTAATAAGACCATGTCCTCTATCATATAACAAACACTTGTATATATTGTTCATTAGTAACTGTGGTATAAATGCAATCTAAAACATTGGTCTCAACAAAATAAATGACTAAGTTGAGGTTTCCCACAGAGAGAGTAAAAACAAGACGGAAAGGTTACACTTGACATTGAAAGGTAAGTTGTCTACAATGAATCCCAGAAAAATAGACTTGTGTTCTATGCTTCTAGCTCAGAGCACCTTCCTAATATCGAGTTGCACCCCCTTTTGCCTTCAGAACAGCCTCTATTCATTGGGGCATGGACAGTACAAGGTGTTGAAAACATTCCACAGGGATGCTGGCCCATGTTGACTCCAATGCGTCCCACAGTTCTGTCAAGTTGGCTGGATGTCCTTAGGGTGGTGTTGATTGTGAAAAACCCAACAGTGTTGCAGTTCTTGAAACACTCAAACCGGTGCACCTGGCACCTACAAAATATTTTATCTTGCCCATTCACCCTCTGAATGGAACACATGCACAATCCATATCTCAAGGCTTAAAAATAATTATTTAACCTTTCTCCTCCCCTTCATCTACACTGGTTGAAGTGACATCAATAAGGGATCATAGCTTTCACTTGGATTCACCTGGTCAGTCTATGTCATGGAAAGATTGTTCCTAATGTTTTGTACATTCAGTGTAACTCAATCAATGCTGTGAATTTGAGTGACCCAGTTCAGATGTCTTTACATCCTTTGAGCACTAGATGTCTTCTGTGAGGGAGTTGGGAAGTTCAGACACTTACAGTAATGAGAAACACATAACAAGTGGGAAAAGGCACAGAGGGCACATTCAAAACATCTGTTCTCTGAGCAAGAAAATTAATTTATTGTGTACAATTTATGACAGCTGATGCATTTCTGGTAAGAATAAAGAGAACAGGAATGGCTGAAGAATTGCAATTTACCTGGACCTAACTCTGCAAATAGCACTGCTGGGTGATTTGAAAAGTTCTAGTCAATCAATCAATAATATAATAATACTCTTAGCAAAACATTGTATCTTTAATTTACAATCTTTAGAAACTATGAGAATAGAACGGTTCAGAACTTTTGTGAAACATATATGACAAATAGTGCATTCGGAGAATATTCATCCTTTTCCCACATTTTGTTACGTTCCAGCCTAATTCTAAAATTGATTAAATGAAATGTTTCCTCATCAATCTACACACAATACCCCATAATGACAAAGCGAAAACAGGTTTATAGAACATTTGCTTTAACACTTTTTTGGTTACTTTTCATAGTTTTGATGTCTTCACTATTATTCTACAATGTAGAAAAGAGTAAAAATAAAGAAAAACCCTTGAATAAGTAGGTGTGTCCAAACTTTTGACTGGTACTGTATATACAGTATATATTTTTAAGTGTTGGCCTATAAATATGGAAGTTATGAGATACTAAATCATAATTATGAGATAGTAAGTCATTATTATGAGATTAGAAGTCATTATTATGAGATATGTATGTCATAATAATGAGATACTGAGTCATTATTGGGAGATAGTAAGTCATAATTGTATTTACCATATACTGATGGTAAACACAGATTATCCAAATAAAGTTCTCCCCACCACTTTACAGCTGAGGAATGGGTTAGGAGAAATGTAATCACTCAAATATATAGATGCAAGGACTCTCACATATGGATGCAAGGACTGACCAACCATGACATCAACATTATAGTTTTAACCATGTATTTTTTTTTTTTGTTTGTTTTTTTATTTTGCATTTTTTATGATTATACAGATAACACAGACATAACAGGTATAGGGCAGAACACGGGATCCCCTACCAAGTCAAACCCACCCCAACCCCCCATGATCTAACAGAACACACACGGATCCCCTACCAACTCAAGCCCACCCCAACCCCCCATGATCTAACAGAACACACACGGATCCCCTACCAACTCAAGCCCACCCCAACCCCCCATGATCTAACAGAACACACACGGATCCCCTACCAACTCAAACCCACCCCAACCCCCCATGATCTAACAGAGTCCCACCCCAAAACCAGACTTAAAACAGGTATGATATAAAAGTTTTAACCATGTTTGAAGCTATACAGTGTTTGTTAAAAAATTCAATTTTTTACAAACAATGGAGTAAAACAAGGATACCTTTTGAGTTCTGATGGGGTAAGACCATTGCTCATACTATCTCATTATTAAGACTTACATATCTCATAATTATGACTTACTATCACATAATAACGACTTACTATCACATAATAACAACTTACTATTTGGGTGGCAGGTCGCCTAGCGGATAGAGCGTTGGGCCAGTAACTAAAAGGTCGCTGGTTTGAATACCCGAGCCGACAAGGTGAAAAAACCTGTCGATGTGTCCTTGAACAAGGAACTTAACCCTAATTTGCTCCAGCGCTGCCGTCCTACTATGGCTGACCCTTTAGGTAGACCGTCATTGTAAATAAGAATTTGTTCTTAACTGACTTGCCTAGTTAAATAAAGGTTAAATAATAATAATAACCTCATATCCTTTCACCGGACACCGGAGTCAGATCACCGGAGTCAGATCGAGGCTCCTGCGGTGGACTATTGGTTCCGGCACGCTGAGGAGGTATGGAAAACTGTAGAAACTGAGCACTGACCAAGACAGCTGCTTTGCAACTAGCTCTTAAGGAAACTCTGCAGTATTTTGTTTGTTTATGTACTTTTTTGTTTCGTTATTAGCTCAGGAATTGTTTTGTGTCATTACATACAGCCGGGAAGAACTATTGGACATTAGAGCAGCAGTAACTCACCTGAATCAGCAGCATTACGACCAGGATAATGACTTCCCCGGAGCAGATCCTTTGTTCGCTCTCCCCGGTGCAATTTAACTTATTCCAGATGCTGATCCAAAACAACAATGCCGGCGATGGAGAGGTACTCAGGGCGGCCTCCTGGTCCGACTCAAAAAGCGTGCACACCTCCCACCGCTCCCAAGTATTTTACTCGCTAATGTCCAATCTCTGGATAATAAGGTTGATGAGTTTAGGGCGAGATTTGCTTATCAGCGAGACACTAGGGATTGTAACATACTCTGCTTCACAGAAACATGGCTTTCTGGAAATGTTCTGTCTGACTCTGTAAAGCCATTTGGGTTCTCAGTACATCCCCGCCCTGTGCAACTGGATCCTGGACTTCCTGACGGGTCGCCCCCAGGTCGTGAAGGTAGGAAACAACACCTCCTCCTCTCCTCTCTGTACAGGCCATACAAGCGCTTCACACCTCTAATCTGGTGGTCCCTGCACACACGACCCACGTGGAGTTCCAGGTCTCGGGCAGCCTTTGGAACTGCCGTTCTGCGGCCAACAAGGCAGAGTTAATCTCAGCCTTTGCTGCCCTCCAGTCCCTTGACTTCTTGGCGCTGACGGAAACATGGATTACCACAGAAAACACTGCTACTCCTACTGCTCTTTCCTCGTCTGATCATGTGTTCTCGCATACCCCGAGAGCATCTGGTCAGTGTGGCGGTGGCACAGGAATTCTATTCTCTCCCAAGTGGACATTCTCTCTTTTCCCCTCTGTCTATCTCCTCATTTGAATTCCATGCTGTCACAGTCACTAGCCCATTCAAACTTAACATCCTTGTCATTTATCGCCCTCCAGGTTCCCTTGGAGAGTTCATCAATGAGCTTGACGCCTTGATAAGTTCATTTCCTGATGATAGCTCACCCTTCATAGTTCTGGGTGACTTTAACCTCCCAACTTCTGCCTTTGACTCATTTCTCTCTGCCTCCTTCTTTCCTCTTTTGACCTCACCCTCTCACCGTTCCCCCCTACTCAGATGCTGTTCTTCTACTAATCTCACTGCAACTGTGGATGACTGTCAACCATTTTGAAAAGAAGGTTGACGACATCTGATCCTCATTTACTACGCGATATTGATACCACTGGTCCTGCTCACACTGCCCTACCCTATGCTTTGACTTCTTTCTCCCCTCTCTCTCCAGAAGAAATCTTGCAACTTGTGACGGCTGACCGCCCAACAACCTGCCCGCTTGAGCCTATCCCCTCCTCTCTTCTCCAGACCATTTCCGGAGACCTTCTCCCTTACCTCACCTTGCTCATCAACTCATCCTTGACCGCTGGCCGTATCCCTTCGGTCTTCAAGAGGGCGAGTTGCATCCCTCCTCAAAAAACCTACACTCGATCCCTCCGATATCAACAACTACAGACCAGTATCCCTTCTTTCTTTTCTCTCAAACTCTTGAGCGTGCCGTCTCTAACCAACTCTCCTGCTATCTCTCTCAGAATTACCTTCTTGATCCTAACCAGTCAGGTTTCAAGACTGGTCATTCAACTGAGACTGCTCTTCTCTGTCACGGAGGCTCTCCACACTGCCAAATCTAACTCTCTCTCCTCTGCTCTTATCCTTCCAGACCTATCTGCTGCCTTTGATACTGTGAACTATCAGATCCTCCTCCCCACCCTCTCAGAGTTGGGCATCTCCGACACTGCACAATCTTGGATTGCATCCTACCTGACAGTTCACTCCTATAAGGTGGTGTGGCAAGAATCTGTCTCCGCACCACGTGCTTTAACCACTGGTGTCCCCCAGGGCTCAGTTCTAGGCCCTCACCTATTCTCTCTATACACCAAGTCACTTGGCTCTGTCATATCCTCACATGGTCTCTCCTATCATTGCTACGCAGACAACACTCAATTAATTTTCTCAATTAATTTTGTACTTTCCCCTTCTGACATCATTTGAGTCCATTGGAGGTGTACCTGTGGATGTATTTCAAGGCCTACCTTCAAACTCAGTGCCTCTTTGCTCGACATGGGAAAATCAAAATAAATCGGCCAAGACCTCAGAAAAAAATTTGTAGACCTTGGGAGCAATTTCCAAATGCCTGAAGGTAGCACGTTCATCAGCTGTGCTGGGTCGTCCTGGATCGTTCTCTCATTCGGGACTTCCACAGGCGTTGATTGATATGGCCACCATTTGCTGTATCAAGGCACTCTGTGTTGTGTCATGGTTAATGACAGCCCTTAGCCATGGTACATGGGCCATATACCACACCCCCCTCGGGACTTACGCCTTGATCACACTGACAGTGTTTTTGAAATTTGGTATATCAGAAGTACATTAATTTCCAATGGAACGCTGCTTTTGTCTTGTATCATTGGTTGCAGAGGTAGTTGCTGTGCGTTTTGTGTGATGCATGCGTTGGATTTATCGAACGTATGAGTCAAACTGTACCCGTAGACTGCTTGGTAGAAATGGTAGCAGAAGGTGAATGTTGCGCACATATCCAGATGATGCTATGTTCCACTTCGCGTAAACTATACTGTTGGTGTGATCGAGGCGTTATTGCTTATTAAGTATAAACCGGATGCAACCCGGATATAGACGGTCCATGAATTGGCGTATTCGAACGTGAGTAGATTACCTTGAAAACAACGGGCGGACATCTTGGACGCAGTATCCAGTTCTTATTATACCGCAGTGCCTTTGTCCAAGAAGCCCATATACAACAGAGGAAACCCTGTGCAGTGCAAGCAGCCATCTTGGATAGACAGCCAAGGCAGATACTTCAGGCAGGATAAGCTACAAATCACTTCTGAAGAGCTCAAGACATAAAACATTAAACCGACAATTCCCGGTGAGAACAAAAACATTATATAGACGTGCTTGTATCCACATATAACGGTAAACATTTTGTCTTGCATAGTAAACTAACAACTAGCTAACGTACTAGGCTAATTTGCCAGGTAACTGTCAAGCCTAACTAGCTAGTAGCTAAGGCGTTACTAGTCAACCAGTTTCAGACATTGCCAACGTTTACCAGAGGGGTGACTACTAACTATCTAACGAGATGTATTTTGCGTTGTATACATTTGTTTTGACCATTCTTCAGTACCGGTGGTTTTGGCTAGCCACATTGTGATGTTCGGCGTATCTGTATTTTGGTAACAGACTGTTGAATTTAGCTACCTAGTATCAGTAGTTAGCTGACGTTAGTAGCTAGCGACCGGAAGAGTAAGTTGGCTAATGTTAAGTACCGATCAAATTTGTTGCAACATTTCACATAAGGTAACTTGGTAGTTATCATGGCAACATTACTCTGCATGTTTGACCGACATAACTACCTATTTGTAGAGCCAATAAATTACTCATTATTCTTAGTTAGTTATTGTATGGTGACGTAGCTCGCCAGATTAGCCTGTTTCTAGCTGGCTAGTTAGCTTGCTAGCTAGCAGGTCAGTGACGATAACTAACGGACGAGACTAGGCCGATGTTATGGTCATAGCTAGAAATGTAGCTACTCCAGTTAGCTACCCACCACTATCTATTAACTAGATATGTATTTCACAATACATTTCTCTTAACATCCCATAATCTACAACAAACCAAGACGCTAGCTAGCGAACGTTAGCCAGCTATCTAAACAGACACCAACTGATGTTGCCACTGTTTGTGTTGACAACCTCATCAGTTAGCCAGACAGCTAGCTAGCTGACCATGGTCAGCTCATGGATGCTTTATGGTGCTTAATCCTTAGCCACATTAGTTTTTCAACCTTGTCATCTAATGTAGCTAACTAGCTAGCTATAATCAGATGTGTATCTACTTGAATTGTCAAAGATCAATTCTTTGACAATTATATTATAATTATATTATAATTATATATAAATTGCACATCACACAGTGAAAGATATGCACTGTATGTGCGTTGATCAAACCCATGTTTTGTTTTTCCCATTCCACCTTTGCCTTTGGTAGTTCTGATCACAACCCAAAGGCACGTGCAATGTACCACAGGTTTTGGATGTTGTATGACAGCATAACAATATGGCAATGAGTCAGAGAAGAGAGCAAACAGCCCATATGTGTGTGATACTGATTTATATTCGCTCAACGACAGGATTTTTTTTTTTTCATCCATAGTTTTTCCATCATTTACCCAAAGGAGTAGTAGGCCTAACGTTGCACAGAATATGCATGTGTGTGTACGGCTCTTGTAGTCGGCTCTTTTTTTTTATGATTATTTAACTAGGCAAGTCGGTTAAGAACAAATTCTTATTTACAATGACGTCCTACCTACAGGGTCAGCCATAGTAGTACGGCGCCCGTGGAGCAAATTAGGGTTAAGTGTCTTGCTCAAGGACACATCAACAGGTTTTTCACCTTGTCGGCTCGGGTATTCGATCCAGCAACCTTTTTGTTACTGGCCCAATGCTCTAACCGCTAGGCTACCTCCAGCCCTAGTTGCCGCCTTATGGAGAAACTCTCACATGAGCCTGGTGGCTCCACATGACACAAGGTCATTTGAGGGGAGGCAGTCAGGTTAGCAGCAAGGCAAGCAGGCAGTCAGGACCTCACACACCACAGACACAATGGTGGTGGTTAACAGCAGGGGAATAGGGCTTTACCACCAGTTTAAATAGGTTCCTTAGAGAAGCAGTCGGTATGGTAGGCCACGTCATGGTCAGTGTATCAAATCCCTCACCGGAGCTTATCCCACACCCTAAGTACATGATTTCCCCTACCTCCTTAACTGCCTTTCTCCTTGTTTACCCCACAACTTCTCTTCTGAACTCTCTGCATTGTTGTTTTTCAAGCAGGTAGAGCTGCATTAAGGAGTGGTTTGCTGCAGGGTCTTAGCAGGGGTATGTGGGTCTCTGACCAACCACATACAGAGGGGAAAGGCTTAGATGACACCTTGACCTGGAATTACCCCACTCCGCTGATTTGCACGCATCCACTCAGTTCTGTTCTGGGCGATGCTGCTCTCTCTTCCCTGTCTAGTTTACTCAATCTGCCTCTTCATATCATAGCATCCCTAACCTGCTCCCCTGTCTCCTTTTCACTTTCTACTTCTGTCTCTCCCATCTTCTCTCCACCCACCCTAGCTCTAAACAGAAGCATTTGTCACAGTGCTAAATTGTTTAGCAGGAAATCTTGGTCATTGAACAGCAGGCTACAACACAGGTCTTTTTCTGGTTGGCACCAGGCTCTGTTGCATAGCGATTTGAATCTCCAAACCTGCTTTAACTGCAATGCCGTTATACTGTGTACTGAACCACAGACTAAAGAGAAACTTCCTGGATATAGGGAAACAAAATCAGACACTGTGATCACCATGATAACAGATTACTTAGTCACTATTATTCACAGGTTGTACTTTATAGGCTATTATATAGGATGATTGAATTTGAATTCTACTTGCATTACAGATGTCAGCTCTCAAACCCCACAGTTTTAGACCGCATTACTTACAAGTGAATTTTGCCCTCTCACTGAATATTTAATGTTCTGATATGATTGGGCAGCAGGTAGCCTAGGTAACACTTTTCCCGAAGCTGGCATTTGCAGATTCTACCTTTTACGCTTCTGAAGTTGTTGGTAATAGACACCAGTGTTCGGCAACCTTTTTCATTTGGAGTGCCAAGTTATCGTACCATTTCTACTGATCTGTGTGTCAGTTATGATTTTCATATGAAAATTTGGTGGAACAGTTATGTTCAATTTATAATAATCTTCATATCTCAAAATCAGTGTCATGTGGTTAATCAACATTTTATCTAAATGTGAAACAAATCTAAAAGTCACTTCTATTTCCAATATGTAAAAAATATCCTACATAAAACCAACAAATAAAAACATTGCAGCCCGCAAGTAGAAAATATCCTGATTTAAAAAATAATAATCCTATAAATCACATTGGCTACGCATGGCCTGTCTGCAAGGAACTTGAAACATTCTATCAACTATTAACTTGGTCCAGCCCAAAGCTCATGCTAGCAAACTTGAAATGTATAAAATATTCTGGGCCAGCCAGTGAGCCGACACAGCTGTAGGCCATTTGCACAAGGGATAAGAAGTAATCAGTTAGGCCTATTTAATGACGTTTCCACCGGATCAGAGCATTACATTCCCCCCCCCCCCCCCCTTCATGCTGAGTGGTTATCAAAAGGGAAAGATTTTTTTCAAATGGGCTACGTTGAGGAACTATTAAAACATAATTTGTTTACTTGCTGTTTGAGGCGAAGAAAAAAATTACTTTGAGAAGCACCACAGTCATGGTGAGTTAAGACAATCGGAAATCATATCATATCCCCAAATGGGCACATTTATAGGCCTACATTTGCACGCAGGCCAGGTATCCTAGGCGTACTTCTATGCGTAATCAGGTGTGTGTTCTTACTCAAGATTGACAGGAGCGCTCTAAACAAAAGACAATGATTAAATTCTGGCCCAGGTATCCTGGAAGGATATTGACCTCATCCCGTCAGTAGAGGACGCCTGGTTGTTCTTTAAAAGTGCTTTCCTCACCATCCTAAATAAGCATGCCCCTTTCAAAAAACGTAGAACTAAGAATAGATATAGCCCTTGGTTCACCCCAGACTTGACTGCACTAGACCAACAGAAAAACATCCTGTGGCGCACTGCATTAGCATCGAATAGCCCCCGCGATATGCAGCTATTCAGGGAAGTCAGGAACAAGTACACACAGTCAGTTAGAAAAGCAAAGGCCAGCTTTTTCAAACAGAAATTTGCTTCCTGTAGTACTAACTCCAAAAAGTTCTGGGACACTGTAAAGTCCATGGAGAATAAGAGCACCTCCTCCCAGTTGCCCACTGCATTGAGGCTCGGAGACACTGTTACTACCGATAAATCCACGATTATCGAAAATTTCAATAAGCATTTTGCTACAGCTGGCCATGCTTTCCACCTGGCAACCCCTACCCCGGCCAACAGCTCTGCACCCTCGGCAGCTACTTGCCCAAGCCCCCCCCGCTTCTCCTTCACCCAAATCCAGACGGCTGATGTTCTGAAAGAGCTGCTAAGTCTGGACCCCTACAAATCTGCTGGGCTAGATAATATGGACCCTCTCTTTCTGAAATTATCAGCCAAAATTGTTGCAACACCTATCACTAGCCTGTTCAACCTCTCTTTCGTATCGTCTGAGATCCCTAGAGATTGGAAAGCTGCCGCGGTCATCCCCCTCTTCAAAGGAGGAGACACTCTAGACCCAAACTGTTATAGACCAATATCCATCCTGCCCTGCCTTTCTAAAGTTTTCGAAAGCCAAGTTAACAAACAGATAACTGACCACTTCGAATCCCACCGTACCTTCTCTGCTATGCAATCTGGTTTCAGAGCTGGTCATGGGTGCACCTCAGCTACGCTCAAGGTACTGAACGATATCATAACCGCCATCGATAAAAGACAGTACTGTGCAGCCGTCTTCATCGACCTGGCCAAGGCTTTCGACTCTGTCAATCACCGCATTCTTATTGGCAGACTCAACAGCCTTGGTTTCTCAAGTGACTGCCTTGCCTGGTTCTCTAACTACTTTGCAGACAGGGTTCAGTGTGTCAAATCGGAGGGCCTATTGTCCGATCCTCTGGCAGTCTCTATGGGGGTGCCACAGGGTTCAATTCTTGGGCCAACCCTTTTCTCTATATACATCAACGATGTCGCTCTTGCTGCTGGTGACTCTCTGATCCATCTCTACGCAGATGACACCGTTCTGTATACATCTGGCCCCTCTTTGGACACTGTGTTTACTAACCTTCAAACAAGCTTCAACGCCATACAACACTCCTTCCGTGGCCTCCAACTGCTCTTAAACGCTAGTAAAACTAAGTGCATGCTTTTCTATCGAACGCTGCCAGCACCCGCCCACCGGACTATCATCACTACTCTCGACGGGTCCGAATTAGAATACGTGGACACCTACAAATACCTAGGCATCTGGTTAGACTGTAAACTCAACTTCCAGACTCACATCAACCATCTCCAATCCAAAATTAAATCCAGAATTGGCTTCCTATTTCGTAACAAAGCCTCCTTCACTCATGCTGCCAAACATGCCCTTGTAAAACTGACTATCCTACCGATCCTTGATTTCGGCGATGTCATTTACAAACTAGCCTCCAACACTCTACTTAGCAAATTGGATGTAGTCTATCACAGTGCCATCCGTTTTGTTACCAAAGCCCCATACACTACCCACCACTGCGACCTGTATGCTCTCGTTGGCTGGCCTTCATTATATATTCGTCGCCAAATCCACTGGCTCCAGGTCATCTATAAGTCATTACTAGGTAAATCCCCGCCCTATCTCAGCTCACTGGTCACTATAGCAACACCCACCCGTAGCATGCGCTCCAGCAGGTATATCTCACTGGTCACCCCCAAAGCCAACACCTCCTTTGGCCGCCATTCCTTCCAGTTCGCTGCTGCCAATGACTGGAACGAATTGCAAAAATCACTGAAGCTAGAGGTTCCTATCTCCCTCACTAACTTTAAGCGTCAGCTGTCAAAGCTGCTTATCGATCACTGCACCTGTATATAGCCCTTCTGTAAATAGCCCACACTACTACCTCATCCCCATATTTATTTTTGTTATTTTTCACAAATCTTGCACTCCAGTATCTCTATTTGCACATCATAATTTGCACATCCTTCATTCCTGTGTTAATGATGATAATCTGTAATTTGTCTCACCACTATGGTCTATTTATTGTCCTACCTCTTAACCTTACTGCATTTTGCACTACATTTTGCACTCTGTATATAGACTTTCCATTGTGTTTTTGACCATGTTTGTTTACTGTGTAACTCTGTGTTGTTTTTGTCGCACTGCTTTGCTTTGTCTTGGCCAGGTCGCAGTTGCAAATGAGAACTTGTTCTCAACTGACCTACCTGGTTAAATAAAGGTGAAATAAAAAAAAATAAATAAAAAAAATTGACAACTTGTAAATGGAATGAAATAAACCAAAACCTTTTTCTCACAAGTGTAGCCTGCGCATGTCCACTCCTACAATGACAATGGTAAGACTGTAATAATAATATATTGAATGCATTAACAGAAACTTCCGTAACCAAACATCGATTACATTTTAATTGACGTTAAATGTACTACTGCTGATACTGGTGTGCCGTCTCCGCAAAATGGATTAGTCCACTCAGTCAGGTTTGGATCAGACAGGTGTCTCCTGTGCCATATATTATTTGTATATACACTACTGTTCAAAAGTTTGGGGTCACTTAGAAATGTCCTTGTTTTGGGAAAAAAAAAAACAATTTTTTTTTGTAAATTAAAATAACATCAAATTGATCAGAAATACAGTGTAGACATTTGTTAATATTGTAAATGACTATTGTAGCTGGAAATGGCTGATTTTTAATGGAATATCTATATAGGCGTGCAGAAGCCCATTATCAGCAACCATCACTCTTGTGTTCCAATGGCACGTTGTGTTAGCTAATCCATGTTTATAATTTTAAAAGGCTAATTGATCATTAGAAAACACTTTTGCAAGTATGTTAGCACAGCTGAAAACTGTTGTGCTGATTTAAAGAAGCAATAAAACTGTTGAGACTAGTTGAGTATCTGGAGAATCAGCATTTGTGGGTTCGATTACAGGCTCAAAATGTCCAGAAACAAAACTTTCTTCTGAAACTCGTCAGTCTATTCTTGTTCTGAGAAATGAAGGATATTCCATGTGAGAAATTGCCAAGAAACTGAAGATCTCGTACAACGCTGTGTATTACTCCCTTCACAGAACAGCGCAAACTGGCTCTAACCAGAATAGAAAGAGGAGTGGGAGGCCCCGGTGCACAACTGAGCAAGATGACAAGTACATCAGAGCGAGAAACAGACGCCTCACAAGTCCTCAACTGGCATCTTCATTACATAGTACCCGCAAAACACCAGTCTCAACGTCAACAGTGAAGAGGCGACTCCGGGATGCTGGCCTTCTAGGCAGAGTTGCAAAGAAAAAGCCATATCTCAGACTGGCCAATAAAAAGAAAAGATTAAGATGGGCAAAAGAACACACACTGGACAGAGGAAGATTGGAATTGGTTTGTTCGGATCACCAAGAAGAACATTCGTGAGACACAGACCAAATGAAAAGGTGCTGGATTTTGCAACGCCATGCCATACCCTGTGGACGGTGCTTAATTGGAGCCAATTTCCTCCTAAAACAGGACAATGACCCAAAGCTCAGCTCCAAACTATGCAATAACTTTATGGAAGAAGTAGTCTGCTGGTATTCTGTTGTATAATGGAGTGGCCAGCACAGTCACTGGATATCAACCCTATTGAGCTGTTGTGGTAGCAGCTTGACCGTATGATATGTAAGAAGTGCCCATCAAGCTATTCCAACTTGTGGGAGGTGCTTCAGGAAGCATGGGGTGAAATCGCTTCAGATTACTGGAATGCCAAAGGTCTGCAAGGCTGTAATTGCTGCAAATGGAGGATTCTTTGACAAAAGCTAAGTTTGAAGGACACAATTATTATTTCAATAAAAAAATCATTATTTATAACCTTGTCTTGACTATATTTCCTATTCATTTTGCAACTCATTTCATGTATGTTTTCATGGAAAAACAAGGACATTTCTAAGTGACCCCAAACGTTTGAACGGTAGTGTATTTGCCACTGCTCAACTAACAAAATCTCGGTCGACCAACAGCCTATCGACCAGTCTACTAAATTGGGTCAGCCATGCATGTGTAGGTTATTTCCTATTATCACAGCCTCTATGGTACAGTTGATGTCGGAAGTTTACATACACCGTAGCCAAATATATTTAAACTCAGATTTTCACAATTCCTGACATTTAATCCTAGTAAAAATTCCCTGTCTTAGGTCAGTTAGGATCACCACTTTATTTTAAGAATGTGAAATGTCAAAATAAAAAAATAATTTTATTTATTTTGTCACATTCCCAGTGGGTCAGAAGTTTACATGCACTCATTTAGTAGCATTGCCTTTAAATTGTTTCACTTGGGTCAAACGTTTCAGGTAGCCTTCCACAAGCTTCCCAAAGTTGGGTAAATTTTGGCCCATTCCTCCTGACAGAACTGGTGTAACTGAGTCAGGTTTGTAGGCCTCCTTGCTCGCACACACTTTTTCAGTTCTGCCCACACATTTTCTATAGGATTGAGGTCAGGGCTTTGTGATGGCCACTCCAATACATTGACTTTGTTGTCCTTAAGCCATTTTGCCACAAGCTTGGTCATTGTCCATTTGGAATACCCATTTTGCGACCAAGCTTTAACTTCCTGACTGATGTCTTGAGATGTTGCTTCAATATAGCCACATAATTTTCCTTCCTCTTGATGCCATCTATTTTGTGAAGTGCACCAAGTCCCTCGTGCAGCAAAGCACCCCCCACAACATGATGCTGCCACCCCCATGCTTCACGGTTGGGATGGTGTTCTTCGGCTTGCAATCCTCCCCCTTTTTCCTCCAAACATAACGATGGTCATTATGGCCAAACAGTTCTATTTTTGTTTTATCACACCAGAGGACATTTCTCCAAAAAGTGCGATCTGCAAACCGTAGTCTGGCTTTTTTATGGTGGTTTTGGAGATGTGGCTTTGCTGTTGTTCTGGTATTGATTTGCACGCCAAAATAAGTTAATCTCCAGGAGACAGAACACGTCTCCTTCCTGAGCATTATGAAGGCTGCGTGGTCCCATGGTGTTTATACTTGCGTACTTTTGTTTGTACAGATGAACGTGGTACCTTCAGGCATTTGGAAATTGCTCCCAAGGATGAACCAGACTTGTGTGGGTCTAGAATTTTTTTTCAGAAGCTTCTATAGCCATGACATAATTTTCTGGAATTTTCCAAGCTGTTTAAAGGCACAGTCAACTTAGTGTATGTAAACTTCTGACCCACTGGAATTGTGATGTAGTGAATTCTAAGTGAAATAATCTGTCTGTAAACAATTGTTGGAAGAATTACTTGTGTCATGCACAAAGTAGATGTCCTAACCGACTTGCCAAAACTATAGTTTGTTAACATGAAATCTGTGGAGTGGTTGAAAAATGAGTTTTAATGACTTCAACCTAAGTCTATGTAAACTTCTGACTTCAACTGTGTATATTCCCATTGAATCATCAATGGATAATGATTCAGAAAAGTATTATGTGCTAAAAATAGCAGGCAGCTTCTAACAGTGATGTTTTAGGTGTGTGGGTGTGTATCTGACTCTGTCTTTTATGTAGGTGTAGTTAGTTCAAACCCATATGAATAAAAGGGTTGTTTCGGCATGAAGTCAACAAATGGGTTTTGTGGGTAGCTGGTATCTAGGGATACCATGGTTATTACTTAGGGACTAGACATATACGTTTCTATGAAGTAGCTTGCCAGACTGATAAAAGGCATTCAAAGGTGACACTTGTCTGTCCTCGGCTGCTCTTGTGAAGTGACACATGCTTCTGTATAATGGACTAGGCAGACTCTAGGAAACACTATGTCTCTTAACCTACTTGCTGCTATTGCTTAATGTAATGTATATTCATTTGAGATTAAATGGAGCTGTGCACGGATTATGTAATTTCCTGAATATGAAGTCTAAGTCTATAATAAAATCTCCTGCCTCAAGTGACACAACACTGATGTTCCTGCTTGGGATGTAGGCTGTCAATACTTGCAGTATCGATGACGTAATTGACTAGAAGCCTCATTTATCTAATTGTATCTTAGAAAATGGCTACTTATTTGACATGCAGTTCTGTACCATTCTCTGATATTCATACACACACCTCAGCCTGCGCAGTGCCATGGACCTAAGACATTGTTATTGTGGCGAGATTAGCCTTGCTCTTTTCTCAGTCATTCCATGTCATTTCAGCAAGCCATGTCACCCACCATCTCAGATTGTTCTGAAATCATTTCTGTAGATTAACAATTTAAAAAAAATTATTGTTGAAATTTGATCTCTGGGAAATTAAGTTAATTGATTGCACCCAAATTGGCCATTTTAATTAATAGGATTCATTTTAGTCTTCAATAAATGTAATACCTAACATGCGATTTGGACCATAATTCTTGCAAACGATGAGTAAGACATGAGGAATCCAATAGCAAAAGCTATTGGTTTTCTACCCAAAGTTGTAAAGAAAATGTTGTGATCCATTTAACCCCCTAGAGTTGACGTGCGCACCCCCCAATAAAAAATAAAAAAATCCCAGTGCAGTTTGCTCTCCTGCTCTCTCATCGCTAATGATGCGAGTGTGTTTAGTCTTCGGTCTGTGTGTAGGAGAGCGCTGTCTGCGTGCAGCCAGTTTGAGATTATTTGATTGACAATTTTGGTCGCCTAGTGATGGACGTTTGTCCAGCTTCAGAAGCGGCTTTCCTTTACAGACAAACAAAATTACCGTTTAGGTTTCGTGTCGGCATTAAAAAAGCAGTAGTGTATCCTTACAGAAAAAACATGCCGTAGCCAAGGTGCTTTCAAGCGCCTATGCTAAGCCTTCATTCTGTCACTCAAAAGTATTCCAGTGTCTGCCTGCAAGCTGAATGTCTTTGCCAGTGTTTGTGCGTGTGTAGGCTACCCCCCACTTAATTAATGCTAATTAAGGATACTATAGTTATCACATTTCAAATTGGATTTATTAACTTTTAATTCTAGTTCCACTCTGCACACACACAAGCTTGTTAGCTAGCTAGTTCTGGTCGGACGTTCAAAGACATTCAAAGTTCCTTCATAGAAGCCGCTCCTCTGTAGGTATAGTTCTGTGGGCCTAATTAAGATGTCCTAACAAATGCCCAGCACTTCAAGCAAAGCCTCTTCCTTGGCTCCTCCACCCTCTCTCGCTCTCTCCCCATCTGCAAAATTTCACGTAATGAAGTAAATTGTTTCTGTTCAGAATGAAACGATTAGAAAACTATTTTGGTTCCCACCCCTGGTTTAAATGTTAAGCAAAATTGTCAGTTAGTCACATCCCTAATTGTAATGGAAAACTACAGATTGTATGTTCATCATGGGATGGTAATAACGAGGAGTCTGGCTTTGCTGTGTCTCATCTTGTTACAATCCATAGTACTGTTGTGAATAGGATTAAGGCTTCTTGGAATAACTCCCCGGACAGGCCATCTCCGTGTGTGTGCGCGTGCGTGCACGCCGTGTGCATGTGTGATCTATGAAGAGAGAGTACTTGTTTGGCCTCACTTCCTCATCTAGACTGAGGCCATTGTTTACTCGTTTTACACAATCTGCCCACAGTGAATCCCAATTCCAAATAATATTTCCTTTCTCCAGAAGTGTACACTTGTTCACTACTTCCATCAAATCTAAAAGCATTAGATTGGTGGAGGCATGGGCTAGAGCGAGTTTCCACCATATTTTTTATTACAGTCATTCCCTTTCAAATCAGTGAAGGGCAGTGAACAAGTGTACACTTTGGGAGAAAGGAGAGATGGCCTAATTGGGACGTAGCCAGTGTCAGTTGTCTGAAGCTTGACGACTTCATGCTGATTTGATGGCCAGACATCGGTTAGGTTAGGCCATGTAGATTCATTTCATGTAGATATTGTAGTTAAAGATACTGACTATGTTGACTTTGTATGTGGTCAGATACATCGCTATCTGATGGTTTCATCTCCAGCTGTGTTGAATCTAGTCTTGAAAACCTGACCCTCGGTACAACAGGGACTGGTCTGGTTTCAATTATGGACTCTTTTGGCATAGAGGAACTACATCACTGCTGATGTCTACCTTATCTGCTTTAATAAAATACAAAATAATGTAGCAAGATGGAGTTCAGAGGTTATTTTTAATGAGTGCATTTCGCATGTGGCAACTACTACTACCTTCACTAAACTTTGCAACGTTCTGGCAGGTCTGCCTCGTGATTTGTTGTGAGTTGTCTGTCTGAAGAGCATCTACCCCTGAAATATTTTTCACTTATCGAAGTTGCCTAAAGAGTCCATCATTGAAACCAGACCCTTGTCACTGTTGAGAGATCAGTGCTGCTGGGCCTGCTGTCTTACTAAGAAATCACATGACCGGAATCTTGAAATCAGGAAGGATTCATACTACCTAGAATTTAGTTTATTTTTCAGACAGCAAACCAGCTGCTCTGTGTGTCTAGGACGTTCTGAGACATGGGGAATTATTTACTGACCATATTGATCAGTCCATAGGCCCAATGTTGCAGTTTAATGTTATGGAGTGCCAGTGGTGAGCAGATAGACACAATGTTGCAGTTGAGAAAGTTCCTTTAGAAAGTACTTTTTTTTTTTGTCTCTGGCCTACACACAATACCTCATAATGTCAAAGTGGAATTGTTTCTCAATTTAAAAAAAAAGTATTTAAAAATGAAAAGCTGACATCTCTTAAATCTAAAAAAAAGTATTCAACCCCTTTGTTATGGTAAGCCTAAATAAGTTCAGGAGTAAGTCACATAAGTTGCATGAACTCACTCTGTGTGCATTAATGGTGTTTAACATGATTTTTGAAAGTCTGCCTCGTCTGTACCCCACACATACAATTATCTGTAAGGTCCCTCAGTCGAGCAGTGAATTTCAACCACAAAGACCAGGGAGGCTTTCCAGTGCCTTGCAAAGAAGGACACCTATTGGTAGATGGTTAAAATAACTAAACAGACATTGAATATCCCTTTTGAGCATGGTGAAGTATTGAATTAAACTTGAATGGAGTATCTATACACCCAGTCACTTCCTAACTCAGTTTCTAGAGAGGAAGGAAACCGCTCAGGGATTTTGCCATGAGGCCTATGGTGACTAACCACTAAAGGATTGTGTCCCGCCCTCGGCACGCTTGAGCTAACGTGCGCTAATGTGTTTAGCATGACGTTGTAAGTAACAAGAAAATCTAACTGCACTATCCAATTTACTGTAGCTATTACAGTGAAATAATACCATGCTATTGTTTGAGGAGAGTGCACAGAAAATTGAAAATGTGTCAATAAACCAATAGGCAGATTTGATACAACATTTTGAACAGTAATGCAATGGTTTGAACAGTAATGCAATGGTTCATTGGATATGTCTAAAACTTTGCACATACACTGCTACTGGACAAAATCTAAATTGCTTCTGGACTAAGTAATATTATGTCCTTTCTCTGCATTTCAAAGATGTGACACAAAAAAACAACTTCATGTATTTTTTGTAAATACTCCACAATACTAACCTAATTTACAAAGTGAAAAGAAGGAAGTCTGTACAGAATATTTTTTTTCCCCGCAAAACATGTGTCCTGTTTGCATTAAAGTAATACTGCAAAAAATGTGGCAAAGCAATAAACCTTTTTGTCCTGAATATACAGTGTTTGGCAAATCCAATACAACAGAGTACCACTGCATATTTTCAAGTTTAGTGGTGGCTGCATCAAGTTTTTGGTTTGCTTGTAATCATTAAGGACTGGGGAGTTTTTCAGTATAAATATAAACTGAATGGAGCTAAGCACAGGCAAAATCGAGGGTGTGAATACTTATGTAAATTAGATTTGTAAACATTTCTAAACATGTTTTCACTTTGTCATTATGGGGTTTCTGTGTGTAGATGGGTGAGAAGTCAATTGAATCCATTTTGAATTCAGGCTGTAACACAACAAAATGTGGACTAAGAATACTATGAATACTTTCTTAAGGCACTGTAATTGTGTGGTCAGCCAAAGCACTGTACAATTAAATTGGGTTGTGATATCGACAGACAAAATTCATTGATCATGTGTGGTTTCTACATAATGCCCAGATAGAATTTAACATATACCCACAAGAACCACCCTGATTCACCCAGCAGGCCGGCAATGGCTACATTGTCTCTGACTCCTCTCTAAGCGTTCTCTGTCTCTCTCTTTCAGAGCCACGATGGCCACCGCACCGTACAACTACTCCTACATTTTCAAATACATCATCATAGGTAAGTGAGCCGTGAGCGAGTGTGCTGAGGGAGAGGAGTGGAGTGGAGGCCTGTGTTTGTATACTACTGTGCTGTATGTGGGTCACACAGTGGCAGCAGTTAGTACACAACTCAGTGAGATGCTACTGCTGCTCTCCCAACACAAGCCCTGGAAGAGTTCCCATCAGGAGACTAGAGACTGAAACTCCAGGCCACCCATTTTGGATGCAGTATGAGGTTATCACCTTTCAAAGTGATGATAAAAAAATAAAAATGTACTAGTAGCAGGGTAATTAATTAACAAATGCATAAATTATTGCTCTCCTTCTGTCTGGTCAATTCGAGTTTTCCCACCTGTTTGGTAACGTAAAACAGGGCAGTTAAATCACCATCTCAACGTCTCTCCAACTAGCTGTATGTTGTTTACCGTGGTGCAATGAGGCCTTAAGAGCCTCACCTTAACGTCAACACATTTCCCTTCCTTGTCAGTGTGAGCCTGTTTGAGAACAACCAAATGGCCCTGTCATGTTCTCCTCTTGTTTGCTGTCTGTTACGCAGACATTAATGTGGTCATACAACACACACACTTTACACACATCACTTTAGCTCCATGGCTAGAGCAGACATTAGTGTATAGGCCTAAACAAACACAAGATGCTCTGCTCTCCCCCATTCTACTGGAGGTAACCATACCAGCCTTCCATTGTCAAAACTCTGCAGGCCTGTTCAAAAAAAAAATATATATTTAAAGATATGACCATACGAAATGATGTCTGCAAAAAAAAAAAAAAATATCCATCTTGTATGTTATGTTGAGATTGAACATGGATCCGAACACCTTTCTCACCTTCTCTCTATCTTTCCACAGGGGACATGGGGGTAGGGAAGTCGTGTTTGCTTCACCAGTTCACAGAGAAGAAATGTAAGTACATCCCCGGCTCCCTGCTGATTCCAGACAGACGCAACCCTACCTCTCAAATCTACTCTAAATCCCCTCTGATACATTCAGCCTCACATGCTGACTAGACCGGGCACGAGCGTGCGTGTTGATTGTGTCCAGACGCGATCAAGACATGCATGATGAAATATCAAAGCGAACACTGAACCAACTACATTAATTTGGGGACCGGTCGAATCACATTAAACATTCATGGCCATTTAGCTAGCTAGCGGTCTGTTGCTAGCTAATTTGTCCTGCGATACTAACATTGGGTTGTTATTTTACCTGAAGTGCACAAGGTCTTTTTTTCCCCCTGGATCTTTGGGTCACATAAATGGTGTGTTCTCTACTCTGATAATTAATCCACTGATAAAAGGGGAAAGTTAGTTTCTAGTAATCTCTTTGTCAGGGTTCTTGTTCTTTGGACTTTATATGGCGGTTGGCAACCAACTTTAAGGTGTGTTACCACCAACAACTGGACTGGAGTGTGGACCTCAGTTCATCTTTCAATCACCCACGTGGCTATATGCTCAGTCACACAAATGGCCCATAGACGTGGCTCTGAACGAACAGGCTGCTGTTTTGTGAGTGCTGAATGTCAGCTTTGAAGGCTTCCTCCCTGCCGCTGGTTAACATTAAAACGCAGGTGGTAAAAACCAACTGGCAGTCTGATCTGCCAGTCTGAAATGTATACTTAACCACCTTCTCTGTACACGATCAAGAGTGCACCTTATTTTTCTGTGTGGTTGGATGTGCCTGTGTGTCAGACTGTATGTGTCGAAAGATGTATATGGATTCTCTTAATACTTTCAGTTAGTGCTAGCTGTGTCACTGGAAGGCTGTTCTGTATGGTAGTTCAGAGCGAGAGAAGGAGAGCGAGATTGAGCACGGGAAAGGAGTGAGTGTACTTACAGTAAAGCTGGGTGTACACTACAAGCTTCTGGCCCCGATTTAAGCTGTCCCAGACAAGTTTTTTAGACCGGAGACAAAATCCCCATGTCGTTGCCAACTCAAGACGCGTGGCTGTCACTGGCGTCCGTTTAATTTTGAGGGCTACCGATCCCGTAACTTGAGTAGTCCTAGACGTCCATATATTTTAAAACCATGTCTGATTTCATCAGCACAATCGACAATGCTCTTTTTAAAATGTATTGTCACATATACACCGGATATGTACAGTGAAATGTGTTGTTTTTACAGGGTCAGCCATAATAGTACTAAATTAGGGTTAAGTGCCTTGCTCAAGGGCACATCAACAGATTATTCACCTTGTCTGCTCGGGTATTCAAACCAGCGACCTTTCAATTACCACTAGGCTACCTGCCACCCTACACCCTAACTTCTTGTACTGTGAGATGTGCAATGAACATTTGAGTGGTGACCAGCAATAGCCAATGAGAGTTCGCCAGAGATCTCCCAGAATGTGACTACTGCTAGTATCCAAGCCAGTGTCAAATCGTTACACCTGATGTTCATGAGCAATGTTATTTAATTCAAAATGTTGGCAATATTTCAACTCTGTATGGCAAACGTGAGTATCTGACAAACGTTTGAGGCTGCATTGAGGCACAGCTCATTCTAGCTACGTTAAGTAAAATCACATCATTGTTATGGAGAATCGTTACGACCAAGAGAAGAATCTTGTAGTGTGTGACCCTTCGTCTGCGCCACATTGTTGGGTGCGCACTACAAGTTCGGCAAGACAAAAAACTACAGGAAAGATGGTGGTTTAATGTGAGAGGCTCAGCGATGTTAGGATTTTGAAAGTTGTGTAGTGTACACCCGGCATAAGTGGAGTAGAGAGAAAGAAAGCAAGATGAGGCAAGCTGAGGAAGTGTTAGGTCTACTGAGTCAGTCTTGCATGATGGGAGATGTAGTTCAGTTCATTCCATTGGGTCTCCTCATGACTCTTGATAAAGAAATTAGATTTAATTAATTTCACTGCTATGTTTGATTTCTGGATGTTTTAGGGAAACCTCCTTGGATTCCTCCTTGCCTAGCCTAACGACCAGTGCCTTACCCCCCCCCCCCCCCCCCCCCCCCCCATCTCTCTCTCCTCCAGTCATGGCAGACTGCCCCCATACGATCGGAGTGGAGTTTGGCACAAGGATAATCGAGGTGAGCGGCCAGAAGATCAAGCTGCAGATCTGGGACACGGCGGGCCAGGAGCGCTTCAGGGCTGTCACACGTAGTTACTACAGGGGGGCCGCCGGTGCACTCATGGTCTACGACATCACCAGGTACACACACACACACACACAGACAGATGTGCCCGAACATTGAAGCTCCAGGTAGAAGCTGCCTGTAGGTTCAGATCTAGGGTCAGATGATCCTAACCTAAACCATTAGGTTGAGAAACACACAACTGACCTCAGATAAGCATCTAGGGTCAACTTCATCCTACTCTTCTTGGCCCCCTCAGCCTGTTCTACAATACACAACCCACCCATTACCTGACTAATTAGATTACCTGTCTTGGATTAAAGTATGTCTGTGTCTGTAGGCCTATATGTGAGTAGGAGAGGAAAAGAGGAAGATAACATGGTGTCTGCATCCTGTTGCCCTTGCTCTTTCCCCCACTAATTTTAGTGCTGCATGTTGACACCCGTGCCTCAGACTAAGAACTAATGTCAGAACTGAAGAAGAGTCGGTAAGCGATATCAGGATGTCTTTTCTATTAGTGAAAGGCTTTAGATATAGGCCCACAGACATGTCGCCATGTGTCACCGCCGCGCCTTTAATCCCACTTAGGATGTCGCCATGGTAACTAATGTCCTCCTCCGTGTGTGTGTGTGTGTGTGTGTGTGTGCCACAGGAGAAGCACATACAACCACCTCAGCAGCTGGCTGACTGACGCCAGAAACCTCACCAACCCCAATACTGTAAGTATGGTTTCACACTACTCCTCTGGCTGCCTGTCTGACTCTAAGACACTGTCTGGTTGGATGTCTAATTGTATTGCCAAGGCTACTGTCTGTCTTTTCTACTGATTTAGAATTTTCTCGCTGTCGCTCTCTCATCCTGTCTCTCTCTCATCCTGTGCTGTATTCCACTGCTGTTTGGTTGATGTCCTAGAGCCCTGTCCATCTTTAAATTGGATTTTGACTAAAATGATGGCCAACTCTATACAAAGGCAACATCCTAAACTCACTCAGACAGTCAGCTAGTTTGTACTCAGACAACTGAGCCTCATGTTGGAACATGATCCATGACTAGTGCCCAGTTGCATTGGAAATATTCATATCAGGATCTTACATGGGGTGTAGCTGATACAGTATGTGTTGCTGAATCCATTTCTCACACCGATACTAAGTTATAAGAGCTCTCTTTCTAAGACACTGGGTGAAGTGAGCAAGCTGTCTCCTATGTCGTTTTCTGTGAGAGGGTAATGAGGATGTGAGGCTGCTACTGTTAATGTGTTTGGTGCCTGGAGGACTGACTGATTCGGTCTGTCCTCCCCCAGGTGATCATTCTCATAGGTAACAAAGCAGACCTGGAAGCCCAGAGGGATGTCACGTATGAGGAGGCCAAGCAGTTCGCTGAGGAGAACGGTGAGACCAGAACACTCTGACTCGATGAGAGCGGGAGGAATTGAGAGAGATGGAAGATGAGTAAATCTCACCTCAATCTCTCTATCCCTCCCTATGGAGTTGACTATAATGTCGCCACACTCTCACTTGGGCTGGGATTCAGCCCGATTTGTGATTGTGGACAACACAGCTTTTAAAGGGAATGTTAGCGCTGCAGATGCCTGCTCAATTAGAAATTACCTTTAAATGTCAATTGCACTGTAATGCGGAACTACCACAGATCAGAAAGAATCTTGGCCTTGGTGATTGGAAGGAGAGCAAGAGAGGGGTGTGAGGAAGAACATACTCCTCCAGATAGGTGGAGAGATCAAAAGTAGCAACTCGCCTATGATAGAGGGAGAAAGAGAGAGGAGTGAATGGCACATGCATTCAAGCACTGAGGGAGTGTCCTAATGTCTTTTGCACGTTCATAGAGAGAGTGAGTGAGCGATAAGTATTGTTATGAGTGAGGAGGGCGGTTGGAGGACTGTATTTTTCTTCTGCGGTAGTCTGACTCCATTCCTTGTGTTACAGGTCTCTTATTCCTGGAAGCCAGCGCAAAAACGTAAGTTAACTGACCTCTGTACATTCTGCCTGCTTTTACCTCAGACATTTTCAATGGTCTGAAATGTGCTGAAACGCTACGATGTGTTCCTAACCGTGTGTGACTGACTGTGGGTGTCCTCTCCCCAGGGGTGAGAACGTGGAGGATGCCTTTCTGGAGGCGGCTAAGAAGATCTACCAGAACATCCAGGATGGCAGTCTGGACCTGAACGCTGCAGAGTCAGGTGTCCAACACAAGCCCTCCGCCCCCCAGGGAGGCCCGCTATCCAACGAACCACAGCCCCAGCGGGAAGGCTGCGGCTGCTAATGACCAACGCCTCTCTTTCTGTTCTTCTCCACCCCCCCTCTCTCTCTTCTCATCCTCCCTCCATCACCCCCACCCCACTCCACTGGGGCTGCATGAGTGTGGGGCACGGGTGGAGGGAGGGAACAAGGTATGGGTTGGTCTGGGTTGTGTAATAGTGTACGTCCCTCTGCCTCCCTCGCTCTAGTAATCTCTCACTCCTCTTCCTTTCCAGTCTGGGCATCCTCCTCCACCTTTTCACTTGGTCGTCTTCTTCACTTCTTTCTCTCGTTCCTTCTCCTCCTCTGCACCATTCAGTCCAGCTCATCTGCCATGGGATTCCAGTTCCACACACATTTACATATATATAAAAACATGGATTACTGACACATAGATGGGTTTTTAACGTTTCCTTTTATAACTTCTACTATATTACCAATCAAGTCTCATCTACCACATCCGAAACCAACCAAGCCTGCATAGTATAACCTCCACTGACGTTGAATTAACCCGACACTCTCCACATCTCTCCTGCATGATATAATGATCTAGGACTATTTTAATTTAACATGTGTATGATTAACATTTTCTCTCGATGGCTTGGGCCGGTGGAGGAGATGGTTAGTGAAAGCAATGATGTAATGTATGACGTGGCCCGCTACTGATCACACATAGCGGTACTGTGCGAGGTGTGTGTGTGCGTGTATTTGGTCCAGTTGTTGAACCTGGTCTAGAACCAGTTTCTACTCTCTAGCCAAAGTTCCCCCCTGGTCTTTATGGTAAAGCTCTGATACTAGGCAGAGATGGAATCCCTCTAATGGTGTCCTACAGGTCACCTCAGAGTGGCAACACTAGTGTAGTAGAGAGACACTTTAAAGCCCAAGACACCTGGAATTCCCCAGAAACGCCTCTACCTACTTGTCTTTCTCCCTAGATGACGTCACAGGAAAGGCTCTGGGTATTTTCCTGCCAGTACAGTGTGTGTGTGTGTGCGCGCAGGGGAAGGGGAAGGGATTTCTTTGACTAAGTTAATGACACTTAAGAAAACAAAACATTATAGGAAGGATTCCTTCAGATCATCCGTTTCATTGCACCAACTTCCTCCTCTTCCCCCCCGACCATATCAATAGATTCTGTCTATCCTTACCAGCATTTTCTTTGTTGTCGTTTGTTGCCTTATTGTTATGGTTAATATTATTACTGTTTAATCTTTTCTTTGCCGCGCTTGCGCTACATACTGCTGTTGGACTACAGACTTCTGTCAAATAAACAAACTGTTTTACAATATGGTGATATTTTTGTGGCGAACATGATAACTGGTGAAACACAGGGGTGCTGGTGAAAAGGGAGAAGTTGCTGGGTAAAAAAAAAAAAAAAAAGTTAAATTGGGGCTGTTTCTTAGTGTGTAACCTGTAAAGGTGTGAAATGGAAATGTTTTTATTTGCATATCCAACTACCCCTAAGACACCCTTGGTGAGTGGTGTCACGGCCAGGGATCAGCGGCCCTGGAGCAATTGGGGTTAAGTGCCTTGCTCAAGGGCAGATCAACTTTTTTTTCACCTAGTCGGCTCAGGGATTTGAACTAGCAGCCTTTCGGTTACTGGCCCAACACTCTAACCGCTAGGCTATCTCCTGCGATCAGCTTACCCTACTCCAGTCCTTACCTTAATTATTATGAAGGTGAGTAGTTCAAACCGACCCCAGATCAACGCTAAGGGGCATCTTAACCCTACACCTGTGGTCCCTCGCCCCAGCCCACCCCGTAGGCTCGTATAATAACCAAGCAACATGCCCCACCAAAATGGCACCAAATGGGAAAAGTTTGTCCGAATTTTTTTCAAGCTCAATATCTGTACCATAAGAATAATTTGGCTGTATATATTGCTTGTATATCTGTTGGTGACCATGCTATTTGGAGGATAGGCAAGTCCAGAGATTGACGATAAACATGCTGGCTTCGTAGAGATCTGTACAGTTGTTTGTGGGGTGCTTGTATTTCATGCTTGGGAATTCTGTAACATAGGCCTGGATTTCATCAGATCAAGCCTTAACCAGTGATACGCATGGCTGATGTTTTGGAGCTGTCAAATGGGTGAGCAGCTGCTCTTGATCATTGTCATGAAGCCACACCCATCCCACTCGCTTTAGAAGTTCAGAATGAAAACGTGTTGGCTGTAAAGAAATTGAAATGATTTCTATCAGCCTGACATCTCACATTCCAGTGTATGAACTTGTAAACAAGCTGCACCTGCTTTATCGTAATGCAACGCCGTGCAGCCAATGGCAATGCCTGCTTCCGTTAACTCAGATGCAGATATTGGCTAAAGCGGATTTGATTGAAGCGAGCCCATAGTTTATGAATAAATGTTTATCCTCAGTCTCTGGGTAGAGGAAGTGTACAAACTAGTACTTTGTTGATTCCACTCAACTCCTGTTTGTAGGAGGTAGAGTGGAGAATGCCTTTTCTTTTTTTTTTTGTTCCTCCATGTTGTGTTTCTTAGGCACCATGTAATGTTTTTAATGAAATTGGAGGAAACCAGAACTGTGATGACCAAAGTATGAAAAATAACTGTTGCTTCTACATTAAAAGTTACTGGTCCCCTGCCCCATGTCAAACACTTGGATTCAGGAGGTGGGATTTTTAAGGGGATAGGGTGACATCACCCTAACTCATTTTAATGCACCAATGGTAACATGCGTTGCTGTCTTAATTTTGGGGTGTGGGAATTGGTTGGTGGGAGGGTCAAGAGAGTTGCCCACTTTGTTCTGTCCTCACGTTAGAGTACATATGTATACATTTGGAAGGAGCCGTGCTAACATTTAAATGCATTCTTGCGTGTATATGATTTTAAAATGTTGACATTTTGATTTTAACAATGACAAAATGCTCTAGCCAGAAAATACATCATACATAACCTGTTGTACTGCTTGTGTCATTCTTGTCACATATGTCCACCAATATTGCTCATGTAAAAATGCAAAGTAAGAACAGAGGCAATTGATGGGTTTCAAGTAGCAAAATTGCTTTGCATTTTAATGCACCAAGGTTACAGGGAGAAACACATGAAAAGAGAGAATGTATTTACAAAGGAGAGTTAAGTCTACAAAAGGGTGAGGCGGCTCGGATATAAAACATGTAAGTAGTGGCATGATTTCTATGGAGGGTGGAATAAAAAAAATACATGAACAATGAGTCAACATTGAACAGTACCATGTTGAAAGGCAGCTTGTGGTTGATTTGTCCTCAGGCATCGCAGTCAGACAGGGCAAGGGTGTGGGGAAACAGCACAAACTAATACTGAAAACAAATGCATTATTTAAACGAGAGAAGTAGAAAAAAACAAAGGAACATCTTAGTCACCCCCTGACTACACAGTGGCATTTCATTGGTTTGGTAAGTAATAACTCTCCTATAATCAACTGGTCCTTTCTCATAAGACAAAGCAAGTGATAAGTGTCCTCCATACATTAAAACATGATGGCCATCCAACTACAGAAGGCTTTTGTGAGGTTCGCAAGTGGTGTGCATTGAGTGTAATTAAATGGTCAAGAGGACAAGTTGGAAACAACATTCAGATCCATTGGGAGTTTCCTGGTCCCTCTCCAGTACATCCTGGAGACAGTGTTCAGTATAGAATATGACAGTGTGATGGGCCTGAATAAGAGTATTTAAGGCCATATTGCTCTGTTTTAGTTTGGCTTTGGGGAATTACATTGATAGTGTTTTTAAGGCACTCTTTATTCAGATCTTGTGCACAGAAGCAAAATGTTACCAGGTAGGTTTTCCCCTCTCACTTTGCACTTCTTTCTTCTACGGCACAGTGCTGCAATATTGCTACTAGCATCCATTCAAACTCAATATCTTCACCATTCATATCATCACACCACAGAGATCTGCCAGGAAGGGTGATGCAGCAAGCTGAGGGGAAAAATGTAGGTGAGGTGGCTACCAAAATGAATTGGAGAGACAATGTGCACTTCCAGACACACCCCATTGTTTCTGGATGGAAACAAGACGTGTGTACGCTTTGGCTGTTTCAGTCTCCACAGAGCTGGAAGGCATCCTTAGACATGAGGCCTTAAGTTTGTGGCACATTGGCAACTCTGCCAAATGTAAAACACTGCCAGTAAAGGTAAAATAATGTGATATGCTTTTTGTCTATAGTGTCATAATTAAACATAAAAGACACGATCATATAGAAAATGATTGATGAAAAGGTGACGTGATGCACAATTGGGCCCTGGCCTCTGGTTAAGGCCAAATTGAACTTGCATTTATAGTTAAGGCTTTCAGACAAAACACATGAGGGAAAACCTCATCGAACATCTGAATAAGGTTCCTTTGATTCTGAGCATAGTAACCACAGTCTTTAGTGTTTGAAGTGTCCTCCGACATCCTGTACGGCTGCATAAAGTCTATTTCTCCGAGGTGTGCATCATGCTCAAACTGTCCTGTGGCACTGTAGCATACCCTGCCCTCCACCTCAACGTGATTTCAGCATGACCACAGTCGAGGAGACACGACCGTGGAACATTACATGCAGTGAGACAGAGGGGGAGGTTAGGTTCAGCTTTTTCTTCCAGTAAGTGTGGCCTCCTCTCCGCTACCTCTGAACGATGTCACTGATCTCTTTGACAGACGAGAGCAGCTTGCTGAAGTCCTGCTGTGCTCCGCTGGCACCCCCGGTGGCAGCAGGACAGATCTGCAGCTCACGCAGGCTGCTCTCCAGCTTGTTGATGGCCTCGCGGAAGGCAAACTTGTTCCTCATCTGCTGGATGGACTCCACGTAGCTCACGCAATACTTGGACAGGTTCTTGCCTGCCTCCAGCACGGCGCTGTGGCTACCAGTCTGCTCAGAATTGCGTCCGATGGCGGCGCGCAGCAGCTCCGTGCCCTCCAGGACCATCTCCCTGGTGATGGCCGAGTTGGGCTGGCGCTCTGGGGGCGCACGCATCTTCCTCAGGGAGCGGCGGGTGTTCATGAGGGGGATGAAGGCTGTGGGAGAGGTCTGGTCTCCTGGGGAGGTGAGGGAGGAGAAGCCCAGGGGGCTGGAGGTGGAGCCAGACACTGAGGAAGAGGAGGTCTTTGACGGCTGTGGTTTAGAGGAGGTGCCGAGGCTGAGTTTCTTGTGGCCCTCCAGGGGAGCGCGAGCTTGGTCACTGGGGCTGGATGGGTGGTGGGAGTCTGAGGCCTTGGCTTTGGTGTCTGTGGGGGAGGGGAGCTCCTGAGTGGGGCTGCGGGAGATCTTGCCCGACTTGGCGCTGGAGGGCGGGGGTGGAGGGGGAGCAGGCTTGGGCTTCTGGAGCTTGCCTCTCTCCCTGGGGACGGAGGAGTCCATGTTGTGTTTGTGGCGGCGGGCCCTGCACTCGTCCCCAGCTGCCCCCAGAGCTGGAAACACGTTTGGCTTGAGCAGCTCGGCCTGCAGGGCGCTGGTCTTGGAGCTGTCCAGCCCCTGCCCTGGAAGCCTCCTACCAAGCTTGGGCGTCAGGGTCTGGGGGCTGGACTCAGTGTCCTTAAACACCTCATCCGACAGGTCCTCTGTCTTCTTGGGCAGGCGGGGTGGGGGGGTGAGGGTGCCCATGCGAGGGATGCTGATCTCTGGCTTCTCGTTGGCCCTCTTGCGGGGGAGGGCGGGCTTGCCCCCGAAGGTGCCCGAGTCAAAGTGGCCTTTGTGTAGGTCGCGGGGCAGCGTGAGGGACTTCCACTCAGTGCGATCCGAGCCTGGGGGCATGCTGGAGGCCGAGGAGGAGCGCAGGAAACGTTTTGAGTTAGACACTATATCCTCCTCACTGGGTGGAGTGGTGGCAGTCTTACTCCCTACACTGGGCACCACCGGCGTACACTTCTTCCTGGCATGATGCGGGGGGAACAGGGGGCCCGGGTAGGCTGGCGCCCCGTTGGTAATACCCCCTGCCCCGTTATTGTTAGCACCCAGAAACTTGTTGGGGTCGTTGGTATGTGTGTCACTGAAAGAGCCGTTGTTAAAGTCGTTGTCTCGGTGGTCGGGCGCCAGCCCCCGTCTCTCCGGGTGTCCGTCCATCTCCCTGAAAGAGCTGCTGCGTTTGGGCGGGGCGGGCGCAGTCTTCTTCTTCTTCTTTATGAGGTTGAAGAGGCTGTTGCGGGACTTGTCCTTGTCTTTGGGCAGGAGGCGGTCGTCCTCGTTCAGGTTGCTGTCCAGGAATGGACGCTCTTTCCTGGGGAGCATGGGGGACACGGCCACCTCCGGCTCCACGGCGTCTGTGTGAACACACAGACATGCCAATCATCAGTTGTTTGAACAACACCCAACACAGCAAAATCATTGGAAAACACTGTAGTATGAAAAATATTGTAGATCTTTTGGCATTTGTTAAATATGAGAAGAGGGGTACATTAGGTGAGTCTCACCAGGGCTGTCTCCATCTCGGTCCACGTTCCTACGAAGAGTCCTGGTCTTGGTGGGCAGTTGTGGAGCCTGCTGGATGGGGCCCAGCATCACCTTCTTCCCTTTCTTGCCCAGCTCCTTCTCCACCTCTGTCACATGACAAACACACACAGACAGACACACACCAGCATCAGTGTATTAACCTACTTCTTATTCTTATAACCCCTAAGCACCTGGAAAACAGATGGCAAATTAACTCTTCTAAACAAAGAGTTCTGACCCAAATCTTGTCTGGAAGTGCTCTAGCACACAACCTTTAGATAATACCTAAAATGTAAGAGTTATAGTTGTCTTAAATTCAGCTATAACGTGTGTAATTGTGACATGATACAGATGTTCTCACCGTCAGAGATGCTGGACTCCTGAAACATGGTCTCAAAGGCCTGGTGGGTCTCAGCAAAGGAGGGCCGCTCCGCAGGGTTCCACTTCCAGCCTGGGAGAGGACAGGAAATTAGGTTTGGTACCAGTCAATGTGTCTAGTTATTTCACATTCAGGGATTTTTCAATATTGTTTCAACTATACTGAACAAAAAATATAAAACGCAACACTCAACGATTTCAAAAATGTTACATGGATGTATAAGGAAAGGCCCTACTTTATGCATTTCACATGACTGGCAATACAGATATGCATCTGTTGGTTACAGATACCTTAAAAAAAAGGTAGGGGCGTGGATCAGAAAACCAGTCAGTATCTGATGTGACCACCATTTGCCTAATGCAGTGCGACATCTCCTTCGCATAGAGTTGATCAGGCTGTTGATTGTGGCCTGTGGAATGTTGTCCCACTCCTCTTCAATGGCTGTGCGGGAACTGGAAATTTGCGGGAACTGGAAACTTGCTCAATGACAATGTCTGGTGAGGATGCAGGGCATGGAATAACTGAAACATTTTCAGCTTCCAGGAATTGTGTACATGGGGCCGTGCATTATCATACTGAAACATGAGGTGATTGCAGCGGATGAATGGCACGACAATGGGCCTCAGGATCTCATCAAGGTATCTCTGTGCATTCAAATTGCCATCGATAAAATGCAATTGGATTCGTTGCCTGTAGTTTATGCCTGCCCATACCATAACCACATCACCACCATGGGGCACTCTGTTCACAACGTTGACATCAGCAAACCACTGCCCCACACAACGCCATACATATGGTCTGTGGTTGAGAGGCCGGTTGGACGTACTGCCAAATTCTCTAAAATGATGTTGGAGGTGGTTTATGGTAGAAAAATTTACATTCAGTTCTCTGGCAACAGCCCTGGTGGACATTTCTACAGTCAGCATGCTCCCTCAAAAATGGACACAAATGTGAGTGCACATTTTAGAGTGACCTTTTATTGTCCCCAGCACAAGGTTCACCTGTGTAATGATCATGCTGTTTAATCAGCCTCTTGATATGCCACACCGGTCAGGTGGATGGATTATCTTGGCAAAGGAGAACTGCTCAATAACAGGGATGGAAACAAATTTGAGAGAAATAAGCTTTGCGTGTATGGAACATTTCTGGGATATTTTATTTCAGCTCATGAAACATGGTATCAACACTTTACATGTTGCGTTCATATTTCTGTTCAGTATGGTTTGTCTGTGTAGACAATACACAAGCAAAACATGATGAAGGTAGTCAGACAATTATTTAGAAATGACAGGATAAAGCCAGGCTGTGCCATTTAGCCATAGACAGATGTGTACTCACAGGCCCTCATGAGCTGGTAGACCTTCTCTGGGCAGCCCTCCGGCCGGTCCATGCGGTAGTCCTTCTCTAGGAGCTCATACACCTGGGACAGGTCTATACCAGGGTACGGAGACATCCCATAGGTGGCGATCTCCCACAGCAACACTCCAAACGCTGGGAGTTTAGGATAACAAAGTACAGAGATTAGTCTATTTGCATGATAAAACAGGACTATATTCATGACATTGTAATCATAATGATACAAGTCATTCTAAATATCAGAAATACATTTGTCATTGAGTTAACCGTGTCATCTTCAAACTCACCCCAGACGTCAGATTTGATGGAGAACTTGTTGTAGGCCAGGCTCTCTGGGGCGGTCCACTTGATGGGGAACTTGGCCCCAGCGTGGGCCGTGTATGTGTCCCCCGTCATTAGCCTGCTCAGCCCAAAGTCTGCCACCTTCACCAGGTGGTTCTCCCCCACCAGACAGTTACGGGCCGCCAGGTCCCTGGAGCGAAGACAGAGGAGCATGGTGTCAAAGGCAGTGCTATGTATTTCTTTTCACTTATATTCACTTATTATTTCACTTATAATTCACTATATCACAATTCCAGTGGGTCAGAAGTTTACATACACTAAGTTGACTGTGCCTTTAAACAGCTTGGAAAATTCCAGAAAATGATGTCATGGCTTTAGAAGCTTCTGATCATACCGCTCAGGAAGGAGACGCGTTCTGTCTCCTAGAGATTAACATACTTTGGTGCGAAAAGTGCAAATAAATCCCAGAAAAACAGCAAAGGACCTTGTGAAGATGCTGGAGGAAACAGGTATGCGTCTATATCCACAGTAAATGAGTAAATATCAGCCTATCAACATAACCTGATAGGCTGCTCAGCAAGGAAGAAGCCACTGCTCCAAAACCGCCATAAAAAAGCCAAACTACGGTTTGCAACTGCACATGGGGAGAAAGATTGTACTTTTTGGAGAAATGTCCTCTGGTCTGATGAAACAAAAATAGAACTGTTTGGCCATAATGAACATCGTTATGTTTGGAGGAAAAAGGGGGAAGCTTGCAAGCCGAAGAACACCATCCCAACCGTGAAGCACGGGGGTGGCAGCATCATATTGTGGGGGTGCTTTGCTGCAGGAGGGACTGGTGCACGTCACAAAATAAATGGCATCATGAGGAAGGAAAATTATGTGGATATATTGATGCAACATCTCAGTCAGGAAGTTAAAGCTTGGTCGCAAATGGGTCTTCCAAAAGGACATTGACCCCAAGCATACTTCCAAAGTTGTGGCAAAATGGCTTAAGGACAACAAAGTCAAGGTATTGGCCTCAATCCTATAGAAAATGTGTGGGCAGAACTGAAAAAGCGTGTGCGAGCAAGGAGGCCTACAAACCTGACTCAGTTACACCAGTTCTGTCAGGAGGAATGGGCCAAAATTCACCCAACCTATTGTGGGAAGCTTGTGGAAGGCTACCTGAAACGTTTGACCCAAGTTAAACAATTTAAAGGCAATGCTACCAAATACTAATTGAGTGTATGTAAACTTCTGACCCACTGGGAATGTGATAAAGAAATAAAATTAAAAGACCACAACTATTATTCTGACATTTCACATTCTTAAAATAAAGTGGTGATCCTAACTGACCTAAAACAGGGAATTTTACTAGGATTAAATGTCAGGAATTGTGGAAAAACAGAGTTTAAATGTATTTGGCTAAGCTGTATGTAAACTTCCGACTTCAACTGTATGTCCTAAAGTGTTGGCTGTTGTGTGTACACTTGAGGAAAAAGCTGAGTCTCAACAAGCTTGACAATTAAATGCAAATTGGGGAATCGACGAGAGGACATAAATCATATCTTCTAGGCCATCGTAAAACATGCTGGGGCAAAGTCAATCTCACAACAACAGCGGACATATGATATCTATGTCTGGGGGAGAGGAGGACAATTTCTCTGTCTGGGGAGTGGAGGACAATATCTCTGTCTGGGGGAGTGGAGGACAATATCTCTGTCTGGGGGAGTGGAGGACAATATCTCTGTCTGGGGGAGAGGAGGACAATTTCTCTGTCTGGGGAGTGGAGGACAATATCTCTGTCTGGGGGAGTGGAGGACAATATCTCTGTCTGGGGAGTGGAGGACAATTGATGGACAAGAGTGAGGGGCAGGAGAGGTTAGTGAAAGGTAAGAAATGGGAAGAGAGAGAGAGTGTTATGTCTCACCTGTGGATGAAGTTCTTCCTCTCCAGGTACTCCATGGCAGAGGAGATCTGCGTGGCCATGTAGAGCAGCACCACAGCGTTCACCTCCTCCCTGTTACACTCCCTCAGGTAGTCCAGCAGGTTGCCATGAGTCATGAACTCTGTGATGATGTAGAACGGGGGCTCCCGTGTGCACACACCTGGCAGAGAGAGAGAGAGAGAGGCAGAGTTAGTTACAGCACTGACATTGGCAGTACAGTGTGACATTTCAGGAAGAGACACGATTAAGACTGAGGATGCATCCTAAATGGCACCCTATTCTATATATAGTGCACTACTTTTGACCAGAGCCCAATGGGCCCTGGTGAAAAGTAGTGCCTGAGACATAATCCAGTAACTCACCCAGTAGCTGTACCAGGTTGGGGTGTTTGATCTCCTTCATGACAGCAGCCTCCTTGAGGAATTCCTCCACCTCCATGGTGTCCTCCTGAGTGGGTGAGAACAGGGCCAGAGGGTCAACCACACACATCAGGTGAAAATGTAGCTAACTGTTTGAATGCATCTACAGTACCTTCATAGCCCTTGACTTAATTCCACATTTTGTTGTGTTACAGCCTGAATTAAAAATGTATTAAATGTACCTGAGTACCCCTGAGTCAACACCTTTGGCAGCGATTACAGCCGTGTCTTTCTGGGTTTCTAAGAGCTTTGCACACCAGTACTGTACAATATTTTTGCACATTATTGTTAAAACAATTCTTCAAGCTTTGTCAAATTGGTTGCTTATCATTACTAGACACGCATTTTCAGATCTTGCCATAGGTTTTCAAGTAGATTCAAGTCAAAACTTGAAGTAGGCCACTCAGGAAGATTTCTTGGTAAGCAACTCCAGTGTATACAGTTGAAGTCAGAAGTTTAAATCCACCTTAGCCAAATACATTTAAACTCAGTTTTTCACAATTCCTGATGTTTAATCCTAGTAAATATTCCCTGTCTTAGGTCAGTTAGGATCACCACTTTATTTTAAGAATGTGAAATGTCAGAATAATAGTAGAGAGAATTATTTCAGCTTTTATTTCTTTCATCACATTCCCAGTGGGTCAGAAGTTTACATACACCCAATTAGTATTTGGTAGCATTGCCTTTAAATTGTTTAACTTGGGTCAAACGTTTCGGGTAGCCTTCCACAAGCTTCCCACAATAAGTTGGGTGAATTTTGGCCCATTACTCCTGACAGAACTGGAGTAACTGAGTCAGGTTTGTAGGCCTCCTTACTCGCACACGCTTTTTCAGTTCTGTCCACAAATTTTCCTGACCGATGTCTTGAGATGTTGCTTCAATATAGCCACAGAATTTTCCTTCCTAATGATGCCATCTGTTTTGTGAAGTGCACCAGTCCTCCTGCAGCAAAACACCCCCACAACATGATGCTGCCACTCCTGTGCATCATGGTTGGGGTTTAGGTTATTGTCCTGCTGAAAGGTAAATTCATCTCCCTGTGTCTGGTGGAAAGCAGACTGAACCAGGTTTTCCTCTACGATTCTGCCTGTGCTTAGCTCTATTCTGCTCTACTCCACATTCCTTAATGATTACAAACAAACCCATAACATGATACAGCCACCACTATGCTTGAATATATGCAGAGTGGTACTCTGTACTGTGTTGTATTGGATTTGCCCCAAACATAACACTTTATAGTCAGGAGCATGCATGCTTTGGAATATGTTTATTCTGCAAAGGCGTCCTTTTTTTACTCTGTCAATTAGGTTAGTATTGTGGAATTACTACAATGTTGTTAACCCATCCTCAGTTTTCTCCTATCACAGCCATTAAACTCTAACTGTTTTAAAGTCCCCATTGGCCTCATGTTGAAATCCCTGAGCAGCTTCCTTCCTCTCTGGTAACTGAGTTAGGAAGGACACCTGTATATTTGTAGTGACTGGGTGTATTGATACACCATCCAAAGTGTAATTAATAACTTCACCATGCTCAAAGGGATATTCAATGTGTTTTTGTTTTGTTTTTTTACCCATCTACCAATAGGTGCCTCTATTTGCGAGGCATTGGAAAACCTCCCTGGTCTTTGTGATTGAATCTGTGTTTTAAATTCACTGCTCGACTGAGGGACCTTACAGATAATTGTATGTGTGGGGTACAGAGAGCCAGGTAGTCATTAAAAAATGATGTTAAACACTATTATTGCACAAAGAGTGAGTCCATCTTATTATGTGACTTGTTCAGCAGTGTTTTACTCCTAAACGTATTTAGGTTTGCCACAAGAAAGGGGTTGATTCATTTTTTATGAATTTATCATTCCAAAAAACATAATTCCACTTTGACATTATGTGGTACTGTGTGTAGGCCAGTGACCAGAAATCTAAATTTTATAAATTTTAAATCCAGGCTGTAACACAACAAAATGTGGAAAATGTCAAAGGGTGTGAATATTTTGAAGGCACTATAGACTATAAGTATTGCTAGCTTTACATGGAACTACCTCCAGAAGCTTTACAATAATTGTGTTTGCTCAGCAGGTGTCTAAAACAGGAGTCCTCTGTTCTACACCTATGTGCCACCATGTGGCAGCTAACAGACAATAAGGACTACTACACTACATTAGGGTGGCAGGTAGCCTAGCGGTTAGAGCGTTGGGCCAGTAACCAAAAGGTTGCTGGTTTGAATACCTGAGTCGACAAGGTAAAAAATCCATTGATGTGCTCTTGATCAAGGCACTTAACCCTAATTTGCTCCATGGGCGCCGTACTACTATGGCTGACCCTGTAAAACAACACATTTCACTGAACCTATCCGAGAGTATGTAACAACAAAATAAAAAATAAACATTGTCATCAACTCATTCTGATGGTACAATCTCACTCCCTAGACTCCCAACAAACCCCCTTGGACACGTACCTTGAGGGTCTTGACGGCCACGGTGAGGCTGTACTTCTTCCAGACCCCCTCGTAGACCTCTCCGTACTGGCCCCCGCCCAGCTTGTGCTTCATGGTGATGTCGGTGCGCTCCATCTCCCACTTGTCGTAGTTGGGTGACACGCCATAGATGGTGGGCTTGTTGCGTTTGGGCGCTGGGTAGTGCAGCGTGGTGATGAGGCCATCGGCGACCGTGGAGTGATGGTGAACCAGCTCTGCCAGGGTGTTGAATCGACTCTCTGACGACACGTATAGCTGGGGAAAGGGAGACGAGGGAAGACGCCATTTCGAGTTTAGATGGTATGACTGAAATTCAATGACCTTGGGAGTGAGTGGTTAGGTTGGTTGGAGCAACACTGGAGTTGTGGGTTTAAATCCAGCGAACTATACACTGAAGTGTCTAATAGATTAACACCAATATTGCTAGTAATTCTTGGACCTAACTTACGTAGGCATTCACTCAGGAATGCGTATTAGTATCCTGTCAATTGCACCTTTTCTCATTGATTTTAGTATATCGAATGTGCAATACGTGCCGTTTTCTGTAATTAAACCCTGCGCACTAAGGACTGTATTTTAAGGGAATTAATATTATTACCCCAAATGATATACACACATTTAGCTATTAAAGTATCTCTTCCTGTCATTTACCTGTACAGTTTGTGTAACCATGCAAGTATTCACTTATCTGTAAATATAACTGTATATTTACCTGTACAGTTAATTTAACCATGCAAAATTTTCACTTACCTGTTCATTTACCCAGTCTGTCTATTAAGTAAACTATTATTACCCTCGCTCATATCATACGCATTTTTAGCTACTGAAGTATTTCTCTGCCATCGACCTGTATAGTATAGTTAACCATCCAACATCCACCAATGTATAGTGTACATATTCAGACAACCACCCATACTATGCTATGTCTTTTTTATAGCTTTTATTTTTTTGCACTCCAGATATCTTGTATTTCTATACTTTTTCATACTGCCGCTCTATGTATCATGTACCGTGTATCTGTCTTTTGTGTACTTTCGTTGTGGCATTTTGCACCTGCCCTATGTTTTGTTGTAGCTGCTTGACAATGAAATTTCCCCCCCGGGGGATCAATAAAGTATCTATCTATCTATCTATCTATCTATCTATCTATCTATCTATCTATCTATCTATCTATCTATCTATCTATCTATCTATCTATCTATCTATCTATCTATCAATCAAAGAGGATAGATAAATTATACTGTAATATGAACCAACTGAACTGGAAAAGCTGCACGCTCAAAAAGCATTGAGAGCAAGAAAAACACTTTCCAGCAGCAGATAATCTCTGGCGAGAGATATTGGTCAAGGCTGACTGAACACAGCCTTTTCCATTGTCCATGTCTTATATAAGACCTCAGTCCCAGATCCTGTGTTCATGTGCTATGCATCTATATTGTCCATGTCTTAGATAAGACCTCAGTCCCAGATCCTGTGTTCAATGTGTATTTACTGTTCCACTGTGGAAACATTATGTACTCTTTATATCTTCACAACTGGATGTAAATGGAGATAATGTAGGTAGGTACTGACTGAGAAGGTAGGTCGTGAAAGAATCTGAAACGAGCAGCATCTGAAGGTCTCGAACAATAAAGAGGCCTGTTCCGTTGTACCTCACATTCAGCTTAAAGCTCTAACTTGACCACTTATCAGGGCTGGTCTCAGTAAAAAAACATCCCAGCAGGAGCTCGATTTCATTAACACAAGAATCTGGGCTGATCAGAATACTGTCAATCACCCAGTCTGTGTTGTGTGAGGGTGATATGAGGAGTGTTCCACAGACAGGAGAGGTACAGATATTGGAAAAGACTGCATTCCAAGCACAGTGGGAAATAGTGGAACTGCAGGGGGTAGGGAGGGTGGGAGATTGGTCTGTGTGTGTGTGTGTGTGTGCGTGAGTTAAAGTACCAGTGTGTGTGTCATTTTGTCTACGTGTGTGTTTGTGTGTGTGTGTGTGTGTGTGTGCGCTGGTCTGTCTTTGTCTGGTGGGGAACAGAGGTCGTTTGGAGCATTCCTCTAGTGCATGCCGTTCCACTCGCTCACCTCTGTTTAGTGAGGAATGCTGGGATGCGTATGACATTGAAAGGATGGCAGCTCTCCTGCGGTGGAGGTGGTTTACCTCAGCTGGCCCGACAGACAGCTGGGTCAAGAGGGGAGAAGACAGCTGGCAGACTGACTATCCGAATACTCATACGACTTCGTTCCCTGTCTCCATTCCTCCTGACCACTAATAACGGTTGGTGTAGCACAATAACAGGGTGTGTCCTAATAGTCATATACAGCCTCCTTTCCTTCAAGCGGACAGGCTTCTGCAATGAATGATGATGGTCGAGCTGTAAATATACTAGGTTGATAATTAACTATTAGGTACCGATTCTTCCACTCCCTGTATCTTCACCTGGATTTGGTCCCCAGCATCTTTCTGGTACCTATTGAGGTCAGTGGTCAAGGAGAGTAGAGGCCATTTTAGTGTTGGAATGTAGGCCTCTAACCTTAGCCAGTTCCAGACCTGCCGTGTCCTCTCTAAATGAGCCCTTCCCAGAGGGGGTACAATAAGCTGCTCTGTGGAAACCTCCACTAAAGCCCACTGTCTGCCTTGGCCACAGTTTAATGGGCTGTATAACCAGAGGAGCTCAGTGAGAAAGTCAGGCTACTTGCAGCTGCCTCCGATAATCACTTAACCAGAGAGGTAATACCCCTGGCTGTTTAGGACATAGGTCTCTGGCAGTAGTACCCAATTGTCATACTTGAGTAAAAGTAAAGATACCTTAATAGACAATGACTCAAGTAAAAGTTGCCCGTACAATCCTACTTGAGTAAAAGTCAAAAAGTATAAATCATTTCAAAGTTCCAACACTCAGACATCATTTACAAACGAAGCATGTGCTTAGTGAGTTCGCCAGATCAGAGGCAGTAGGGATGACCAGGGATGTTCTCTTGATGACATGCTGACCACACCGCTCGTGTTGCAAAATAAATGTACACATACATGTTATTAAATCATTGCACCCACACTGCTCGCTCGTGTTAACGAGCATATGAGTAGCCAGGCGCTAAAATATAACTTGATTCTATTTGTGACACTTGACGCGATGCAAGTCCTGCCTCTCCCATCTCCTCATTGGTTTGTAGGAGTATATACCCACGTGGGTGATTGAAAGATGAACTGAGGTCAACACTCCAGTCCAGTTGTTGGTGGTAAAGCACCTTCAAGTTGGTTGCCAACCGCCATATAAAGTCCAAAGAAGAAGAAGAAGCCTGAAGGAGGAGAGATTACTAGAAACTAACTTGGTTTACCCTTTTATCTGTGGATGAATTGTCAGAGTAGAGGACCTTGTGCATTTCAGGTAAAATAACAACCCAATGTTTATATCCCAGGACAAATTAGCTAGCAACAGCAAGCTAGGTAGCTAAATGGCTATAAATGTTAAATTGTTTTCGACCTGTGGCCAAATTAATATAGTTGGTTCAGAGTTAATTTTGATATTTCAACATGCGTGTCCAGATCACGTATGGTGTGGGTGGACAAAATCAATATGCGCGCGATGGCGCACGCACGCGCCCGGTCTAGTCAGCATGTCAAGTGTGTGAATTAGACCATTTTCCTGTCCTGCTAAGCATTAAAATGTAAATAGTACTTTTGGGTGTCAAGGAAAATGTATGGCATAAAAAGTAGATCATTTTCTTTAGGAATGAAGTGAAGTAAAAGTAGTCAAAGATATAAATAGTAAAGTAAAGTACAGATCCCCAAAAAACTACTTAAGTAGTACTTTCAAGTATTTTTTTACCACTGGTCTCTGGCCACCTTTACATATGAAGATGTGATGTGGTGATGTGATAGAGTAGAGGTAGGAGGTGTGTATATTATCATATTTTCTGTGTGTACTGTATATACTCACCTTCCCGTCGGAGGCCGTGTTGATCCTGTAGTGGTAGACGCGTCCCTCGTAGCGCAGTGAAATGGACCTCTGCCCGGGGCTGCTTTCACTCTCCCTGACCAGGAAGCTGCCATTGATACCCGAGCTGAGCAGGTACTCTGCAGCATTGCGCGACACAGGCCCATGGTACCAGCTGTGCTTCTCCAGGCTGTTGACTGGGGTGATGTAGTTACTGGGCACCCAGCCCTGGCCGTGGTTGGTCTGTGCCTCGCACCACTCCCCATTATGGTTGTAACCCAGGACTCGCAGCTTCTCTCCTGCAACACGGGTGGACATGCCATTAGAGTGAAATCAGGGGAAAATACAGGGGGAATCTACACTACAGGCGAGACCTTTTAAGAGTATGGCAGGCGGTTTATATAGATACCACTCCAAGTATATTTCTACTGGTTAAAGGAGAAACGTCACATGTAAAATAGAATGGTTGGTTGCTATAAATTACTAGTATAGTTACTATCCTAATGGTCCTACATTTTACACAATTGAAGCTACACTTGCAAGGAGCTTGTGCTAACGTTTTTTTCCAGTTGCATCACAGACCAAGATGAATGTGCCACAAGCTCACTATTCTGAGTGTGAGCCAGAGTGGTTAATCCACTGTATAGAATGTAATGTTTACTCAGATTGTGACACTTTTTTTTCTTCTTCCATTGGTCATGGGGTTAGAAGGGTTGACATCACTGTCTGATCCTGGTTTTAGACTCAGCATAGCGGCTCAGCATAAACTACAATTCACAAGAGTTTAATGCAAAAGTGTATTAGTTAATAATATATTTATTTTTAAACATTAACATGAAAACTGTACCTCTGAATACATTTGAAAACGTTTCAATTTGGAGATATGAAGGTGTGAAGCAAACTCAAACTTGTTTAGTAAGAAGCCCTAATTTAAGCCCTAAATGAAATTGTTCTTAAACACTTCTGTATAAAAACTACTCCTATATATAGCCTTAGTGACACAAAATATTTAGATAGCATTATTAAAATAAAATGTACTTTGCCTCTTTATTTCCTGTCTCTCTCACTTTCTCTCTCCTGCCTGCTGCAGCTGCTGCATTGTGTTCGAGCCGCTCCAGTGGAAAGAGCTCTTTGCGACAATGGGACTAGCTATGCTAGCTAGCAACAGCGCTGGTCCAACGATGCGTTTTATTTTTTAACACTGACGCATGGAATCATTACGTCGTCCTAAACTGTATATTTTCGACCTAGCTAACAATCAAGGAGAGATAGGGAACGGGACGCAAATATGTGTATTTCCAGTCAGCCTAAACCCTGCTCATCAGAGGACACTGTACCCATCTCAGCGCAGTCAGAATTTTAAAATGAAGATAAAAACACAAGCAGTTCACACACACACACACCACTCTGTCCTCTTTATCTGCCGCTGATAAGGGCCTTATTGCACAATGACCCAATGACTAAGGCAGGTCCCTGAAAACAATAAGCCCAGAGGGAGTATTTTCACACAGCCTGTTGATGCTCTTTGGGCTATGATGGACGGTTTTACTGTTAATCGTTTCAGAGCACAGAGACGGTTCTCTGACGGCTGTCCGGATGGAAAACTAATATACCCTCACAAAGATGGACTGACAGCGCAGAGCTGGGGACTGTTCCTTTTCACGTCACAGTAGCTGAATTCACAGGAATTTAGATGGAATTGATCGCAACTTTGTCGCACACACGCATGCACTCTCTCACACACACACACACACACACACACACACACACACACACACACACACACACACACACACACACACACACACACACAGATTATCTTACCTTTAGTTATGCTGAGAGTGTTGTCCCCACTGGCCACAAAGTCGTACAGCGCAACAAACAGGTTGGGGTCATTCTCGCTGGGTCCAGACAACAGGTTCTCTTTGGAGTTCCAGCGGGCCGCTTCTGTCAGACCCTGGGGCTCAAAGTCTGGTCTCTGGAGAGCTTCTGGAACACACAGCAGAACATGTCTTTATTTATTAAACAAGTGGACTTTTAGGAAAAGAGCGAGATCGGGACTCGGGAGTGAGTCGATCAGATATGTGTTAAATAAACCAACAACTAATCAAGTGAATAGACTTTATATCACCATGTCATAGAAAAAGGCATAAGAGAAAGCAATTGTCAATGTGCTGGCATTTCAGAAGAGGTAATATAATTGCTTCATTCTTCAGGCTATTCCACGGACACACTACCAACACTAGAGTTATTCACACCTGTATGTGTTGCCTGTTCTTTAAAAAAAAAAATAGAACCTCCAAGTCACATCGAAGGAACGTTTTTCAGAAAAGTTTAATGGTTGCACTATTGTCCTGGCCTGCACAGCAGCTGGGATTTGACTATGGTACTAAAGGCAGCAATATGAAGTTAGACCTTTAATAAAGACCAGTCCAATAACATTGTCCATCTCTGCACCACCTACCTTTCATTTCCTGGAGTGCCACGGCTTTGGTTTCAATTTCAAGACTTTGTTTTCAATAACAAGACTCTCCAATAAGAGTTGACTCATATTTGCCTCTAATGTTGTGTAGTAAGAGGGCAAATTCTAGCTGTCTTAAACTTCCAATAAGGGCCGAAATAACACCGTAGGAGATTACAGGCACTACAACCACAGATTATGCTCATTGTACCAAAATAATGGGAGTTTGAGAGCCTGAGAGGGAGAGAGAGAGAGAGAGAGAGCGAGATAAAGAAAGAATGAAAGAAAGAGAGAGATAGAGAGAGTTGCAGAGGAGAGGTGGAAACATAGAGAAAGAAAGAGAAAGGGGAAGAGATAGGAGAGGGAATTTTTACTGCAGCCCAGCCGGCCCTCAGCTGTCAGCACAAGTGTTTCGGCACCTTGAGCCTCTCACCACACACCTCCTCAGCTCGGACACTAGGCCTGAGAAAGCCAGGGAGAGACATTTAGTAATCTGCTGAGGCCATAGAGATACCCGAGGGAAAGGACAGAGCTATTGGTAGTAGGCTAACCTACTGAGTTTATGCTAAATATTCCATTCAGGAGACAGGGATGCTGTGATATAGTGAACGCTGGCAGACCACTGATCCTTGATTGTTAGGATCTTTATTTGTGTCTTGTGTAAAAACAACAGCCCTGACAGAGCAATCTTATGAAATGCAGAGCGGTAGGATATTTTGTGATCTACTGTGAGGCCACATAGTGTGATGAGAGCCACAGAGGGAGAGATGGAATAAATCCATGGTTACCACACACAGCTGACAGGCTGGGTGCTATGCGCTGGGGCTTTAACTGGGTGCTGGACAGAGATTAGGGATGTGCATGATCAACGTTCCTGAGGAGTCTGTGACCTTTCTAATCATTCACCCTTCAGACAATGATTAGAAAGGTCTTTCACTCTATAATCATTCATGACATTTGAGAATCCGTATCTTTCAAACTATAGGCTAACTATAGACAGCTTGATTTCTGAAAGCGAACGGCTGAAATCAAACTCCAAGGCTATGATTCAAGTCGGAAAATATAAGCTCTTCGATTTTGGAGAATAAACATTGGCAAACGAAGGTTGTATGGTGAGGAAATAACACAGAGCTGGAGCAAGATAAACTACTGTAATGAGTAAGACATGAGAGGAGGAGGGTGGAGGGGATAGACTGGCCATAAGGAGGAGGAGGGTGGAGGGGATATACTGGTCATTTTACTTAGCACAAATACCTCTGCTCTTAGTGAGGAGTGACAGCAGACTGATACACAGCATGACATCATAATCAGAGAGAGAGAAATGGAATGAGAATTAACATGATGCTAAAGAGAAAAAAGGAAAGGAATCCAGCAGTTGCTCGTGGAGAGGCTGGGGTTACAGCATATCCTGCCTACATTACTGGGGGAGAGAATCCATCCAGCAGAAATCGAGGCACTATGACAGAGATGGTACGCGTATTAGAGATGAACTGATGAGCTGAAACTAACTACAAGCACACTGACAGAACAGAGGATACAGAGATTGGCCAGGTGGAGTTTATCACTACCAGTACCATCTTGACCTTGGAGATCAAAACCAAACAATCCAGTTCCATGACGTAGAGCCAAGCCACATGAGGCGAAGTTGGAAGGGATAAGAACTCACGCTTGGGCGATTCTGTTGCATCACCTGGCTGTCAACAACTGTGACGGGTGACAAAGAGCTTGATGCTGGATCAAGCCTGATATCTGGGAGGTCTAACCACTGTTTCCTATCTGGATCTGTGGCTGGTGCCGCTGTAGACTAGTTTGCTCTCCCCAGCTCTACTGTGGTTAGGTCAAACATTGGGGCATTAAACATGAGGGTGAGCAAACCTGCCACACAGAGAGGGACAGGTGTAAATTGCTAGGCTTTATTGAATGCTGAAGAATTTGCCAAACATACTGTTGCTATCAGTAATGTCAACTGAAAGAAGGGTAAAATTGCAAATTCAGTGGATATTCTTCCAAAGAGAGAATCGTTTAATTTTTTAAAGAGAATTACATAAAACTTAATTCCAAATCTTAATCATTGTGTATGTAACGTTATATGAAAGGGTGTGTTTGAAAAATGTATCAACATTCACTTTGCTGGAAAGTGTTCCGGGACTATTTTACGCAATCCTGGGAGCATGTGACATGGGGCATTTTATAGTCTTCCATTACAAATCAATTTCACGGTTGAAACTCGATGCACCCTGGATTTCCCAGAATTTCATTAATCTTTGATTAAGGCTAATCCATTTAACTCATCTTTGTTTCAAGTTGGGCAGAGCGTAGGCTTGGAAAATAAGTACAATGGCACACAAGGCATGTAGTCTTAACTCTGTTCAACTTATCTTTGCACTTCATAATGTAGAAAAGCAATAAACAAGATGTAAATCTTAGCAAAGGGCAAAAAGTGAAAAGGAAAGCGTATATTTAGATTAGATCCTCTCTCCTCATAAACAAAAGTAAAACGGGCCCAGCCGGGAATCAGATTTCCTTGTATTCTCTCCACCCTCTCTCTCCCCCCCTTCTTTCCTCTGCAGCGAGCCAGTGTGTCTGGCTTCCCTCTCCCTCCCCTCTCCCCCTCCTCCGCTTTCCAGAGCCCAGGAACGATAGAGGCCTCACTGAGAGATAGCTCATCTTCTCCCTCTCTCGACCTTCTAGCCCGCTGCCCAGCATAACCAACTCCTCTCCTTTCTTTTTCTGACCATCTTTGTCTTTCTCTGAGAACAATCCCAAAACAACATACCCCATGCCAACCCCTCTACAACAGTTCCTCACATCTTACCTTCCAAGTAGCAGCTGGAGGAGGACGAGAGGCCTTTCTTAGATTTACACCCCACCAATTTCAGGCAAATCTCCAACATTTTCATTTGTTTTCTTTCGCTTCCACTTGAAAAATCCTGTTAGGTTTGTCGGCCCAGTGTCCCTTCGGTTTCCTTTTGACGGCAGATCAACAGAAAAAAGTTAGAAATGTCCCGTGGTCTGTCATGAAAAGACAAAGAACATGAAAGGAGAACAAAACAAAAAAGGTTGAGGAACAAGGGATTTTGCTTTTCTCCTCAGAACAGAATGGCTGTTACCCCCTTTTCTCTCCTCTCTTCCACCAAACAGAAAAGCGAACTCTGTGCTGCCAGCAAAGTCTACAAACTTTCTAGTCCAAGCGGCTCCATCTTTTTTTTCTCTCTGGTTTTGGTTAGCTCCTCTCCGGAGGAGGCAGAAACGACCCAAAAGTGTCCGAAAGCGTGCTGGACATGCAGATGTGTCAGTTGAGTGGGCAGTAGGGCAGTCCGGATGGTGCCATTCCCTCTCCTGTCCCCTGTGTGTGTATGTATGTGTGTGTCCGTTAGCAGGAGAAGCACAGGGACTCACTCGTGCTACAGGCTGCCAACAAAGGGCCTCTTTCAGGATCTGCCTGCTGCACTGAATGACATCAGCTGGTTGGGCCCTCCCACCTCCCCCAACACACACTCAAGAAAGAGGGAGAGAACCACTATGCACACACCAAAAAGAACACAAACAGAAATACGCCAGCGTGCCAAAAACGCATCCAAAAAGACAGATGAAACCTCTGTTGACAACCAAACTTGAAGTTAAAAGTGAAAACTCCATTCTGAAAAGTTTTACTTTGTCCTTCTGTTTGAGAGTCACAAGACACTTTTTTTCTAAAGCCCCTCCTCCAAGACTTCAAACCCCCACCCCAACTTCTCCCCCTCTTTCTCTTGCTCGAATCTAAAATGTTTACAGGTTAGAGAATGGGGTCTGGAAAATGGCTGGCTTTATAAAAGGCACAATAGTTTGAGCTTGGAGCAGAGAGCTATTCCGCAGTCAGAGAGAAAAGCTCTCCCCCTGCGCCCTCCATTAACTTTTAAACTACTCAAATAAGGCTAAATTGCCCTGGGTTGTGTCAACTGGAGGTGAACTGTGATAATTGTGAAATCTAATATGTCTCAACTGATAAAATAAAGACATTCATCTAAAAGGCCATGTGCTTCTAGGGAGCGAATGTTTTGCTGTTTCTGTGCGGAACAAAGAATCTTTGGCAGAAGTCAGGCACTCTTGCGACATGCCTTTCTCTAGCTCTGTCTTCCCTAAGCTGTCTTTTCAGAGTGGCCATACTGAACTCAAGTGTTGCGTCATACTTTAGCATCTTATGCCTTGGCAATGTTATCAACAAGAGTCACTTTGATGAATAAGCAATAAACAGGCACGACCATGCAGACCAGAACATTGACACAAAAAAAGGTGCAGAGGTAGTTGTGGGCAAATTAAGAGTTACCACTATAGACTGAAGGCAATGCTCAATATAGTAATTGAATAGATGTGACTTCAGTCAAGAGCAGTATCCCTCAAAACAGCAGATTATTCACTTCCCTTTATGCAGATGATGTGTGTGTGTGTGTGTGTGTGTGTGTGTGTGTGTGTGTGTGTGTGTGTGACCTCTGCAGAGACCAGAGGCACGCTTCAGCAGTTGACTCCAGACTGTCTGGAACCTTAGATTCTGTCACTCCACAGCCCAGAAGCTCGCTGATAAAAGGACTGAATAAAGGCCAGGAGCCTGTTGCTATAGTTATGCCCATCTATGAGGTGTGAGTGCAGCGGTGTTGAAGCTGGAAATATGCCACCAAGATGACAATAGGATTCTCCTATCAAGTGCCTCCATCGCTCCGAAACCCCATTAACTCACCGCAGTCACTGAGCAGAGAGGGGAAGAGGAGAGATGGAGGAGATGCTGTAAAAAGGCGAGGGGAAAAAAAGGTTGCAGATGGAGAAACATGAAGCACATTGTTTGGTGATGAGCTCATAGGAGAATCACTCCATTGCGTTTTATATAATCCGTCTCTCTGTGTGTTAACAGTTAGCTGACGTACACAGGACGGTTATAATCCGTCTCTCTCAGTGTGTTAACAGTTAGCTGACGTACACAGGACGGTTATAATCCGTCTCTCAGTGTGTTAACAGTTACCTGACGTACACAGGACGGTTATAATCCGTCTCTCTCAGTGTGTTAACAGTTAGCTGACGTACACAGGACGGTTATAATCCGTCTCTCTCTGTGTGTTAACAGTTAGCTGACGTACACAGGACGGTTATAATCCGTCTCTCTCTGTGTGTTAACAGTTAGCTGACGTACACAGGACGGTTTTCAGGCCTTTTCCTATTTTGCCCCGTTCTTTGTCCCCTTTTTCCAGCCGCTCCAGCACAGGAGTTGGGGACTAAACTAAACAAAGCAACAATGTGACTGAAACACCTTTCAGACAACAGCAAACCATACAGAGCTGTGATTACTTGGGACAAGGAAAATATTCAGACAATGTTCAGGTAGTAAGCCATATTTTAAAAGTGAAGTACGGATATTCATGCTGAAAATGTACAAATTTAACGTCACAAAGGAATGCATTTGAAGATTATTAGAAGGAAAATTGGATGATATCCGGTTCAAAGGATGTTCTGGGATTAATCATGTTGCAGGTAGACTGGATGAATTGAAGAGAAGTAACCATAGGCTACCAACAAAACATATACTGTATGGCCACAGGGGTCTGTCTTATCCTCATTACTGCTTTCTGCCAAATGCATACATCCAGACATGGTGCTAAGAGCGTGGGCGTTAGTCAGTTATCTCAGCGTCTCTCTCAAACACACAAAGTAAGTAACCTAAGCTGAACATTAAACACAGACACTGTAAAACAATGTAAGAAATGTCAGCCATGCAAAACTTGGCTCTCGTCCTGCCCATCTTCATGAGGTAACGTGAAGTATTGGACCCACAATTCTAATTAATGAAACGGAAAGAGAGAGGCGCACTACTGTAAGTTAATATCAGCATTAGCAGTTTTTCTACACCATACTAGGCCCCTCATTCCATTGCTGTGCCTAACCAGCATAGCGCAATCAGTGTTACTCGCCCAGCCTCCCTATAGCTCAGACAGACCATGTGTGTGTGTTTACTCAGGGCCACTAGAGAATGCAGCCTTGGTGTCTCAGCCTCGCAGGCCTAGGGATGAGGAGAGGGGTTTTGGGTTCCACATATACCCCATCGCCATGGCACAGCTTGGGTGGGAGATGGGCCACTCATGGTGGGGCCCGGAAGGTAAGGTTTTGGGTAGGGTACGACGACCGGGTGATAAATCAGAATACTTTTGTAAATGTGATATTTCAGTGTGTATATATATATATAAAAACATTTTATATACAGCGGGTGAAATAAGTATTGAACACGTCACCATTTTTCTCAGTAAATATATTTCCAAAGGTGCTATTGACATGACATTTTCACCAGATGTTGGTAACAACCCAAGTAATCCATACATACAAAGAAACCAAAACAAATAGAAAGGGAGGTGCAAAAAGGCATGGAAAGCCAAGACAACAGCTGAAAACTAGCAGTAATTAAAAAGCAATCCAGCCCCCTGTCAGTGCAAATTAATATCAGCTGGTTCAATCCCAACTGATGGCCTACAAAAAGGTCTCATTGCCAAGGTGTCACACAAGACACATCTCATGATGGGTAAAAGCAAAGAGCTGTCTCAAGACCTTCACAACATAATTGTTGCAAAACATAATGATGGCATTGGTTATAGGCGCATTTCTAAGCTTCTGAATGTTCCAGTGAGCACTGTTGGGGCCATAATACGGAAGTGGAAAGACAATAATTTCACCATAAATTTGCCTCGACCAGGTGCTCCTCGCAAGATTTCTGACAGAGGAGTGAAAAGAATAATCAGAAGAGTTGTCCAAGAGCTTGTGGAGAGCTTCAAAAAGACCCGCAATTAGCAGGTACTGTCGTCTCAAAGAAAACAGTAAGTAATGCACTCCACCGCCATGGCCTGTATGCACGCTCACCACGCAAGACTCCATTGCTGAAAAAAAAGTATGTTGAAGCTTGTTTAAAGTTTGCTGCACAACATTTGGAAAAGCCAGTGAAATACTGGGAGAATATAGTGTGGTCAGATGAGAGCAAAATTGAACTGTTTGGATGTCATAATACACACCATGTTTGGAGGGGAAATGGCACTGCACATCACCCTAAAAACACCATACCAACAGTGAAGTTTGGAGGTGTATATGTATGTATGCATGCATGCATGCATGCATGCATGCATGTATGTATGTATGTATGTATGTATGTATGTATGTATGTATGTATGTATGTATGTATGTATGTATGTATGTATGTATGTATGTATGTATACACACACACACACACACACACACACACACACACACACACACACACACACACATATACACACACTGAAATATCACATTTACAAAAGTATTCTGACCCTTCACTCAGTAACGCAGGAGTGGCTTCGGAATGTCCTGGAGTGGCCCAGCCAGAGCTCGGACTTGAACCCAGAGTCCAATGGCGGTGAGCTTTACACATTTACGCCGACGCTTGGCTTCGTGCATGGGGATCTTAGGCTTGTGTGCGGCTGCTCCGCCATTGAAACCCATTTCATGAAGCTCACGACTAACAGTTCTTGTACTGACATGGCTTATAGAGGCAGTTTGGAACTCTGTTTTGAGTGGTGCAACCGAGGACAGGCGTTTGTTACGCGCTTCAGCACTTGGATGTCCCATTCTGTGAGCTTGTGTGACCTACCCCTTTGTGGCATAGCCATTGTTGCTCCCAGACGTTTCCACTTCACAATAACAGCGCTTACAGTTGACCAGGGCAGCTCTAGCAGAGCAGAAACTTGACGAAATCACTTGTTGGAACAGTGGCATCCTATTACGGTGTCACGTTGAAAGTCACTGAGCTCTTCAGTAAGGCCATTCTATTGCCTATGTTTGTCTATGGAGGTTGCATGGCTATGTGCTCAATTTTATACACCTGTCAGCAACGGGTGTGGCTGAAATAGCCAAATCTACTAATTTGAAGAGGTCTCCACATACTTTTGTATATATAGCGTAGCACTCGTGATCCTTTTCTTCTGTTGTCGGGAAAACGCTCAGGGGGTGTCATGGCGAGGTAGCAGCACCTGTGCTAATCTCCTTATTGCACGCTGGAATGCTAGAGGACGAGATGGGGAATGCAGTTGAAATGTGTCCACACACACACACACACACACACACAGTACTGGCAGGAGCAGCAGAGGGAGATGCAGTACACTTGTGTATACACAAACACAGGAATAGGCTTTAGGCTACACGTACAGACAGGCATAATCACAAACACACCACACATTCCATGTACAAATTCAAAGTCTGATGCACACACCCAAAAAGGCCTCTCTGATAGTCAAGAGACAATGCTATAACTGAAATGTTCTGTCCATAATGTTTATTTCCCACTGCAGGGAGTGGAGGCTAGTGTGACCCGGCCAAGTCTTATGGATCCCAAAAGCGTCACTTGTTTTTTTGAACGATGAATCATCTGCAGCAGAAAGAAGGAGAGAGGGCTATCGGACAAATGAGGCCCACCACGGAAAACAGCAACAGGAGAAAGATGTGTGTGTGTGAGAGAAAGTGTGTGTAGGCTTATGTGTAGCACATTAAGTCAATCAGTAATTTTCCAAACATAACAAAACTCATAATTTACCTCACGCAACTTGCAATGGAGGAGCATTTGATATTCCATTGTATTACGAAGGTGCAGAACAGAAAAGCCTAACGAAGGAAGGAGGTGAGTGGGAGTGCACACGTGTGCTGCGGGTGGAGAGAGCGAGAGAGAAAGGGGTAGCAGGTGGAATCTTTCCCTCTGTGACAAAACTGACCATAACTGGGTTTATCCTCCATTGGCGATCATAGAAACCCTGTTAACGGTTACAAGGTCCATCTACATAAGAGAATACATGGTAGTGGCGTCAGACTCAGTTACTTCAGTCTAAACGAGGCCACTTGTATACACTTAGCCAAGACGCAGTAACATGCAGTAAATGCCTTGGCTCTTTTAACAGACTATCAACCTTAACGAGACGTCCTACAGATGTTTCTAGGTCTGGGAGGGAGACGGCCTGCCTGTCGGGGGGGGCTGGAGAGGAGAGAGAGAGCGAGTGGATATTAATCTATGCTAGGAGGCTGGGAGCTGCAGTCGAGGAGATACTGGTTGGTTTTCTTTGTGTTTAAGTGGATCCAGATGCAGCCAGCGTAGCGGCCCCTCATATAGCTCGCTGCTGCAGTGGGGATGTATAGGAGGCTCTTTGAACGCAAAGGACAGGATAGGTCTGGGATCCTTTGTTTTGAGATTGTATGCATTATCATATGCATGTTGTTTATTGCTCTGTAATACAGTGTATTATAGACTAATGTATTTCAAATCTACTTAGTCTAATTACTAGACACTACTCATTTAACGAATTCATTGGATTTCTAGACCAGTGTTTCCCAACTCCGATCCTCGAGTCCACATCGGTACACATGGTTATTGAAGTCCCGGACAGACATACCTGATTCAACTCATTGAGGGCTTGATGATTAGTTGACAAGTTGAATCAGGTGTGCTTGTTTGGGGTACTCAAGGAGTGGAGTTGGTAAAACACTGCTCTAGACCGAGCACAATCAGTAATGGTCTAAAAATAATGTTATATTACAAACATCTAGGGTTGCAAAATTACAGGAACTTTCAATAAATTCCCTGGCTTTCAAGAAATCCTGGTTGGAGGATTCCAGATTTCCTGTTTATTCCTTCCTGATTCCAGGATACCACATTTTTATTGAAAATTCCCAGAATTTTGCAACCTTACAAACATCAATCTCAAAAAGTTCATAAATTAACTTAACTGTAAGAATTTGAGGCCATGCACAAAATGGACTTTTGCGGCCACAGCATTCCATTAGGGGATGCTTTAGAATTAACAAGCTGTGACTGGACAGAATTTTTAAATCGCAAGACGGAATTCGCATCATAGGTAAAAGGTTATCCACAGAGGAAACAACAGCTGCGCTGCTAGCCTGGGCTGGCCGGGGCAGAGGGGGCTTTGCCAGTCAGAGAAGAGGGGAGTCATGGTGGCAGGGAGAGAAAGCTCCAAGAGTGCATTCCTGCCCCGACTTGGAGCGTGTGTCTGCTCCGAAAATCTGTAGCACCAGGGGGAGGAGCACCAAGAGGTATATGGGATGGGGGTGAGGAGGAGACGAGAGTATCGGGCAAACTCTGTCCTCCGGACCCAAAGGGGTGCATGTTATGTTTTTTTGCCCTAGCATTACACAGCTGATTAAAATATTCAACTAATCAATCATCAAGCTTTGGTAATTTGAATCAGCTGTGTAATGTTAGGGGAAAAAACTAAACGTGCACCCCTTTGGGTCAATAGGACCCTGGTATAGGGAGAGGGGGATTGGGAGTGGGATACTGTCACTTTAAATCCCCTCTCCCTCTCTCTCTCTCTCTCTCTCTCTCTCTCTGCTCAGGCTGACTCAGATGGGCTGAAGAGTGTTTTTTTTGCTCAGGGTTCTGTTGTTTTAACAGCCCTCCAGAGGGCCCGCTGCTGCCCCGCCGGTTAGCACAGCGATGATGAAACACGCTCCTCAGAGCACATTTCACTCGAGGCTTAAACAAACTCCTCGACCCCGGAGCCAGGCTGCTGGTGAGGTGCCCACCCCCCTCCTCTCCCCGCTCACCCGGCCTGACTTCGCCAGATAGCAGTCATACAGAAGAGGAAGAGAGAAGAAGAAATTATGCCAAATAAGATGAATGAACTATGGAGAGATGAGACCGTATTAACAAAGTTAATATGAAGTTCATAATGGAACATCAACATACAGTTGAAGTCGGACGTTTACATGCACCTTAGCCAAATACATTTAAACTCAGTCTTTCACAATTCCTGACATTTAATCCTAGTAAAAATTGTCTTAGATCACCACTTTATTTTAAGAATGTGAAATGTTAGAATAGTAGAGAGAATTATTTATTTCAGATGTTTTTATTTCTTTCATCACATAACCCAGTCGGTCAGAAGTTTACATACACTCAATTAGTATTTGGTAGCATTGCCTTTAAATTGTTTAACTTGGGTAAAATGTAAAATGTTACGGGTAGCCTTCATCAAGCTTCCCACAATAAGTAGGGTGAATTTTGACCCATTCCTCCTGACAGAACTGGTGTAACTGAGTCAGGTTTCTAGGCCTCCTTGCTCGCACACGCTTTTTCAGTTCTGCCCACACATTTTCTATACGATTGAGGTCAGGGCTTTGTGATGGCCACTCCAATACCTTGACTTTGTTGTCCTTAAGCCATTTTGCCACAACTTTGGAAGTATGCTTGGGGTCATTTGGAAGACCCATTTAAGAACAAGAATTAACTTCCTGACTGATGTCTTCATATGTTGCTTCAATAAATCCACATAATTTTCCTTCCTCATGATGCCATTTATTTTGTGACGTGCACCAGTCCCTCCTGCAGCAAAGCACCCCCACAACATGATGCTGCCACCCCCGTGCTTCACAGTTGGGATGGTGTTCTTCGGCTTGCAAGCCTCCCCCTTTTTCCTCCAAACATAACGATGGTCATTATGGCCAAACAGTTCTATTTTTGTTTCAATAGACCAGAGGACATTTCTTGATCTTTGTCCCCATGTACAGTGGCTTCTTCCTTGCAGAGCGGCCTTTCAGGTTATGTCGATATAGAACTCGTTTTACTGTGGATATAGATACTTTTGTACCTGTTACCTACAGCATCTTCACAAGGTCCTTTGCTGTTGTTCTGGGATTCATTTGCACTTTTCGCACCAAAGTACGTTCATCTCTAGGAGAAAGAACGCTCCTCCTTCCTGAGCAGTATGATGTCTGCGTGGTCCCATGGTGTTTATACTTGTGTACTATTGTTTACATAGATGAACGTGGTACCTTCAGGTGTTTGGAAATTGCTCCCAAGAATGAACCAGACTTGTGGAAGTCTACAACATTTTTTCGGAGGTCTTGGCTGATTTCTTTTGATTTTCCCATGATGTCGAACAAAGAGGCACTGAGTTTAAAGGTAGGCCTTGAAATACATCTACAGGTACACCTCCAATTGACTCAAATTATGTCAATTAGCCTATCAGAAGCTTCTAAAGCCATGACATCATTTTCTGGAATTTTCCAAGCTGTTTAAAGGCACAGTCAACTTAATGTATGTAAACTTCTGACCCACTAGAATTGTGATATAGTGAATTATATGTAAAATAATCTGTCTGTAAACAATTGTTGGAAGAATGACTTAGTAGATGTCCTAACCGACTTGCCAAAACTATAGTTTGTTAACATGAAATCTGTGGAGTGGTTGAAAAATGAGTTTTAATGACTTCAACCTAAGTGTATGTAAACTTCCGACTTCAACTGTACATGCATACCTGAAGTTGTATAGCATACCGGGAGTTGGAATAAGGTGAGAACAGTACTACTACCTGAAATAAAAACTACAAGCCTTTGACCTGGGCTAAATGGTGGTAATTCGAACAATCATCAACCAGTGTTCGTAATAATGCCACTAGGATGAAAGGTATACTGATGATTCAGGCTTGCCCTGAGGCTGCTGAGGGCTCATAAACCATGTGTTTGATGAATTTGATACCATTCCACCAATTTCACTCCAGCCATTACCACGAGCCCGTCCTCCCCAATTAAGGTGCCACCAACCTCCTGTGGTAAAGTCCCATCTGTACTACAATCTGCATTGGGTAACAATAGTGCCTCAGATGATGATCAAAGCATGTGTATGCACTGCAGAATGTAGTGCAGATGGGCCTGTACTCTATTATTGTTGGCTATTTCTCTAGTCCATTAGCACACCTGCTTTAACTATTTACATTTCCTCCTCTAATTCTCATTTCACTATCATGACCTTTAGACATCTCAAATCACACCTAATCATTGCCTCGATCACAGCAATCACATCATTGGTCATGAACCCATCCTTTAAACCTTCTTCTGCGACCGGGACCAATGGTACACTTGATGGGATTTGAGCAACAAAACAACGCCTATAATTGCTATGAAAAGAGAGCAGGAAGAGAGGGAGCAAGGAACAGAGAAGGGCGCCTGAGCAAAAGAAAGAGACAGAAAAAGAGCATGCAAGCAAATGAGAGAGTGAGAAAGAGAGAGGAGGGGGGGTTGCACCAGTTATTTGAGAGAGGAATGCACAAGAGGTCACATTCCTAACTTCACTGCTGTGGCTTGCCCTATGTTCAACTATCTTTCTCTCTGCAAAATAGGCAATATTACTCAAGCTGCCTCTGGAGCAACACACACACAAACATCCTTCACACTGGGCCAATGAAGAAAATAAGGGGGGGGGGGTCTAAAGATAATACTGGCTAATGCCCCAGATGTAAAAACATCCCATTATGAATGGAGAAGTCCAACACAGAAAGCCAGATGAAAGTTGTGGCAAAACTAAGCATCAGTGTTCATTCATTGCTTGAATAAATGTAGGCTAATGGTGTGTGAACCCTGGGGCCGTGAGCTCTACCTATACTGAACAAAAATATAAAACGCAACATGTAAAGAGTTGGTCCCATGTTTCATGAGCCAAAATAAAAAAAGTTCACAGAAATGTTCCATGTGCACAAAAAGCTTATTTCTCTCAAATTGTGTACACAGATTTGTTTACATCCCTGTTAGTGAGCATTTCTACTTTGCCAAGATAATCCATCCACCTGATAGGTGTGGCATATCAAGAAACTGATTAAACAGCATGATCATTACACAACACAATGCCACAGATGTCTCAAGTTGAGGGATTGTGCAATTGGCATGCTGACTTCAGCAATGTCCACCAGAGCGGTTGCCAAATAAGTTTGTTAATTTCTCTACCATAAGCCGCCTCCAACATTGTTTTAGATAATTTGGCAGTAAGTCCAAAGGGCCTCAGACCATGTGTGACCACGCCAGCCCTGGACCTTCAGATCAGTCTTCTTCACCTGTGGGATCGTCTGAGACCAGCCACCCGGACAGCTGATGAAACTGAGGAGTATTTCTGTCTGTAATAAAGCTATTTTTGTGGGGAAAATGTATTCTGATTGGTTGGGCCTGGCTCCACAGTGGCTGGGCCTGACTCCCAAGTGGGTAGGCCACCCATGGCTGCGCCCCTGCCCAGTCATGTGAAATCCATAGATTAGGGCATAATGAATTTATTTCAATTGACTGATTCATTTATATGAACTGTAACTCAGTAAAATTGTTGAAATTGTTGCGTTCATATATTTGTTCAGTATATATGGACCTGGCAATTGTGAAGAGTGGGGCTTTGCTGACAACTCCATTCCAGGTGGTCAAACCTTGATCAGAGGGAAAACATTGACTCAGAGGTGTTGCCCAAGCAGGGGGACAAAGGCTGTTACATAGAATTGACTGTGCCAAATGTAAGGGGGGCCAAGACGGCCATCCAACCCCCGCAGTGGGACATTCCAACATGGAAACAAACAAATGACATGAGAAATATCAATATCTACTTACCGGTAAGTTACACCAGGTAGCCTACTATTGTAGAACTGTCAAAATAGGCCTGTGTGTCAAAACTACCTGCCAGCATTAGAAGTAGGTAGGGATGGGGGGGGAATCAATACAGTAGTTAGGGATGGGGAGGAAATCAACACAGTAGGTAGGGATGGGGGGGAAATCCATACAGTAGAGGATGGGGGAATCAATACAGTAATTGGGATGGGGAAATCAATACTGTAGAGGGTTTGAGGGGGGGGGGGGGGGGGGGGGGGGTCAATACAGTAATGGGATGGGGGAAAATCAATACAGTGAGGGATGGCAGGGAAATCAATACAGTTGGGGATGGGGGGATCAATACAGTATAGAGGGATGGGGGGGGGGGTCAATACAGTATGTAGGGATGGGGGGAATCAATACAGTAGTTTTATTGCGTGGAGAGAAATGGCCGCTAGACTAACGTACGAATATAAACACATTTACCTGACATGGGCTAATATAGTGACCATCAATGACTGACATAAGAGAAAAACTGCTGAGGTACAACCAAATTTCAAAATCGTACCTTGTGTATTGGACTATTCTAACTTGCAACAGTAAGTTGAGACTCAGTTGCCCATCCCTGCAGTCAAGTATCGCATTATTAATTTTGACGATATTATATAAAGTTTAAGATACAGAAAGTGTCACAGTATGATGGATTTTGCTAAACTGTATCAACAGTGGACTAATGAAACAAACACTAAAATCTGTGGGGGGTGGGGTGTCTGATCTCTAATATTAAGGAAGACTTGGTGTTCTATTCACCCCATTTATAACTAAGCAATAGGGCCCCAGGGGGTGTGGTATATGGCCAATTTACAGCAATTTATTGATGTGATTATGATATGCTATAGGTCAGGTCCTATTGGTCACGTGCAAAATGAGGGGTTTCAGTAAGAACTTCACAGTCAGAAATGGCTGTAATTATGTTGCAACTTCAGCAACATGGACAGTGAGATACACACTTGATGAACGGTGGTGGTCACTGCAGCAGGGAGGAGAGAGACACAACGGGTGCTAGTCACACACTGTCATTTTTTTTAACACAGCGCAGCAAGTCTGAGCCAGGCACAGCACAATGAAATCAATTGCGGTCGGACTCCATCTAGTCATTTGTGTATCTTAATTATTTCATCAAACAGCTCGCTTAACGCATCAGACAAGTTCAGTGCATATAGCTGATTTGATTAAAACACATAGGATGTGTCTATATATGGACCACTGTTCACATACTCTGCTGGTCAGCAATTAAAATTCTGGAAAAGTCATGGTGTGTGCATCACCTGCGTGTGCCAGTGGGCCGTTGCCAGAGGAGGAAAAAGAGAGCGTGACAGCAGATAAAATAATGATATACATGTACAACAGACTAACTAGCCAACACTGTGTAGTTTTCCTGATTCTTGCAGAATGTATTAATGTCATTGTCATGTCTGATGTCCTAAAATAACTTTCCACCGACACTCGTGTATAACCGCAAATGGCGGACATGCAGTTTATGAAACCAATGCTGCATCTTCCAGTTGTAAAACAGTCTCAAGCGCTTAAAATTAGCTAGGATTCTCCTCTATTCAATGCAAAGTAAAAAAATATATATTCTTAGAATAGCCTAATTGACAAGTAACTCCTATGCTGGGGGAACAAGTACTTGAGCTAAAGGACAAGTAACTCCTATGCTGGGGGAACAAGTACTTGAGCTAAAGGACAAGTAACTCCTATGCTGGGGGAACAAGTACTTGAGCTAAAGGACAAGTAACTCCTATGCTGGGGGAACAAGTACTTGAGCTAAAGGACAAGTAACTCCTATGCTGGGGGAACAAGTACTTGAGCTAAAGGACAAGTAACTCCTATACTGGGGGAACAAGTACTTGAGCTAAAGGACAAGTAACAAAAGGTGGCTAAAAATGTTAATGTCCTGTATCTATGTTTCCCCTTTATATCTTAATGTGTTCAGATAAATACATATATATTATTAATGACTTTATAACAGCTCCAAACACTGGTGCCCCCTAGCTTATAGAAAGACCCATGTAGGCTATTACGCATCTAAACATCGTTAGATAGTAAAACATTAACAGAGAGTCATAGGCTGCGTTTACATAGGCAGTCCAATTATTATATATTTTTTTTCACAAATTGGTATTTTGATCAATCACGTAAGATTGTGTTCACATCAGCTCTTTTTCAGAGCTGATCTGCTTGTTCAAAAGGCTGGTGGGGGGAAAAAAGATCAGAATTGGTCTGCCTGTGTGAATGCAGCCAAATAGCCTTGTATAGGCCTATTTCCTCTGTCAACACATCAAAGTGGTGTATGTCTCTAGAACCACATGCACGCCCCCCCCCGCCACAATAGCCCCCCGTCTTGAGGACCCACAGGGATCATGGGGGAGCTTTGGTGTCTAGACTGCACAGATTCAACGAGTCCCAGCCAAGAGAGAGAGGACACAAAACACTAGGGTTGACTCCTCCGTGCATGCTGAATGCAGCCGCAGCTTTAGCCCAGATCCCTGGCATAGGACAACAGGAAGTGGGGTTGATATCACAACATGAACGGGCAGTGAGCAACACAGGGGCCCCCCAGGGAACGGTCCTGCCCCCCTTGCTGTTCACCCTCTACACCTCTGACTTCCGATATAACTCTGAAACATGCCATCTGCAGAAGTTCTCAGATGAATTCTCAATTGTAGGGAGCATCAGGGGTGGGCAGGAGGAGGAGTACAGGAGCACAACCAATGACTTTGTGGTGTGTTGTGAGCAGAACCACCTTCAGCTCAACATCAGCAAAACAAAGGAGAGGTTGTGGACTTCAGGAGAACCAAGGCCCAACTGACAGCAGTCCCTATACAGAGGACAACAGGCTGGAATGGGCCCTGTACAACAAGGGCCAGAGCCGACTCTACTTTCTGAGGAGGCATAGGTCCTTCAACGTGTGCAGTAAACTACTGCATACTTTCTACCAGTTTGTGGTGGCCAGTGGCATCTTTTTTGCAATGGTGTGCAATTCTTCAGGACTGTATATTAGTATCCTGTCAGTAGTATCTTTTTTTTCATTGCATTTAGTATATTGAAAGTGCAATATGTGCATTTATCTATAATTAAACCCTGTACTAAGGACTGTATTAAGGGAATTATTATTACCCTAAATTATATCATATGCACATTTAGCTATATAAGTATCTCTTCCTGTCATTTACCTGTACAGTTCAATTTAACCATGCAAATATTCATTTACCTGTACATTTAACCAGACTATATATTAAGTCAACTATTATTACCCTCACTTATATCATACGCACTTTTAGCTATTTAAGAATCTTTTTCTGACATCGACCTGTATAGTTAACCATGCAATTTTTATTTATTTATGTATTTATTTATTTATTTATTTATATCAACTTGCAATAATTGTATCATGTTTTACACCTAACACTCTATAACAATGTCTGGTATACATATTCAGTCATACAATGCAATTCCTTTTAATAGCTTTTTGCACTCCAGACTTCTTGCATTTTTATACTTCTTCATACTGCCACACTATGTATCATGTATCTGTCTTTTGTGTATTTCGTTCTGGCATTTTGCACCTGCCCTGTGTTTTTCGTAGCTGCTTGACAAAGAAATGTCCCCCCGGGGATCAATAAAATGCCTATCTATCTATACTAAAGCCTTTCGTATGCTTCGGTTCAGCTGGTGCCTAGACGAGAACTGAACGAGTGTGCTCGCATACTCCCTTAAAAAGACCTTCGCTTGAAAAAGGAGAAAAATGCAGCAACCGTAGCCAGTATACACTTCCTCAAAATCGTCTGAATTAATCTAAGATAACTCTTGAAAATTTTTGCAGAGGAGATCTTAGTTGTGCAATTTTACATCTAACCAGGGGTGAAAGTAAGGCAGAATAAATAGTGGGGGTACACCGTACCGGTAAAACACGAACCTATCACAATAATGAAAACAAAATGTCAAGAAAACGGTAAGCTATTAAATCATTATTTATCATAATCATATGTCAGAGGCATGAAGAATTAGCGAATGGACTTGAAAACGGGTGATAGCCTCAGGTTTTTTTTTTTTTTTTTTCATGAGCAGGCCTTATTTCTATTACAGCATATTGGATGACTGCCATTCATATTCCATTCACCCAGTCCAATATAACATTGATAGGTTTAGGCTACTACATGACACCCATCATTAGGTTGCTACAACCTAGCCTATGAATGAAAGATTACAACGTGCACAGACAGCGACACATTCAATACCGCCTTGCACACTCTTGCCTGCATCTAGCTGATCTAGGGTGTAATCATTAGTCCAACAGTTGAAAAAGAGAGTTTCAAATTGGACACATTTTTATCCCCGTTTCGTTCCGTTTGCTTCCAGTAAAAAAAAAAAAAAAAAGGTAAACAGAATCGGCAGAATTAATACACCCCTGGTCATGCGTAATCTCAGTTCACATTTATATCAGCAACGTTGTATTTCGTTTACAATTTTTCATTTTATGAAATTCACTGAAGCCCTTCCTCCTCTGAGGAGCCTCCACTGGTAGGCCTATAGACTATGATCCAAAATGTGATGTGGTTTGCCACGGCAGAGATGAGTGGCCGACACAGAGACCCGCGTGGACAGCAGTGGATGCATTAATTCTAGCCTAATGCCAAATGTCATTACACTTTCTGATGTTTTGTGTAACAGACGCCTTCTCCATTCATCACTGTTTAGAGGCTGGGGATATGTTGCTTGTGGATGAACGTAAAGGAGCCCTATGAGTGATTGTTTGACAATCAGATGAAAACATGTCTGGTTGTTAATACATTTGAAAAGTTAAATTACAAAACTTTATGACTATAGGCCCACAGATATGCTATTGAATAGGGATTCTAAATATAATTCTATGATAGCCACTCCGGGCCCGCCCATTAGGCAGGATTAGTCAGTTTGACGAGGGCGGCATTTCCCGAGGTAAACTGACCAAGACACACCTCCAACAACAAATAACACTTCACATTAATCTGCCCAAAAACAGTGATAACTTCTCTCATCCAGTGGCATGAGGGATATTTAGGTGAGCGCTGATGCTGCCCCATGATAAGCAGTGCCCGCTTTGCCAAAGGCAGGGGCGCAAAATATTTAGCTTGTCCATGCCCAGCGTGCGCCTCTCCAGGTTGCTGTTGGAGAGACGTAGCGCTACGGCGCTCCACCAACGCTACATCAAATTAATTTAACATCAATTATGTAGCCTATGGTAGAAAGAGTAGTAGCCTACGTGGTTTTGCTGTAGCCCATAGACTGGAAACCAAATGTATTACAATGTAACGGGACAGACACTTTTTCAATCATTAACTTATTAATGAAAGTCCTCAACTGCCCTTTAGATACATTTACACAGCATTTCCATTTCCTGAATCTCCGCAAAAACATCCCAGCAGGCAGCTGTCATGCCCTGGTGCAAGCGCCCTTGAAAGGAAAAACCAGAGAGGATACGGAACTACAGCAATGGGGTCAAATGACACAAGCTTTTAAATCACTTGTTGTTATATGAATTGCAATACTAAAGGAAATCATGTAGGGAAGACTAACCTCCTCCAATTACCATCTCTAGAAGCCCAACTCAGATTTTTGTGAAAACATGCACACACTGTACAGTGGTACGGGGGGGAGGGGGGGCAGGTCTTTGCTTGCCCCTCTCTGCTTCTCTCTCTGTCTGCGTGTGGAGGTATAAACCTGCCCGGTGAGAAGCTTTGCATAGGCAAGCAGCTCACTAGCTAGAGCTGGCTGGCCGGCCGGGTAGAACATGGTATGTAAGTGACTGAGTGCTGACATTGCCCTCCGCTAGCTATATGACTCACATCCCCTCGTAACCTATTCAACTCATCGCAGGAAGAAGAAGAAAAAACAAAAACAATCCTGCCATTGACCCAGATCACTTCAGCCCTCCTCTCCATTTACTGGCTGCCCCTTTTATTTTGTTTTGTTTGAACTGGCTCCCCCACTTCATCCTTACTAGGGCTATGACGGTCAAGGAACTTATATACATACACACTTAACAAAAATATAAAACGCAGCATGTAAAGTGTTGGTCCTATGTTTTAAGGGCTGAAATAAAAGATTCCCTAGTAGTAAGAATTTCTCCTTTGTCAAAATAACCCATCCACCAGGCAGGTGTGGCATATCAATAAGCTGATTAAACAGCATGATAAGTACACAGGTGCACCTTGTGCTGGGGACAATAAAGGCACTCTAAAATGTGCAGTTTTGTCATACAATGCTACAGATTATTATTTTTATTTTAACCTTAATTTAACTAAACAAGTCAGTTAAGAACAAATTCTTATTTACAATGACGGCCTACACCGGCCATACTCAGACGACGCTGGGCCAATTGTGCACCGCCCTATGGGACTCCCAATCGTGTCTCAAGTTTTGCGAGGAATGCCCACCAGAGCTGTTGCCAGAGAGTTGAATGTTAATTTCTCTACCATAAGCCGCCTCCAATGTTGTTTTAGAGAATTTGGCAGTACGTCCAACTGACCTCACAACCACAGACCACATGTAACCACGCCATGTAACCACGCCAGCCCAGGACCTCCACATCTGGCTTATTCACCTGCGGGATCGTCTGAGACCAGCTACCCATACAGCTGATAGAAATACTCTTCAGTTTTGTCTGAAATAAAACTATTTAGTGGGGAAAAACTCTCACCAGTGGGTGACTGGGCAGGGGCGCTGACATGGGTGGGACTGGGAAGGCATAGGCCCACCCACTTGCTGCTCCCCTGCCCAGTCATGTGAAATCCATAGATTTGGGCTTAATTAATTTATTTCAATTGACAGGCAACAATCCTGTATCTCAGCAGACAAATCAGATAACACCTGCCTAGTCAAATACTGGCGACACTGTTGTAAAACAGTTGTGATCATGTCAATACTGCACACGGCCCTGTAGTAACTTCCTCTTCAACTACAATAAGTGGAGATCCCTTGACTGATTTCCTTAAATGAACTGTAACTCAGTAAAATCATTGAAATTGTTGCATGTTGAGTTTATATTTTTATTCAGCATAATTAGTATTATTTGGTCCTCTCTTCCACTCCTGACTGCATGTGCTGTCATAGATTATATTTATGTGTTCTGCTGCACCTTTCTATGTGTGCTGGTTTGCCACAACGCCTTTCTGGTTTTAGCAAGGTGCATCAATGTCTCATCACTTGGTTAAGAGTCCATGTTTCCACAGAAACTGACTCAACTGCACGGCTTTGCCTTCTTCCGTCTGATATTGATATTGTACAGAAACAGTGTGTTCTTACCGTGCACAGCGAAGACGTTACAGTGATGGGCTCCATGTCGTGATGACTCCCTCTTCCCACCCTTGATGAAGTGCAGCGCCGGCAGACTCGGTCTCCTCTGGTCCCCAACAAACTTCCCCGGCTGCTGCCCCATAAGGGCAGGGTGCCAGGCCGCAGCCGGGTCTCCAAACTGGGCTTTCTCAATGCCTGGGTGTGGGGCACCTGGTGGGCAGGGGATGGAGAGCAGGGACCACCTCTGTTTTGCGATTTCCCTCAGTCAGTTTGGCCTCTCCTGGTGCGGTTGATGACTGGAAAGTGGAGGAGGCAGGAGATGCTCAATTCTGCATCCCACCGCTGACACCAATCCAGGGTTTTTTGATGGAGGTCAATGCAACAGCGAATAGGCTGGCAGGCCCTTCTCACTGATTCCACCCTCTTGATCATGCATTGACTGCTTTGGTAGAGTATTACTGAGTAGATCTGGTCCCTTAATGGCACTTGTGTTTTATTTAACAGAGGAAGGCAGTCACATAGGAGGATACTGAAGGAGCCCCAATCAAGACACATTCATGAAAATCCAAGGCCTAATTATGATGGCATACATTCATCCAGCATGAAATAATAGAATATAGGCCTAAGCCTCTTTTGTGCTCCATCGACATGGTTGCTTTAAAAGTAAGGCGAAGTATAACAGCTGAGAAAACTTCCATCAAGATGAGGAATTGGACTGAGTTATTGAAAAGGCACAATAACTTCTAAATGTACCAGCTGAGCTGTGAAACCGCAGTTCCATATTTAGTAAAATAGTTCATATAGTTAGGTACCGAGCCAGACCGCTACAGGCAACAATCCTGTATCTCAGTAGACAAGTCTTGTAACACCTGCCTAGTCAAATCCTGGCTACACTGTTGTAAAAACAGTTGTGATCATATCAATACTGCACACGGCCCTGTAGTAACTTCCTTCAACTACAATAACTGGATTTGGATATTGAATTTCAAGCCAACCGCGTGTATGCACCATGCAATCTACTGATTTGACATTCAGCTTGTCATCTGGCCATCTCGCAGTGTTTTTCAGGCCAAGACACTAGCACGGAATAATGCGTTTGATGAAAAATCATGGGAAACGTAGCTAACTATCTAACGTTAGCGTTACTCAGATAACAGCCACTTGCTTTACCAGAAAACTAATTTAAATGGTTTAAACACGCCCTGTATTGGAATAAACGTTATGACCACTGAACAATGTGTTATTTAGTAGCTATAAAGATGCAAGAGTGGCCGTGCAACACTTTGTTGGAATGCTAACTCCAGTTATCGATGGAGATAGCCTTGCAGGCTAGATATGCAGCGCGAGACCCTGGAAATTCACATCGGAAGAGTCAACCTACTAACAACCAGTTCTAACTTCGGACTGAGTACTTTGTCCCCCCCCCCCAACCCTTAGTATGAAATTCCTATTCAAACTTCGTGTCCACTCTTTCCGTCTTGCAGACTTTCTCTCCCAAGCACCCCGACCCAGGCACTTTAACCAAGGTGCAGACTCCAAACTTATCGAGCCAGCCAGTGTGTTGCCAGGGCGTTTTCGCGGTACCTTCTCAACATGTGCAACTAACAAGTTCGTTGTTTCGATCTCCCTGGTTTCTGAACTTATTCATTGCTCTTTCAATAAAATATTAACAATATACACCGGTCGGACAGTCGTCGCAGAGGCCGCCATATTTCCGTACGCAAGGTGGTTTACTAAAATAAGGGGGTGAGGATACGTTTTACGTCAGCGCGTGCCTGCATGCCAGGGCTAGTAGATGAGGCCCAGACATCTCTTCTGTGATGGTGATGGGAAGGTAAAGGGCAGGAAGTAAAGTTACATTAATGAACCAAAACGTTGGGAGTAAGGTTTTGCAAGCTGGTATGCATTTTCCTTCCCTATTTTGTATTTGACTTTTCAACTCATCTTTGGAAGATGGGAGTAAACATAACAGGAAAAGAATTAGGTGAGGAAATACTTTTTGGGGATGGACATCGGGAGGCTGTCTTAAGATTCCTCTAACCTCAGAACATGTGCCCTTGAGGTAAAATAATCTAAATTGGGAAACACACTACTTACAAGCATGATAAGAGCATGAAGCATTAGTAGCTTGGAGTATTCATTTCTCACAAGAGTAGTTATTCATACAAAAGTATGACATTATCAACAGATCTCTATAAAATGATCACAAAGAAATGAGGAACAGCTGGGTCCTTGGTTGCAGAATGCAGCAACATTCTAATACAGTAAATCAATTACTATCCCTCTCCAACATAGGTTTCTATTTATAAACAATTTATATACTGAACAAAAATATAAATGCAATATGCAAGAACGTCAACATTTTTACTGAGTTACAGTTCATATAAGGAAATAAGTCAATTGAAATAAATTCATTAGGCCCTAATCTATGGATTTCACATCTGGGCAGGGGTGCAGCCATGGGTGGGCCATGGAGGGCATAGGCCCACCCACTTGGCAGCCAGGCCCAGCCAATCAAAATATGTTTTTCTCCACAAAAGGTCTTTATTACTGACAGAAATACTCCTCAGAACCCCCCCCCCTAGACAATCCCACAGGTGAAGAAGCCAAGGTGCACCTGTGTAGTGATCATGGTGTTTAATCAGCTTCTTGATATGCCACACCTGTCAGGTGGATGGATTATCTTGGCAAAGGAGAAATGCTCACTTACAGGTATGTAAACAAATGTGTACACAAAATTTGAGATAAGCTTTTTGTGGGTATGAAAAATGTCTGGGATTTTTATTTTCTTTTTCAGCTCATGAAACTATATGATGCGTTTATTTTTGTTCAGTGTAGTTTGGTTTCATAAACTAAACAGCAGAGAAATACATTTTGTGGTCAAGCCAGAATATTGTATCAAAAAGGGGTATACAGGTCACAGTATCTTCTGTTTGAGAGACAAGTTCAGACCTTGGGCTTAGGTTCAGGCCCCAATGTGGTTACGGCCTTGATGCCTAAACTTGGAATGCAGGGAACACAAACCTTCCATTGCGATAAGGAAGGTTGCATCTGATACTCTAACCCTCCTGTTCCACAAGTTTCTGACGTGTCATCATCACAATCTCCTCCATCACCTCTGGTTTTAAGATATCCTTGATCTAGAAAGAGAGAAACCGGTAACTCCATATGCTTTGTAAACCCTTTGAAGACTGATGAAATTAGCTAAAAATTCAATATCATCATAATCAGGACTTGTATGGCTATAGATCATGTGTCATACAAAATGGCTTGCAGAGTTATTTAAAATAATTATCTAATTGAGGCACAATGAATGAAAAGGTTCGCTTCCCTCAGATCCTCTTTCCATTACCTTGATCAGTAGAGACAGTGTTACCTGGTGTGGGAGTGATGACTCGTAGCAGTAGAGCACACTGGTGTCGTACAGAAGCACCTTGTGTGCCCCCAAGGCCAGCAAGCAGTTCCTCAACCGCGAGATCACCTCCCGATCCGAGAGAGAGACAGGCTGAGGCAGGGAGAGGTTACAGTGAGGTGAAAAAGGGTAACAGAAGGGTTGGGGTAGATAATATACAGGGATACAAACTGGTGAGGGCCCAAAAAGGTGACACTTTTTTTTTTTTGCACTGAAACATGGAAAAATAAATATAAGCTTTAAAATGCTAATTTCTAAGTTTTAACTAATTAAACAACCAAGAATATGATCAGTCTCTGTGTAAAATAAAAAGTGGTTAATGTGAACCAAACCCACAGCTAAAAAAAAATCTAAGTGTAACAGAGTTGCTTCCGTCCATCTCCCAGCCCCTACCTGGGCTCGAACCAGGGACCCTCTGCATACATCGACTACAGCCACCCTCAAAGCATCGTTTCCCATCACTCCACAAAAGCTGCAGCCTTTGCAGAGCAAGGGAAACAACTACTTCAAGGTCTCAGAGCGAGTGAGGTCACAGATTGAAACGCTACTAGCGTGCACCGCTAACTAGCTTGCCGTTTCACACCGGTTACATAAGGAAAGCAATCCAATGTTAGTTGTTGCCTAGACTTTACTGCAAAATGACACTCAAGTCCAGAGGAAAAAAACAATACATTAATATTGCAGTTAGCCATGACAGCCTTTATAATAGAACACTTGTGACCACACACACACTTAAATATTGCACTTGGGGGGGAAAAAAATCATCTTAAAGTAGAAATATAATGAAAAACAGGCATTCTATTTTTTATCTATTATAGTGGCCACTATAGTAGACATCGATCAAGCACACAAGGCAATATGTGTGCAAAAATAACATAGTAAAAACTAAAATAATCCCCCCTCACAACTATGTTAAGTTCAACACAACAAAAGCAATAATAGCTTTTGGCTACACTGCACGTTATTATATTGTACACTTTCTGCCTGTGGACATCTGTTTTAAAATGTGCCAGCAGCAGAGCATGAGACCCTTTGTTGGCATAATTGATCTCTTTCAGGCAGAGAGTACACCTGGCATACCCCTTTTTATCCACCATATTGAAAAAGTGAGAAAGAGGGAAAGTGTGTAGTGTTCCTTACACCTCTATTGGCATCCAGCTTAAACCAGCCCCAGCTCCAGATACACTTCATCCCTGAATCCACTTGTTTAACAAGCAACGCCTCATTTTCAACTATTCATTCTCATTCTGAAAATTAACCACATACTGTAGAGGGAAAACAGTTCATAGATAGTTTGTTAATGCAGAATTCGATCCAGCTAGCAAGATATTTAACAATGCTAGCAATTCTTGTTCCACCACACTTGCACACTCACTTCAATTTTTCTGAATGCCAGTCGTTTTTTCGCTAACAGCTCATGAAGCACGCTTGATCACCTTCTCATTTGTTGTCTAACCAGGTGTCGTTATCGTTCAGGGGACGCGCTGGTGTAACTGCCTTTCCACTCTCCGCTGACTTTCCATAACGTGCGCTAATGCTATAAGTAGGAAGTTGGTTGTCTCTTCTCTCTTCAGTCGCGTGCTGCATTCTGTTATGTGAACGAGTGGCTGAGCCTTGGATACAGCCAGTAGTGCTCCAAACGTGCATCACTCGTTCGCTTACTACAACAGCCAGTAGTGATCCAAAGCCCCCAAACTTTTCTTATCGGATCTACACGAATCACATAGGTTACCTATTTCTGATTCAAAACCGCAAATGTTGCCGAGAGGTGACTAGTTTGCATCCCTGAATATAACAATCTAGTAAAAGTGAAACAGTTACAAGTCTTGTTGAAAGATACAATGAAGTGCTACTAAAATGTGTGTATCTACATAGAGGTTGGATACATTGAATTCCTCCTCGCAGCTGTGTGCCCCCAGGCAGCTCTCACCTCCAGACTGGTGTAGTATCCTCCAGCCTCCTCATCCTGCTGTCCTGGGGTGGGGTACAGCCACACAAAGCCATTGTTGCCCAGGATGATGGAGGACCCACAAGGCAGGTTGTGGAAGTGGGTTTTCTGTCTCTTGATCAGAGAGGGAGATAGCTGCACAAGAACTCCTTGCCCCAGCTGATGTAATGTAGGTACAAAGGAATAAGATATGAGGTAAATGGTTGACATTTTCAATCACTTAAAAAAGGGTATTTACACAGAAAAGAATAGAATAATAGTACCTTTCCATACTTTAAACTGCGGGTGTGAAGAGAGAGCGCTCCATCTGAGAAAACAGACTGTACCTCTGCCTGAGAGTAGACATGGTCAAGGAGAATTTTGACCATAGTCACATACAAAATAACATGCATAATCAATGAGAGTATGACACTTGCTGCTAGTAGATGGTAGAGCCAAAGAAAGGAATCTAAACATAATAACGATTCCATGTAGAGTAGTTTGGAAGGTAAGATGGCCATTACAAAGGCAAAAGGGCCCAGGTTAGTGATAAGGGTCAGATGATACACTGATGAGATCCCCCTCCTGAAGGTAGTCTCTCATGGTGAGCTCATCTTCTGCTGACCGTCTCCTCTAAGGACAGATACAGAAAGGTTGATTGATGGCAAGACCAAGAAAGAGAATGTAAACAAATGTCCAAAGAAGTTTCACCAAGTGTCAATACTACTTGGTTTCCTCAGGTGCTAAGAGGAAAAGAGGACCAAGCACACATTACCCAACCATACTTCCAAATTCCCAGATATATACTGTGTATTCCACTCACCAGCTCTCCTCCGGGCAGATTGACAGAGGACAGCAGCAACACAGAGTCCAGTCTGGAGTTGGTCTCCACCTTCCAGCGCTTCTGCTGCACCTACAAATGGCAGACAAACACTAAGCTCCAACCAGGAGAAGCACGATCACCCCAGGTCACTATTAGCTTTACTGACTGGGTCACCCCCTCAAACAAAAAAATACCTCTGTGATCCTCCCAACCACCACATCTCCAACCTCCCCGTTGAACCTGGTAATCAGAATAGATTAAGATGGCAAAAGTTATTTCGTTTTTTTTACAGACAAACAGACTGTGATACAATAACAGCAGATGCTGCACAATGGAAAGTTTGCCTTAAACAAAGTCAGTAGCTAACCACAGGGGTAAATCTAAGCCTAGGATTACAGACATTACTGTGGCACCTGGTTCACTTACCTGGTCTTAAGTGGCCGTACACAGATGAGCTTGTTCACCCTCTCCACCTCTCCAGCGACAGAGGCTGTTAGTTTTTCTTCATCCATGTATGTCCCATGACCCCTAGAATGAAAAGTATCTTTGGTCTAGTTATGAATCACTATATACCCACTTTCAATGTCCTGTATGCACATAAGTTAGTGCCTGTCAAAATAATTCAAATTAACTTGGCAGAAGTTCTATGATTAATTTAAGAGAAACTTGAAATGGTGTAGAAAATTTTAACAATAATAAAGTGAATAGGTAAGCGTTCGCTACTCTACGAGTGACACTTGCAGAGTATTATACTATATATACAAAAGTTAGTGGATTCAGCTATTTCAGCCACACCTGTTGCTGACAGGTGTATAAAATCAAACACACGGCCATGCAATCTACATAGACAAACATTTATATTTCAGCATTATAATGTCCAGTGGAAAGCCTACCCAGAAGAGAGGAGGCTGTTCCATGATTTTGGAATTAGATATTCGACATGCAGGTGTCCACATACTTTTGGTAATGTAGTGTATGCTAGTAAATATCAATAGCTAGCTACATATATAAAGCAAAAAGGTCAAACAATACGTGGATTAACATTGATTTACAGTAGAGATAAAACTCAGACTCAAAATTGTATTAGATGGGAGCAGCATGTTGACAGACTTTACTTGTTCTCGTGATGTTCATACAAGTTTGTAGACATACCTCATAAACCCTGTATCTGATGTGATCACATCACCGGGAACAACTAGATCTTTTCCATCCAAAGCAGACAGAGAGGAGGATAACGATACTTGTTTCCGAATAGTTGGTAATCTCATGTCCGCAGCCATGCTTTCTGTTTTATGTTCTCTAAATTCAAACGGCGCTTGTAATTGACGTCATCGGATACTTACAGAATCTATCACTCATTGGAATTGATCTAAACGGATTTCCACAAAATCTAAATAATGTATCTGGACTTTCATTCATTTTATAATTGATTTCACAATATTTGAAACCACTTTGCAAAAGGATGCTGGAGTTGATTTTTAGTGTCTTGCGCCATTTAGAGTCATGTCTTTGGATTTAGATTAAAAGTAGCCTGGACAGCCGCTAGTGAGCGCTATTCTCCAATGGCAAACGACATAAGAAATAATAGCGCCATCTGGCGGCAGCAGGGGTAAGGTAAAAGTTGGTTGTAAAAATACGACATTCCTTGACGTTGATGATGACTTTTGCATTTCCCAATCAGTTTTCCACATTGATTCAACGTCATCACATTTATTCATATTATTTTTTTTAATGACGTGGACAAAGTTGATTCAACCAGATTTTGCCCATTGGAATTTAGCAACATAATAATAGAAATTCCCTGGGAAACAGAACCAAACATGCTTATTTTTCAGCAGACACACAATATTTACATTCGTAACACTTTTTTGCTAAGTATGCTTAAGTCGTGTAAAATGAATTAAAATGTCTTCAAACCAAAAACTCAGAGAGTGTAGTGTATGAAGGCCAACTGGAAGCCATGGTGGTGTTTAAACTCAAACGAGAGACAGGTAAGTGCCAGAGTGATCAATAAGAAATGTTTTAATAAAAAGGAATATAAAATGTAAAACATGTTTCTCTGCCATTCATTACCAGGTCAGACAGCATCTCCAAACTGGCCTACTAGTCCTGATGGAGTCTCTGGAGCAGTAGTGTCGCCAGAAATTTGTTGGTGGGTGGGCCTGCAGAAATTTGAGCCAACTTCCTGCTAATGTACACATTTTACCTTGGGGCAAAGAGAACAATTTGCTGTTGTATAGCTAATCTCATGCTATTCTACACATTTTGCTATTAGGCTGAGAGAGAATGTTGCTGTTTTAATGCTAATTTCCTGCAATTCTACACATTTTACATGGGGCAGAGGAAAGTGTGAAGTTTTATAGCTAATCTCATGAAATTCTACACATTTTGCAACGAGGCTGAGAGAAGATTTTGCCAACGCAGCAACTCTGGAGCCTCTGTCTCAGTCAGCCTTCTCCCAATGCCTCAGCATGGTTCCAATATGGGGAACACCCCAGATAAAGCTTGTCTTTCTCCTGTGTCATTTCGTTGGAATATTCTGTTTTTTTTGTACTTATCTTGTACTTATCAGTATTGCTGTTAGGCTTGATCATATTGTGCCTCTCTAAACTGTCTAACAGTTTCTTCCTCTTGATTGACAGCTGGGAGCTTGGGAGTCTGGAGAGAGTGCTGATCTTGGATCAGTTTAGCCTTTTAAATCATAATGAATAATATTATATGGACAGATCCTAGGTCAGCACTCCTACTCTGATGCGCTTTGTGGATACGAGCCCTGAGCCCAGGTCGAGGGTTCTTGTTCAGGCCAGTGTCATCCACTCCAGGATGTTCCAAAGCCACAAGGCCTCCAGGCCTTATCTCATTGAAGAGGGACTAAGGCTCCAGGTTGCCTCCAGACAGAATCACTCAGTTAAGAATATACATTTTGATATATAGTATAAAATGTGTTTGACATCTTCTGTGTGGTCAGTACTTTTCAACTGATGTCTGTTACATTCAGGGTCTGAACCATTCAAGTGTGAGTTGGATGGCAGTGGTAAGATGTTTCACATCCTGGGGCCAAACAATGCACATCTTCAAGACCAGCTAGCTACATGAAAATATTTGCCCCCATTCCAGGTCCGCCTGGAGGATGTTGATGAGATGTGGCTCTCCACCATTGCCTCCCTCCAGATGCACCTCATCCACAGTCCATGCAGCCTCCACTACAGGTTCCTCCAACATGTGAACAGGGAAATCACAAATAAAGTTTGAGATAATGAGATCATCTTATTCACCCCTCACCAGGGACTCAACACTGCCAGGGAGTCAACACACACCCGTCCACAGGGAGCCCCTGCCTCTCGCAGGAGACCCAGGGAGGATGTTGAAAAACAAATGCCTTGCTAAGAGGTGCACGGAGGAGTAGGGAGGAGCTACTGTCCTCCCAAATAAATATTATTATTGCTCCATTATACACTATACTGTTGATACAAACGTATGTGGACACTTGTTTAAATTTGTGGATTTGGCTATTTCAGCCACACCCGTTGCTGACAGGTGTATAAAATTAAGCTCACAGCCATTCAATCTCCATAGACAAACATTACCAGTACTGTAGAATGGCCTTACTAAAGTCAGTTGGTCAAATTTTTGCCCTGCTAGAGCTGCCCCGGTCAACTGTAAGTGCTGTTATTGTGAAGTGGAAACGTCTAGGAGCAACAACGGCTCAGCCGCGAACTGGAAGCAACTTCAGCACAATAAATGTTAGTCAGGAGCTTCATAAAATGTGTTTCCATGGCCAAGCAGCCGCACACAAGCCTAAGATCACCATGCGATGTTCAACGAGCAGGTATCCACATACTTTTGGTCATGTGGTGCATCTGCTTGTGTGCTTTTAATGTTTGTTTATTGCTTCCTTCACACCAAATAAACAATCCCAACATGCTAGGAGGCTTCATAGTAGATTTCCAAAAGGTCCAAAGTAAAGACCAATACGCAGACTTAATATCAATATTTATTTAGAATATAAGGAAAGCGCATATGTAGTCACATTTACATACAGTTCAGAATTACACAATGCTTTACATGAATATACAGAAATAAAGTGTATTACACAGTGTCAAATTTTGATAGGGCTTAAATGAATGAAACTGCTGCTCTCCTATTTCTTCATACTGTACATTTGAATTCTCCTTTGTTACTTTACTATTAAAGCAACCTTCTCCCTGAGTTGGTAGGGCTATGATGGCAGGATGTAAAGTGAGGATAATTGAATTAATGACGGAACCACCCAAAAAACGAAATATGTTAAGGTAAAACATAATTATCTGAAATACAGAGTACTTGTCTTGACCAATTGAATTATTGACTAGAAAAGCAAACTATTTCCTTTGGTCTGCTGCATCCTTGCAATACTGTTCTGAGTATACAAACAAACAGACAGTTACTCTCAAAATACTCTTGAAATCAAAATTCAGTCCTTTGTTCAGGTTCTTTGTGCAGGCACTTGAAGAACAGTTTGACCCTCTACATGAGACCTTTTTTGTGAGAATTACAAACATAATATCCAGTAAGTCTAAGCAGACTAGATTGTAAATAAGGCAACCAGTAAAAAGTATTTAAGAATGGCTGTACCATCAGTTCAACCCACCAGACATACGCTCTGGCCCCACACGAGAAAACAGTGTCTGCCCATCCTCTGAGAATGAGAGAGAGTGCAACCTGTAACCCAGGTGTGCAGGGGTAAAGTGCAGTTTGCATTAGCAAGTGTCTCTCTCTCCTCTCTGCTATCATAGCACCATGGTGGGGATATGGTGAACCAGGGGGACCTGGTGTTGGGACAGGCTGCTGATTGGTGGGGAATGAGGTGAGACTTGGGAGGCAGTGTCTGCGCCCGCTGCCCCTGGTCTGTGCCTGGCACTCTTCTGGTGTGCCCGCAGCCCTGCCAGTTGGGAGTAGGCACTCTGGCACACGTGGCACTTGTAGGGGCGCTCTCCGGTGTGCAGTCGCACGTGGTTGCGCAGGGTGGACGACTGGCTGAAGCGGCGGTTGCAGAAGCGGCAGACGAAGGGCTTGTCCAGGGTGTGGATGCGCATGTGGGAGCGCAGGTTGCTACGCGAGTTGAAGCCCCTATGGCAGATGACGCAGCGCATGCGGCTGGTCGCAGATGAGGAAGAAGAGGAGGAGGGGGAGCAAGATGAAGAGCCGTCACAGGAGTGAGAGTCCTCTGTCAGGGGAAAAGAGAAGCAGAGAGTGAGTTTGACTGACATATCTAATGTTGACTTTGATATGGGATAGAATCAGTGTATTTTCAGTACTTTGATGTAAATCTGTTGGCTCCAGCAGAGTCCATAATCACCAGCCCCACAGATAAAGAAGCCTGAGTCAGATAGTTTTCTGGTTGTCTAAATACTCAATAGGCCCATACAGTATATCCACAGCCACATTAACCAGCTCTAAAGAGGTAATAAGTGGCTGCCCTAATAACAGTCTTTATTTAATGACTTTGATAGTCATTAGATTCCCCCCCACCCCCACCTCTGTAGCCTGAGGGAAAAGGGTCTCACCATTCCGGCTCTTTCTCTGATGCTCCTCCTCAGTACCAGGAACGCCGGGAATGCCAAGGAAGGTGTTGTGGGAGTTTCCATACCACACCAGCAGCTCCTGGTCTGGAGGGATAGTCTGTAGAGAGCAGAAGAGGGAAAATGTTCAAAACGAACAGGTGGAGGTAACTATACCTGTGGAGATTATTTGTTTCCGATTAGGCTCTCCGCCAAATGTGCATTATACATCAATAATCACAGTTCTCTTTTCAGCCAGAAGGTTGCGCTGTTCAGCAGCTGACAATAGGTTGCCCTTACTTCTATATACTTACGTTTACATTTACGTCATTTAGCTCTTATCCAGAGCAATCTACAGTTAGTTAGTGCATACATGTTATTACAACCCTGGCGTTGCAAGCGCCATGCTTTACCATCTGAGCTACACAGGGACATATACTGTAGGCTAGGGGAAATTCAACCCTTATACAGTCAGTCTAGGGATTTGACACCAATAAAGAATGCCTACAAACGAATGGGCTTAACAGCAGAACTTGTAATTATTTCAGCCACAACATAAAACGCTGATATGTCAGAGGCTTCATGTCAGTTTGGAGTGACAGTATCTGACTTGGTTCTCACCTCTGCAGCTCTGTAGAAGATGCTGCTGCCGACCTGCACCACCTCCAGGTTCTGCTCCTGTTCGTTGCGGGCACACTTGATGTAGGTCATCCAGCTGCGATGGTCCTCCTGGCTGGCATCGATGAAGTAGCGCACCGTGCCGTCCTCGTTGAACACCTATAAGAACAACAGCAAGATGTTAAGAGTCTGTTACAATGTCAATGCAAGTCATTATTATTATATATGTTGACATATAGCTTCTTATATATAGAGCTGGTGAACAAGACAGATTATGCCCCCCTTAAACCTTTGCTTCCTCCACAAAAACATGACATACGCAGAAGTAATTGCTCTTGCTTCCATTATTCCCCTGCCTAATTGTGAAAGCAGTTCAGTCCCTATTGCTGCCCAGCTGATTCTCACCTCCCACATGAGGTTGTTGTTCTTGAGCAGGTCTACGTGCTCAGGGGAGATTACCCTGCCAGTGAACGGACCCATTTCTGTGCCCGCCTTGATCCAGGTCTTGGAGAAAATGCCCAGGCCCTCGCCAGGGATAGAGCTCTGGGCAATGATCACCTCACTGGGAAGGACCAGGCTGGAGAGCTTCTGGACCTCTGCATGGAAGAGAACAATAGGTTATTTTACTGCTGTGTACAATTAATCAAACCTGTGAATTTCCTATCCTCATGAAAGAGAAATGCATTAAATAGTACCCAAACTAATCAATTTGCCTAAAAGCCATTGAGGATAGGAGTGGTTTAAGTCAGGCATTTTGCATTAGTGCTAATATTATTACATGTTATTTTGAGTAGCAAAAAATAAAAAATGGTTGAGTGGCTCAGCGGTCTAAGGCACTGCATCCTCAGTGCTAGAGGCGTCACTGCAGACTCTGGTTCAATCCCGGGCTGTGTAACAACCAGCCGTGATCGGGAGTCCCATACGGCGGCGCACAATGGATCCAGCGTTGTCCTGGCTAGGGGAGACCGGGGTAGGCCGTCATTGTAAATAGGAATTTGTTCTTAACTGACTTGCCTAGTTAAAGAAATGTAAATTGTGATACAGCCCGGGATCGAACCAAAGTCTACATATATATATTTCGAATAACATATTTCACCAAGTATGATGCTTTGATAACCATTTGATAAAACTTTATGAATTGGAAAATCTTAAACAGGGTGGTCTTAAATAAAATGTATGCCCCTAACGAATTAGGTGTTTAACATTTTGTTATTGCCAACACAGCAAATAGTTTGCATCTTATTTTGGTCACGAAATATTAAGCAACATCTTATCCACCGTTTAATTCGATTAAATGGATGAAATGAAAGTTTGTTGAAAAGAAGAAAAAAACTCAAAGCATTTTCATCCTCATTCAAAAGGTAAAAAATTAAACTCTTGGGATTATTTAATGTCAGAATCAAGAAAATGTATTGAAAACTGCGAAAAGACGTCCCGAATAGAGGTTAAATGGTCTTCTATTCCTCAGGGTCCAGCAATTGGTCATGCTTCAGATGCGATATTCATTATACCCTACTGAAAGAAACGGCTAATACCAAATTCATTATCCTTTAAAGAACTTTGTAGCAATACATTTGCGCTGAATTAAATGAAGACTTTTTAAAAGACCCAGGAATTTCTCAAACAAAAAAATGGAAAGGCGATTAGATGGTTGACATGGTATGAATGGCAATAGATTTAGCCTTCACGGAGCATTATCTGGTGAACAGAAAGAGAAAAGCGTCGAGGCCCATAGCTGCCAAAGGAGGAAAATAACTGTCGGGAGATTGATGAATGTGGGATAAAACCCGCGACATCAAATAATGGGAACCTTTCCCTCCCCTCGGTTTAAGTGGAAACTTTCTCAGGTCAAGCACAAAGTTAACCAAATTAATTTAATACCCTTCGTCTTTCAGTCAGCAACAGTTACACGCCTAACAAGCTTTTAAATGCAAGGTCTCAACGCGCTAAATTAGTTAATGCGTTAAATGGGTGGAAATAAAAGGGCCAATGAAGTAGAAGTAAAATACAGGAGAACAATTGGCCTAATGAGAAAGTCACAGAGACCTTGGCAAGAAATCTAGAACAGAGGAGAGAACATTGCCACTTTTTTGGTTTACTCAATGACATGCATGACGAGACCTCACTAAGGTTATTTTGCTGAATACATTCTAACCAAAGGCCTATTTTACGATTTTTAGACAATTATTGTCAGGAGGGTCCTTTTCTTGCCATAGGCTAATAACAGAGATAAATTGTGAAATAAAAAAAGGAATCTAGGCTATTTTTGTTTTAAATAAGACTGGTCTCTTAGACCTCCCATCCCTACGTGAGGGCAGCTCCCGCTCAGCCCAGTCCAAGCTCTTCTCTGTCCTGGCACATTACAAAAATCAATTTCCAAATATTAGGATGTTAAACATTGCAGCGGGCCTAGGCTCTTGGCTGGTTGCCCGTCCAGAAATAATTGGAAGAATTCCAAAAGGGGCAACTTACCTCCGGCGAAGGACTGCGCGAGGACCTCAGCGGTGAACGCTGTCTTAGGACTGATGCTACTCTGCCTCTCCTCCATCAGATGCTCCCCGATCACATTTCTCCACCGTCCATACAAGAAACTGTGCAGAATGTCTGAGGTGATAATATCAGACAAGGACCGACTCTGACATTTAAATCCAGAATTTAGGGCTAAAGCCTCTGCGGGTAATACCGAGCCCATCTCGCAAACTACTGCAAACCGTGTTCAGATATGAAAGCCTCTAAATGTAAAAGTGGATATTCCGTCCCGTGAGACGTCTGGGTGGAAAATGTTCCGTCCTCTCGCAGTGAGGGGCCTCTTTATACAGTAGGCTATGTGACTGGTCTGACCCCTCTCTAATTAGCTATTAATGACACTCCTCTTATGGTATGGACCATCTAGAGCAGAATAAAAGACGCTTCTATTAGGCGGTCCTCCCCTTTCAGGGAGAGAGAGAGAAAGTGCGAGAGACAGAGGGTGTGTGTGTGTGTGTATGAGAGAGAGAGAGAGGTAGAGAGAGAGAGAGAGCGAGAGAGAGGGTGTTTGTGTGTGTGTGTGTGTATGAGAGAGAGAGAGAGAGAGAGAGAGAGAGAGAGAGAAAGAGAGAGAGAGAGAGAGCGAGCGAGAGAGAGAGAGAATTGAATTGGTGAGTAAGTGAAATGGAGAGAGGGACAAGTAGCCTGGGCTACTACTCAGCAATATTAATGGATTATCTCTTAACTGCACACATGCACATTTATGTGCGCATCTGATGGTAAATAGGCATAAACGAACAAAAATCAATTAGGGAAGTATCACACATTTTGTTTCAGTCACTGACAATTATTCAACACCCTTCACACACCAACCATATACGAATGTTATTCATTAGAGATGTCCAACACTGCCTTCCATAAAACTCATTCAAAAAAAAAGTGAAGCACTAGATTTAGTCGAATACACAAATCGACATATAAAATCAACATTGTTATATTACTTAGGGCCTTTTAATACAATTGAAACATGTATAACATAATTGCCTAGATCAAATGTCTTACAAAATAGGGCTAGAAGTGCAAGAATCAAGTTTTTATATTCCATTCAAATGGGCTACAGCACAATTCAGGTATTGAGCCCCACGTTTATTTAACAGAATGAAAATGCTGTCAACTTTAAACTGGTTCAACAATTAGTTAAAATGTTAGTCTGTCATCAAAATTAGGTCATTGGGTCTGGGAGTTGCTTAAACGTTCTTTCTCAGGCATTCTGTATTCATGTGGTCGGCAATAAACAATTTCTTCCAGGGAGTTGTCGTGCGGGAATAATAGAATAGAAACAAGCTTAACGTGCTTTTCAGCATTGTCCCAATGCAAAGCTGCTTTGACGTGGTTCACTTCTCTAGCTCTTGTTGAAGTAAGCGGTTTAATATTCATGGATGTTCATAGCCCTTCAGTATATTGTGACAGCATTTAGATGAGTATATACAGTCCCTTTCTTCTCAATAGCCACAGTTGTTTTTTTCCTCTATTTTTCGGGCTTGATGGACTGGGGATAAATGAGCAGTTTTTCTTCTCTTCCAGCAGAGAGAACATCTTTATTCAGTCCCCGGCTCGCAGGTTTCCTATTCAGTTCCTCTCCAAGTAATGTCAGGGGGCTGAAAAGTGGTGCAAATCAATCGTTCATGGTGTTTTGAGGGCAGTTTGACACCCATGCATTCCGCCTTTCTTTCCAACAAATACAAGGGGATGGTCCGAAAAGCTGGACAAGTTGGGCTCTGACGAATGTGGACTCGAATGGAAAATATATGGATTCTAAATAGAACAGGGTGTTTTGAACGCAGAGATAGTGAAAAGGTGAGTGACCGGGCACGAAAAAAAGATTGTGAAAACAGCTGCTTTTTAGGAGGGGCCTCATTCTATATTTGTCCCTTTTCCCAAATGAAATGTAACCCCTCTCTGAATAGGATTCGTTCTCAGATTGATTTACATCTAATGCATTTCAGCATTTATTACACTAATAGGCTTCAGCTTTGAGAAAAACGCAGGGCCAGGGGGTAAGGACCATTCTTTATAAAAGAGGAATTAAATTAATTGAAATGGGGTAACGCATGGATTTGATTAGCTTATCTATGCATTCACCTTTTATTTTTCTGTCTGGTAAAGCTATGGACACATCAAGAGCAGTCAATCCCCCTGCTCAACCATATTGAAAAACAATTTAGGCAACTATTTGTTCATTTAAAGTGTATGAATTAAACAATAGCCTTTAAACAGGCTATAGATTTCCTTCCAATATTTAGCAAACATTTTGAAGGGAGAAATATCAAGGTAGTTCAGATTAATCTTGTAGGCCTACAACAGCTAAACAAAAATGTTATTGTCTATTACTATAAATTACGATATATATATATTTTTAAAAGGCTTTTTAAAAGGGTGCAATATCATTTAAATGGACCGTATAGGTTATTGATAATGATTCATAACGGCAGAGATGAGTTGGGCTTAAAACAGAGTAGGCCTTATTATAATTCAATTTAAAAGCACTCATTTTATTTCAATAATCAAACTATAGCTACAATCTACATTTTTAAATTTTCTTACATGACATGTTACTTTAATATTTGACGTTATTTCAACGCTTTCACCCCTGAAAAAAGACCATGCAAGTAATACCCCTAATTGTCTCAAGAACTGTACATCAGCGTTTCCTAAATGTCTTAAAATCATTTTTCTTTACAGACAACATCCTCTCCTTAAAACAGTCTTATAAAACACAATAACCATACCCATGCATCCATGCTATATAACAAACATTCAAAATTAAAGTGGGCTGAAAAAAAATAATTAAAAATACTAAAGGTCTTTTTAGACATTAACCAACACAACCATTCCAATCCAGAAGAAACATTGCCATCAGTTTCAACACTGAATCATTCCTTCTACTAACTACAACCTCAAAAGAACATCAGCTGAGACAGACTGGCAGACGGGCTACTCCTTTGCACCATTAAAAAGAGATTAAGGTACAGTAGATATACCAGAGTGGTAGATACAGTTACACAGCTTATCTGCAGGAAAGGTGAGAGAGGTCCAGTCCCTCCCATAAGGGGTTTGTTTCCCTGGAATGGGACAGTACACCTGCTTAACGAAACTGGAGCTTAAGAGGGGGGCAAAGAAGAGGAATGCTCAGATAGGACTCTCAGTAACAATTACAACCAATCAAGTCATAATGATACTGCTATTATAGTTAAAACACTTATTAAAATGGCCAAACACATTATATCAACAATAATAAAAAATTATAAAAAAAACGTTACTAACACTTGTCTTTTGTCTTAACTAACACCTGACTTATTTAACCTGCTAGCACTAACTTTCCTCACAATTGCTTGTTCTATCTATCTATCTTTAAAGAAATGTACTTACTGTAATCGAGATGTGGTTGTCCCACTGGCTATCCTAAGTTGAATGCACCAATTTGTAAGTCGCTCTGGATAAGAGCGTCTGCTAAATGACTAAAATGTAAATGTAATTCATTAAATAATTTGTCTCACTACTGACTTACTCAGACGGGTGAAAACAGAGATTGCACCATATGTAATTGAATACATTTTTCTATGGACAGCCCTGCATGAACAAATCAATAAAGCCTATTGAATAAAACAGTAATTGCTATTCAGGACAAACACTTTGAACATTGAATGAGCCATAATACATAGACACTGTAGTGTCCACATCGCATTGACATTCATACGAATGCCCCACGCCCCCACAGCCTACACCTAAAACCAAGCATATACAGTTAGTGATAATACTAGGGTTTAGGTTTTATATACAGCAGCGTAGAGACCCTATTCAAAATGAAAGGTCCCCCCCTTCATGATCATGGCTCTCAACCCCAGTCCGGTGGAGATCTGGAGAACAACTAAATTCTGACACCTTCACAATGGACCACCAGGCCAGGGACTGTCCGCAAGGGGCATCATGTTAAAAAGCAATAGGATCCAAATCGAGGGCTGGATTTGGAAACAGCTGCACAGTATCAATTGGGGGGGGGGGGGGGGGGGACAGCATCCAGGGCCAAGCAGGGTCCACTATGGCAGAGGCCCCCCGCGTATTGCAAAGATGTGGGATGACAAAGACGCTCAATAATGCTGGGGACACCCTTGTGGACAGGTCCCAAAGGGAGGGAACCTAAGAGCTGGAGACTAGTGCAAAGAATAAGGCAAATTATTAAGAGAAAAATGGTGACCTAAGAATATGCTCATCCTATGCATAAAACTGTCTTGAGTGCGCCACAACATTCAGACTTGTACTATTCAGTTTAATTATTAAATGGGAATTCTTAAGCTTTGCTATAGAACATAACTCTGCCTCTCCTGGTCTGGAAGCAATGGTAGGTGAAGCGCTGTCCCAGTCACACCTCATGAACAACAAGTGTCTATAGAAGAACAGACAGATGTTGAAAAAAATATCCTTAGTGGATGGTCACATAACAAGATCACAAGCATTTCGCTACACCCACATCTGCTAAACATGTGTATGTGACCAATGAAGTTTGATTTGAAGATCCCTTGCAGTGATGCATTCAAAAAAAACTTAGGGGTTTATGGGAAGCCTTATGGCTAAAATATACAAGGATATCTGTATTTTTTTCTAAATCCAGTATGGTGATCTTCGTTATCGTGTCAAGGACACAAACCACAAAGCAGATTTAACTTTAGGAAAACAGCCCAAATGTTGGAAACAAACATGTCATCCAGAGTTGTATGTATTTATTTTCCAAGCTACAGCATACACTATTTACATACAGGTTTTTGACGAACCAAAGACTTGTCAGCTTTGAGTTTTCATTTTAGCAATGGAAAACAGTGACAGTGGCATCACAGCACTATCAAATCGAATGTTCTGATCAACTAATACCTATTAGAAGTGATTGAGTTGAGTCAGTCAAACTGACATTTCAATGCCAATAAACAGCACCTTCAAAATTCATCCACTCAATTTAGCAATCCCATCCAGCCCCTTTCAGTCATCAGATACAATTGACTGCAAACATCTTTGGGGAAAACTTATGGTAGTTTCACCTAGTGTGAGTTATATAATAAATTAAACAGTTAATTTAAGTTTATTTTTCAAACGTATTCAATACATGACAACTAAGATAAACAATTACCTGAATTCTGAAAGGTCACCAGGGAATGCTTTGACTTAATTCAATCATGGCACATATAGTAACAGTAACTGGGTAAGCTCATCTTCTTAACCCTCAGTAAATAGACTGCCTTTAAATGACCACGTATCTTCTGGACATACGAACTTGGCACGTGTTGTTTCGTCTTTCAAGGTACGGTTGTCAAGAGATTCCCTAAAAACAAGCCACTGCGACAGAAAGTGACTTTCGTAGCAGGTTAGGAAAACTTGCAGCAGGTTAGGAGAATTAGGTTAAGGTTAGGAAAATGGTTAGTGAAACCGCTTTCCTGACCAATGAAGTCACTTCCAGTCGCAGCTGTATAAAAAGTGGCGTGTTTTTAGGCAGTCCCGTTGCCAAGCAGATAACAATGAGCGATAGTAAGATACATGTTTTTTTTTTACCAAGAGGAGCTTAACATTATGACATATATTAACTAATCAAGATGGTATACTTCAACCACAAGAAAGGCTTGCAGAAGGAACATTTATTTGAATTTGAGAAGTGGCAAAGTAATGTTCTATATAAAATATATATCTGTTTATAAAACAATAGTTTTACCTTTATTTACTTGAGGATAGATGATACTACGTTAGTCTTACAATAGAGCTGAGGAAAGGTTTCAGTTTAAACCAATGGTAAAGTTAACACATACTGGAATGTGACAAAAGAAAGCTTTCAAAATAAAATCATTTTAACAGAACACAAAGGTAGTCTTGATGTTTTTAATACACAGTTACCTGTACAGGATAAAAACACTAAAATTAAACATCAAATTATAATATCCCTTTTCATTAAGCAATGAAGTTAATACTAACCAATGTTACATATGAGATCACACAAAGTAGAAAGAAAAATAATGAATTAAAAAGTTTAGCATTGGACTGTACACAAGTCCAGTGTGTACTGGATGGGGCATTAGGGAAACTGGGTGGTACCAAATAATACAATTTAGATCGTAATACTTAGAATATAAAAAACTACAATTAATTATTATTACACAGGTAGAATCCAGAGGCTTAGCAGTCTTGAATGATTTAGGTACAGAACATACATAAAAACCTAGCATTTCTAATTTTTGTCCATATCAAGATGCAACATCAAATTTCAAATTACACATTCACGATCTTTGAACATTTTCAGCATGAAAACAGAACAGGGACAGTTTTCCTGCAATAATGACTCCATGAAAAAAAACAGTCTTAGATTTAATTATATATATATATATTTTAAATAAAGTATTTAGTCAAGTATCTGAGCATACATACATAGTTTTACAAGATAGTAAAGGCAAAAAACTCACAATATGCAACACCCCCCTTTTCCCATACCAGATCATAGTAATAAAAAAAGTACCCATTACAATTGTATATGCCTTAAAAAAAAAATCTAAAGAACTACAAGTTAAATGTCGGTCAAAATATTAGAGAATCCATCTTTGTTTCAAAAATGAAATAAGATATTGCACCTTTTTTAAACCAGAGTACAATAAAAATACAAAGCACAACAGGAATTCAATTAGGAATTGACTGCCATTTGCCAACATCACTCCTTTTATTTTGTAACAAAATAATTAAATGTTCCTGTAACAAAACATCAGTTTCATCACGGAATTAAAATGCTTTATGTAAAAAGGAAAACAAAACATTTTTACACATTCTTAAAACATCTTATGATAAAACAAAATATGTATTCAAGACTGCTAAGCCCATAATTACGATTTTATTGCAACAGAACTAGAAAAAATAGATTATATTGCGTTTACTAAAATGTTACAACTCCGGGGTTCGTTTTGGCGATGTAATTTGAATCAAAAAGGAAAAAAAGAAAAAACAAAAACAGCTCTCATTAGTCCAAAAGGGATCCCGGGAATTGTCCATTCAAAATAATGGTGTACACAAGTATTTAGTAACAATTAAATGTTCCTGATTTAGAAATATTATTTAAGTCAGTCTACAGCTAGTGTTTCTCACTAAGAAAAAAGTAAGTCTTCAAGGCGTTGCAAATCTAGAAACCTGTTACAAAAGGTTTGTTTTCATCCTCTGTGATTCAAAAATCTTCAACTAAAGGGCGTCCTCTCTAATGATCCTGCAAAACACAGGTTCACGTCAGTGACCAAGCACAGTAATACATTGTACACAGATTTACATGTGCAAGTTACAGTACATATCCTTACAGAAACAATAGTTCAACACAACCTAATTGATGCCAGAAAGGATTTACATGGGACATGTCATAAAACGTACTTTCAAACCTCCATACTTGAGTTAAATAAAGGTTCAAATTAAACCTTTAAAACAGGGATCAACAACAACATTCAGCCACAGGCAGATTCGGGAAATACTTGCGTGGAAATACTTGGGAACAGATTTCCAAAAATAAAAATCACTTGGAACTGATTCTGGGGTTTTTAATGACCAACAAATTCAAAAATAAAATATAATTTTTTGCTCGGGGAGGACAAAAAACTGGGCTGCCAGTTGGGGAATCCTGCTCTAACATTTTCAACGTTCCATGGGCACCAACAGCTCTCAGGGGGTTGTAGGGTGGAGATGGTGCTGAGCGTTTGGATGGGTTCTCACCTGAAGGCCTGGGGCCTGTGTCTGCTGTGCACCTTGGCCATAGTAGGCCCCCTGTTGTCTGTAATACTCCACCCAGGCAGCACTGTAATCCGGTGGGGAGCTCTGCTGGGAGCCGGGGCCTGCTGCCTGGCCTGGGGAGAGGAGAGATGGAGAGGGTGATTAAGGGTAAGAGGAACGTCCTCTGATAAGCACTCAAGAGTGTGGAGGCCACATGGGTGTAGTCTTACTCTGTTTCTTGTAGTAATCCTCCCATGCTTTGCTGTAGTCAGGGCCACTGCTCTGGGCTTGGCTCTGCTGACCTGTGCACAAGATAAAACCAGAGTCAATACGACACACACCAAAACAGGCTACCAAGATCTCCCTGATTAATGTTCGGCTTCATAAATTACATTTTTCAAAGATATTAAGTTATTCAAACAAAAGCCAATTTACATGGTTGATAAAAATCAATAAGCAACCCAGCTACACAACCATGTAACCAAGACGGTCAACTTCTGACTTCATCACAGTAAAAAAATATATATATTTATTGCGTATCAATTATACATTGATATTTCTAGTCAAACACTCTTTGCATGGAACTTTTTAAAAAGAGGTCAGGTTTGAGGTCTGATTCAGAGGCTTATCCGAGGCACAGGCTCTTGTGGACATTCCCAGCAAGGGAGAACATTTGAAGATGCACAGGTATTTATTTAACAGGTGGGTCTTTTCAGCCAATATCTACCCACATTTTGAATGCAAGAACTACCCTGCCGCTGTCCAGAGTTGAAGATAAATGCACTGCAGCAGTGCCAAAACCAGCCTGAACAAGTCTTGAGTCTCTCCAATTCCCTTTGTCCTCAAATTGCTGTTCAACTGGCAAAGTCTTGTTAGAAAAATAACAGTGTTGCTTCAGTCCGTTCAGTAAGCAGAGCAGAGAGCATGAAAGATGGCTAGTTTTCGGCCTCTTTCCACTGGGGAGGGACTGTTATGCCCGACATGATTTTGATTGCATAGGCTCCGTATGTATCAAGGAATCATTGTAGTGAAATTGCAGGCTGATATTGGTATCAAGTGTTAATGGTATCCCACCCTAACCACAAATGGGATGAGGCCATCCCATCCATTAGTTGGAAAGAAGCAGGTAGATTTACTGGGGTCCTGGTAGCCCTGAGGCTGCCATGTTGTTCTAACTGACTTACTGGGGTCCTGCTGGCCCTGAGGCTACCATGTTGTTCTAACTGACTTACTGGGGTCCTGCTGGCCCTGAGGCTGCCATGTTGTTCTAACTGACTTACTGGGGTCCTGGTAGCCCTGAGGCTGCCATGTCTGATATGTTGTTCTAACTGACTTACTGGGGTCCTGCTGGCCCTGAGGCTGCCATGTTGTTCTAACTGACTTACTGGGGTCCTGCTGGCCCTGAGGCTGCCATGTTGTTCTAACTGACTTACTGGGGTCCTGGTAGCCCTGAGGCTGCCATGTTGTTCTAACTGACTTACTGGGGTCCTGCTGGCCCTGAGGCTGCCACGTCTGATATGTTGTTCTAACTGACTTACTGGGGTCCTGCTGGCCCTGAGGCTGCCACGTCTGATATGTTGTTCCCCATCCTCCTGTCAGGAATGTCTGGGGTCCACTGCCACCACAAAACACAAAGACGCATGTTAGACTGTTTACATATTTAACTGTTTTAGCCTAGGTATCATTACATCATTGTATTCATACTTTGGTCAGTAAGTATTATCCAAGAAGGTAGTTCAAGGCAAGTTTGACAAAATGTAACAGTGGTAAAAGGTGGGGAAACCAAGAAGCTACTCACTTCTGATGAGGGGTAGCTGGTCCTTGACCGAAGGGGCTCAGACCAAAACTACTGTTGCCCCCCATTCCTGAGGCCTAGACGAGAAAGAAGGGGACCACACTTGGTTAAACAGGGGGTGAAAAGGCCACAAGGCAGGGCTGGCCACTGATGCACTACATTTGATGGATTCATGTTTTTACTCGATTTAAGCTTTATTTGGACATGTAGTCAATGCTGAGACCAATGTCTCTTTTCCAGGTGAGCCCTGTATAGCACCACAATAACACATTAGACTACACAATACAGAAAAAGCAAATCACAACCCCAAAAAACAGACATTCTTCAGTAAAAAGGTCCCCTAACAACCATCTGAAATGTCCTAGAGACACCAATTTTAAAGTGTATTGTAGATTATTCCACACGTAAGGTGCAAGGAAATTAAATGCTAATTTACTTGACTCTAGACACCAAAGGAGTCTCTAGAGAACTAACCCTGTGAACTGGTTTGATAACTTGACATTTTAAACAGTAATGTTAGGTAAGTCGGAAGCTTGTGGAGCAGTGCTTCGTAAACAAAAAGTGTAATGATGTGATATACGTGACTTCAAAAGAGGTCCAGCCAAACTTTTTGTAAAGAATAAAGTGATACGTTTTAAAACTCTATCCTGTGATAAAACGAAGGGCGCTATGAAAAACAGCCTCCAAGGGTTTAAGAGGCAGATGCACTTTGATAGATAGTGCCGTCAAACTTGAGGTTATGGTGATGCTATCTACTTCCTGCTGACAAGAGAGATTAGATTGGTTTCTGAAAAAAATAAAATAAAAAGCACTTTAAATCTTAGTTTCTTAACAAGCTCAGTCGTATGTAAAAAAAACAAAACAAAAAACGATAATAACAAGGTACTTCTATGAAGAGGCTAATTTGATTTCGAACCATCCGATGAGTAAAGATGTAAACCATCCGAGACAATCTTATGAGAACTTAACATTTATTTAGTTTGCCAGTATTAAGTATGAGTTAAAATCAGACAGCCTCGTCAAAACGTACAATGAACAGATTGACCAACAGCATTTGAATAAATAGTGAAAAGAACAGGTCCTAGTATCAACCCCTGTGGAACACCTTTATGCACGTCAAGAAACATTGACTTAACCGCATCAATCACAATGGCCTGAGTTCTGTCAGGCCTATCGTTTAACCCCGGGTGACATACTGGTGGATGGTAGGGCCACAAGAGCCAGTAGCACACCCCTTTGACATGTGCCTTCACGAATACCAGGCCAGACAATAGATTTTTTGGGGGAGAGGAGGGGGGCATAATAATATCACCTACCCCAATCTTCTCATCGATCAGCTGGCGAGCCATCTCCATCTGTTGGGGGGTGCCGCGTATGGAGAAGATGCGCACGTTTGGGTCAGTGTTGGGCGGTGGGTTTCTCTGTAGCTCCACGTGTGCTCCAGACTGCTGGTTGATGTTCTTGATGGTTTCTCCACCTTTAGGAATGTGAGTCAACAGCAAGTCAGCAACAAGTGCGCAAGTGTCAATTTGACCTCCAATCAGTTAGTGAAAAGCGCAAACAGTGCTTACTCTGCTGTCTGATTCTATTCTTCACCACACCTACCTGAACTCATCCGACTGGAGGTTAGACTGGTAGTGATACCTATAGAGACCCTGGCATGTGTCCTACAGCTCAGTCCCCATTCTATTTGAACATGCGTGCTAATCAGAGAAAGGACGACAACACTTCCTCCGCCACGCTGACGAATCAGACGGCAACTTCCTGACTTATTAAGGAGCGCAATTAAACCAGCAGGGAGAAATTAAACATAGCTGGGGGAGAAATTAAAGCGTATCCTCTTTCTGGGATATGGTTTGTCTCCTCTGGCCCTTTTCTTTCCCGGCCTCATGTGTGGTGAGCGAAAGGAGGGATACAACCTCCCCCCGCCATCCCAGTGAAAGGAGCGAGGGGGCTTACCCCCAAAGGGACATCAGGGCTGTCCCAACATCAATTACACATTTGTTCACTGGTGGCTGACACAGGCTGATCCAAACCTCTCCTCGTCCTGTAGCCTCTTCCCTGTTGCCAACAGACTACACAAGGGCCATTAATGCATTGTCAACCAAATGAAACTTCTGCCTTAATGAGGTCCCTCCAGTCAGAGAGCGAAGGGGAATCAAGAGGCCCAACTATTCATTTCATGGACTGGGCCTTCGCTCGGGCCACATCATACGGCCTTATAATTATTTAGTGAGCTGGACCAAAAGGAAGGGATACAAAGTGCAACTGGTGAGGGATTTAGGGTAAGGGGGAGGTTTAATTAAAAAGACAAGTCAATGAAGACCAGTTCCTCGGCGCTTAAAACACCATGCTTGCCCACTCATCTAGACTATTGACATATGGGTCTTAAATGGACGTAAAAGCCAAAAAACGGAAGATGCTATACCATGGTGTATTTAAACAAAATACAAAACAGTAGGTACATTTTGAAAGTTGAGAAGATAAAAGCACGGGGTATGGGTGGGTGGGAGCCCTACGTTACCAGGCTCTGTGTATTTGGGGGAGGGTGTAATCAGTGGGTCAAGCAGCTGCATAAAGGCATCGTAAAGATATTAATCACCTGAGTCTAAGGCAAGGCAGTCAGGGCCCAGACCCATATTGGACTAGTTCATATGCTAATGTAAAGCCACTTGACATTTATATTACCTTGTTTCGATCATAGGTAGAGAGCCCCCTTCGAACCACGTCCACCACATCCATCCATAGGACAGGGACACACTCAGGGTTTCCTCCGAAGCGCAATGGTCAATGACTTAAATAGCTGGCAGTGGAGTGAGTATGAATAGCCAATAAGCTAATTCCTCTCATTCATTCACTCACTCCACTATTGGGCTGAAAGAGCCTCAGATGCCAGGCAACCTTCCACGTGGGGGCTGTTATTATGAACATTTAACAATTAATGTCACATTAAATGCATTATCCCCGTCATTAAGCCCTAAGGGAAGGGACACAAAACCACTTGTGCTGTATACATGAGCCAGGAGAGGGGGGGTGGCTGGGACCACACCATATTGGCTAATTTTGCAACTTTAAAATGACATTTCACCACGAGAGAAAAAGCACAAGATAATGGACTGGCAATGATGCACTTTAGGCATATTTATTTTGTATTTAACTAGGCAAGTCCGTTAAGAACAAATTCTTATTTACAATGAAGGCCTACATACAGGGTCAGCCCCTGGAGCAAATTAGGGTTAAGTGACTTGCTCAAGGACAGAGGTTTTTTCACCTTGTCAGCTCGGGTATTTCAACCAGCAACCTTTTGGCTACTGGCCCAACGCTCTAACCGCTAGGCTACCTGCCACAAAATCAAGGCTTTTGAAGAATTTTCCTACGTTTTATAATATATTTACATAGTATGAGGTTGGAATAATACTGAAAATTATAATGCCCTTTTAGTGTAAAAGCTGTTTGACGGGATGGACTTTTGGCCTGCCTGGTGACATTAGTTAATAGTCCAATAAGAAAGAGTTCGAAACCTCCGCAAATAAGAGCTAGTTTTCCTCTCACTCATACCACTGGCAGTAGAATGGCCCGTTCTGGAGAGCTCAGTGACTTTCAACACGACACCGTCATAGTGCTGTTCTTGTGAAGTGGAAACATCTAGGAGCAACAGCGGCTCAGCCGCAAAGTGGTAGGCCACACAAGCTCATAGAACGGGACCGCCGAGTGCTGAAGCACGTAAAAATCTCCTGTCCTCAGTTGCAACACTCACTACAGAGTTCCAAACTGCCTCTGGAAGCAACTTCAGCACAAGAAATGTTCGTTGGGAGCTTCATGAAATGAGTTTCCATGGGCGAGTAGCCGCACACAAGCCTAAGACCACCATACGCAATGCCAAAGGTCGGCTGGATTGCTGTAAAGCTCGCCGCTATTGGACTCTGGAGTAGTGGAAACGCATTCTCTGGGGACCAACTCCATATTAATGCCCATGATTTAGGAATGAGAGGTTCGACGAGCAGGCGTCCACATACTTTTGGCCATGAATTATATTTTACAATTTTGATTAAAACAATAAACAGTAAGGTACTTAATAGTTACGCAGAATGTTTTTAATATTAAGATAAAAATGGTCTGCTTTGGACCTTTAAGTGATGAAGACCACTGGTCAAGAAATAATGAACTGAAAGATTAAATGCTCCATTAGTGTTGGGTTTTCCCTGAGTAGGCACAGTTGAGGGATGGGCCTTTACACATCATCAGTGCCTATTTGTCCATACATTGAAAAGGATACTTAAACAGTTTATTGAATGACAAATGCATCCAAATTATGATTGCTGTTGCTGGATCTTGACACACAACCTGCTGAATAATTTACAAGCCGTTTGCATTCTCACCTTTCCCAATCACCAGACCACACTTGTCAGCAGGTATCGTGTATGTCACTTCCTGCAGTCCACCGGGCGCGCCCATGTTCCAGTCCCCACGGCCTCTGCCCCGGCCTCTGGGTCCCACGGGACCCCCGAAACCATCCCGATCCTGTAAAGAGCAAACAAAAGGAGTGACTACATATCACACATCTTACACTCAACCATTCCCCTCTTAACATTTCCTCCCCAAGTATCACCAGTGCAGCAGTGTCAGATATCAAACAAAAAAAAATGCAATAGTTCACATTCTTATCAAATTAACCTCCAAAACATTTGACTTGCATTACTTTACCTTGGGTTCAATAGAAAAGAGTAAACCAGAGAATAAGACCAAGTGCGCCACCCTGTGGGAGTCTGTATCGACTATGTTCCGGGGTTGGAGACATGCCTCAGACGAGTCTCTACCTCCTAGGGTACATTCTGTGCTCAGGGGCAGTAGGTCAGGTGAAAGAGAGGAACTAGTGATGAGGTGGAGACCACTGCCCTTTTACGTGAGTAGGTCCCCCCCACCACACCTGTCTGAGTAGGCCCCCCCCCCACCACAGGGCCAAGGGGCACAGGGAGGCCTGAGGGGGGGCCAGGCTGGCCTTGTCCGGGAGCGGGCTGACTGGACTGAGGACTGCTACATGGGCAACAAGGGAGTTTAAGGGGGCATGGCTTACTTTAGAAATACTCTTAAGGCAAGAGTGAACCAATCATCTGATACATTTCCTAAGGGGGGGTTGTTCCTTTCAGGGCAAAAAAAAACAAAAAACAACTAGAATAAGCGTAGTGGTCGCAGTGCTGTACCTGTGCCGTGTGGACCAGCTCGTTGATGAGGTGAACCGCATGCTGGCAGCGGTCAGGCTGGCCCATCACCTGGGCAACCCTGTCGGGGCTGATGCCATCGTCTGAAGTAGAGGGGGACACTAGTCAGAACTGTTACATTAAAGACCACACGTTTAGTCATGTCACAGACATCACACACACACACCATTACATCATGTGTCGTCAAGACCACCTACTGTGTGGCGATTGAAGAACATGACAGGCAAAAAACCGATTGGAGAATGATTTAAGAGAGGCCATCACCAATCTTGACAATTGTAATAGACATCTAGCAGAATGGAAAAAGCCTTTAGAAAAGGAGGACGGTCTCACCAGGTTTGAACTGGATCCTGACCCCAGAGTCATTCTGGATCTTCTTGATCATCTCTCCATTCCTGCCAATGACGATGCCCACAGCAAACCTGGGGACTGCCACATCCAGGCTGCTTCCCCCCAGTCTGGATCCAAAGTCTCCTCTGTTGGCCCGGAAGTCTCCCTGGTCCTTGTCCCGGATTATCTCTACCACCAGCTCTCGTGCTTGCTGCAGAACACCCACGCCACCAGCAAAGAAAGGGTTAACTTAAAACATTTTCTAACTGTGATATACAAAAAGGTTTGTTAACTTGAATCCTCTTTCCTTGCCTCCTTAAAACACAGACTACAAAGTTTTCACCTCCAACATGTTTTTATAAGCAGGCATGGAGCGAGGATATGAAGGAGGGTAGCCAGGTTTGAGGGACTGACTGACCTGCACTTTGTAGAGGTCCCCAGTGATTCTCAGGGGTTTGTCTGCTCCAGTGGGCATAGGGCCGTCCTGGATCATGATCATTTTCACACCTGTTCTCTCCTGTGGGGCAAAAGCAGGGAACACAAGAGAAACACAAATTCATACACCAGAACTCCCTACTCCAGATGTAGCGAAGTAGTGAGATGGTTGAATCATATATTTCACACAAACACTAACGAGTAGATAGCTGAAATTACCAATAAGAAGTTATTTCAATAGTCAAGGTTTTTGAAGATCTGCCTAAACTAGTGTAAACTAGTGTAATTAACTTCTATAACCGAAAACACAGTTCAGGCCTTGACAATAACTTTAGGAACTTGTCCTAAATTAGGACAGATTTTTTAAAGGTCGGTAACACGTTTTACATTGTCTGATGCAGGGATGCCACTTCAAAAATAAATTAAGTACTTTCTTTACCTAGTGCTGAGCGATTAGTGCTTTTTGAGGTCTATTCGGTTTTGGCTCGTTCGAAAAATAATCACGTTTTTCTATAATTCTTTTAAACATTAAATGCACAACGCTGGTTAATGCTGTAACACATAACAAATAATGAAAGTCCCATGGTAGTGACTGCCCATTATCACTTAACATTTATTTACATTAATAAAATATTTCAGCTGGCCTATTAAATAGGTTTATTTGATAACTTATTTCAAGCACCATGATGGTTGTCTATAGTGTGGTTTTTAGCGCCTATGTGGCATGTTGATAATTTTTTCTTCATATGAATGTGGCTCTAACATTTTAATGGTTTAAGCAACAAAATATTATGACCCCATTCCTGAAAGCTACTAATCTAAAGAACACATACGTGCCTTCTGTTTCCATCTGATACTTACAAGGGACTAGTTAGGAGGAGGTGTGACAAAGAAAAAAAACCAAACCTAATGACTGAGGGAAATTTATTCCAATCATACTTCATCCAGACTGGAATTTGGCATTACGTGATTTGACATGTTTAATTTATTGAGATGCTTAGTTTTCAGATGATTTAAAAAAATGGCCTCATTACTTAAGCTTTTAGTAGTTTAAATAAATCAAAAATAATGGTGAGCGAGCGTTGCGCCTTTTCCTTTAATGATCACATTTTTGGGTTGCACCTCGACTCATGGTTGAGTGACCACTTCTTTCCTAATTACTTACATTTAATTTTAAGAAGTGCTTTATTGCTAGTTGTGCGTTGTTTTTTTTCATACAGTTCTTCGAAAGAATAATCACATGTTAAAAAAAAAAATCCACATCTGACCCCCATAAGAATACAGTCGAACAGCCATGAGTGAATGTACCAAAATGCAATTAGCAGGAAAACACCGTTCTCAATAGCGCAAGCGGTTTCATGTGACATAGATGAAAATATCTATTGCCTTTGGTTGCTGGAAAATACAATTATGTTGATTTGAAAACCAACAGAACATGAGAAAAATGCTGGTTTCAATGGCATATTTAGTGTTTTTTGAAGTAACTCCCACAACATTTCTATGGTCGTATTATGGCCAGGCTACTTTGCTTCTCAAAATGACATTAAAACAAGCCTTTAGACGTTAATGTCGTTCATTTTGGGCTCCCAAGTGGCGCAGTGGTCTAAGACACTACATCTCAGTGCTAGAGGCGTCACTACAGACAACCTGGTTCGAATCCAAACTATCACGAATCAGGCTGTGATTAGGAGTCCCATAGGGTGGCGCCCAGTGTCGTCTGAGTTTGGCCGGTGTAGGACCTCATTGATTTGTTCTTAATTGACTTAAGTTAAATAAAGGTAAAATAAAAACAGATATATCTGTCAAACATGACTAGCGTTTAGCCTATATTTATGCAATTGAAAGTCTCATTAAAGTTTGGCAACATTTTCTGGCACCTTTCATGTCAGCATCGGTTTGGACATGAAGATGTAGCCAATATACACTTAGGGTTTTTTTTATATTTATGTATATAATTTGTGTGAATATTATTCCAATATTGGCCTGTGTTTCCCCCCCCCCCCACTTGTCCATTCGGACAACTTAAATCTACTGTATGTTCTTCTTGCCTAACATACATATATACATACAGTGGGGAGAACAAGTATTTGATACACTGCCGATTTTGCAGGTTTTCCTACTTACAAAGCATGTAGAGGTCTGTAATTTGTATCATACGTACACTTCAACTGTGAGAGACGGAATCTAAAACAAACATCCAGAAAATTACATTGTATGATTTTTAAATAATTAATTTGCATTTTATTGAATGACATAAGTATTTGATCACCTACCAACCAGTAAGAATTCCAGCTCTCACAGACCTGTTAGTTTTTCTTTAAGACGCCCTCCTGTTCTCCACTCATTACCTGTATTAACTGCACCTGTTTGAACTCGTTACCTGTATAAAAGACACCTGTCCACACACTCAATCAAACAGACTCCAACCTCTCCACAATGGCCAAGGCCAGAGGGCTGTGTAAGGACATCAGGGATAAAATTGTAGACCTGCACAAGGCTGGGATGGGCTACAGGACAATAGGCAAGCAGCTTGGTGAGAAGGCAACAACTGTTGGTGCAATTATTAGAAAATGGAAGAAGTTCAAGATGACGGTAAATCTCCCTCGGTCTGGGGCACCATGCAAGATCTCACCTCGTGGGGCATCAATGATCATGAGGAAGGTGAGGGATCAGCCCAGAACTACACGGCAGGACCTGGTCAATGACCTGAAGAGAGCTGGGACCACAGTCTCAAAGAAAACCATTAGTAACACAATACGCCGTCATGGATTAAAATCCTGCAGCGCACGCAAGGTCCCCCTGCTCAAGCCAGCGCATGTCCAGGCCCGTCTGAAGTTTGCCAATGACCATCTGGATGATCCAAAGGAGGAATAGGAGAAGGTCATGTGGTCTGATGAGACAAAAATAGAGCTTTTTGGTCTAAACTCCACTCGCCGTGTTTGGAGGAAGAAGAAGGATGAGAACAACCCCAAGAACACCATCCCAACCGTGAAGCATGGAGGTGGAAACATTCTTTGGGGATGCTTTTCTGCAAAGGGGACAGGACGACTGCACCATATTGAGGGGAGGATGGATGGGGCCATGTATCGCGAGATCTTGGCCAACAACCTCCTTCCCTCAGTAAGAGCATTGAAGATGGGTCGTGGCTGGGTCTTCCAGCATAACAACGACCCGAAACATACAGCCAGGGCAACTAAGGAGTGGCTCCGTAAGAAGCATCTCAAGGTCCTGGAGTGGCCTAGCCAGTCTCCAGACCTGAACCCAATAGAAAATCTTTGGAGGGAGCTGAAAGTCCGTATTGCCAAGCGACAGCCCCGAAACCTGAAGGATCTGTATGGAGGAGTGGACCAAAATCCCTGCTGCAGTGTGTGCAAACCTGGTCAAGAACTACAGGAAACGTATGATCTCTGTAATTGCAAACAAAGGTTTCTGTACCAAATATTAAGTTCTGCTTTTCTGATGTATCAAATACTTATGTCATGCAATAAAATGCAAATTAATTACTTAAAAATCATACAATGGGATTTTATGGATTTTTGTTTTAGATTCCGTCACTCACAGTTGAAGAGTACCTATGATAAAAATTACAGACTTCTACATGCTTTGTAAGTGGGAAAACCTGCAAAATCGGCAGTGTATCAAATACTTGTTCTCCCCACTGTGTATATATATATATATATATATATATTTTTTTTTTTTGTTCCGGACAAGAGGACAAGCATTAATGTCCAGCCCTGCAGTTGCATAAGTGTTTTTAAACCACTAAAGAAATCACTAAGAACGTGCATATTGTAAGTGCATCATCAAGACCACGGAATCTACTAGAAGTGCTTAATACCCCCCTACCTGCAGTTGTTTGATTGTGTCCCCTCCCTTGCCGATGACGAGGCCCACTTTGCTGGCAGGGATTAGAATCTCCTGGATGGCGCTGTTGCCGTCCATCTCACTGTGGAAGCCTGGGCCGTTTCGACACCGGTCCACGATCTGGCTCAGCAGCCTCTTTGCCTGCCTGGTGGGAGAGCAGGAGCAAAGTCCACTGTCATGTCTATGTTCATGGTCAGCCAAATCATGCATACAAACTATACATAGTGGGTTTCTCCATTTGCAAAAACAAGACATTGAATAGTGTCATGAAGTGATTGTTGAGGGGGTAAGTCAACATTAATCTGGTGATGGTGTGTAGGGTCGAGTTGAGGAAGGTGCCTCGTTGCTGATAGAAATGTATTGTCCGTCAAGTAGAGTAATCATGTTAGCTCTATATGCCACATTTATATCTGATCGCCATGCATACATAACTTTGGTTGGAAGGTCCTGGGAGAATCTCAATTGCATCCTCTCTCCTTGCCTCAAGGGACCTCAGGTGTTCTCATCCAATGGGTTTTGAGGAGGCGGCGAGGAGAGGACACGATGAGCATGCAATTGAGATTCTTCCCGATAGGAATGTGGTGTGGCTTACTCAATGTTCTCTGGGCTTCCAGTCAGGGTGCAGGGCCTGTCCATCATGCCTCCGCTGTCTGTTACACAACACACAGCTCCATTAACTAGACACACATACATTGGCATTCCTATAAATAAGTGGGGTTAACGTGTGACATTGGGATCAACAATTCAAAATGTCTCTAAAACAGTTTTATGCAGTTCCACATGTACAAGTGCATATATGCCACATTGTCCCAAAACTCTACCCAACATTGGCCTAGGACAATAAACATCCTTTAAAATAACACGTGTAACAGACATCTAAATGTATTTGTAATTTCCTAAACTGATCACCAGATCATATTGTGAATACGTCCACTAGTCTATGTAATTTGCTGTCATTCTAATATCCAGAATAATGGAAAGGAATATAGCATTAGGTGTTGCGCAATAGTCTATCCTACACAAATGAACACAGTATACTGTCCAATCAGAGGCACAAAAACATGAAAACATGAAGCGTTCTATTAAAAATGTAACAAGACTGATGTAAATCAAGCAGACAACAGATAATGAACACCAATTTGCTAGGGATATTCGACCCATTGTGGATCACGGCACAACTGTCTTCATCGACATAACGAGTCAGACACCAAAACATTCTGGACATTACTTGCAAAACACTGTTTTCTTGCACTTTGGCTGTTGCATCGCGTTCTGTTTCACAACAGCTGTTTGTCACTTGACTGCCATTCAGAAAATAATTTCCTGTATCAGCTGATGTGTGAAAATATCACAATGTAACTAAACTGCTGGACATCAAATGCATTCAAGAATTATGCATAATTATTGAAGAACCACGTCAATGACCGTATCGATTTTGGTTTTAAGTATCAAGACGACTTTCGGTTAGAAGCGGGCCAATTGTGTGCCCATGAAAACGGTTTTCAAGCCGTAACATCAGGAAACACTAAATGTTACACACACTGAAGAAAAATATAAACACAACATGTCAAGTGTTGGTCCAATGTTTCATGAGCTGAAATACAAGATCCCAGAGGTTTTCCATACACACAAAAAACACATTTTGTTCACAAATTTGTTTACATGCCTTTTAGTGAACATTTCTCTTTTGCCAAGATAATCCATCCACCTGACAGGTGTAGCATATCAAGAAGCTGATTAAAACGGCATGATCATTAAACAGGTTCACCTTGTGCTGGGGTCAAAAGTTCACTAAAATGTGCAGTCTGTTCACATAACGCCACAAACATGGAGAGTGAACGTGACACAGTGCACAGAGACACAGAGCAGGTACCTAAAAGAGGGGCTACTTCTGTCGCATGGACGTGGTTTGGGTATGAAAAGTCTGACACGGACCAGAAAACAGTCCTCTGCAAAATATGCCTGCAGGCCGGTCCCGACTACAGGCTCAAACACCACTAACCTCTTAACACCTATGCAAGAATCATGTGAAACAGTACGGAGAGAGTATACGGATGAGACTCAAAAAAGTACAGTCGAGTGATCAAAACAAACCCCCGACTCAGACATTGCAAGACGCATTGTTGCCAAATATCTATTTTGTTTGTGGCACTTTGGTTGTTGTCATATAATGCTATAATTCAAACTTGGTGTTTTGTTTACTTGTTATATTTTATATATATTTATTTGTGAGCCTTATTTTGCTGCTATAGTTTTAACTAGAGTTTAAACTAAGTTTTCCATGTTTACATTTGGTATTTTATAAACCAATATTTGTCAGACCTGTATTCATTTGTTTGCTGCTACAATTCAAACAGTTCTACTGTTAGAGCATCATATGTTTGGTGTTGATATTATTGCCCATATTCACATTTTAGGCCTATATTTATTATAGTTTTCAACTATAGTTGAAGTGTTTTCTATTTACCTTTTTAGATTTTATACATTAATATTATATATTTTGTTACATGCTTAATTTAACATTTGCACAAAGGTTCTAAATAAAAGGAAAAATAATCAAATATGAGTAAGTACCTTTTACTCAAAATGTAATAAGAAATAGGCCTTTACGTGTGGTAATTTTATATAAACTATTTATTCATTGAATTTACAGAATGATGCTATATCGTGATATGTATTGTTATCGGGTTATGAAATGACTTATATCGGGATATGAGAGTTAGTCATATCGCCCAGCCGTAATATGTACTGTAACTCAGTAAAATCCTAGCAATTGTTGTGTTTATATTTTTGCTCAGTATAGTTAATGCATTTCCTAGATGGCCAGACAAAAAGACTGTCTGAACGCAAGATACAGGATTCGTACCGGGTTCAAATTCAATGTCTAATTTAACTGATAATTAATATATAACGACAAACACTGCCATAAATGCAAGATAAGAAAAGTAGTGGTGTCACAATTTGGGCAAATCCATCAAGACACCAACCATGAGAAGGGGTTAAACATAGGTTTAAAATCAACTCATGAATTTGACGTAGAAAATTGGAAGATCATTATCAATTACTTAACAGCTGTTACAAGTTGTCCACCACAGGAAATCCTCACTGGTACCCTAGTTTATAGAAAGACCCACATATGCACATAAACCTCCCATGTTAACAACTTAAGTGCTACCTTATTATTTATTAATGTTTATGAAGTCCCATTGTAATTTCCTACAAAATACCACATCAAGGAATTCATTGGGGGTGTATAATATGGGATTTGAAAAGGCTTCAGTTTCTCTAAACTGAACCTGTTGAGCAGGGTATGCTATGATCATGCCTTGTACTCAGGGTGTGCTTCTGGGTATCACCGATCAGAAGAAAGACCTAACTAGTTACACAGTCAAGTACCGACACGACCGACTACAGTATAATAGGACAGTGTCTCATTAGGCAGAACTTACCTGCAGCAATCTGGATCTTGCAGCCTGACTCTAACTGAATTCTCGTGATCTGCTCTCCTCCTCTTCCAATGACTGAGTGTGGGTGAGAGGGGAATTACAAAATGTCAATATTTCAGCCCAAGTTCATTTAAAATGACAAACAGAAAATGTGAGTACTATAAACTGGAGTAAACCAATATCTTTTGTTATAAAAAAAGTTAACTGCCCAAAAGCTTCACTTACTGAATCCAACCATCTTATCAGGCACTTTGAAGTCTTCTGTCATAATAGCCCTGCAAGAGACAAAGACAATCAATCAATGACAAAAGGGTACATTTCTGCTGCGATGTATGGCCTAATTAGAAATAAGATAGTCGTCTCATACTCATGAAAGCTTGAACGGATAGTTCACCCCTAAACCAAAGATCCATCTTGTTAGATGGTGCCCATATTCCCCATTCAATTGGATTGAGACCTGCAGATCTTTACACAACATGGACTGTGTTCCGACTTGAGTTCACTTTTGAGGCATGAAAACCTCTGACAAACGTTAAATGGGGAGAGCTACCGCTTAAATGAATGTGTCATTCTGTGCCATGTCTGGTGACAAGACAAACCACAGAGCTGCATGCAGAACACATTGGCCAAGGCATTGGCCTATCTGAGACTTGTTACACGGGCAGTAGTGAGGTTGACAGCTTGATTGAACTACTGTTAATAAATATGCACACACACACATCAATACAAATAGTCATTTGAGAAGACAAGGCTGACCTTTGATGTACCATTCCACCCAGCTGGTTACCTACTGAGAAACAACAAGGGAGAATAGAGTGTAAGAAAAAAAAGGGGAAAACAATAGACGGGTTAGCTGACAACATAACGAAAACGATTCACGTGCTTTAGAAGAAGTGGCAGAAAGCCATGTGTTATGGTTCTGGATAGCCAGCAACAATGACAAGAAACTGCCATGTGGTGAATCGTAAGTGGCTAGTTTGATCTTGACACCATGTATTGAAGGTGTTTTGACTGATATCACGTCTATGCTAATATGGCTAACATTTGCTAGCTAGCTAACAACAACTAACAATGTATTTGAGAGACAAGTGCTCATTGTGCAACTTCATTTATGTTTTAAAAAAAACATTGGACTAAATATAGCTCATATGACACCAACAATCTAAGCCAACCCAGTCTGTTTTGCTCCATAGTTGCACACGGTCGGTTTTGTTGCTAAACCAACCAACCCGTCTATTAGCCTGAAACCAAATTAACTTAAATCCATGCAAGGTAAAAACAATTGTTGCTGTAGTACTGAGGAGTCACAGGGTGGATTGGATGGAAACAGATGGAGATGGTTCTGCCAATCTGGTAGTGATTGGGAAAAATCTATAGTTAAATATCGCAAGTATTGATTTGTAAAAATACAAATGATGTTGTTTAGTAGCGTTAGCTAGTGCTACACAGCTGTACGTGAGCAAAAACTCCAGTATTTTTCAGCCTATAGCTTGTCCTCCAACTTTTTAAACAGCGAGTCATGTTTCAGCGCTTTTAATTTTCATGTTCTCATGCTCCCTAGTCACTCTGCAGCACACATATAGGCCTAGTGAGCAATATGTTTGGAACATCAAATCTTAATATCGAAACGCAATGCATATCGAATTGCAATACATATATCTGTACCCAAGTATGGTGATTATATCATATCGTGAGGCCTTAGCCATTTCTCGCGCCAGCTTTGTGGTGTCTTAATATACACAGGAATGATGTCGGACCATAGTGCAGCTGCAAGAAAATGGGTCAAATCTGCTGGCCAAGAATGCCTAAGAATATTAAGTGTATGATGTGGTGTCAATTCACACAATGACAATACACTGCAAAGGACTTGCGCTTATCCTAAATGGTGTTTAATGGTACTTGTACAATTTTTTAATTGTAAGGACCTAACAGGGATGACCGATATAATATTTTTACAGTGTAACAGCCGACTGTTACATTTCATATTGTGTAACCTTGAGAAACAAAAAAGCACAGTGCTGAAAACGAGTTAGCCAGCCAAACCTCCCCCAGAATTGCACACAACTTATTCAGCCATACATTCGGAGCTAAAATATCATACCACACCATGACAAGATAAGAGGACAATAAATGACATGAGTTTCCGCTTCATGGACATGAAATTGCTCACATCTGCAATTTGGGTGCATATCGGTAGCCACACGTATCATTCCTTCATTCTGCAAAACTCCACCCTTATGGGGTAACTACAATTTCAGGTGCCCAACTGAAAAGGCAGATGGCACAAAATGCAAATGCGTATATTTTGGTTAAATTTCTAGTTTGTCCGGTTTCAAATAGCAAACGCAAACAGAATTGAGCTGAATTGTGAACTGAGGGCTTCAAAGCAAAGATGCATAGTAAACCTTCATTACACTGACTCTTGTGACCATCAGACAAGACCTCTTAGCCCCATATTACATTCTAGAGCTCCCCTTTTTCAAATTCTCGGACAGAACTGCTTCCTCTGGGAGAGGCTGGAGTTAAGTCATGACTAAAGCCTTACATAAGGTTTAGCTGCCATATGTTGCTCCTGCTTTTACTGGGCCTGTAAGAATGGAATTTACCACATCTTTTGTCCCCATGAACTGGTCTCATCTTATCCCCTGCAATTCCTTCAAGGCGTCTGGACTGCTACAGCCCATTTGCTGAACTGATTCTGCAGCAAGATGGGGCAAAAACACTAACATCCAGGAAATTAATAGAAGCGTGAACGTGAAGCAAATGCAGCAAGATCATTGTTGGGCTCACTCAATAACCAATGAAATGCAGATATCAGTTGGGCTGTCTATGCAAATGTTTTCATTGGTCTACAGCCTAACGACAATAGTTTCAAAAAGGAAATTGGTTTATAAATAGCAACAAGTTAAATTAGCTCAATCAGCATGTCCCACATTTCTAGAAAGCAGGGTTCCTTTTTCTATACTTGTTGAACTTTGCCTCTAACCACAAACCTGTTTAACTTGCTGCTGCTCGGTGCATAGGGACTTTTTTTCTCCCTGACAGCTTTGGAGGCATGTAACCTGTATCTCGTGATTCCTCAAACAACCAGTGTCAATAATATCTGTAGCAGCTAGAGCATTGTACTGCAGGAGGAGGGAAGGTTAGAATGAAAAATCCCATCAATAGCCTCTGGGTAAGTAGGGATCTGCACCTCTCCTGACCTAAGAGTTAATTTACTTTGAGGAGAGTAATCCTGCCCTTGAATAACACAGGACGAGGAGGAGGGACTTCTCAGACTGTCTGTAGCACTTTCTAACTCCAGGCTAGTGGTTACTCTTCCCAGCTCCACATTCCCCCTCCCATCTGCCCAGGCCAGATCCTAGCCAGCCCATTGCTAGTATAACACCATGTCATTCCTCAACAGGCATGCTATACAGAGGGCCCCATTGCTCAACATGAATACTGTCTAGCTGCTACACCTTCCACAAACAGGCTAGACTACATGACATTGAATATACATAAACAAATGTCAAAGGATCTCACATTATGTAGTGCCGTCACTACTGATCTCTTGACCTGGGGTCGCTGGTTATTCAGGTAAGTTGGCTACACTATGGTCTGAAGACAACCCAGCTGATATAGGGACTATTTAAAGGACCAAGGAGGACCAAGCAGTTAAGTAATAGTTTCGGTAACAATAGCTTTCCTGACAACAGGGTTTGATTAAGCCAACACTTTGTTAAGTGCTGTACAGGAGTCTTCATACAGTATCATAAAAGTGCCTAAAACCAGAAGGCTACGCACAAGCATGCAAACACACTCCAATGCAACGCTCAGAGCTATTTACCGAGTACCCAGTTTAGTGTACTGTAACTAGGATAAGTGTTGGGGCTTATGTTTAGCAGGAAGATTGTTTAGTGGACCACATGCATTGTGTATGAGGGAGTGGAGATATGCACTGCCACCGCTGGCTTACCTCCATCATCCATTGAGCGCTTCTGGCCTCCGTAGCCGTAGAGAGAGGGGTCTAGGACTGGAGAGGAGTTGTTCATGTGGGGTATCTGGTCACCTCCCATCTTAGTCGCAATCTGACAGTGATGGAGAGGGGGAGGGCTAGAGTGAACAAACAGATAGCAACACAACCTGTCCGAGATAGATCAATTAGTTACATTAAAAAGGTATTATTTTACCTTTATTTTCCAGTCATAAGGTCAAACTCTTACCCAAAAGGAAGTACAACTTTTCATAGCGAAACAAGTTATTTCAGTAGTCAAGACAAAGCCATTTTTTAACTCTCCCAGTCCCCTACAAATGAATGCAATTGAAAGGCAGTTACTAGGTTCTGAAACTAGCTAACACGTGTGCACATTACCAAACACTGCCTGCATCACCTCGCCCAAAATTAGCCACTTGCCAACCCCAATTAACTGCACGTATTCTACAGAAATACATTCACATCTAAACGCTGCACAAAAGCATTGAGGCCCGTTTCTCCTAAACCCCTCATCAGCAAACCACCTCTCTCCATTCAAAAAGTATATTGTTTCAGAAAATTACACAAAATTGATGTAATTTCTGCAATATGAAAATACAATGTCTCCAATTAGAGGCTGACAATTGGAGCTTTGCATCACCTTCAGGCGTCATTATCTACTTCAGAGCAGGCACACAGAGCTGCCTGCCTGCCGTGGAAGTGAGATGGCAGGGGAAAAAAAAAAAAAAAAAAAAAAACTACCCTCCAACATGGCTCCTGATCCCAGTTAGAGCTGAACTGGTTAGGGGGCCACGGAGGGGTTTGAGTGAGGGTTCCACCTCTTGCCTAGAGCCAAACCTTCTTTCTGGGAAATGTTGGGGGTGGTATGTCAGCAATGTGAGCTGCGCACGATAAATCAACAACCCGGGGAAAGGCTCGGGCCTAGTACTGTAAAACGAGGTAAACACGCCGAGTCCTCTCAGGACAACTGCTGCTGACTGTCAAGGGGGTTTGGGGCAGGCTAGGTCCACGAGGAAAGAAAATGCCAGATTATATTCTGTCGCTCAGGGAACATATATAAATATGGAGCTGAAACTTCAGAGTACTTGAATTAAGGAGCAAGGAGAAGTATTTACTTGATCAGATAGAGATTACCAACTCAACACCAACACTGAACGCCAGCACTGATATATAGGCCCTACAGATAATCTGTAAACATACGTTGTTCACAGAAAATAACGTTCTAGGGCTGGGCTATTTTGGGGTGGATGCTCCTTGAAGGTTTCCCCCTACAGAGTTGATAAAAGCTAAATGGGAAAACGGCATGCAGTCCTCTTCCCAGAAGCACAGACCTGGGACCTATAGGGAAGCTGCGAGGGAAAGCTGGGTGCCATGGTTATCAGAGCAAAACTGAAACTGGACACAAGCCTGGTGCATGAGTACAAAGCCACATGCGCTTGTAGCTCCTGGGATAAGCACAGCTGAGACCAAGTGGGGGGGAGAGACCTCAAAGGCATTATTAAATGGACACCACTGCACCCAGACATGTGCTTTTGCCATATGCTCATCTGGGTTTAATCGCAGGAATGAGTTTTTGCCTGTCAGGGAGAATATGTTGTGTCAGTTATGGCAATGAAAACCAATAGTTGCTTTTGAAATATGAAGTTGAAATATGCAGTTAGTTCAGCTCACTTTCGTATGGCCAGGGAAATATGACAAGGTGTGTCAAGGCTTCACAAGAACTCGGCCCAGAGTGCAGACACTGACTAGGAAGGAATGGGGAGCAGTGTGGCAGAGCTTTCCTTCACTGGGTGCACTAGCCTAATCCTGAAATGATAGTTAAAGTTTCCTGAGATAACTATTCTAATCTATGTTGCTTGCATGCTACTGGCATTTTAAATTGAATAATTTGCACAGCTGTGGTCAACTAATATTGTAGTCTACAAATTATATAGCAGCGTGGGGGTTAACAGACCAATGCATGATCTGATCAACTACATACAGTGCGTTTGCTCATAGGCCCAAATGACAACGCTAACTTTGAGATGTCAAGAAGTAGCTAGTTCAACCAATGCATAAGTAACATGTAGGCTGCAACCCGTTAGCTAATTAGATAATGTTAGCTTGCTAGGAAATTAGTTTCCATTGCACGACTGGAGTATTAACAGTCACTAACCAGCTAGTCGCTAGTTACTGACTGAAGGTCCAATACAATTTTAGTTAGATTGCAGTAACGTTAGTTGGCTATCTAACACCCTGTTGCAAACAAGAACAGTTCAGCGATAACATGTTTCAGTAAGCTAGGTGGCTAGCTAGCTAAATTAGTTGGACGTTGCGATGCTAGTTAGTTGTCCGTGCATGCTCGCTAGGTAACTAGCTAGGCTTAGCTATCTTGTACAATCGAGGCTTCTTAGCTAAAATTACTACTAGACTGAATCACTCGCTAGTTTAACATCTAGCCAACGTTAGCTAGCTATAACTACTGAAAATTGTTTGACAGTGGTGTAGTTAACTTAATAATTTGTCGAGTGTCAATTTGCGAGTGGTTACACGGCAATTTAAGACATAACATTAGTTGACGTTTTCTGATAGCAAGCTAACTTTTGACAGCGCGTGGCTGAAATCAGCTGATTTTCTGGCTTCACCACGAAACTAGGCCACAACAGAGCTGGTATCGGCTAGTAGTCTGGTGGTAAAATAGCTAGTTAGTTAGTGGTAACTACCTTCAACTTCAGTGGCTTTACAACAGGTTGCAGTTTGTTGCTTATGCCTTGTTTAAAAGTTACGCTCACTTCAGTTTCATGCAAGTGGTTTCTTAGTTGCGTCAATCATGCTTTGCCTAATTAATTTGCTTGTTCTTTGACTTGACTTGTTTATTGTTGGGCGTCCTTTGGCCCGCATTCTCTTAGCACTTGGACCTTGTGTAGCTAACGTCAATTAGCTAGCTATACATACAGAAGTGTGTAATTTTTTGTAGTAAAGAGGGGTCTGGTGTTTTACACTGCTGGTAGAAGAAAAAGTGCACTCCTCCACCACGCCATACGGTCTTGCTCGTTTCTCGTCTGAAATCATTCAGTTTCTCTTCGTGAATTACCTGTCGGGCCCGGTGTAAAGCGTCGGCGAAGCCATCTGCTTTCGTTCCAGGCTGAGCCACCGAGGCCTGTCCCTGTACCAGCTCCGCCATCATCATCATCCCTACAGCAGCTCTCAGCAACACCAAAAAAAAATAAAAAATTATTCTGACTAGCGAGCAAATCAAGCAGTGCACCGACCTCAGGAAGAGGAAGCTCCCCTATACACGATACCGCGAGATTCAGAACTATTCGTTTTGGATAGCTGTATTTTCTGAAACCACGCGTTACTTGACCAATAGCGTGACAATTTTAACCGGAAGAAGTACAGATGGTATGAAAATATTTTTGGTGTGGGGTCATCACTAGTTACCATAGCCACAAAGTCAGAAACCTCGCATATTTCTAAAATGTGCCCTCTTAAAATGTGATTTTAAAACCTTAACCACACGGCTAACCTTATGCCTAACCCTAACCTTGAATTAACAGCTAATTTTTGTTTTCATTACTTTTTACGAGATAGACAATTTGTGCCTGTGCTGGCAAGTGGAAACCTTGGTGTTGTTGAGCAATATGAAAGTGTTTGATTACATGGGTATGAATGTGTTTATATGTTTTGGAATACTCTTAGGAATGTTTTTAATAGTAAAATAAGTACAAGTTGATGTGTGTCTTTAAAGACCCAGTTCAGTAAAAATTAGTTTTTTCCTGTATTTTTATCATATTGTACAACATCTTATTAAACTAACACTGTAAAAGTGTGAAAACATTTGATCAGTGTTATTTCTTGATAGTTGCTGGTTGAAAATACAATCTACACAGGACCTTTAGCAGGTTTGCATGGGTGGGAGTTGGTTCAGGATTTCTTTTTTTTGGGGGGGGGGCAGGGATTATTTAAGATTCACTTTGAAGAGGTAGGGTTTCAGGTGCTTTCGGAAGATGGGCAGGGACTCTGCTGTTCTAGCTTGAGGGGGAAGCTGGTTCCACTATTGGGGTCCCAGGACAGAGAAGAGCTTGGAATGGACTGAGCGGAAACTGCCCTCCCGTAGGGGTGGGAGGGCCAAGAGACAAGAGGTGGCAGAATGGAGTGCTTGGGTTGGGGTGTAGGGTTTGCGCATAGCCTGAAGGTAGGGAGGGCCAGTTCCTCTTGCTGCTCCGTAGGCAAGCACCATGATAGCGAATAGATCTAGGAGGATGTGAACAGAGGAGAGAGAATCAGCTTTGGCAGTGTGGAGAGCCTCCATGACACCAGAGCAGTCTTGTTTGAGTGACCTGTCTTGAAGCCTGACTGAGCGAGATAACGAGAGAGTTGATCAGAGACAGCACGCTCAAGTGTTTTGGAAAGATAGAAGAGATACAGGTCTATAGTTTTTGACATCAGATGAGTCGAGTGTTGGTGTCTTGAAGAGGGGAGCGACTCTGCCCATTTTGAAGTCAGAGGGAATGCAGCCAGTGGTTAGGGATGAGTTGATGAGGGAAGTTAGTAATGGGAGAAGGTCTCCAGAGATTGTCTGGAGAAGAGAGGAGGGGATGGGGTCGAGCGTGCAGGTTGTTGGGTGGCCAGACCTCACCAGTCAAAGGATTTCATCTGGAGAGAGAGGGGAGAAAGAGGTCAAGGAGTAGGGTAGTTCTGTGTGAGTGGGAGCAGGGAGTAGTGGACTCAATAGGCTGAGTGAATGTCCTCAACTTTCCATCCTAAGTGGTTGACAAAATCGTTCGGCCGGAGGGAGGGGGTGGATTAATAAGGAGGGAGGAGATGGTGGAAAATAATTTCCTAGGGTTAGAGGCAGAAGCTTGGAATTTAGAGTGATAGAATGTGGCTTTAGCAGTGGATACAGAGGAAGAGAAGGTAGAGATGATGGAGTGAAAGGATGATAGATCCTCCGGAAGTTTAGTTTTCCTTCATTTTCACTCAGTTGCCAGCATCCCTGTTCTGTAAACTCGCAATGAGTCACTCAGCAACGGAGCAGGAGAGAGGAAAGGGGACAGTGCGAGTCATATGATGCTGAAAGGGAGGAGAGTAAGGTCGAAGAGGCAGAATCAAGAGACAGGAGGGAGAAGGATTTAGCAGGAGAGATAGGATAGAAGATGAGAGAGTGGTGGGAAAGAGAGCGACGATTGCGACGGCGCATGACTGTCTTGGTGGGGGCTGAGTAACTAGGTTTTTTTTTTTTTTTACCTTTATTTTACTAGGCAAGTTAGTTAAGAACAAATTCTTATTTTCAATGACGGCCTAGGAACAGTGGGTTAACTGCCTTGTTCAGGGGCAGAACGACAGATTGGTTGGAGGAAAGGGAAACAGAAAATGAAACAAAGTAGTGATCAGAGACCGGAGGGGGGTTGCAGTGAGATTAGGAGGCAAACAGCCCCTAGTAAAGACGAGGTCAAGAATATTACCTGTCTTAATAGATATGTATTACAGGTGCTTAATTGTTACCCAGAAATGATTTGATATTGATGAAAATCTGCTGCATCGGGCCTTTAAACTTGCCCACTTACTAATATGGTATGCAGTAACACAGAACTGCTCTTTTAACCATGTTTGGAAAAATGTTTACTCTCCCACACATCGCCTTTGTCACTGAGCTAACGGTTAGTCTGCCTTTGAATGTGACTAGGCCACAGGACTTTTTACTGGCAACACAATTACAGACAATATTGCAGTTTTTATTCATTTTCCTCAGCTACTATTTGCTAGTCCAGTCTTTTGTTAAACACTGCAAATGTAGCCTACTCAGAGAATTGGCTTCACGGCAAACCATATTATTTTGTGCATGTGTCACAGTTGCCTCTGTAGGCTAAATGTGTCTGTTTTGCAACGCAGGCCCAAGCCTTATGAATAAAGATGTGTTTTATTTTGTAATAGGGGTGGAGATAATCATGTAACCAATCTGGTTGGACTCAAAACAGTTGACATGTAGGCCTACAGAGAGATGAAAATTGAGGAATATTGAATTTCGTTCTCATTTTCTCATTGCACATGTGGAAACATCTATTGTTGCACATCTGGCAGATTCCAGCACTTTGGAGAGGGAAGTGAAATTGCCCTAAATTTCTAGACTGTTTATGCAAAACAGTTCCTGTTCCTTAAATTGCACCCAAACCCTATGCTACGAGAACAAGATACTGTACAAGTAGGCCTCGGTCCAAAACTAATGTGGAGACAAAACTGAATGTATAATAAGAGCACATTTGTTTGAGTATCTTTCCTTGTCCTGGCAGTACATTGCTTACCTTACAGGCTTTACATGTTCTCCTGAAAATTATAACAATGTGTTCTCTAAACATATATTAAACACTCCATATGTGTGGGCTATAGCCTATGTGTGTCAACGATGGGGGTGCTTGAACTTGACTGCTTAGCCTGGACTGCGAGACAAGGAGAATGACGTGCCCTTGGTCTGCTGCCTCTTACGGACACACAGAAATTTCGATTATCCTGCCTGCTCAGCCTCAGGCATTTTATCACCTTAAAAAAAGAAGAGAATAAATTAAGTGGGCAAGAAGTAGGGGTCGCTATTACCATAGCCAGACTGACACCTCTAAATGAAGATCTCCAATTTAAGTGAAGTATGATCTTGCGCCGCTATTGCTAACATGTGCTCAGCAATATATTCAGACTCAGGGATGGGTAGGAGGGGAAGTAAAATTCAGAACCATTAAAGATTTAGCCGCCTGCAGCCCCCAGTGTCTGTCTCTCTCTCTCTTTCTCACAGGCTGGTACACATGAGCGTGGTGTTACATTTAAAATTCAAATTCTCTCTTTCAGCAGTGCAGGAGAACAGGGATAGCCAAAGCAGGTATGGTGGGCCTCTCAAGTCCTGCCAGTCAAACAGTGGGAACTTTGATGAGAATGGAGGGGGTGGTGCAGAGTGTGGTTACCATACAACAGTGGTTCCCAACCATGGATACTAGGGCTATCCACAAGGGGTACTTAAGAAGACTCATGAGACCATAGGCCTATTGGTAAAATGCACATAAGGGGGTACTTCAGGTATACTCCTGGCAGAGCAATATTCAGTTGGTAGGACAGTAAGTGAAAAGGTTGGGAACCACTGCCATATGGGTTGATAAAGTGTCATGTTGCTCCCTCTCCTCTCCTCTCCATCATTGTTGTATGTATGTGTGTGTTGCAAGACCTTAGCTTTCCAACAACAGGCTCAAGTTCAACAAAGTATATAGTGTCTAAAGAATAACCAGCCTGTGAGATTCCTTCCAAATAACAAAAACATGACTTTCCTCTGAATGTTCCGCTTGCTTCAGGCTTGTGACGTAGACCTACCACAGTTTAAATGGGTTAGGAGGAATAAAGGCACATATACAGTACAATTGACCAGAAATTGTCAGTCTCCAGGTGTTTGAACAGTTTTCAAGTGAAGTACAGTACCACTAAGCCTACTCATTCATAGTCGTGAAAAAAGTCTCTGACAGCTCATTTTCCATTGTAATGCATTTGTTGATATGATTGAAATTGTGCACCTTTCTCAAAGTGTTTTATCAGCAGACAATATAAAGCATTTTGTTTGCTTATATACAGCGGGTGAAATAAGTATTGAACACGTCACCATTATTCTCAGTAAATATATTTCCAAAGGTGCTATTGACATGACATTTTCACCAGATGTTGGTAACAACCCAAGTAATCCATACATACAAAGAAACCAAAACAAATAACTTCAGAAATTAAGTTATGTGTAATAATGTGAAATGACACAGGGAAAAAGTATTGAACACATGAAGAAAGGGAGGTGCAAAAAGGCATGGAAAGCCAAGACAACAGCTGAAAACTATCAGTAATTAAAAAGCAATCCTGCCCCCTGTCAGTGCAAATTAATATCAGCTGGTTCAATCCCAACTGATGGCCTACAAAAAGGTCTCATTGCCAAGGTGTCACACAAGACATCTCATGATGGGTAAAAGCAAAGAGCTGTCTCAAGACCTTCGCAACATAATTGTTGCAAAACATAATGATGGCATTGGTTATAGGCGCATTTCTAAGCTTCTGAATGTTCCAGTGAGCACTGTTGGGGCCATAATATGGAATTGGAAAGACAATCATTTCACCATAAATTTGCCTCGACCAGGTGCTCCTCGCAAGATTTCTGACAGAGGAGTAAAAATAATAATCAGAAGAGTTGTCCAAGAGCCAAGGACCACTTGTGGAGAGCTTCTTAAAGACCTGCAATTAGCAGGTACTGTTGTCTCAAAGAAAACAGTAAGTAATGCACTCCACCGCCATGGCCTGTATGCACGCTCACCACGCAAGACTCCATTGCTGAAAAAAAAGCATGTTGAAGCTCGTTGAAAGTTTGCTGCACAACATTTGGAAAAGCCAGTGAAATACTGGGAGAATATAGTGTGGTCAGATGAGAGCAAAATTGATCTGTTTGGATGTCATAATACACACCATGTTTGGAGGAGAAATGGCACTGCACATCACCCTAAAAACACCATACCAACAGTGAAGTTTGGAGGTGGGAACATCATGGTGTGGGGCTGCTATTCAGCAAATGGTACTGGCAAACTTCACATAATTGAAGGAAGGATGAATGGGCAAATTTACCGAGACATTCTTGACAAAAATCTGCTGCCATCTACCAGGAAGATGAAACGAGGGTGGACATTTCAGCAAGACAATGGTCCCAAACACACAGCCAAAGAAAGAAAATAAAGCTGCTAGAATGGCCCAGCCAATCACCTTGTTTGTGTTGGAGAATGGGCCAAAATCACACCAGAGCAATGCATGCGACTAGTTTCTCCATACAGGAGGCGCCATGAAGCTGTCATTACCAACAAAGGCTTTTGTACAAAGTATTAAATAAATATCAGTAAGTGTGTTCAATACTTTTTCCCTGTGTCATTTCACATTATTACACATAACTTAATTTCTGAACATATTTGTTTTGGTTTCTTTGTATGTATGGATTACTTGGGTTGTTACCAACATCTGGTGGAAATGTCATGTCAATAGCACCTTTGGAAATATATTTACTGAGAAAAATGGTGACGTGTTCAATACTTATTTCACCCGCTGTAATGCATATCGCGCTGCTTGCTTAGTGAGTACCACTTTCTCCTGATTCTGCTCAGAGTCTCGAACCCAGGACCGACTTCCTGAAGCGTCGTACCAGTCACACCACACGAAAAGGTAACTATTCGGTGGCGCAAGTGGGGACACTTAAGGCTGTGGAGTGAGTTTCACACATCCCCACGTGGTACACTTAAGAGCTATAATATCGGTGGCATACAGTATGAATAACTGAGCACAGATGGTCAGAGGACAACAGATGGTCAAAACTTTGAACATTGACACTGTCACTCATTAGACGACAGACATACTATGAATCCTTTGTTTGTTCTACATCATAGATGATCCCAGAACCATTAAATATCCACGTTGGGCTTGTTCAGTAATCACTCTGGAAAAATAAACATATGTGGACTGGACAGAACAGATAAATAAAAAGCCATTTTGAAATTACAACACATTTTACGAAAAGGCAGGATTTTGAAAACAGTACCTTTCTGGGGATTGTTAGGAAATAGAAAAGTTAAACACAAACACTGGCTTACTTATCCCAGTTGCCACTGAGTATTTCACTCTCTCCCCCTCTTCCCCAGAAGAAGGGGCTATATTAAACTGTAATTGCCTTATAATTGCAGAAGCTGTCAGCATGGATCTGAAATTCTAAAGGCAGGATACATACAGGGATATTGTTTCAATGAGGGATCTCTAAGGTATCCCTATCTCTGTCCAGCTTTCAGCCGTTATTCAAATACAAATCATTGTCTATGGAGAGAGAAAATGTCTCAAAAAGAAGTTTGATATAATGCAACTTCAAAGGCAGTAAAAGGAAAAGATCATTTTCAGTAAGAGTGCAGTGCAATTATAAGAAAACTACTGACAATGGTAAAACTAAAATGAGACCAGGCAGGAGGAAAAGGCATCTGTTCAATAAGTAAAAAAGAGTGGAGAAAAATAAATGAAACTGTATAATGGCACAGAAGGAGTATCTTAAAATACAAAACAAAAAACCAGAGAAAGGTCAAATCCTGCAATACAAAAACAGATTGACGGATGAAAAGAAGAAAACAGACGGGCTTTCTCCAATAACAGGAGACGTTCACTTTTACCTCCTTGTTTTTCCCTCTTTTCTTTTCAGCTTCCTAAGCCCCCAACCCCCAGCCACTTTGCTTTGATTCAACTCTGTATCTGTATTTTAAATGACTCAATTACATTGGATCCTGTGGTGAAAATTACGGATGTTTTCCACTATTTCTCGCTCTCCTCTGGGACAGCATGACCCCTCCCTGCCACCAATCACCCCCCCACCTCTTCCCTCCAGCCCTCTCTCCTGTCCTCACTCCCCACCTGTCCCTTTCTCCCCCTCCTCTTATTTCTCCAGCCCATTCCTCAGAAAATGTTCACTTTATTGTGTATGTCTATCTGCGACAGAGGAAATAATAGCTAAATGGGCTTGTTTGTGAGCTCTTCTCGCCGTGAGCTGACAAAGAGAGTGTTTGGCTGCTGTTTTTCCCGCCGCTAAATCTTCGCCTGTCATTTCTGCATAAGTCATAGTCTAGAGTGAATCCTTTCAGATGACAGGAGCCAGGAGCCCACAGTGCTTACAGCCATTTAAAGCCACCCAGACAGAAATAAAAACACACATCAGCAGGAATAGTCTGAAAAAAAGAGACACCTTTAGTTTCAGGCTCACAATTTACAACCCTGATCAATGCGTACATCTGTTTCCACAACAATGAATAAGAATATCACATAGAAACAACAATAAAATGTCAAGCAAATATTCATAAAATGCTAGTTGTACCGATGTATTATTCTCTCTCCTTGTGTGATAAAAACATACATCTACAATTTAATTGTTTAGGTTAAAATCCATCTTGAAGTGCAAATTTAATTAATCAAAAGCTGCTGTCCTTCCTCCTGCCCTCTAGTGGTGAAGGTTATCCATATAAATTGAATTAATCAAAAGCTGCTGTACTTCCTCCTGCCCTCTAGTGGTGAAGGTTATCCATATTTATATGCTTTACAGTTACACTGTGTATTTCCCTGATTAGAGTAGTAGTGTAAAGTGCCCAATACGAAAAAAGTGGGTCTATAAGTGGCTTTGATGGAGATTTCAGAACATGCAACGATGATAATGTCATGACAAGTCACACTTCCAACCTACCACTGCCAATCAGAATCAATCATTACTCAGTCATTACTCAGTCACAATAAAATATTCAGAACCCTTCACCTTTTCCACATTTTGTTACGTTACAGCCTTATTATAAAATGGATTAAAATTAAAATAAATCTCATCAATCTACACACAATACCCCATAATTTTTGCACAAAACCCCCTGAAATATCACATTTCCATAAGTATTCAGACCCTTTGCTATGAGACTCGAAAATTGAGCTCACCTGTCTATATAAGGAATGGCACACACCTGTCTATATAAGGTTCCATAGTTGACAGTGCATGTCACAGCAAAAACCAAGCCATGAGGTCTAAGGAATTGTCCGTAGAGCTCTGAGACAGGATTGTGTCAAGGCACAGATCTGGGGAAGGGTACCAAAAAATGTATGCAGCATTGATGGTCCCCCAAAACACAGTGGCCTCCATCATTCTTAACTCTTCCTAGAGCTGGCCACCCGGTTAAACTGAGCAATCGGGGGAGAAGGGCCTTGGTCAGGGAGGTGACTAAGTACCCGATGGTCACTCTGACAGAGATCTAGACTTCCTCTGTGGAGATGGGAGAACCTTCCAGAAGGACACACATCTCTGCAGCACTCCACCAATCAGGCCTTTATGGTAGAGTGGCCAGACAGAAGCCACTTCTCAGTAAAAGGCACATGACAGCCCGCTTTGCCAAAAGGCACCTAAAGGACCAAGAGAAACAAGATTATCTGGTCTGATGAAACCAAGATTGAACTCTTTGGCCTGAATGCCAAGCGTCACATCTGGAGGAAACCAGGCACCGCTCATCACCTGGCCAATACCATCCCTACGGAGAAGCATGGTGGTGGCAGCATCATGCTGTGGGGATGTTTTTCAGCAGCAGGGACTTGAAGACTAGTCAGGATCAAGGGAAAGATGAACGGAGCAAAGTACAGTACAGAGAGATCCTTGAGAATCTCAGACTGGGACGGAGGTTCACCTTCCAACAGGACAACGTCCCTGAGCACACAGCCAAGACAATGCAGGAGTGGCTTCGGGACAAGTCTCTGAATGTCACTGAGTGGCCCAGCCAGAGCCCGGGCTTGAACCCGATCGAACATCTCTGGAGAGACCTGATAATAGCTGTGCAGCGACACTCCCCATCCAACCTGACAGAGCTTGAGAGGATCTGCAGAGAATGGGAGAAACTCTCCAACTACAGGTGTGCCAAGGTTGTAGCGTCAGACTCAAGGCTGTAATCGCTACCAAAGGTTTCAACAAAGTACTGAATAAAGTGTCTGAATACTTATGTAAATATGATGTTTACACTTTTTTGATTAAGTTGCAAAAATTTCAAAGAATCTGTTTTTGCTTTGTCATTATGGGGTATTGTGTGTAGATTGATGAGGGGAAAAAACTATTGAATCAATTTTTGAATAAGGCTGTAATGTAACAAAATGTGGAAAAAGTGAAGGGGTCTGAATACTTCCTGAATGCACTGTATAAACAGGGCCATTAAACATACTTCCTAGGGATACACTCACACTCAAGCAGGATCACCACCTTGAACCTGATAGGCCACTCATCGATTCACCACCTCTTCCAGAAACAAATCGAAGGACATAATGAGTGTGCCTGCAAACAAACCAGCGGACTCCAGGGAGGGAGCCGGAGGGAGTAGTCACTGTCAGGGAGATACATCTATTGATTTGAGATAAACATGCTACATTACTGCTGCCCTGGGGAGTTGGTGGGGGTGGGTTCTGGGGCTGGTCTGAGACCACAGGGCAGCTGGTTATGAGATGGAGAGATAGATAGAGACCCGACTCCTGTGATCCTGGCTGCTCCTCTCTGGTGTGATCTGTGAAGATTTCCGGGCTGCCCACTCCCTCAATGGGACTGACTGGGGGAGGAAAGCCCCTCTCAGAGCAGCTTTAAACCCCATGGATTGGTCATCTATTGATTTGTATTGGTCTGAACGGGGCACAAGGCAAACAATCATTCACATCCATCCCTACACTAACACTGTTGTGACAAAGAGGAAAAGAGGGGTATGAATGGAGTGGAGTAGACAGCAGGTAGGTATACATAATGCTGTTATAATACTATATTGTAAATATGATGGGAAGGTAAGAAAGTGTTAGATATTATTTTGCAGATGATGGAATACAAAATGGAAAAAGGTTTTTTCTGTGCAGTTTTAGTGAGGGACCACATCAATATTCAGCATGGCCACAAAGACCTACTAGAGTAGACCAATAAACGATTGATTAGCCCCAACCCCATAAGTCTACTAGTGAATGGTGGAGTGGTACAGGATGAGGCATCTCAATGGCTGTAACAGGAGACAGGGAATCCCAAACACTCATGAACCCTATCGGATGCGCAACATTAAGTACTAGGCAAAATATTTATATTTTTCCATCAATATTTCATCACTGGCTGGGCCCAAACAAAGACAAGACTTTGAACATAATGGCCCCCCATCTGTTTATAGATCATGGAGAGAGGAACATACTGTACCAATGTTCTTTGACACCAGAAACCACAGTCTGTCTGAACAGCCGTGAACACAGGATCCATGCGTTAGACAGCTAGGTAGGCCTACAGTCAAGAAGAGTAAGTACTGCAAAAGGTGAGGCTGCTACATGTTTCTCAAAGTTATCTGATCCACTTTCACAGCCTGGGTTTGCTTTACATTAAACATACTGTGAATCATTTGTCGAACATTATGGTGGAGTTGGCAAGACATCTTTGGTGTCACATGACACATCCTTGTACCGTCCTCATATCTCGTCCAAGTAAAATGGGATTAAGTCACATAGTTCCTACACCCCCTAATCCCAGTGGTTCCACTTTACACAGTAGGAACAGTACATAGTAATAGTCAGAAACAATCTGTGGTGTGTCTCGGCCTGTCGTAAATCTCCTCGACTTACTCTGCAGTGAGAGGATGACCTCATCCTCTTTTCCAGGCCCATTAGCTTTCTGGGAAACCCTCTGGGGACCGTTGTTAACCCCTCTGGTGCTGGATCAGGGAGCATTACACTGTACTCTCAACCAGCTGGAATTGGTTTCATATTCTAAAATATTGATGGACTAATTTGCACTACATGCTATGCATTGCATTATGTCACACATTGAAATACACATTGGTTTCACAACATTGAGGGTTAGGTTACATACATATTACACTGAACAAAAATATAAACTTAACATGCAACAATTTCAAAGATTTTACTGAGTTACAGTTCATATAATCAATGGACTTCACATGACTGGGAATACGGATATGCATCTGTTGGTTACAGATACCTTAAAATAAAGGTAGGGGTATAGATCAGAAAACCAGTAAGTATCTGGTGTGACCACCATTTGCCTCATGAAGCGCGACATCTCATTCGCATAGAGTTGATCAGGCTGTTGCTTGTGGCCTGTGGAATGTCGTTCCACTCCTCTTCAATGGCTGTGCGAAGTTGCTGGAGAAATTTGTGCACAAAATGAGAGAAATACGCTTTTTATGCATATGGAACATGGGATATTTTATTTTAGCTCATGAAACATGGGACCAACACTTAACAAGTTTCGTTAATATTTTTGTTCAGTGTATTTTGTTGCATTTCCCCTAATTTTCATGTGCTATGATCTGGAAACCCAGGATAGGTGAAGGCAATAAGGTAAATGCATAATGTTAATTTGATTTCACCAATCCAGTTCCTTCCTCAGTGCCAATTTACCCAGAACCAAAGCTTGTGTAACTAATGGCCTCAATGTTTTCATCTGTCACAAGAGACTTCCTCACTGCGGAGGAAGGAGAGAACACAGAGAAGGGAAAAAAACATTACTCTTGCACTACTACCAACATTCAAGGTGTATAGCTGGGAACCGTGGATGCAGGTGATGCAGGGTCTACCACTCCCAGTCCCAGGCTGAAGTGCACTACAGACATAATAGAGGAATATGGGTCTGTGGTCTTAGGTTACAGGTTCACCACAATGACAGGACTTGACTTGCACTCTAATTGCAGGTAATTGACCTCCTGTGGACTGTTATTGTTCAAGCTTCTTTTGTGCGTTCTGACGTTTAGAGCAGAGGCCAGTGAACCTGGGACCCCAGACGGTAGGCTAGGATTGAATGACCCAAGACAATCTGTTAGAAAATACTAATCTTCTGTGTTTAATAGACTCCTAGCTGTCTTTACTGTTTCAGTGTTTTTCCTTAACTTTGGTTTATAGTCGTGAGGATGACTTGATTCAAGATATACTGTTTCTCGTTCAGTTATTTATTAGAGCAGGTACAGATTTATTCTGAGAGAGAAAGAAAAGTATATATAATTTGAACTAAATTGTATATATTGCAGCTACAAATTGGACTAGATTCCATGTAGTTCACAATCTTAAATACATCAGAGACAAATCACCTGCACCAGTGCACCCTCTCTGTCACAGAACACAAGAGGCCACAGTAACCTGGGAACAATGGGTGCTTTTGTGTGCCGTGAGAGTGACAGGGAGTGAAGTTCGGCTCCTGAAGAGACAGACAGGGCGCCATTCAGTGACGCTGTTGACTTTCATGTCGTCCCATTGTGGCTCTGCTCCCTGGAGAGACCGACACAGTGGGTAATGAGGGCTAATTGACTTAGGGTCAAGGATGATTAATTCCCTTGGTCAGGTGTCGCCACTTTCATAACTGGCCGAGACGAAGGTAGCTGTGGAGCCGCAGGCGGGTGGAGCAGGAGGCTGGCTGGCACTGGAACACTAGACAACACAGGCAACACACAACCATACGGTAGACACTGCCCAGGCCGTTCTCATGATGTCGTCCAATCCTTGGACAGGCTAGTGTTCTTTGCTCTGAACTGCGGCTCATTGACTGCTGCGACATTGACCACAGCTCTCCACCACTCTCGTGCTCTCTCACGCACGCACGCACGCGCGCGCACACACACACACACACACACACACACACACACACACACCTAGCTGAGTATGTTCACATGATGTCAATCTGCTTCATTTATATGGCTAATGACCTGGGTAAGACACAAAGGTGAAAGGTCAGAACCATCTTCCCCCTACACGGAGCTATACTGAGCTCCCACCACAGACCACAGATTGAGAGTGACAGTAGTACTACCCTACCCTCCTTTCTCCTTCAGCTTCACTGGCTAATCTGAATACTTCATTTTCTGCACAAGCAATCCCCCCCCCCCAACTCCCCCCAAAGGCCAGTGATTACAGGTGACCTGCTGAACATATGCACGTGTCTCTAAATGCCAGGGCTAGCTGGTAATTGACCAGGCAGACTGAGACGCCTGCGGTGTAATTGAGCGGGGCTGAGGGGTTCTGGTGGGACTGAAAGAACCCGTGGATCCCGCACTGGCCATTAAGCCCAGCAGGAGGGCTCCATCTTGGGTCTACCTCAGGCTCAGGCCAGCCTTACTTTAAAAACACTTACTTTAAAAGCAGTTTGTTTAAACTCAATCGTTTAACATTGATTCTGCAGCGAGACACACACATCTATGTCACTGGAGAGACTCGGAGAGAAGTAATCATTTAACTGCAACAATTAATTGGGGCATGGACTCTACAAGGTGTACAATGCTGGCCCATGTTGACTCCAATGCTTCCCAGTTGTGTCAATTTAGCTGGATGTCCTTTGGGTAGAGGACCATTCTTGATATACACGTGAAACTGTTGAGCGTGAAAAACCCAGCAGCGTTGCAGTTCTTGACACACTCAAACCGGTGCGCCTTGCACCTACTACCATACCTAAATCTTTTGTCTTGCCCATTCACCCTCTGAATGGCACATATTCAAAATCCATGTCTCAATTGTCTCAAGGCTTAAAAATCCTCATTTAACCTGTCTCCTACATCGATTGAAGTGGATTTAACAAGTGACAGCTTTCACCTGGATTCATCTGGTCAGGTCTATGTCATGGAAATGTTTTGTATAAGCATAATATGTTTGTCCCTTCCAGGATGTCTGTTCCTTCCAAGCTGTCTGTCCATACGCAGCTTGGATGAACAGAGCATACATGCTGAGCATGATATACATCTACAGCCATTTGACCTCTCCTTCCACTCCAGTTGTGCCATCACAGCTCTGGAATAGCCTCATCACTTCCACTACAGTCGATGGCAACTAGCCTAGCAACAAGGCCCAAACACACTAGTGCAACCAACCAACCTCCCACCAGGCAACAGCTTCATATACCGTTAACATATACAGCTTCCCTGATACCCTCAGCCGCCTCACAGAACATCTACAAACAAAGACTTAAACATGCAGCCCTGAATTACTGAAGTGTGCTTAAGTGTGTCAATTTTCTCAAACGTGGCCTGATACGACTGTTCTGTGCCAAAACGACACATCAAATATACTGAATCAATGTAAGCGTTTTCATTTACGCTCTAAAGCACAACATTAAGGTGTGACAGCAATAGACACTTCAAAAGATGTTGTTTTATTAGAACCTACTGTAACACCTCCTAATATGAAATATTCAACTAGACCACTACTCTGGTAAGGCAAGATGGATGAGAGAGTAAACATTGGGAAGTTTAAAGCTGCTGAAGACACAGTGGACAGAGAGAGAGAAGATGGTCCGAGGCCGACTGCCTAGTGCTTGGAGCGAGCTTCACCCTGCAAATGGTGGTGCTCCCTTAGCCTGCAGTGAGAGAGACAGAGAGTTATTTAATTGACAACAAAACATGCGGTTAACACTCAAGAAGCCTTCTTGAAAATATTTAACATTTTTGGACACAGACCTGACAGCGTTGATCTTGACGAATCCAGAGGCGTCACACAAGTCGTAGTCTCCCTGCATGTCCATACTGGGTGAAAGAAGAGAGGTGTAAGGTAAGTTAGTGTGTAGGCTTATGTGGTTGGAAAGTAGCTCATACCACTGCTTATTCTAAGCTGAACAAGTGATTCCACACCAATCTAGCCCACAGGAGACGTAGGATGGTGAACTACATTATTAACCTCAGGAATAATTGTATCCACTCTTTGTAAAATGTCAAATCGATTTAACTCACTGCATTTGCTCTTTATGTTTGTGATTTCAGAGGAAGAAACTACCACAAATACACAGACAAACAGTCAATGTATCAACTCCTAAGTAGATTAAATGTAGAGGGAATGGATTTAACCTGATGTTTTTCCAGTCTGTAACCACTCTTTTGTAAGCAACTCCTGTGATGTAACCATAGTGCCTGTGAACATCTTCTATTTTGTAGGCCTCTTGTGGCTCGGTCCTTTCTCTTTCTCCGTGTGTGTATTTGTAAAGGTGTGAGAGTGTGTATATGCTCTATGTAATTATGGTCATTTCTACCTGCAGCGCTGACCCCCTCCCACCCTCTGCTCCTCCTCACAGAGCCCCAGCTGCTAATCTAAGACCTGCACTCATCCTTCAGAGAAACACTGCGCTGGAGGAAATCAAAGAACGACAGAATAGAGAAGAAAAAAAAGCAGATGCCATCATCAACTCTCAAAACAAGGCTCTACCATCTTTTGAGTGGGGTCTATGAGACGATGAATGGCTATAGAAGCTGGTTTCCAGAAGGTGAATACACAGAAAAACCCTGTGGTCTAATTGACCACCAAACACCTAGCAGGCAACATTGTGACATTTTTCCCAGATCAATGCAGTGTGTGTGTGTGGTGCCGTACCCCTGTATTAATGACACGGTTGAGAAGACGCAGCTAGCCACCAGGGTCTTACAGTCGAAGCCTGGGGTTGGAGGGTGAAATGGTGCGTGTGTCTGAGAGCGGGGCAGTTCTTCAGGTAGTATAAGTGGACTTTGGGCCACAATGGGATCCTTCACAGGACACTCAGCCCATCTGTTACCTCAGAATAGTGCCCCTAAGGACTCCTCCAGTGCAACCCAACACTCAGTCACCACAACGTCAAGTCCCCCTGAGCCGCACGTCCAACAGGAGTGTGTGTGTGTGTGTGTGTGTGAGAGAGAGAGAGAGACCGAGAGCATGTGTGTGCGTGTGAGAGTGATTGTGTGCGTGTGTGTATGAAAGAGAGAGAGTGGTCGAGCTTTTAGCTGCACACCTCCCCCTGCTTAACTAGCATGAAACCTGTGCTTAGGATGGAAATGCCATTAGCGGTGGCAGGGAGATGGAAGGGGGCATATGGGGGCTTTGCTTTGGTCAGCACTGAGCCAGCCCAGGGGGCATAGAGGGCATGGGGGGTCAGGGGCCTGAATGGACTCACTTTTCCACAGCTAAGAGACCATTGGGGGGGGGGGGGGGGTGAGAGAGGAGACGGCCCTCCAGAAATTGAGCTTGACACCCCTGCTCCGCGCTCTGATGTCGTTGTAGCCAGTGTTCATTTATTGTTGGTGTGGGGTCAGTGGAGGATAAGGCCAAGTGACCTGAGAAAACAATGGAGATACTGCATACACAGTGCCTTCAGAAAGTACTCAGACCCCTTGACTTTTTCCACATTTTGTTATGTTACAGCCTTATTCTAAAATTTATTAAATAGTTGTTTTCCCTCAATCTATACACAATACTCCATAACGACAAAGCAAAAACAGGTTTTTAGAAATTGTTGCTAATTTATCATTTAAAAAAATATGAAATATCATATTTACATAAGTATTCAGACCATTTAGTCAGTACTTTGTTGAAGCACCTTTGGCAGCGATTAGAGCCTTGAGTCTTCATGGGTATGACGCTACAAGCTTGGCAAATCTGTATTTGGTGACTTTTTCCCAATCTTCTCTGCAGATCCTCTCAAGCTGCACAGCTATTTTCTGGTCTCTTCAGAGATGTTCGATCGGGTACAAGTTTGGGCTCTAGCTGGGCCACTCAAGGATATTCAGAGACTTGTCCCGAAGCCACTCCTTCGTTGTCTTGGCTGTGTGTTTAGGGTCGTTGTCCTGTTGGAAGGTGAACCTTCGCCCAAGTCTGAGGTCCTGAGCGTTCTGGAGCAGGTTTTCATCCCCACAGCATGTTGCTGCCACCACCATGCTTCACCGTAGGGTTTCCTCCAGACGTGGCTCTTGGCATTCAGGCCAAAGGGTTCAATCTTGGTTACATCATTAGGTGCCGTTTGGCAAACTCCAAGTGGGTTGTTATGTGCCTTTTACTGAGGAGTGGCTTCCGTCTGGCCACTCTGCCATAAAGGCCTGATTGGTGGAGTGCTGCAGAGATGGTTGTCCTTCTGGAAGGTTCTCCCATCTCCACAGAGGAACTCTAGAGAGTGACCATCAGGTTCTTGGTCACCTCCCTACCAAGGCCCTTCTCCCCTGATTGCTCAGTTTGGCCGGGCGGCCTGCTCTAGGAAGAGTCTTGGTGGCTCCAACAGCCTTATTCTAAAATGGATAATAATAAAAAGAAAGTCTCAGCATCTAAACACAATACCCCAGAATTGCAAATGTTTTAAAAATAATAAATAGAAATACATTATTTACAGTATTACATTATTTACATTCAGACCCTTTGCTATGAGACTCAAATTGAGCTCAGATGCATCCTGTTTCCATTGATCATCCTTGAGATGTTTCTACAAGTTGATTGGAGTCCACCTGTGGTAAATTCAATTGATTGGACATGATTTATAGCCTAAGGCTGTAACGTAACAAAATGTGGAAAAAGTCAAGGGGCCTGAATACTTTCTGAAGGCACTGTATGCAGTGAAATGATTATACTGCACCCAGAGCCAGAGATAATGGGAATGCACACAATGCTGTAGGTCCTTACCTGACAATTTCCTCGTTGTAGAGGGATTTGGGCGACTCACGGCCCAGGATGTAGACTTGGCCCTTGAAGACAGACAGCTGCACCTTGCCCTCCACGCTCTCCTGGGACTTGTCTATGCAGTGCCGCACAAACTCACACTCCGGACTGTACCATAAACCTGGGGACAACAAGGAAATAAGGAATTAGACGTTAGATAAAGGGACACTTGATTTCAAGAATGGAGGAAAGCAGCCCCCACTCCTCTCCTACCCACTCCAGCTCACAGGGATGTTATGGGCTTCCTTAAGCCCCCATTAAAAGCCAGACCCAATGGTGCACATGTGACCCCCCCACCCCCCTCAACCTCATCCTCTTTTCTCCTCCCATCCCACCCCTCATGTTAGCACTCAACCCATCGCTCCAGGTGAGGCTCACACCCCTCCCCCCTCTCCCCAGTCTTGAACCTACCCAGGTGATCTGCTCTGTCTGGCTGAGGGACAGCTGGACGAGGGGGTGTGGCTCACTCGCTTTTCCACGCCCTTCCAACTCACTAGCTATCTCCATCCCAAGAACAACCCGCTCACCCTTTCTCTTCCCACTGAATCTGCATTGGGGTGAGTATCACAGTCAGGACAGGGCTGAGTGCATGGATCCAGCCACGGCTGTCATTCCTGCCCTCTTGCTGTACTGTGTTTCGTTCAGGGAATCCTCTGTGCCTTTGGCACATGCAGTGGGCCAGGCAAGGACCAAGCCGAGAGAGTGGTATTTCAAGTTTTAAGACCATAATGAGTTTAATTTATGCCCCCCTTTTGGAGGGAGCTAGCTAGAGCCTGTACCTCTGTGGTTCTCTCTCTCTCCCTGGTCTCTCTGCCAGGCCAGCTCCCTTCTACCATGAGGGTTTAATTGCAGTGGCTCAGTAATCAATCTCTAATGGCTGTGATGCTATTATAGGGATGAAGGCAGGCCAGCCTGGGGACAGGTGGGCTGGGGGATTAGGACACCTGAGCCAGGCAGGCAGGCAGCTAGAACCCAGTCATTCAGTCACAGAGATACACAACACACCACTTCTAGTGACACAGTCACTCCTCACCTGTCAATCACCGTGATGACCACTGTGTGAGGTGTTCAGGCACAAAGTGGCTGCCGTCTGCCATTCATCACCGATGTCAGTTGGGTACTACACATTGTTATGTATTTTGCATAATTTAACCTCTTTATCACCATCCTGACCAGTTGCATCACCGCCTGGTATGAGAACTGCTCGGCATCTGACAGTAAGGCGCTACAGAAGGTAGTGTGTACGGCCCAGTACATCACTGGGTACCACAGCGCCAAGTCTAGGACCAAAAGGCTCCTTAACAGCTTCTACCCCCAAGCCATAAGACAGCTGAACAATAAAACAAATGGCCACCCAGACTATTTACCCTCTGTATATAGCCTCGTTATTGTTATTTTATTTTTATTATTTTTTTCTTAAAATGCATTGTTGGTTAAGGGCATGTAAGTAAGAATTTCATGGTAAGGGATACACCTGCTGTATTCGGTACGTGACAAATAACATTTGATTTGATTTGATTTGATTTGGACATTCCTGCAGTCAGCATGCCAATTGCACACTCCCCACTTGAGACATCTGTGCCATTGTGTTGTGTGACAAAGCTGCATGTTTTAGAGTGGCATTTTATTGTCCCCAGCACAAGGTGCACCTGTGTAATGATCATGCTGTTTAATCAGATTCTTGATATGCCACACCTATCAGGTGGATGGATTATATTGGCAAAGGAGAAATGTTCACTAACAGGGATGTAAACACATTTGTGCACAAAATTTGAGAGAAATAAGCTTTTTGTGCGTATGGAAAATCTCTGGGATCTTTTATTTCAGCTCATGAAACATGGGACCAACACTTTACATTTAGATTTTTGTTTAGATTTTTGTTCAGTATAGATGGGTGTACCTAATAAACTGACCACTGAATGGGGTTAGATGAAAAAGCATTAGACATTTCTATCTCGCGTGGACATACAGTTGAAGTCGGAAGTTTACATACACTTAGGTTGAAGTCATTAAAACTCATTTTCAACCACTCCACAGATTTCATGTTAACAAACTATAGGTTTGGCACTTTGAGCGTGACACAAGTAATTATTCCAACAATTGTTTACAGACAGATTATTTCACTTATAATTCACTATATCAAAATTCCAGTGGGTCACTAAGTTGACTGTGCCTTTAAACAGCTTGGAAAATTCCAGAAAATGATGTCATGGCTTTAGAGGCTTCTGATTGGCTAATTGACAAATGTGTAAATCAATCCCAGAACAACAGCAAAGGACTTTGTGAAGATGCTGGAGGAAACAGGTACAAAAGTATCTATATCCACAGTAAAACGAGTCCTATATCGACAGCAAGAAAGAAGCCACTGCTCCAAAACCGCCATAAAAAAGCCAGACTACGGTTTGCAACTGCACATGGGGACAAAGATCGTACTTTTTGGAGAAATGTTTTCTGGTCTGATGAAACAAAAATAGAACTGTTTGGCCATAATGACAATCGTTATGTTTAGAGGAAAAAGGGGGAGGCTTGCAAGCCGAAGAACACCATGCCAACCGTGAAGCACGGGGGTGGCAGCATCATGTTGTGTGGGTGCTTTGCTGCAGCAGGGACTGGTACACTTCACAAAATAAATGGCATAATGAGGAAGGAAAATTATGTGTATATATTGAAGCAACATCTCAAGACATCAGTCAGGAAGTTAAAGTTTGGTTGCAAATGGCTCTTCCAAATGGACAATGACTCCAAGCATACTTCCAAAGTTGTGGCAAAATGGTCTAAGGACAACCAAGTCAATGTATTGGAATGGCCATCACAAAGCCCTCACCTCAATCCTATAGAAAATGTGTGGGCAGAACTGAAAAAGCGTGTGCGAGCAAGGAGGCCTACAAACCTGACTCAGTTACACCAGTTCTGTCAGGAGGAATGGGCCAAAATTCAGCCAACTTATTGTGGGAATCTTGTGGAAGGCTACCCGAAATGTTTTACACAAGTTAAACAATTTAAAGGCAATGCTACCAAATACTAATTGAGTGCATGTAAACTTCTGACCCACTGGCAATGTGATGAAAGAAATAAAAGCAGAAATAAAACATTCTCTCTACTATTATTCTGACATTTCACATTCTTAAAATAAAGTAGTGATCCTAACTGACCTAAGACAGTAAATGTCAGGAATTGTGAATAACTGAGTTGAAATGTATTTGGCTAAGGTGTATGTAAACTTCCGACTTCAACTGTATAAAATATATCTTATCTTCTGCTCCATCAGAAGTTGGGGGGAAATATTTTTTCCAGAAGAGGGCCATGGCGTTTCCTGTGTCCATGATAACCTCATGGATCCTTTCTTCCAGGACCAACTCAACTCAGACAGCTCTATTAGACACCAGCCATCTTCACCCTCCTCCGCTGTGGCTGACAGACAGGCCAGCACCACCGTATCTCACCCCAGTCAGAATGAGCCTGTCGTGGGCAAATGACAGGGTAGGAAGCCCCCACCTGCTCAGATCTAGGACCCGGGCTCTCCCTACCCTGCAATTTACCCCTATTTCACTGAGGGGGACGGCGGGGGTGACAAGAGAAGCAGTCACTCAGTGGTCTGTCTTGAGGAGAAGAAAAGAAGAGAAGAGAAGGCCAAAAAAAGAGACAGGAAAGGAAGAAAGAAGAGCAGAGTTTATATGTTTCTCCGTTCAAATAATTCCATTCAAATATGCTAAACCACTGGGACATCTTCTGTTTAATCAACTATTGTTTGCATGTATAGGCAGCATTAACAGTATAGATTGAAGGATGATATTCCTGTGGTGGAAGCCTTACATCTTTTTCCTTTACTTCAGTCTCTGTGATTTCACATCTGTGGATCACCTTATGGGCACCTTATGTTGAGTGTTGTTAAAAGACTACCTTTATAAGTCCTATACAATTCTTGTCTTAGATGTAACCTACCTGAGGGTGAGAGGGGGTGGGGTACCCAAACATAATCTGAAAATTGAGAAGCACTTACACAGCATCGGCTGCCCAAAAGAGGACTTAGCAAAACTGCTAATCATCTAAACCTCAAAAAGTGGCAATCTGAGCCACTAAGACTGAGTGGAGAGGGCAAGGTAGCCTAGCGGTTAGAGCGTTGGGCCAGTAACTGAAAGGTTACTGGTTCAAATACCCGAGCAGACAAGGTGAAAAAACCTGTCGCTGTGTCTGTGGGTAGGCCGCTATTGTAAATAAGAATGTGTTCTTAACTGACTTGCCTAGTTAAATAAAGGTTAAATCAAAAAAATTAATTAATTAAAAGTGAGGGCAAAACAGGGACATATCCACTGTCACCATCTCAGTGGCGATTGTAGCATGTACATCTTGGTGGGGCAAACCAAAAGAAAATGTGGATGCTTGCCAGCAAAGCCACTACAAAACACAACACTAAACAATACATGAATTGCACTCTAATGGTGACAAACGGGGCCCACAAACTGTTAGGGCCAACATAAAGCCGTCCCAACACCTTACCACTGCTACACCTGGCTATCAGCGGAGCCTTGTCTGGCAGCGAAACAGTTAATTCAGACATTTCTATCTTGCGTGGACATATAAAGTATATCTCATCTTCTGCTCCATCAGAAGTTGTGGGGGGGGTTATCAAAAGTGGGCCATGGCGTTTCCTGTGTTCCATAGCTGATATGGCTGACTTGCTTAAACAAATGTGGCTTCTAATGACAATTGAGATGTACAGTACAAACTATGGCATAAGGGGACGACAAGCGAATAAAAGGCAAGCGGATAAGAGGAAATCCGTAATTTCGATTAAGACGTTAATGAGCAAGCTAGGACGGACGTAGTCAATATCTATTTGTTCAGCACTTTTGAAATGTACAGCAACAGAATTCAGAACATGGGCTGTTCTTAGTGTTCTCCCTGTACACCAAGTCAGAACCGTATGATAAATAAATGGGGCATATAGGCAGACAATGAAAGCTCTTATTATATTCAATAATGACATTTCTCTAAAACAGGTTATAGGCTACATGTGAACCACCAAGTCAGAACAGTAGGCAAAATAAAGAGGAGAAAATAGACCAAATTATTAGGGTGAAGCACATGGGCTACTAACCGCTAACTACACAACATACACTTAGTATTACTTTCTTAGCTACAGTATACATATCTCCCTTCCATATTACATAATTTATGCAGCAGCATACAATACATTTCTGGACTCCTAATGCGGTGCTCACTTGAGTAGAAAGGTGGCGTGGCGGTCCTTCGTGGGCAAATTTTGTGATCAAAGTCTGGCATTCTCTGGATTAATGGGGCTTTCAAGACAACTGGGAACTCAGGAAAAAAACAAGGTTGAATCATGATGACGTCAGGGATCTTCAGGTCATAGCTATAGAAAACGGCCTGAGTTCAGGATTTACAATTCCGAGTTGGATCACCGTTCACAAGCTAAGATTTTGAAAGTATGATGTTGACATGATCAGTCCAATCAAAGCTGCATTTCTACAGATGTGGGATCGAGCCCCGACTGTGTCGCAACCGGCTGCGGCCGGGAGACCCATGAGGTGAGGCACAATTGGCCGTCCGGGTTAAGGGAGGGTTTGGCTGGCCGGTCGGGATGTCCTTGTCCCATCTCGCTGTAGCGACTCCTGTGGTGGGCCAGGCGCATGCACTCTGACACGGTTGGCAGGTGTACAGTGTTTCCTAATACACATTGGTGAGGCTGGCTTCTGGGTTAAGCGTGCATTGGGTCAAGAAGCAGTGCAGCTGGCGGGTTGTGTTTCAGAGGACGCACGGCTCTTGACCTTCACCTCTCCCGAGTCCGTATGGGAATTGCAGCGATGGGACAAGACTGTAACTACCAATTGGATATGACGAAATTGGGGAGAAAAAGGGGAAAAAAATAAAGTGATACAAAAAATTGCTACTGTAGATATAACGTGATTTGACGTCATTTTATCTGTGGCCAATGACCTTGGTTGGGCACTTCTAATGTAACTCTATGGCAGCACCCAAGAAGCTTGAATTTTCAAGCTCTGCCCTTAGACTTGGCGGTAGTGTCCCCATGAGTGACAGAACACTGAGCCAATCACAGCGCAACTAGAGAACATTAGCAATACCTACGCTCCGTATTTTCCTCTGGCTGCTCCACCACCCCAGAAAGTACTTAGCTAGGCTGAAACACCTGCATTTTGGAGCTGCCTTACTCAAGAAAAAAAAAAAGAGACCATGTTTGTATGTGGCTTTATTAACTCAATGATTCTTATTTTTTGTTTTTCTTTTACATTGTTTGCAAACTAATATTTGACATGTATTAATGTCAAAATAACAGTTCGCCACAGCACCATCTGATAAAACAAAAGGCCCTCTAACCCAATTTAGTTTAAGCACCTCAAATTCAGCAGTTAGCCTTTTAGTGTTCATTTGTCTAACCTAGCCTATCTTACCTTAGCTAAACCAACTGTGGCTTAGTTAAATATAGGTAGACAAAAGGTCAGTGATTTCCAGGCATTCATCTTTTAAACAGTTTCTCTGTCTCTAGGCCAACTCTGCTAGACGGGGTAGAGGGGTTAAGACTAAGCATTAACCCTAAATGGGCTGAGCTGGTGCATGCCTTTGGGTTTACAGCCCACGCGCACACTTAAATTGCTTCCTTATGCTGTCAAATCACTCCATTGCGTGCGAAATGGCGTGGTCGAACAAGATGAAGCGTCTTTGAGCAAGCGAACACTGGAGAGCCAGTGGTCGAGATCGCACAATGTGGTCGAGCGCACAGGCAGCAGGGGCGCGAAAATCAATCAAGTTGCAAGTTTGACTGAGTAAGCGTAACCGCACGCAAACTATACAAATCGAGAGCAGAGATTTTTGTTTTGTTTTGAAGAGATACGTAATACATATCAGAAGTTACTGCGCTCTCATAAATACATCGCATCCCAACATGGATTTCTCTTCAGACCAAATCAAATCTTGCGTTTGCAACTGCAATCTTTAACTATCCTTTTATTACAGGTCAAAAATCTAGCCAATGAGCATGGTCTGATTTGAAATAATTTGACACTAATTTGATAGACAATGGTAGTAATCAGACCATTACTATAAAACAAATCTGTTTTCCTCAGTTAAATGTTTGGAGAATGCATGCTGTTTTTTTTGTCCTCAGTCCTCATTTGAATGCTGTGTGTACCATGACGACATATTTCTCTGATCAAGAATCAAACACTGAGCAGCATGGATTAAGTCTACAAATCAACACAATCTCACAGTCGCGCACGCACGCACGCACGCACACACACACACACACACACACACACACACACACACACACACACACACACACACTTACTCTTCAGAATTGTGGTGTTTTAATTCAACTAGTCCTACATTCTTGGAACAATAAAGGTTTAAGTTGGTCTGATAGCAATCTAACCAGTCCGAAAAAACAACAAGATATATAAATATTTTTTCTTAACAAATACATTTTCTTTCCATTACTTATCAATTAAACCAGTTAATCATCACAATAAAGTTCTCTACAAATCCTCTGTACAACAAGGTCCGCCAGTGGAGGTCAGAGCTCAGAAAAGGCTCGCCAGGTGTACACATCTTACATACATCATTGAATGGTTTGTTGAGAACTGACAACATTCTTTACAACCATTTTCATCCAAAGACACCTTCTTGACCCCACTCCCCAAGACATACAAATAAATGACACATTCAGTCTATCAACTATTCAATCCTTCCTGGCATCTTTTGTGCAAACACTGTGGCTTATCCCCCCAACAAACACAATTTGTACTAGTTATTTACCCCTGTCAAACCTCACACTCTTCCCATTTCTGTGGAGAAGATAAGCTCTGATCTTTTGTGAAGCCAATAGGGAGAAAAGTGGGCTTCCCATTTTCCAATTTCTACCTGCCACTCTGCGGAGTGTGTTGGCGAGTCAATTTGCCAGTCCGGTTATTGTTAGTAGTAGAATGGCAGTGTGGTGGCGGTTGGGGTCACTGGGGGATTGAGTGACATGCTGTCTGACCATGGGACAGGGCCACAAACATCTTGGCCCCTCACAGCCCCTAACATGCTGTAGTGACACCGGTAGAGTAGCAATAAGGGAGGTTTCTGAGAAGTTTTGTTGACGGAAAGAGGGGAAGTAGAAGTCATGCGGAGGAGTGGACGATTGCCAAGATGGAGTGTGTATCTGTGAACAAGAGTGTGTATCTTTGTCTTTGTGTGAGAGAGAGAGAGAGAGAGAGAGAGAGAGAGAGCGAGAGCATGCGTGGCTGCAAAAAGAGAAATGCGAGGGCTGTCAGCATGTAAGTGAATGCAGGTCACATCAGAGCCTCAGTTTACAGGGAAACCAGATAAACACATTTCCTACGAAAGGAAAGAGAGGCACATAATGTTGTGTTTGTTCATTGTGTCCTCCAAGACTCTTTTATTCAAGTGGAATTGGAATAGCAAGTGTCCCCTTTTAGCACTGAGATAAAATGACTGCAATTGCCTGAAAGCACTAGATGTGACAGGATGCTTTACAAATGGAAATTACATGAGTGTTAGCATTTATGGAGTAGGTACTGTGTGACTTTGTGCTAGCTTATCTATGAATGTATTAGGGATGTGTACGGTTATTCGAATATCTGAAGGGACGTTAGTATACATTTTTGTGAGACCCATAAAATATAGGCCTATTTTAACACTGAAAAGGCTTTTTCTAAAATAAATTAAAATATCCATGTGACATTTTTACACACTACAAGGATATACCATGACTTTTCAAATGATTAATTTAATAAAACAACAAACTTTTCAATGTAGTTTTTATGATGTGCGCAGCCTTCACGTATGTAGCTTGTTTATCAAAACAGCTCAATGTGTAGAAAGTGGAGTGAGAGTTCACTAATACAATGTAAAATGGAATAAAAAGTTATCGAAATGAGAAGGCGAAGGCTACAATGAGCAACCATACTTTTCGAATAGTGGAATTATTTCAACAAAATGGTAAGAGAAAGTCAGACTCACCCAATCTCATTGAGGTGAGAGAAGATCCTTGGACTTGCCCTCCTTGACATGGATCACCTTGATGGGACCACTGTATGGGTTGGAATGGAAGTCAAACGGTCAGTCACGGCATCAGCTTGGAGACATACTGTATCATCAGAATACCGTACTACATAGGGCTGGCACAATTATCGTACTGTATAACTGTACAATAACAATGAACTAAATAATAATTGTCTTAGAAAGTGTTCACACCCCTTAACTTTTGCCACATTTGTTGTGTTACAGCCTGAATTTAAAATGGATTAAAATGAGATTTATTGTCACTGGCCTACACACAATTCCCCATAATGTCAAAGTCCGGCCTGTTGTCCGGACATCTGGAAGTCTCTATGGGGATGCCACAGGGTTCAATTCTTGGGCCGACTCTATTCTCTATATATATCAATGATGTCGCTCTTGCTGCTTTATCTCAGCTCGCTGGTCACCATAGCAACACCCACCCGTAGCATGCGCACCAGCAGGTATATTTCACTGGTCATACCCAAAGCCAACAGCTCCTTTGGCCGCCATTCCTTCCAGTTCTCTGCTGCCAATGACTGGAACGAATTGCAAAAATCATTGAAGCTGGAGACTACCATCTCCCTCAATAACTTTAAGCACCAGCTGTCAGAGGAGCTTACCGATCACTGCACCTGTATACAGCCCATCTGTAAATAGCCCACCCTACTACCTCATCCGCATATTGTTATTTTTGCTCATTTGCACCCCAGTATCTCTATTTGCACATCATCATCTGCATCTATCACTCCAGTGTTAATGCTATATTGTAACTATTTCGCCAGTATGGCCTATTTATTGTCTTACCTTCCAAATCTTACTACATTTGCACACACTGTACATTGATTTTCTATTGTGTTATTGACTGTACGTTTGTTTATCCCATGTGTAACTCTGTATTGTTGTTGTTTTTTGTTGCTTTGCTTTATCTTGGCCAGGTCACAGTAAATGAGATCTTTTTATCAACTGGCCTACCTGGTTAAATAAAGTTGAAATACAAATTTTAAAAAGTATATTTGACATTTTTCAACATTTTTACAAATTAATAAAAAAATGAAAACAAAGAGGTATTCAACCTCTTTGTTATGGCAAGCCTAAATAAGTTTAGGAGTATACAATTGCTTAAGTCACATAATCAGCTGCATGGACTCACTCTATGTGCAATAATAGTGTTTAACAGGATTTTGAATGACTACTTCATCTCTCTACCCCACACATACAATTATCTGTAAGGTCCCTCATTGGAGCAGTGAATTTCAAACACAGATTTAACCACAAAGACCAGGGAGGTTTTCCAATGCTTCACAAAGAAGGGCACCTATTGGTAGATGGGCAAAACATTAAAAAAACAGACATTGAATATCCCTTTGAGTGAGCACAGAGAAGTTATTAATTACACCTTGTATGTTGAATCAATACACCTAGTCATGTGGCAAAGCAATTAACTTTTTGTCCTGAATACAAAGTGATATGTTTGGGGCAAATCCAATACAACCATTACCGAGTACCACTCTCCATATTTTCAAGCATAGTCGTGGCTGCATCATGTTATGGGTATTCTTGTAATCGTTAAGGACTGAGAATTTTTTCAGGATAAAAAAAAAAACAGAATGGAGCTAGGCACAGGCAAAATCTTAGAGGAAAACCTGGTTCAGTCTGCTTTCCACCAGACACTGGGAGATTAATTCAAAGGCCAAATCTACACTACAGTTGCTTACCAAGAAGACAGTGAATGATCCTGAGTGGCCAAGTTACAGTTTTGACTTAAACCTACTTGAAAATCTATGGTAAGACCTGAAAATGGTTTTCTAGCAATGATCAACAACCATATTTGTTCACAGTCCAGGTATGGAAAGCTCTTAGAGACTTAACCAGAAAGACTCACAGCTGTAATATCTGCCAAAAGTTCTTCAACAATGTATTGACTCAGGGGTGTGAATACTTATATAAACGAGATATTTTTGTACATCATTTTCAATACATTTACAAAAATGTAAAAAAACATGTTTTCACTGTCATTATGGGTTATTCTGTGTAGATAATTCAGACTAACGGAGCACATAGGACGGCGCACGTCCGAGTTTGCCCGGTGTAGGCCGTCGTTGTAAATAAGAATTTGTTCTTAACTGACTCGCCTAGTTAAATAAAGGTAAAATATATATATATAATTTAATAAATAATTACAAATGTAAAATTTTTTAAATAACACAACATATAAAACGTGGCATATGTCAAGGGGTATGAATATATTCTGAAAGCATTTTAAGAGAAGGGAGATACAACGTTATATTCAAGTAGATATAGTTCACCCAATAGTAGTTTTTAGTTTTTACATGGTGGATAAACTTGGTAATCATCTTATGAGCAGAACGGCAATGGGTCGGGAGGAGAAGCTTAATTTCCAAAAAGTTATAACCAGTCAAAATCAATGGTCACCAAAGATGTGTTTTATTAATTACTTTTGTTATAAATCATTTTCAAAGATGGATTGGATGCATTACAAGCTAAAAAGAAATTCTACAAAAATGACAATGGCCATTTTCATGACAATTAATCGTTACCCAAAATTCTATAATCCTAAGAACCCTATTACAGTAAAGTCATTCAGCTTAACAATACGGTTCTCTTACAATTTCAGATCTGATCTCGTCACATTCAGCACTTGGCTAATTTTGTATTTGAACGTAGGCTGTATTTGGACCAGAGTTAAACTAGTTTCCAATATACTTGGATGGATCTGATCGAGTCAATTTATATGGCCAACGATGGCCAAAATTGTAATTACATTTCCACCTATTAGTTTAAATGTTCACTAAAAACAAACCGTGAATAGAGACTGATTCCCAGGCACTGAACACAGTTCACGAGGGAATTGGTAGAGACCATGAAAAGAAAGAGTGGAAAAAGGGAGATTTGGATGTGGGGGAATGTGGAGGAAGGAGTGAGGGGGGGGGGATGTGTTAATGGTAGAATACTCCAATGGGATGTGGTGAAAAGTACTAATAAATTCAAAAGCCCTGGTCATTTGAAGGCTGTGAAATTGCAGGCAGGCCCTTTCCTAACTGAATTACACACCCTAGCTTTGTGTCACACATACCTTTTCTACCAATAGCCTCGCACTGCGGAGTGTGTGTGTGTGTGTGTGTGTGTGTGTGTGGGAGAAATGCAATGCATCCACTATTCCTAATGAGCGCACGCACACACACACGCTTAGGTGCTTGCCAATCAACCCGCATCCCCACCACCAGCTTTTTATACAAAGACACTACTAAACCGATATATAAATCATTGTCATTTACTTGCTTATTCATAGTATTCATTTGGTTAAAATGAGCAACAGAGAGGCCAAAGGTGGAGGAGTTGCAATAGACTGGGACATGGGCGGGGAGGTGTAGGTGGCGGGGCTAAAAGAGCTTTGAAGACAGACATGGAGGATAGAAGAAAAAAAAAGTCTGCTGATAGTCACTCCTCCATCCAGCGCTCATTAGCATTTAGCATGCTTGCAGTTGCCAATCAAGTCCAGGCGAAAAAAGCAGCACTCCTGGTTGCCTTTCAATGGGCCCCAATGTAAGCACTGTTGGAATGACACGTAAAGGACTTATATTTTTAGACAAGGGCTTTGTCACTCACCCATTCCCATATCCCTGAGGAAAACTCTGAGCCGGAGAGGGCACAAGGATAGTGCTCCGACAAAACCCCCTGATCCCCCAAATAGTTAATAATTAGATTAAAAGTTCAAATAAATTAAGTGAGGGTGTGAACACGGGAGCCGGGCCCGGCCTCTTGTCCTCCTCTCCTCCATCTCGCGGGGTCTATCATTCACTGGGCCTTTCTTTCCCTCCCAGCCTTTTCTTCAGCGCTGAAGTGAACAGTGCAAACAATGGGACAGCAGACACAGTTGTAGGAAGAATTACTGCTTTACATTTTTCTTCTGTCTCTTTTTCCCTTTCCCTCTCTTTCAATGAAAGGAAAAGGGATAAAAAAAAAAAAGAGCACTGCTGCTGAAGAAAAAAGTTTAGTAGTTAAAATTCTTTTTAATCAGTGAGAAAGCCTGGTGAAAAAAGGCTGGTGGGAGATGAAAAGATGGAAGAGAATGAAATTAAACATTCTTGCACTGATGTAGTGCTTGAGGAGCAGGAGTAAGCTAGAGCCTTTGTGTGAGCCACTAAAACAGCTTTTGTAATCGTCACTCAATAAAAGGGGAGAGAAAATAACTATGAAAACATATTGCAAATGAGAAAAGGGCCGAGGCGAAACCAGGTTATACGATGACATCACAGTTTCATATTCCCATTACCAGTTTCATTGTTTCCAGAAACGTATTTAAAAGGAGGATTTAACAGTTGTCCATAAACTTTATCATTGCCTCAAATAAACCCCCCAAAGTCTCATAAAACAGCACCCAGATACAAACGGAAATCACAGTTGAAACCTGCACCCACTTTCTATATTCCTCTCTGAACTGCTTCTGTGTAGTAGTAACGTCATAAAATGGTCACTGGTCATCACCATAATCAGAGGCTAATGTCCTGTCATGTCCTTTGAAGTCCCAGCTGGCCTCAGTGGCCTATAGCCCCATCTATGCACATTGACACTTTTAACTAGAGGCATACCGTATGTGGTTCTTGCCCCAGGCTGGGATGTGTCTCTCTTTTTTGTGACTGTGCAAACATGTGACACTTTCCTCTGTTTAGCCCTGTAGTCGTATCCAAACGGGTGTCAGTCGGTTGTATTAGCTGGCTTAATGCTTCCGGACCCACCATGCTCCCAGGCAGGCTGCTTTAGTTCAGACACAGTCATTCCCCGTTTGTGGGGCAGGGCTGTCCTAGGTCTGCGTGGTCAGAGTGATAAACACAGCCAGGGAGGGCAGCAAGGGGTCTACAGCAGGCCAAGCAATTGGTGTACAGGACGGACGGACTTAAAGCTGATTTATGATCAATCTGGAGTCTACAGCCTTTACAGCAAAGCGGCCTCTGCAGAAGTCAGAGTATTCATACTTCTTACGCTTTGGGGAGCTGTCATATGCACAGTGGCGTGTATTCATGGATGCCAAGGGAAGCCAGGCTTCCACCAAAAATGTACCAATACATGTCAATTTTAATAATAATTTACATTTAGTCTCTGTATTTCCTCATTTTCCTTCAATTCACAAGAGGATGAATGTATCTCACCAGAGAAAGCATCAGAGCCAGCAAAACAGCGCCCCCTCTGTCTCTGTACAGTATGTGTAGGCCATCTATCTGATGCTCTCTGGTCCAAAAGAGGATTACACTGTTGCCGCCTAGGGAGTCAGCGAGCATTTGTCCTCCCTTGATAATTTTTTTCAATAATAATAATAATAATCAGCGTTGAGCTAAACTCAGCAAGCTCAAAAGTGTCAAGGGAAGCCAGTTTGGCCTCAGGACAGCGTGTACTGTATGACAGAGTGCTAGACAATTTCATCAACATGAAAGAAAATTAGGATGGCATTGGTGTTTCTCTACAAGTAGGGTGAGCCAACATGTTTTTTCTACTTGCACACACGTGCACGCACACACGCGCACAATCAGAACCATGGACAGCCACACCATATTTAGCTTACGTTGATTGGACTAAATTGTTTTTGGTATCTTTTAGTAGTCACTGTATTAGACTAAGCATAGGAGATTTGATGATGTTGAAATGTTGAAGTTGAAATGGTCCTGGAATAGTGGAGGCAGTTCCTATTTTCTTTGTGACTTGCAGTAACTCTCTGTGGTTCTAAATAAATAGTTGTTTAGTGATCCGAACGTTTCGGAAACATTAACTTGCTTGACCATGATGTAGGTCATGTAAACTGTTTGTTACATGAAATATGTTTTGTGGACTTCACCAGACTGATGTTTTCTCCGGATTTGTGATGAAACAAAGGTGTGGTTGAATTTATTCTGTCTCTGCCTTTAGGCCTATACAGTGGGGAGAACAAGTATTTGATACACTGCCGATTTTGCAGGTTTTTCTACTTACAAAGCATGTAGAGGTCTGTAATTTTTATCATAGGTACACTTCAACTGTGAGAGACGGAATCTAAAACAAAAATCCAGAAAATCACATTGTATGATTTTTTAATAATTAATTTGCATTTTATTGCATGACATAAGTATTTGATCACCTACCAACCAGTAAGAATTCCGGCTCTCACAGACCTGTTAGTTTTTCTTTAAGAAGCCCTCCTGTTCTCCACTCATTACCTGTATTAACTGCACCTGTTTGAACTCGTTACCTGTATAAAAGACACCTGTCCACACACTCAATCAAACAGACTCCAACCTCTCCACAATGGCCAAGACCAGAGAGCTGTGTAAGGACATCAGGGATAAAATTGTAGACCTGCACAAGGCTGGGATGGGCTACAGGACAATAGGCAAGCAGCTTGGTGAGAAGGCAACAACTGTTGGCGCAATTATTAGAAAATGGAAGAAGTTCAAGATGACGGTCAATCTCCCTCGATCAATCTCCCTCGGTCTGAAGCATGGAGGTGGAAACATCATTCTTTGGGGATGCTTTTCTGCAAAGGGGACAGGACGATTGCACCGTATTGAGGGGAAGATGGATGGGGCCATGTATCGCGAGATCTTGGCCAACAACCTCCTTCCCTCAGTAAGAGCATTGAAGATGGGTCGTGGCTGGGTCTTCCAGCATGACAACGACCCGAAACACACAGCCAGGGCAACTAAGGAGTGGCTCCGTAAGAAGCATCTCAAGTTCCTGGAGTGGCCTAGCCAGTCTCTAGACCTGAACCCAATAGAAAATATTTGGAGGGAGCTGAAAGTCCGTATTGCCCAGCGACAGCCCCGAAACCTGAAGGATCTGGAGAAGGTCTGTATGGAGGAGTGGGCCAAAATCCCTGCTGCAGTGTGTGCAAACTTGGTCAAGAACTACAGGAAACGTATGATCTCTGTAATTGCAAACAAAGGTTTCTGTATCAAATATTAAGTTCTGCTTTTCTGATGTATCAAATACTTGTCATGCAATAAAATGCAAATTAATTACTTAAAAATCATACAATGTGATTTTGGTTTTAGATTCCGTCACTCACAGTTGAAGAGTACCTATGATAAAAATGACAGACTTCTACATGCTTTGTAAGTGGGAAAACCTGCAAAATCGGCAGTGTATCAAATACTTGTTCTCCCCACTGTATATCACGGTGGCAAGGCTTATGAACTAACAGGTTATATAACAAAGAACCCAATTATCACAACATATGGGTTGTAATATGGCTTTTTTATTTTTGGGGCTTCCCCAGTGATTTTACCCACGCACCGCTACTGAATAAGTATCCAATAAAATTCAGGGCTAATCTCTATAGCCAGCCAGCAAATTACAAGCAACTGGCTAAACCTCTTCTGAGATGGAGTCTGTTTCCTGGTGCTTGACATAGGAGCTCAGCCAAGATGGCATGAAGCGGCACCGTTTTCCCAACTGCATGCCCACTTTATTTTTGCTTTACAAGCTTGTCCCGCAACTGCCTACACTTCTTGTGGCAAGCTTCCCCTTCCATAGATGTGGTAAAGAGGTCAATGGAACTCGACCATAAATGCCATGGAAACGCGTTGGGCATGGAAACGCGTTGGGGAAAGATGCCGCGGGGGTAATATTTCCAATCTCCTCATTGCCCCCCATCAAAATTTGCCTACATTTAGGATATTGTTCATATTTGTATTTCACACTATGTTGAGCTAAAACTCGGAATATAATCCTTGTATGGATGTCAACCCCAATACATGTTCTTGTCATCATCAATCAACTACATTAACGTTAAAAATTACTTTGACTACCCCTGTATGTGAGCTATGCTACCAGTTTATACGAACGGGAGTTAGCATTTAGCAGTCACTTCTTCTAAACCTGAAAAGGAACACATTCTAAATATTATGTAGCGTAAACAGCCAAATATATCCAAATCGGACTTTAGTAACCATATTGTGGGCCTGTCATCATGCAGGATGACGAATATCCACTTTGTTAGATCAGATTTGTTGAATGTGCATTGACGGATCAAGCGAAAATCAAGTTTAACACAGGTCAGGACTGGACCCTAAATCATGAACCCTGGCTGAGCTATAGGACTAAACAGTCACACTGAGGGAGCGTGCAATTGGCACGCTGAATGCAGGAATGTCCACCAGAGCTGTTGCCAGATAATTGAATGTTCATTTCTCTACCATAAGCTGCCTCCAACGTAGTTTTAGAGAATTTGGCAGTACGTCCAAGCGGCCTCACAACCGCAGACCACGTGTGAGCAGGCCAGCCTAGGCATCTGGCTGCTTCACCTGCGAGATTGTCTGAGACCAGCCACCTGGACAGCTGATGAAACTGAGGAGTATTTATGCCTGTAATAAAACCCTTTTGTAGGGAAAAACTTATTCTGATGGGCTGGGCCTGTGATCTTCTGGAATTGTGATATAGTGAAATAATCTGTCTGTAAACAATTGTTGGAAGAATTACTTGTGTCATCAACAAAGTAGATTTCCTAACCGACTTGCCGAAACTATTGTTTGTTAACATGAAATCTGTGGAGTGGTTGAAAAATGAGTTTTAATGACCTGTGTATGTAAACTTCTGACCTAAAGGCAGAGACAGAAACAACTGTACTTATATGAACAGTAACTCAGTAAAATCGTTGCGTTTATATTTTTGTTCAGTATAGCTGCTAAATTAGCAAACCAAATGCACAACTGCAGAGCATTTAGCACATTTTAGACAGTTTACTTAATAGTTATAAGATATCTAGCTGGCAAACATTTAGTTGTGAATTTAATACTGTAACTAGATTCTGCACAACAGTGAGTGTGACTCACAAGGCTCCGGTCTCTCGTCATTGTGTGCTTGTAAACAAATACCACGTGACTGGAGACTACCGTTAAGCTTCATAATGAAAAATTGACAGGTGAAATGAAGAACACAATCTTATTTATCTCCTAGCGTATTTCACAAGTTGACTGCAGGTATTGCTGCGGGGACTTTCTTCCATTCAGCCACAAGAGCATTAGTGAGGTCGGGCACTGATGTTGGCCGATTAGGCCTAGCTGAGGGCAGGGTTCCAATTCATCCCAAAGGTGTTCGATGGGGTTCAGGTCAGGGCTCTGTGCATGCCAGTCAAGTTCTTCCATACAGATCTCGACAAACCCTTTCTGTATGGACCTCACTTTGTGCACAGGGGCATTAACATACAGAAACATGAAAAGGACCTTCCTCAAACTTTTGCCACAAAGTTGGAAGCACAGAATCATCTAGAATGTCATTATATGGTGTAGCGTTAAGATTTCCCTTCACTGGAACTAAGGGGTCTAGCACAAACCATGAAAAACAGCTCCAGACCATTTTTCCTCCTCCACCAAACTTTACAGTTGGCACTATGCATTCTGGCAGGTAGCGTTCTCCTGGCATATGCCAAACCCAGATTTGTCTGTTGGACTGCCAGATGGTGAAGCGTAGTGAGTGTTGCACCCGAGGACAGTTGATTTTTGTGCGCAATGCGCTTCAGCACTCGGCGGTCCCGTTCTGTGAGCTTGTGTGGCCTACCACGTCGCGGCTGAGCCATTGTTGCTCCTAGATGTATCCACTTCAAAATAACAGCACTTACAGATGACCGGGGCAGCTCAGGGCAGAAACAGACTTTTTGGAATCCTATGGCAGTGCCACGTTGAAAGTTACCGAGCGCTTCAGTAGGGGTCATTCTACTGCCAATGTCTATGTAGATTGCATGGCTGTGTGCTCGATTTTATACACCAGCAACATGTGTGGCTTAAATAGCTGAATCCACTAATTTGAAAGGGTGTCCACATACTTTGGGCATGTAGTGTATAAAAATGATATGTGAAAAAAATACATCTTAAAATGTCAGGATCTGAGAGAAAAAGAAATCAAATGTCCTATTTTTCTCCTCTATTTGGTTTCATTTTCCCTGCATGACCCTTCACCGCAGGGGAGGGGGAGAGAGAGCGAAAGAGACCGAGAGAGAGCGAGCAAGAGAGAGGACCCCATTCCACTAAAAAGATGACACTTCATGAGTCAAAGCACACCTGTTACTATGACAGGATGTACTCAAGCGACTGCAACACTCAATATTCACCAGCTGTCTGGAAAGTCAGAATAAATCTCCCAATTCTGTCAACCAGCCTCCCCATACATTTCTCCACATCTTCTGGACTTGACTTTCTGACTGACATTTTGCCTTTCATTTATTTTCAGATGACGTCATCTTAAAGGTAACCACCCAACAACAACAACAACAACAACAACAACAACAATCCACACCTCCTATCCTAAGGTCACTATGAAGTTGAAGGAGCTGTCGTTTTCCAGTTGGTGGAAAAGGACATGAATAATCGGGCTGACACCCCTGCCAATTACCCCACATTACAACCAGACGATGGCCAATGTCCCCTGAGCTGAGGCAAATTGCAGGGGAACTATGCAAAATAACCACTGGGTGCATTTAAATGGAAACCTTTACCAGACAAAAAAAATTATCATACAATAACTAATCTCTATCAGCTACAGAAAGAGATTGCACACGTTTCCCGATGTGTGGAATCGCTTCTCTCCTTTTAACTAAACACCAGATTTGACTTTGAAGGCTCCCGTCTCTCCCTTTTAATTTTCTGCCTCAGCGCCCATGACGACGACAAAATGAGAGGAAGGAGTGGGACAAAATGACTCCACTAAAAACCCATTTGATGCATAGTCTTAAAGACAGAACCAAGGAAGACGGCATGAACTAAAGACTGATTAGGCCTAGCGCTGTGACAGTGGGTATGGAAACTATAGTTGTGTGGTTACTATAGTGGCCTACAGTTTCCTTACCTACTACAGCGGTTTAAAGCCTGCACAATACTAACCAATGAAGAGGCATTGTTTCTGCCAGGTAGAGTTCACTATTCTAAAGATGTGTTATCCTTCTTACCTACAGAACTTGAACAGAAACAACATCACACGGAAACACATGGAATATCAATTCAAACATGCTCACGAAACGCGAGTGATGAAATTGGGAGAGAGAGAAATGGAACGAGCGAGGAAATAGTTTCCAGTGCCTAGAGATCAATGCATTTCAATTCCCACTCCCCGCAGGTGGACCTGTTCCAAAGCCTCTGGCCCTGAAAGAGAGGAAAAGGTAGAAATGGAGCGAGAGAGAGAGAGGGAGGGAACGAGCGAATTGGCGGCAAATGGGGCATGAAGCACTGAAATCATGTCGCTGTGCACATCTCCCTCTGCAGCCATTCTCCAGTCTTGCCATATTGTTGCGGCAGCATGAACTTAAAGCAAGTACATTTCTATCTTTCCACACGTTAGCTGCCTCATTACCTTTCAATCGGGTCCAAAGCAAAGGCAGAGGTGGGGAAAGAGAGAGGTGGGGAGAGAGAGAGAGGTGGAGAGAGAGAGGTGGGGAGAGAGAGAGAGAGGATGACAACAACAAAATCTGGCCCACTGGTTTGGAACTGACACTTAAATAACCATGTCTCAAGTCTGGCCTTGTCTTTAAAATGCCATTTGCAAACATGGCACATTGAGATGAGAGAATGTATTACATCTGATGTGTGTTGGCTATTTTGTCATGTTTAACACCCAGACCCAGCTACATTATCATCCGTCTACAGTATCTACCAACAGCATTTAACAAAAGGCAATACTATTAACAAGCACAAAGCCCAAACTACAAGATAGCAACTAACACATTGAGATAGATTGACAGAGAGCACAATCATAGGTCAGACTAGAGCCCAACCAATACATTTGTTGGAATCCGATACAGATACTTTGGGGGACAAAACAGTGGGAAAATGGAATTCTCATAAATTAACCTCCAAATTAGCAATTGTCCAGTAACTATGCTTCAAATGTTGATTTCATACATTGTGACAATAATGACGTCATGAGAATGGCCTTAAGTGTTTAGATCAGCATGACATTCCCTTTTTTCATCCTATTTATTGAATATCGGTTATTGGTGGAATTATCATCTGATATCAATATAGAGGTAAAAGGCCAAAATCAGCCAATAATATTGGTGAACCGCTGTATTGGTCGGGCTCTAGGTCAGACCATATATCTGACCAACGGGAGAGGAGGATACATGACAAATCTAACCCTCTGTGCTTGAAAAGACAACACCCACACCATCCAGTACATCCTAACTCCTAGGTGGCTGCGCCACAGGCAGGGTCATCCCCAAACAAGTTTAATTTCCTCCGTGTAAAAAGACTGAGTGTTCCGCTACCTCCCCTTTTCAATACCAGTGGGCCCTGGGCCTGATCAAAGGGCCCCAGTGTTTACAACACAACAACGTTGCCCTTAATTTCTTTAGGGCTACTGGGCCAGGGGAAGCCCAGCGACAGCCAGGGCCTATCATTTAGACAGAGGGGATGTTTTAATGACCGTTGACAAGTGTTGCACTGCGCCAGGGCCCTGGCCCCTGACCGGTCAACAGGCCATACTGAGGATATTGGGTTGCGTTGTGTTGTGTTTCCGGACAACTAACTAGCCTTCTCAAGCTTCACATTATTTATAAAAGTATAATTAGATCAGCACAGAAGACATAGGGTTTACATTTTACAGATCTGAAAGACTTACCTTTAGAAAATTGATTAACTAAAGTGCGTGGTCTACAGAGAAAAACAAAATGGTGTAGTTTGATGCCATGTAGAAGATGGTGATGCAGGTGCTGGAGATGGGGGTGTGTGCTAGAGGGTCTGAGCAGGTGTGATGTAGTTGATGTTTGTATGATGTTGTCATTTTATATATTTTGTATTGTTTATAAAAAAATTACGTTATCTAATTTCATGTGTATAATTAAAACTATCATTCATAGAAGTGGCGCAGTGGTCTAAGACACTGCATCTCAGTGCTAGAAGCGTCACTACAAACAACCTGGTTCGAATACAGACTGTATGTATCACAACCGGCCATGACTGGGAGTCCCATAGGGCGGCGAACAATTGGCTCAGCGTCGTCCCGAGTTTGGCCGGTGTAGGCCGTCATTGTAAATAAGAATTTGTTCTTAACTGACTTTCCTAGTTAAATAAAAATTTAATAGAAACTCCACCAGTTGCTCCTAAACCTGATCCAGTAAACCTAGCTAGAACAACAATGTCAAATGTGAGCAGAAAAAGACAATGTGGCCATATTTGCGAACATAAGCAAGCATTTAAAGTTAAACAGGTTCTCGCACAAAATGCGTATCAGCCAATTAAAACTGTCGATTTACTTGCATGTGACAGAAAGCTAAATTGTAGCTGGTCACGTCAGATAACATGGCACACGTTAGCACTTTACAAACCTCACCAGCTGGCAGTGATTACATCCTGGCACAACTTCTGCAGCCAATTAAAATCATAGACGAAGTTGGATGTGTTCCAACACTTGATCACGGAAGTGTCATCAACATACCTCAGTCCAACTGCACGTTCTAATCATCATCATAGCTACTAGGCTATCGCGTGTATTTGAGTGACTGGTCAAATTGCTCTCTGTGTAAAGTGGCTAGTCCATGTAATTGTCGCAGATTGTCGCAAGGGTATGAATCTCACATGAGTTTCCCCCCCTTTGAAATGTAAGATTACATGTAGCCTATTGGGTTAGTGTGTTGAAAAGGGACATACAGTATATACTACAGGCAACAGCTTGAAAATTAAAAAGGAATTTAATTTCAGCCTTGCACAAAAACACACTGCTATTGCCTGATAATCATTTATATGCATTTGTATAATCATCTGCTTTGTCACATGTTATTTCACTAGAGAAGGATGATCCAAAGTGTTCAGTGGGCGGCAGGTAGCCTATTGTATCCCTGAGCCGACAAGGTGAAAACCTGTTGATGTGTCCTTGAGCAAGCACTTAACCCTCCTTCCAGACTCACATTAAGCATCTCCAATCCAAAATTAAATCTAGAATCGGCTTCCTATTTCGCAAACAAAGCCTCCACTCATGCTGCCAAACATACCCTCGTAAAACTGACTATCCTACCGATCCTTGACTTCGGCGATGTCATTTCCAAAATAGCCTCAGCAAATTGGATGTAGTCTATTACAGTGCCATCCGTTTTGTTACCAAAGTCCCATATACTACCCACCACTGCGACCTGTATGCTCTCGTTGGCTGGCCCTCACTGCATATTCGTCGCCAAACCCACTGGCACCAGGTCATCCTTATCTCAGCTCGCCTTATCTCAGCTCGATGGTCACCATAGCAACACCCACCCGTAGCATGCGCTCCAGCAGGTATATTTCACTGGTCATACCCAAAGCCAACACCTCCTTTGGCCGCCATTCCTTCCAGTTCTCTGCTGCCAATGACTGGAACGAATTGCAAAAATCATTGAAGCTGGAGAATACCATCTACCTCAATAACTTTAAGCATCAGCTGTCCAAGCAGCTTACCGATCACTGCACTTGTACAGTCGTGGCCAAATGTTTTGAGAATTACACAATTATTGGTCTCCACAAAGTTTGCTGCCTCAGTGTTGATGATGGCAATTTGCATATACTCCAGAATGTCATGAAGAGTGATCAGATGAATTGCAATTAATTGCGAAGTCCCTCTTTGCCATGAAAATGAACTTAATCCCCAAAAACATTTCCACTGCATTTCAGCCCTGCCACAAAAGGACCAGCTGCCATCATGTCAGTGATCGTCTCGTTAACACAGGTGAGAGTGTTGATGAGGACAAGGCTGGAGATCACTCTGTCATGCTGATTGAGTTAGAATAACAGACTGGAAGCTTTAAAAGGAGGGTGGTGCTTGAAATCATTGTTCTTCCTCTGTCAACCATGGTTACCTGCAAGGAAACACGTGTTATCATCATTGCTTTGCACAAAAGGGATTCACAGGCAAGGATATTGCTGCTGGTAAGACTAAATCAACCATTTATCGGATCATCAAGAACTTCAAGGAGAGACGTTCAATTGTTGCGCCCAAGAAAGTCCAGCAAGTGCTAGGACCGTCTCCTAAAGTTGATTCAGCTGCGGGATCGGGGCACCACCAGTGCAGAGCTTGCTCAGGAATGGCAGCAGGCAGGTGTGAGTGCATATGAACGCACAGTGAGGCGAAGACTTTTGGAGGATGGCCTGATGTCTAGAAGGGCAGCAAAGAAGCCACTTCTCTCCAGGAAAAACCTCAGGGACAGACTGATATTCTGCAAAAGGTACAGGGATTGGACTGCTGAGGTAGAGTCATTTTTTCTGATGAATCCCCTTTCCGATTGTTTGGGCCATCCGTAAAACACCTTGTCCGGACAAGGCAAAACCCACAACTTCTGACAAACTCCAAGCATTGATTATCAGTCAGGATGTGGCCCAGAAGTTAATTGACAGCATGTCAGGGCGGATTGCAGAGGTCTTGAAAAAGAAGGGTCAACCCTGCAAATATTGACTCTTTGCATAAACTGAATGTCATTGTCAATGAAAGCCTTTGACACTTATGGAATACTTGTAATTATACTTCAGTGTACCATAGTAACTACTGACATAAAGGTCTAAGAACACTGCAGCAGCAAACTTTGTGGAGACCAATACTTGTGTCATTCTCAAAATGTTTGGCCACGACTGTACACAGCCCATCTGTAAATAGCCCACCCAACTACCTCATCCCCATATTGTTATTTTTGCTAATTTGCACCCCAGTATCTCTATTTGCACATCTATCACTCCAGTGTTAATGCTAAATTGTAATTATTTCACCACTATGGCCTATTTATTGCCTTCCCTTCCTAATCTTACTACATTTGCACACACTGTATATAGATTTTCTATTGTGTTATCGACTGTATGTTTATCCCATCTGTAACTCTGTGTTGTTTTTGTCACACTGCTTTTCTTTATCTTGGCCAGGTCGCAGAGAACAGAACTTGTTCTCAACTGGCTTACCTGGTTAAATAAAGGTGAAATATATATATATATTTTTTAAATGCTCCAGGGGCACAGTACTACTATGGCTGTCCCTGTAGGTAGGCCGTCATTGTAAATAAGAATTTGTTCTTAACTAACATGCCTAGTTAAATAAAAATGTAAAAAATGAGAGTAGAAACAGTTTGCCCTCTCGTTCTCATCCTACAGATGGCAATATTGCAGCTTGAATTGACAGTTAATGTATAGTAGGAAGACACTTGGCTGTCATTAGCATATATTTATGTAACTACCGTTAAAAAGTTAGTTTTTTTGTCCAAAGTTTGGTTTTATTAACATAACATCAAATTGATCAGAAATACAATGTAGACATTGTTAATGTTGTAAATGATTATTGTAGCTGGAAACGGCAGATTTTTTATGAAATATCTGCATAGGCGTACAGAGGCCCATTATCAGAAACCATCACTCCTGTGTTCCAGTGGCACGTTGTGTTAACGAATCCAAGATTATCATTTTAAAAGGCTAATTGATCATTAGAAAACCCTTTTGCAATTATGGTAGCACAGCTGAAAACTGTTGTGCTGATTAAAGAAGCAGTAAAACTTAGTTAGCCTTCTTTAGACTAGTTGAGTATTTGGAGCATCAGCATTTGTGGGTTCGATTACTGCTCAAAATGTCCAGAACTTTCTTCTGAAACTCGTCAGTCTATTCTTGTTCTGAGAAATGAAGGCTATTCCATGCGAGAAATTGTTTTTGCTTTGTCATTATGGAGTAGTGTGTAGATTGATGAGGGAAAATAAATAATTGTATACATTTTAGAATAAGGCTAACCTAACAAAATGTGTAAAACGTCAAGGGGTTTGAATACTTTCCGAAGGCACTGTATATTTAAATCCAAATACTTTTAGACTATTACTCAAGTAGGATTGTACTGGGCAACTTTCACTTGAGTAATTTTCTATAAAAAAAGGTATCTTTACTTTTTCCACCACTGCAACCTGACCCTTATCTCAGAAGGAACATATGAGCGACCATTTTGACATTTCCTAATCTGTGTGTGGGGAGAGTGGAGCCATTGTGTTTACAGATGGGTGGAGAGGCACTGTGAATGGAGGGTGTCTGCTCAGGCCTTGGGGAGGGGGGGGTGGGGGGGGGGGGGGGGGTAACTAGACTCCTAGGAAGTACATACATGTAGGCTGTCATTGTAAATAAGAACTTGTTCTTAACTGACTTGCCTAGTTAAATAATAGTTAAATAAAAAAATACAAATAATAATAATAATACATAGTGGAGACACTATAAGGTTGACCTTTTCAATATATCCTCACTGTAGACCGACTCATGTTTGGGTGCATATGTTGATAATAGGTTAATGATACCATAGTACAGTAGTTTTTTATTTAACTAGACAAGTCAGTTAAGAACAATGATGGCCTACTCCAGCCAAACCCTGCCCTAACCCTGGACGACGATGGGTCAATTGTGTGCTGCCCTTTGGGACTCCTGATCACGGCCGGTTGTGATACAGCCCGAGATCGAACCAGGTCCTTTAGTGACGCCTCTAGCACTGAGATGCAGTGCCTTAGACCGTAGTAGTATTGCTATCATGTTTCTACAATCCCTTTACAGTATGGTTTCCTAGAAGCCTGCAATGGTTTCAAATTAGAGGCACAAATCAAAAGTAAAATGTTGCAAGTAGACCTTGAAAAATGTGATGATCTAAAATGCACTTTCTAATTTCTAATTCTCATTTCTAATCTCATAGGAGCAGAAACAGGACATAATACTGAATTATTACACTCTGTACAATTTTAAAGGATCATAACACGCCCTGCGTAATGTATTCAAATCCCTTTACCACTTTTATCTCCCCCACCATAAATATTTCATCGTATTTAATTCCATTGATAAATTCATTGTGAAAGTAAATGGGACTAAAACCATGAATTAAATCAATTACACAATATTGTCATACTATACATCGCTATGCTATTGAGTTGTTTCTTTTCAGGCCGCATTTCTCCACAGGGCGAGCCGTGGAGAGAGAAAAGCCTGCGTTATAGTTCTGCCCCTGCCCCTCCACTCCAAAAGCGGGGGACCCCTCGCCTCCCTGACACCCCGTCCACTGGGACGCTCATCTGTCTGCCTGCCACCTTTGTACTTTACTGTTACTGGTGACATTCTGGTGTCACGGTGAAATGGGTCCCTCCCACGTTGCAGCCTGCGGCAGCGCAACCAGAAACAATGGTCCTCCAAGAGTCGGGGGGACCCAGGAGGCCCAGCTGGGCGCTCCGCCCTAACCCTTCCCCCGGCTCCCATGAAATCGTGAATTACGCGAGCCGTTTGACGACAAGTCAGTGTCTGTGTGTCCCAGGCTCTTCCCAGGCCTGGCAAGGCTTAGGGTGAGAAGAGACAATAAGGAAGGATGAGGTTTGGGTCGTCAAGGGTGACCTTCGTGTAGCGCCTTGACCCCGAACCCCCGTAGAGATCAAACCATTTCTGTCCCACTGTCTGTGCTGGAGCTAAGGAATTAGATATGGGGGACTCTGTACTCTCCACTGTGTTAACTATATACCAATGGACTCTCCTATCAGCTATAGCTTTGTACAAATTCCTCCCAAGTGGTGCAGTGGTCTAAGGGACTGCATCTTGGTGCTAGAGGCGCCACTACAGACCCTGGTTCAATTCCAGGATGTATCACAATCCGGCCGTGATTGAGAGTCCCATAGGGTGGTGCACAATTTGCCCAGCGTCGTCCGGGTTTGGCCGGAGTAGGCCGTCATTGCAAATAAGAATTTGTTCTTAATGGACTTGCCTAGTTAAATAAAGGTTAAATAAAACAACACAATGTTAAAACAGTCATATACAGTGAGGAGAACAAGTATTTGATACACTGCCGATTTTGCAGGTTTACAAAGCATGTAGAGGTCTGTAATTTTTATCATAGGTACACTTCAACTGTGAGAGACGGAATCTAAAACAAAAATCCAGAAAATCACACTGATTTTTAAATAATTAATTTGCATTTTATTGCATGACATAAGTATTTGATCACCTACCAACCAGTAAGAATTCCGGCTCTCACAGACCTGTTAGTTTTTCTTTAAGAAGCTCTATTGTTCTCCACTCATTACCTGTATTAACTGCACCTGTTTGATGTCGTTACCTGTATAAAAGACACCTATCCACACACTCAATCAAACAGACTCCAACCTCTCCACAATGGCCAAGACCAGAGAGCTGTGTAAGGACATCAGGGATAAAATTGTAGACCTGCACAAGGCTGGGATGGGCTACAGGACAATAGGCAAGCAGCTTGGTGAGAAGGCAACAACTGTTGGCGCAATTATTAGAAAATTGAAGAAGTTCAAGATGATGGTCAATTTCCCTCGGTCTGGGGCACCATGCAAGATATCACCTTGTGGGGCATCAATGATCATGAGGAAGGTGAGGGATCAGCCCAGAACCACACGGCAGGACCTGGTCAATGACCTGAAGAGAGCTGGGACCACAGTCTCAAAGAAAACCATTAGTAACACACGCCGTCATGTATTAAAATCCTGCAGCGCACGCAAGGTCCCCCTGCTCAAGCCAGCGCATGTCCAGGCCCGTCTGAAGTTTGCCAATGACCATCTGGATGATCCAGAGGAGGAATGGGAAAAGGTCATGTGGTCTGATGAGACAAAAATAGAGCTTTTTGGTCTAAACTCCACTCGTCGTGTTTGGAGGAAGAAGAAGGATGAGTACAACCCCAAGAACACCATCCCAACCGTGAAGCATTGAGGTGGAAACATCATTCTTTGGGGATGCTTTTCTGCAAAGGGGACAGGACGACTGCACCGTATTGAGGGGAGGATGGATGGGGCAATGTATTGCGAGATCTTGGCCAACAACCTCCTTCCCTCAGTAAGAGCATTGAAGATGGGTCGTGGCTGGGTCTTCCAGCATGACAACGACCCGAAACACACAGCCAGGGCAACTAAGGAGTGGCTCCGTAAGAAGCATCTCAAGGTCCTGGAGTGGCCTAGCCAGTCTCCAGACCTGAACCCAATAGAAAATCTTTGGAGGGAGCTGAAAGTCCGTATTTCCCAGCGACAGCCCCGAAACCTGAAGGATCTGGAGAAGGTCTGTATGGAGGAGTGGGCCAAAATCCCTGCTGCAGTGTGTGCAAACCTGGTCAAGAACTACAGGAAACGTATGATCTCTGTAACTGCAAACAAAGGTTTCTGTACCAAATATTAAGTTCTGCTTTTCTGATGTATCAAATACTTATGTCATGCAATAAAATGCAAATTAATTACTTAAAAATCATACAATGTGATTTTCTGGATTTTTGTTTTAGATTCCGTCACTCACAGTTGAAGTGTACCTATGATAAAAATTACAGACTTCTACATGCTTTGTAAGTGGGAAAACCTGCAAAATCGGCAGTGTATCAAATACTTGTTCTCCCCACTGTGTATATATATATATATATATATATATATATATATATATATATATACACTGTAAACCAAAATAACAACAACTTTAACCACCAGGAAATACCAAACTTTTGTTGTAGAAGAAAGTGAAACTTTATTTTCATCAACCTACATTTTACATGAAGTATTACGAATATAGTTGGTGTTATTCTCACCTGATGTGCATGAGGTTTGCGTCCATGCTTCAGGGGTGACGGGCACAGGGATACCATGCTTCTGGGGGTGATGGAAAGGCCAGAGAAGAGTCAATGACAACAGGGAACAGACAGAATATTTTCCAGTTGACAGTTCAACTCTGTCCACTCTGTGCAATACATTATCTGCAAAGTTCTGACCAGTCAAACCAATCAGATTGCTTCCAGCTGTTCTTTCACAGTTGTGATTGATGATTCGACTTAAATCAGGTCCTTCAGTTATTTATGAAAGTTCAATGCTGTAGAATCAAATTATGGGAAGGGGAAATAGCTTGATAAAGTGGCAACTGAGTGAGATGCACACAGGGGACTTTTAGCTCACTGAAACACCATGATCCCCCTCTAGTGGGCAGGGTAGAGAACAACACTCACTGCCAGGCAACATGAAGAGATCCTCTCATATACTCACTAGCTAGGTTTCCACCCAATTGGCGACAGAGTTTCATGCAAATGTTCTAAAATCTGCACAAACACTTAATGTGCATTTTTCCACCATCAAACTGACTTGTTGCGGATAAAAGTATGTGCGTGATGACGTAGTGCACATAAAAACAACTTAGGTAGTTAAATTCTTGTGTATAAAAAAAAAACACACCGCATTTTCAGCTCTACTGATAGTTTTGTCAAAAACGTTTGCTTTAGTTAGCAAATGTGACTACTCTGGTCTTGGAGCTCTAGCCAACAGCTTGCAGATATAGTGCGGTTATTTTAATTTAACTAGGCAAGTCAGTTAAGAACAAATTCGTATTTACAATGACGGCCTACACGGGTCAAACATGGACGACGCTGAGCCAATTGTGCGCCGCCCTATGGGACTCCCAATCACGGCTGGTTGTGATACAGTCTGGATTCAAACCAGGTTGTCTGTAGTGACACCTCTAGCACTGAGATGCAGTGTCTTAGACCACTGCGCCACTTGGGAGCCCAATACTTGATGAGATTATGGACAAAAGAGAGACTTTTATTTGTCAAACGGCAGTCAAGCATCGAAAATCATGTCAGCAGAATAAGATCCTTGATAATTATTGGAAAGGAGCATCAAGCTCACCACCTTGCACTTTCACCACCCTGTGAAGTTCATTCATCATAATTTATATAATTGATCTACTCCAAGACGTAGTGGAAGGACCACACACCATATCATCGCGTGACTCCATGTTTACTTCGATATGATGTTATTATCTCAATATTTGCCCATAAAAGCGTCACCACCATAATTTCTCACATAATTATTTTTACAGACCCCAAAAGATCCCACCATGTCGAATGAACAAATGACCTTTCGGCATTTATAAAATGTACCAAAACTTCCTGTTTCCATCACAGCTGTAGTGATTTTTTTATGAGTTATAACTTCACTCGCATAAAAACTGAATGGAAAAGTAGTTATACACTCATTGCCAGGCAACATGAAGAGATCCTATCGTACACTCACTACCAGGCAACATGTGTATGAAGAGATCCTACCATGTGGAAGTGTTACCTCAGAATACTCCATCAGATCCTTCCTCCCACGGAAGCGATCGGTTTCTCGTTCCCACCATGGAGCACTGTTCACAACGTTGACATCAGCAAACCGCTCGACCACACGACGCCATACACCCTGTCTGCCATCTGCCCGGTACAGTTAAGACCGGGATTCATCTGTGAAGAGTACACCTCTCCAGCGTGCTAGTGGCCATCGAAGGTGAGAACTTTTCCACTGAAGTCAGTTATGACGTCAAACTGCAGTCAGGTCAAGACCCTAGTGAGGACGACGAGCACGCAGATGAGCTTCACTGAGACAGTTTGTGCAGAAATTTTTTGGTTGTGCAATCCCTCGGTTTTATCAGCTGTCCAGGTGGCTGGTCTCAGACGATCCTGCAGGTGAAGAAGTCAGATGTAGAGGTTCTGGGCTGGTGTGGTTACACGTGGTCTGCGGTTGTCAGGCCGTATGGACGTATTGCCAAATTCTTTAAATTGATGTTGGAGGCAGCTTATGGTAGAGAAATTAACATTAAATTCTCTGGCAACCACTTTGATAAGCATTCCTGCAGTCAGTATGCTAATTGCATGCTCCATCAAATCTTGAGACATCTATGGCATTGTGTTGTGTAATGATCATGCTGTTTAATCAGCTTCTTGATATGCCACACCTATCAGGTGGATGGATTATCTTTGCAAAGGAGAAATGCTCACTAAAAGGGATGTAAACAAATTTGTGAACAAAATGTGTTTTTTGTGTGTATGGAAAATCTCTGGGATGTAAACTAATTTGTGCACAACATTTGAGAGAATATGGAAGTCTGTGAGTATCGGCTAGCAGCCTAAATAATGCGAGCTGAGGGCTCAGTTAATAATTTAATTTGAATGTGACCTTCCCACTCACTCCAAAGGCTAATGGGAAACAATTTTGGGTTTTTACAGAGACAAACATCCAATATCAATATTATAAAATTAACTTGGAGCAATGTAAACAATATGCTCATAGCTTCATTTAGCCTTTCCGGGCTCTTTTCTGCTCCTCCTTGTTGATTGACCCCTCACCTTTCCAGTGGCGCCATGGGAGACATACTGAGCGCCCTCCTGGCATGCTATCTGGCACTTAAAAAAAAAAACATTTGTTATTTAATCTTTATTTAACCCGGTAGGCCAGTTGAGAACAAGTTCTCATTTACAACTGCGACCTGGCCAAGACAAAGCAAAGCAGTGCGACAAAAACAACAACACAGAGTTACACATGGGATAAACAAACGTACAGTCAATAACACAATAGAAAATCTATGTACAGTGTGTGCAAATGTAGTAAGATTAGGAAGGTAAGGCAATAAATAGGCCATAGTGGCGAAATAATTACATTAGCATTAACACTGGACTGATAGATGTACAGATGATGATGTGCAAATAGAGATACTGGAGTGCAAATGAGAAAAAATAATAAATATGGGGATGAGGTAGTTGGGGTGGGCTATTTACAGATGGGCTATGTACAGGTGCAGTGATCGGTAAGCTGCTCTGACAGCTGATGCTTCAAGTTATTGAGGGAGATGGTAGTCTCCAGCATCAATGATTTTTGCAATTTGTTTAAGTCAAACCCGTCGAGAGTAGGGATGATAGTCCGGTGGACGGGTGTGGCAGCGTTCGATTGTAAAGAATGCATTTAGTTTTACTAGCATTTAAGAGAAGTTGGATGCCACAGAAGGAGTGTTGTACGGCATTGAAGCTTGTTTGGAGGTTAGTTAACACAGTGTCCAAAGAGGGGCCAGATGTATACAGAATGGTGTCGTCTGCGTAGAGATGGATCAGAGAGTCACCAGCAGCGAGAGCGATATCGTTGATATATATAGAGAATATTGTCGGCCCAAGAATTGAACCCTGTGGCACCCCCATAGAGACTGCCAGAGGACCGGACAATAGGCCCTTCGATTTGACACACTGAACTCTATCTGAGAAGTAGTTAGGGTTAGGAACAAGGCAAGGCAGTCATTTGAGAAACCAAGGCTGTTGAGTCTGCCAATAAGAATGCGGTTACTGACAGAGTCGAAAGCCTTGGCCAGGTCGATGAAGACGGCTGCACAGTACTGTTGCGGTTATGATATCGTTTAGTACCTTGAGCGTGGCTAAGGTGCACCCATGACCAGCTCGGAAACCAGATTGCATAGCAGAGAAGGTACGGTGGGATTCGAAGTGGTCAGTGATCTGTTTGTTAACTTGGCTTTCAAAGACTTTAGAAAGGCAGGGCAGGATGGATATAGGTCTGTAACAGTTTGGGTCTAGAGTGTCTCCCCCTTTGAAGAGCTTTCCAATCTCTAGGGATCTCAGACGATACGAAAGAGAGGTTGAACAGGCTAGTAATAGGGGTTGCAACAATTTCGGCAGATAGTTTTAGAAAGAAAGGGTCCAGATTGTCTAGCCCAGCAGATTTGTAGGGGTCCAGATTTTGCAGCTATTTCAGAACATCAGCTATCTGGATTTGGGTGAAGGAGAAGCGGGGGGTACAGAGCTGTTGGCTGGGGTAGGAGTAGCCAGGTGGAAAGCATGGCCAGCCGTAGCAAAATGCTTATTGAAATGTTTGATTATCGTAAATGTATTGGTGGTGACAATGTTTCCTAGCCTCAGTGCAGTAGGCAACTGGGAGGAGGTGCTCTTATTCTCCATGGACTTTACAGTGTCCCAGAACTTTTTGGAATTAGTACTACAGGATGCAAATTTCTGTTTGAAAAAGCTAGCCTTTGCTTTTCTAACTGACTGTGTATATTGGTTCCTGACTTCCCTGAAAAGTTGCATATCGCGGGGGCTATTCGATGCTAATGCAGTGCGCCACATGATGTTTTCGTGTTGGTCAAGGGCAGTCAAGTCTGGGGTGAATCAAGGGCTATATTTGTTCTTAGTTCTACATTTTTTGAATGGGGCATGCTTATTTAAGATGGTGAGGAAAGCACTTTTAAAGAACAACCAAGCATCCTCTACTGACGGGATGAGGTCAATATCCTTCCAGGATACCCGGGCCAGATCGATTAGAAAAGCCTGCTCACTGAAGTGTTTTAGGGAGCGTTTGACAGTGATAAGGGGTGGTCGTTTGACCGCGGACCCATTACGGACGCAGGCAATGAGGCAGTGATCGCTTAGATCCTGGTTGAAAACAGAGAAGGTGTATTTGGAGGGCAAGTTAGTCAGGATGATATCTATGATGGTACCCATGTTTACGGATTTAGGGTTGTACCTGGTAGGTTCCTTGATAATTTGTGTGAGATTGAGGGCATTAAGCATATCCCAGTTTAAGTCACCTAACAGTATAAACTCTGAAGATAGATAGGCAATCAATTCACATATGGTGTCCAGGGCACACTTATTTCTGGAAAGGTGGATTTTTAAAAGTAGAAGTTCAAACTGTGTAGGCACAGACCTGGATAGTATGACAGAACTCTGCAGGATATCTCTGCAGTATATTGAAACTCTGCCTCCTTTGGCAGTTCTATCTTGATGCGAAATATTGTAGTTGGGGATGGAAATGTCAGAATTTTTGGTGGCCTTCCTAAGCCAGGATTCAGATACGGCTAAGACATCAGGGTTGGAGGAGTGTGCTAAAGCAGTGAATATATAAAACTTAGGGAGGAGGCTTCTGATGTTAACATGCATGAAACCAAGGTTTTCACGGTTACAGTAGTCAACAAATGAGAGCGCCTGGGGAATAGGTGTAGTACTGGGGGCTACAGGACCTGGGTTTACCTCAACATCACCAGAGGAACAGAGGAGAAGTAGGATAAGGGTACGGCTAAAGGCTTTAAGAACAGGTAATCTAGTGAGTTGGGTACAGAGAATAAAAGGAGCAGATTTCTGGGAGCGATAGAATAGATTGATGGCATAATGTACAGACAGGGATATGGTAGGATGAGAATTCAGTGGGGGTACACCTAGGCGTTGGGTAATGATGAGAAAGGTTGCATCTCTGGAGACACCAGTGGAACCAGGTGAGGTCTCTGCGTGTGAGGCGAGTGGGACAAAGGATCTGTCTGCGGCATGTTGATCGGGACTGGGGGCTCTACAGTGAAATAGAACGATAAGGAAAAACCTAAACAGCAACAGACAAGGCATATTGAAATAAGGGAGAGGCATAAAACAAACACAGTTAATCAAGAGAGCTAAGACAACAATGGGTAAATGGTGATGAATGTTGAGAAAAAGATTAGAATCTGAGGCTTAACAGATAAACAGAATGACGTACCGTATAAGGAAACAGTCCAGCAGGCATCAGATGTGTAGCCGAGTGATCATAAGGTCCGATGGGCAGCAAAGAGCCAGGGAGCAGTTCAGTGGACGCTGCACTAGGCAAGCGGGATGCACGGCGTTCAGAATGCTAGCGGGTCGGGGCTAGCAGATGGATCTTCGGCGATGTCGCAGAGGAAAAGCCTGTTGAGACCACGTCGGACGTTTACGTCGGCAGACCAGTCGTGATTCCTCTGCGGGGCTCCGTGTCGACAGTAGAAGATCCAAGGCCGGTTGACAAAGGTATTGTAGCCCGGGAAATTAGCTAGTACACGTTGGCTAGCCGGGAGATGGGCCTAGCTCGGGGCTAGCTCAAGGCTAACTGGTGCAAGCCAGCTAGCCGCGATGATCCGGTGTGATGGTCCTGTGATTTTGGCAGAAATCTGGTGAAGTGGAAGGGAACGCAATCAGTGCGCTATGCAGACTGGCCGATATTGTCCAAACTAAAGAGGACCGCTAGCAGTGGCTAGCAATGGCTAGTAGCTAGTTAGCAAGCTATCTAGCAGGCTAGCTTCTAGCTTCTGTCGGCGGTTCTGTTAAATTATAAAGAAAAAGTAGATCCATTCCACGTTGGGTGAGGGGGTTGCAGGAAAAGTATATGGGGAATAAGAAAATTATACGGAAATACAGACTAATTACAGACTATTTACACAGGACATGAGACAGGACAAAAAAAACACGTCCGCACTGTTACGCCATCTTGGTGTTTGTTGCAGGGCCTGGCCACCGAGGTGCCCAGCAGGTAGCGGTCCTCGTAGATTGCGTTGGCCTGGCCCAACGGCTAAATGAACTCCTCCACAAACTCTGCCCTCAGGTCCTCAATGAACACCTAAACTTCGAGGGAGATTACACTTGAACCATTCATATTAAAGCCTATAACTCTGTCATTAATAAGTAATAAACAGGCATGAAGGCTGATGTCAGTTGAGTTTATTGAAATTGATTGATAATATGTATGGCTTGACAACTAGTTGGCTACAGCACATAGGCTACAGTACAGGACCATGCTATGACATCATCAATATTTAAAATGCTCCCTTGATAATCCTGAAACAAACGCTGTCAATTTAGTTAACCTGCAATGGCTTTGCTTTGACAAACTTTTGCTTGCAAATATTCATAGCAAGAGTAAGGCAGAACGAGTAGAAGAGTGTGGACCTCTGCCAGTGTTAGCCACTGAGAAGACGACCACCCAGATGTCACATCCTCACATATATTTGCTTCCAATCATAATATGATTTGCCTCCTTAATAGTTTTCCCATAACCCTGTAACCCAGATGTCAGGACACATAATTCTAGACCTCAGGAACTGACAAATCAACCTTGAATTCGTTCAACATCACTCTCTGTACCCAAAGTAACAAATGTCTCACTCTTCTCATTGTTCAATTTGAATTTGTATGAGTTTCATATGAAGTCTGTAATGATGCATGTATATGTAACTCAGAATGACTATATAATCTTGAGACTCAGAATAAGGATCTCCTTTTATACATGCTTTTTTAGCCACCATGCTATTGGCCTTGACTTTTTAGCCTCTGGTGCTATCAACCTTTGCATTTTCATGACTACCTGTACACCAAAATCTCTGTATTAAAACGTTTACTTCAACCTGATCCTAGTCTCCTCTTTAACCTTATCAAAATCAACTTTGCCATTGCAAAAATAAGGTCTATACTAAGACACTAACACAAATGAGAACAGCCGTGTCTTTGTCTTACCAATGTTATGACAGCTCAGGCTTTTCACCTTCTTTGCTCCAAGACGCTCTGCTTTCTTCTTTGCAGCATCAAAGTACTCTTCTTCTCCAATATTAGCCTTGTTACGACTAATCAACTGGTGCTTAAAATAGCAAACCACAGCAGTTATGTGATGTTCATTGAAAAGTGTTTCAGTAAAAAAGGTACAAATTGGTCATGTTCTCCAAACTTCTTAAGTATATTTACGAAAACACTTAAAGTCAAGAAATCAGAGCACGGTTGCCATGACAACATACCTTGTAACAGCCTCAATCGAAAGCAAACCCTGTCAAAAAGAGCTGTCAATCAGCTATGCACCAATACTAATTACCGGTAAGATGTTAAGTGTTCCTGACATGAAAGCAAACCAAAAACTCCATCTATGCAACAAAGCTTTGCACAGAAACACAATGAAATTGTTCATAAATAATTTACTGTATCCCATATCCATATAATTGTCAATGTCTTCATCTCTGGTCTGTCTCCCCAGGGACCTAAGCCATTGCTGGCTGCTGAAGCCCACCATTTTACCATTCAGATCACGTCCATTGAGCCGATGCAACTGACGTGCTTCCACACAGTCTAGCAGTTCATGGAGTGCTGGACAATGAATATCATGGAGGGATTTCTGCTGAGATGAGCCATGTGTTTTTCTCTTTCTGGTAACTCATAAACTAAGACTTAACAAATCCAACCAAAGTAGAATAGACAACAAGACATTTAAGGGTTTGGGTTACTGGTTCGAATCCCAGCTCAGTTGAGAAAATGAGGTGCGGAGTAAGCAGGCAACCGGAGGGTTCTTTGCTGTTTTGGTGACCTGGCTACCGGCACTCTAACAGCGTGATGTGAACCCGTGCACATGCAAAGATATTGTGCATCTAGATTATCAAGTTTTTGAAAACATTTGAATATTTGTAGCTACTTTAAGTAAATACCTGCAGTCAAATACGTCAGGAGATCGCGTTATTCATTTTGCCTGTCACATTATTTTTCATTATGAAGCTTAACGTCCATAGCGTTTTGTATCTAATCGTTTCTCTGCTGTGTCGCCCAAGAGGTGATGAAGATACACTTGTATGCAATTCACATCTAAATGTTTGCCATCAGATATCTAATAACTGTTTAAGATGTGCTATACTCTCCAGCTGTGTATTTGGTTACTTGTTAGTTAGCTAAGTAAGTGGCTGAATTTTTATAGAGACTGAGTGTTAGCTTTCTGCCATGTCTGAAATGTCAAATAATTGTGGATGAGTTCTGTACAGCTGCCATTTCTTCTCCCATGTGCTTCCCACTAGCGTTTTTCTCCTCCTCTGCTCTTCTCCCCTCTGCACCTTGTACACATGCTGCTTTTCCTTCAGACAATCATGCATCACAACTTTGTTCATTTCTCGTTCACTTGAAAATGTCTGTATTTACCAAAAATGGTTATTAGCTATACTAATTGTGTTAGCATTCGGGTAAAAGACGCACAATAAATCCTGGGATGGCAGAAGAACAGTATGATGGTATAAAAATCTGGATCCCGCCCAAGCCTAAACCACAAACCCCCCCCCCACCCCTTTTTTTTTATTTTTTAAGAACAAGCCATTGTTCTACGCAACTGAGGTATGCCTGTCTTTGTCTGCCTCTGTGGTCTTCGGACTGCTTGCTTGGCTGCTTGTTTTACAGAGGTTTTCTATCACAACATAACACAAGAGCAGACATGCTTAACGGATTTCAACAAGATAAACAGGTTACCCATTGGTACAGAGCCCACCTTTCTGTTCTCCCTCCCTCCAAATGATTCATCCCAACACCAACAGAAGGCACAGTACCCTTGCACCCCTTTCTCTAGCTAGCCACTGAATGAAGAGTTCTGAACTGGCTTAAGGGCAAAAAGTTAATCCAGCCAGTTTTGCACAAGCATTATGCAGACAGATAGCACTTTTGTGGGGCTTAACACATTGCTAGGCAAAATTAATCCATCCTTTCCAGAACTGCATCAAATGAACATGCATTGGTGTTTCAACTGCTATGACTAGGACACCAGTGAAAAATGTAGGCTCTAATAGGTTGATGTACAATAAACAAGAGCACCCCACTAAATGGATGGCTGTGTGCTGACCAACACCAAGCAGAGCCCCAACCTTTTTTGAGCCCCACATTGAGCTAAAACTAAAATAATAATAATTGCCTGTTTTGCATGTTATTTTGGTATTAATACGTGCCACATATCAATTTGCAAACAGTGTAAAAAAATAAATAATTTAGTTAATAAAGCTGTATCCAAAAATGGTCTCTATTTTTGCTTTATTGGGTAAGGCAGTTCCAAAATGCAGGTGTTTCAGCCTAGCTCAGTGCTTTCTGTGGTGGTGGGGCAGCCAGCGGAAAATCCGGAGGTTAGGTGTTGGTAATGTGATAATGGCGCCTGAGGAGATGGCTGCCGTTTTACGGGTTTCTAACCGATTGTGCTATTGTGTGTGTTTTCTCTGGTTATTTGTAACTTATTTTGTATGTGTTTCTGCCACCGTCTCTTATGACAGAAAAGAGCTTCTGGATATCAGGACAGCGATTACTCACCTCGTAATGGACAAAGATTTTTTTCTTTAACGAGTCGGACGCTAAGGATATTCTTCAGACATCCAACAAGGCCCAAATCCCCGTCATTCGCATGAGAAAGAGACAGAGATATCGGGGACGTAGGTCGGGGTGCCTTGTAAGGATCCAACGGCGAGTGGGTAATCTGCCTTTACCATCAGTCCTACTAGCCAACGTACAATCATTGGATAATAAATTAGACGAGGTACGATCACGAATATGCTAGCAACGGGACATTAAAAACTGTAATATCTTATGTTTTGTGGCTGAACGACGACATGGATAACATACAGCTGGCGGGATATACGCTGCACCTGCAGGATAGAACAGCAGACTCCTAAGACAAGGGGTGGTGGTCTGTGTATATTTGTTAACAACAGCTGGTGCACGAAATCTAATATTAAGGAATATTAAGGAATATTAAGGAATATTAAGGAATATTAAGGTCTTGAGAATTTGCTCGCCTGAGGTAGAGTATCTCATGATAAGCTGTGGACCACACTATTTAACAAGAGAGTTTTCATCTATATTTTTCGTAGCTGTCTATTTACCACCACAAACCGATGCTGGCACAAAGACCGCACTCAATGAGCTGTATAAGGCCATAAGCAAATCCAAAGGTGGCGCTCCTAGTGGCCGGGGACTTTAAACTTAAATTAGTTTTACCTCATTTCTACCAGCATGTCAAATGTGCAACCAGAGGGGGAAAAAAAACTCTAGACCACCTTTACTCCACACACAGAGATGCATACGAAGCTCTCCCTCACACTCCTTTTGGCCAATCTGACCATAATTCCATCCTCCTGATTCCTGCTTACAAGCAAAAACTAAAGCAGGAAGCACCAGTGACTCGGTCAATAAAGATGTGGTCAGATGCCGCAGATGCTAAGCTACAGGACTGTTTTGCTATCACAGACTGGAATATGTTCTGGGATTCTTCCAATGGCATTGAGGAGTACACCACATCAGTCACTGGATTCATCAATAAGTGCATTGATGACGTCGTCCCCACAGTGACTGTACGTACATACCCCAACCAGAAGCCATGGATTACAGGCAACATCTGCACTGAGCTAAAGGGTAGAGCTGCAGCTTTCAAGGAGCAGGACTCTAACCCGGTCGCTTATAAGAAATCCCGCTATGCCCTCCGACGAACCATCAAACAGGCAAAGTGTCAATACAGGACTAAGATTGAATCATACTACACCGGCTCCGACGCTAGTCAGATGTGACAGGGCTTGCAAACTATTACAGACTACAAAAGGGAAGCACAGCCGCGAGCTGCCCAGTGACACGAGCATACCAGACAAGCTAAATCACTTCTATGCTTGCTTTGAGGAAAGCAACACTGAAGCATGCATGAGAGCATTATCTGTTCCGTACGACAGTGATCCCCTCTCTGTAGCCCATGTGAGTAAGACCTTTAAACAGGTCAACATTCAGACTGATTACCAGGACGCATACTCCGAGCATGCGCTGACCAACTGGCAAGTGTCTTCACTGACATTTTCAACCTGTCCCTGACTGAGTCTTTAATACCAACATGTTTCAAGCAGACTTCCACAGTCCCTGTGCCCAAGAGCACTAAGGTAACCTGCCTAAACGACTACTGACCCGTAGCACTCACGTCTGTAGCCATGAAGTGCTTTGAAAGGCTGGTCATGGCTCACATAAACACCATCATTCCAGAAACCCTAGACCCACTCCCATACCGCACCACAGATGATGTAATCTCTATTGCACTCAACACTGCCCTGTCCCACCTGGACAAAAGGAACACCAACGTGAGAATGCTATTCATTGATTACAGCTCAGCGTTCAACACCATAGTGCCCTCAAAGCTCATCACTAAGCTAAGGGCCCTAGGACTAAACACTCCTCTCTGCAACTGGATCCTGGACTTCCTGACGGGCCACAGTCCCCTCCTGTACTCCCTGTTCACCCATGACTGCATGGCCATGCAAGACTCCAACACCATCATTAAGTTTGCCGACAACACAACAGTGGTAGGCCTGATCATCAACAACGATGAGACAGCCTATAGGGAGGAGGTCAGAGACCTGGCCGTGTGGTGCCAGGATAACAACCTCTCCCTCAACGTGATCAAGACAAAAGAGAGCATTGTAGACTACAGGAAAAGGAGGCCCGAGCATGCCCCCATTCTCATCGACGGGGCTGCAGTGGAGCAGGTTGAGAGCTTCAAGTTCCTTGGTGTCCACATCACCAACAAACTATCATGGTCCAAATACACCAAGACAGTGCTGAAGAGGGCACGACAAAGCCTATTCCCCCTCAGGAGACTGAAAAGATTTGGCATGGGTCCTCAGATCCTCAAAATGTTCTACAGCTGCACCATCGAGAGCATCCTGATTGGTTGCATCACTGCCTGGTATGGTAACTGCTCTGCCTCCGATTGCAAGGCATTACAGAGGGTAGTGCGTACGGCCCAGTACATCACTGGGGCCAAGCTTCCTGCCATACAGGACCTCTATACCAGGCGGTGTCAGAGGAAGGCCCAAAATAATTGTCAGACTCCAGCCACCCGAGTCATAGACTGTTCTCTTTGCTACCGCACGGCAAGCGGTACCGGAGCGCCAAGTCTAGGTCTAAGAGGCTTCTTAACAGCTTCTACCCCCAAGTCATAAGACTCATGAACAGCTAATCAAATGGCTACCCAGGCTACCCCCCCTCACCCCCATTTTTACACTGCTGCTACTCTGTTTATTATCTATGCATAGTCACTTTAACTCTACCTACATGTACATATTACCTCAACTAACCTGTGCCCCCGCACATTGTACCGGTACCCCCTGTATATTGCCTCGCTACTGTTATTTTACTGCTTCTCTTTAATCAATTTTTTTTTACTTAATACTTATTTTTCTTAAAACTGCATTGTTGGTTAAGGGCTTGTATGTAAGCATTTCACTGTATGGTCTACACCTGTTGTATTCAGCACGTGACAAATACAATTTGATTAGTTGCGCTGTGATCGGCTCAGTGTTCTGTCACTCATGGGGACACAATGTCACCGGTAGAGCTAAAAAATTCAAGCCCCTAGGGTGCTGCCATAGTTACCTTAGAAGTGCCCATCCAAGAAGGCTCAAGGTCATTGGCCACAAATAAAATGACGTCAAATCACGTTATATCTACAGTAGCTTTGATTGGACTGATCATGTCAACATCATACTTTCAAAATCTTAACTAGCTGTCATCATCATGAATCATGTCGACAATCTACTGACAAATCCTTTTTAATCATTGTCATATGAAGAGAAATAATGAAGAGAAATTATAGATAAAATGTATCGATGCTCATCGGCCATAAACATTACACAACAATCGCAAATTCAACAATGAGTGGTTTGGAAGGAATCAGTGGCTAACTGCAAGCATTGCAAAGCAATCTCTAACCTGCTATTCAGTGGTGGCTGTGTGGTCCCAAGTCTGGGATTAAGGCTCTCTTTCCAAGTTTAAAATGATAAACATTCAACATTGGTCATACAGTCAATGAAGCATGATTTGTGCTGCGCTCAATTGTTGACTCGGAAGTTTGATCACAAAATTTGCCCATGAAGGACCGCCACGCCACCTTCCTATTCAAGTGAGCACCGCATTAGGTGAGTCCAAAAATGTCTTGTATGCTGCTGCATAAATTATGTAATATGGAAGGGAGATATGTATACTGTAGCTAAGAAAGTAATACTAAGTGTATGTTGTGTAGTTAGCGGTTAGTAGCCCATGTGCTTCACCCTGGTCTATTTTCTCCTCTTTATTTTGCCTACTGTTCTGACTTGGTGGTGCACATGTAGCCTATAGCCTGTTTTAGAGAAATGCCATTATTGAATATTATAAGAGCTTTCATTGTCTGCCTATATGCCCCCTTTATTTATCATACGGTTCTGACTTGGTGTACAGGGAGAACACTAAGAACAGCCCATGTTCTGAATTCTGTTGCTCTACATTTCAAAAGTGCAGAACAAATAGATATTGACTACATCCGTCCTAGCTTGCTCATTAATGTCTTAATCAAAATTACGGCTTGCCTCTTATCCGCTTGCCTTTAATTCGCTTGTCGTCCCCTTATGCCATAGTTTGTACATCTCAATTGTCAGTAGAAACGTTATAAAAGGCACGTTATAGTGCAATTCATGTATTATTTAGTGTTGTGGATTTGGTGGCATGCATCAAACTAATTATGGGTTTGCCCCACCAAGATTTACATGTTAAAATCGCCACTGACCCCAAGTTACATTCCCCCACCTATCACACACACAGATCCTTCCTTGGGCTTATCCCTTACCAAGTATGTGATGACATCATATCCTTCTTCCTTCAACCACACTAAGATACAGGAGGTGTCAAGTCCTCCACTGTAGGCCAAAATCACTGTGCTTTTCGACATGATGATGTGCCTTTAGACGTATCTGGGGGTGAATTATAAAAATAAAATACGTCATTGTTAATGCAGAAAATATATTGGAGTCATACAATAACAATGCGTCCATAAAAATGAGTGACTTCAAAGCATCATCATAACATGACTGAAATCTCCAAAGCATCTTCTATCCTAGCGGACTAAACTCCATGGTGAAAGAAGAGTTTAGAATGCTACTTCTATCCTGAACATACTGGCTTATTCATAAAACTGGATACAGGAAGGAAAGTGGACGATGACATCCATCAATTTGCGTGTGAGAATATCATTATTGAAGCTTGCATTATAATGACTCTTGGGTTACAAACGCCCTGAAATAATTAAATGAGGAGCAGGCACCAAATAAACCACGCATGTTATACTATTATTATTTAGCTAACTAACATGCTTCAGTGAAATAACTGTTGCATTCGGATCAGTACTATTAGGTAGCTAGCTAAAGCAGTAGCACGCGTAACATTGGCTAGCTGCCCCACGGACTTCTCAATAATCAGCAGCAATCACGATATGCTCCTTAGCCATCTCTTTGATGTTTTGACAGCAACCCAATGTAACTTTACATTTTACATAACTAACACATACATGTAAAAAAGTGAAGACATTTTCCAATTATAGAATGTGTGCACCAACAGCCAACGCGATTTAGACTTGAGGGTCAATCCAAATGGGAGCAGCAGAAAGGGAAGTCCCACCCTGGTTGTGAGTTTAGCCAGAGATTCAGGGTCGGCCCTGGGCATAAGCGATATAAGGGGTCCAGGCATAGTTGGCCCCCAACCCCCCAAATTTGCTTTAAAACCACAACATTTTCTCTATGCCTCATGCCAAAAATTTAGTGAATTACAGGAAATGTACAAAAAAAACCCACAAAGTTTTATCCGCGTGGTGGGGGGCCCAAAAACAAAATCTCACTTAGGGCACCCAAATAGCTAGGGCCGGCCATGCAGAGATTAGACTAATTCAGAGGTTCTTAATCTTTTTCAACTAGAGACCCAAATGAGAAATGTACGGACCTCGAACTACGCAAATTAAGAAGAAATAGTGTGAGATTATAAATGTTTCCTCATAACTCGCTTTCGGGGCGGCAGGTAGCCGAGTGGTTAGAGCGCTGGGCCCGTAACTGTAAGGTTGCTGGCTCTGACAAGGTAAAAAATCTGTTGTTCTGCCCCTGAACAAAAGCAATTAACTAAATTTTCCTAGGCCGTCATTGTAAATAAGAATTTGTTCTTAACTGCCTAGTTAAATAAAGGTTAAATAAGGGTCACGGCCCACTTAGGGTTTCTTAAAATATGGTATGGGACACAAACAAATCCATCTAAATTATAAAAACACAAATTAAGACCAATTTCGAGATCAAGATGACAGAGCAAACGGATGTATTTTTATTTCTTTGCCATGATCTCGGAAAAAAACTAAACAAATACTCAAATACAATAAAACTTCTGAAAATCAATAGTTAATATTTATCTTTTCTTAAACAGTATAGAGCAAAAACATGAGCAAATACAATGTCTGGGTGATCACTGACTGTCCAGTTATGTTCGCTTCTCTAGATTGTAGAATATGGTGTTTTACAAAATGTTAAGCTCCCCCTATTGCCCTGTTAAAATACAGTTACTAGTTTTTACTAGGCATTTGCGCAAGACGTACAGTACAAAGTGCCCAAAAAGATTTTAGGCGCTAGCAATTGTGTTTCAATATTAAATCAAGCACACTTCAATCCACCATTTTGAATAGTAGTATACAATGTACACATCCCCCGCTATTCATCCCGAGGGGAAGAGTGAGGGAGAATAGTATCATATTCAGTGCCTGCGGTCTCAGGATTGATATGATGAGCAAGTCAAAGACAGTCGAACATCCAAGCAGGAAAAAGATTGGTGTTTTCATTGGCAATCAAACTGATGATACACCTTTACCACAGCCCGATTTGTGTCTATTCACAAAACACAGGTTATTTCTGAAAGGTTATGGTAACATCCATAAATACATTGTGATATTCATACCTTCTGCAACACAGAACTTTTTTAAACTCCACCCGTAGGCTCATTCATTAGTTACCTTGCATTTTGACAATTTATTCAAAATCAGTTGTTTTTTTTTCTTGCCACAGAATAAAGGTGACATAAATAGGTGTATAAAAAAAATCCAGTATCAACCAAAACAGCAGCTGGAAAACAATGTGAAAAAAAGAAAAGTAGGAACGAGAGAGAGTGGCGGAGGGGAAGGTGGATGGCCAGAAAAATGTGTGTATCCCCCTCTCCCTACCACTCCTTCTTCTTTTCATCCATGGACACCCCGCCGGGCCCCAGTGCTACGACCAACAGCAGCCCTCCGATGACAGATGTGGTCTGGAAGAAGTCGTACTTGAGGAAGTCGTGCATGGGCTTGTAGGCGGGCACCGCCCAGAAGGCGTTGAAGTAGACGTTGATGGCCAGCAGCCATATTACCAGGGTCAGGGCTGCCAGCTTGGTCTTGAAGCCTATGGCTACCAGGATAATGAGGGCCGTGCCCACCATGTTCTGGAGGATCTGGGTGAGTGGAGAGGGACACATGGGTTAGGAGTCTGAACCACCAATGCTACTGTACAACAGTTGCACCACACGGATGCCCCGCCTCACTTCTTCAAACCTCGAGAAAAAAAGAAAAAAGAAATCAGGTGTTATGTTTAGGGCGATATATGCAGCTCTATGTTTATAATGCACTGTCCGCTCTCCCTTGAGGCTTTCCCAAGTTGATGCCCAAGAGACCAAACAGCCTCAGATCAAGCGCTCAGATCATGAAGCCAGCGCAAATTCCTACTATTTATGTGTCCAGGTTAAACGTGGGACGTCCCTCATTATAAACAAACAGTCGGTTAACTTCGTGGTTATTGCATCATTTTCAGATCTATTAGAAGCGATTAATAGACAAAACAAAAATGTCATTGAACCAGAGATCAAGGCATTCATGAAATCAAAGTGTGTCAGCTGTATGGGGATTTGCGATTCATAACTTATATTTGACTACCAGTAGTAGTAGGCCAACCGATAACACCACGACGGAATGCGTTTGAAGTGATCGAATTTAGTCAGGCTTGCTCTATTTTATAGATTGATGCTTCTAATTTTGCATGTTATAAACAACATTATTTATTTTTTTGATGATAGGTTATACTTTATGGCTGGATTTATGTATTTTTTTCAATGCTACATTAATTTGTCAGACCTAACTTGATTGACCCTCTTTCTACAAGGCCTAGTCTATGAGAGGCCTAATAGTATGAATATTTTGTTAATGCCTAGGCTATATAGATGCATTCAGGTAATGAACTCATTATTATGCATCAACATTTTAATTTGATTAGAATTATTTATTGGTCAATCATTCTTGAATTTGTTAGGCTATACAATGAAGTAGATTAATGAACTGATACATTATTTGTTTTTTTGAATATGATAGGATGTATAATAGAACGCAATATTCTATGTGAATAATGTTAATGTTATTTTGTGTATTAATAATAATCTGAAAATCAGGCAAATTGAATATTTATCCTATTGTTCATGTCCATATTCACTTAATGTATTTTTCTTCTTTTTATTAGTTTTGATCTCTGCATAGTTAAGAGAAAATGCATAATACCGTTTTTTTCCTCTCCTTAACTATAGTCCCTCCTGAGTGGCACTATAGAGGCAGGGTGGTGTGGTCTACTCACAGAGAAGAAGCTGGGGTCAAAATGCAGCAGGGTCATGAACATGAGCACCAGCAGGACTCTCCCTCCCAGCTGCATGTACTGCTTTGGCGAGCTCTCTCCCATGGAGGGGACGCCAGCGAACATGCTCTTCCCTTCTGAACGCGACTCTGCTAGTAACAGCAAGAGTCCACCGCCCAGGGCAAGGTTCCTGAGAGAGGAGAGCAAGGGAAGGAGAGGGGAGGGTGTAAGAGGATCCATAGTTCACATATAGGAGTACAGAATCAGTGGGACAGACAGGAAAATGTACCCAAGGTTTGAAGACACTTAAAAACAGTGTCATATGCACGCACTGGCCAGTTTATTAGGTACACCACCCCGTTCACGAAAATGGATCGCTCCTACAGACAGTCGCGCGGTTCAGTACAACAGTAGTGTGCAGAATGGCATCTTGGAATGCACAACTCCTCGATCCTTGTCACGGCTGGGCTATTGCAGCAGACGACTAGACCGAAGTAGCTCCAGTGGGCACGCGATCACCAACTCTGGTGAACTGAGGAGTGGAAAAACATTACGTGGTCCGACGAATCCCGGTTCCTGTTGCATCATGTTGACGGCAGAGTCAGGTTTTGGCGTAAGCAGCACGAGCCCATGGACCCGTCTTGCCTAATTTCAACGGTACAGGTTGGTGGCGGTGGTGTACCGCCTTCCAATCTGCAGCAACTGCATGATGCCATTACTTCAGCATGGACCAACATCCCTGTGGAACGTTTCCGACTTGTAGAATCCATGCCCCGAATAGTATTATTTTTTTGGTTACGGTTAGGATGGCCAACACGGTACTAAACCCTAATAAACTGGCAGGTGAGTGTAATTAGTAAAGTAATGGAAAATAGTATATTTTCAATTTAATAAGTAAACATATTATATTCATAAACTTAATGGGAGACCTACCTCATCAGAAATTTTATATCCCATAAAATACTGTACGCAACCGTCTAGAGAAAATAGAAATAAATTCAGCATTAAATATTACATAGCCAAAAATTCATGAACATAACCAGTGTTAGGCTGTCAACCATTTGAGTTCTGCCAGCCCAAAATCAAAGAAGGGTGCAAGAAATGCAATACCAATAGATTAGCTATTTCCTCACCTGTAAAGCTATGATTCCAAATAATCCAAAGCAGGCATACTGTACAAAATGTCTACTGAGGATAAGGACACAGCCACCTGTTGGAGTGAAAAAATATTACGGTTAGGATTGCAAAAATGTGTCCAATTTAAAAAATCAGCACAACTGTACCTAATCTTCCCCAAAAGGGGTGGCATTCCCACTTATTACAACCCCTGTATGTTTCTCCAGGCTTTAAAGACAGTATGGGTCATCATTCAAGGCCCATACCACACTACCGACTCAAATTAGTCAACAGTAAATGAATGATCACATTGTGGGGCTTTGGCACGAACACAGATTAACCTTACTCCTGGGCATATCTTTACATGATGACAAACAGGCTGATAATCCCAGCCTTGCTCACCGAGCTGTCCAGTGAGGTTGAGCAGCACGAAGCAGGTGGCCAGGAAGTAGCCACAGCCCCACGTGGCCTCGATGTAGTCCTTCTGCTCATTCCACTGGAACCACATGCGTATGCCGTCCTCCAGAAAGGTGCTGATTAGACACAGCCGAGCCAGGTGAGGCAGGTACTGCTTCGTCACCCTCAAGAACTGGGAGGGAGTGAGAGAGAGAAGAGAGAGAGAAAAGGGAAATTTAGGACTACATTTGGGATACAGTACAACAACAAAACAGCAGGCACTAGCATTGACAGTAAAACAGGGTGAATGAGGACATGGATCTTCTATTTAAAAACTCTACAACCCCAAGGTCTAAATTAGGAATTGGACCTTGAATCATTTTTGTAATGTTCTGTAGGCACAGCAGCCATCTGAGCTTTGTATCCATCTATACTGACCAAAAATATAAACGCAACATGCAACAATTTTAAAATATTTTACTGAGTTACAGTTCATATAAAGGAAATCAGTCAATTGAAATAAATTCACTAGGCCCTAATCTATGGATTTCACATGACTGGGAATACAGATATGCATCTGCTGGTCACAGATACCTTAAAAAATAAGTAAGCCTCACAAAGGGCCTCAGGATTTCATCACTGTATTTCTGTGCATTCAAATTGCCATCAATAAAATGCAATTGTATTCGTTTTCCATAGCTTATGCCTGCCCATATAACACCACTGGCACCATAGGGCACTCTTTTCACAACGTTGACATCAGCAAACCACTCGCCCATACAACGCCATACAAGTGGTCTGCAGTTGGACGTCCTGAAAAGTTATCTAAAACAACGTTGGAGGCAGCTTATGGTAGAGAAACAGCTCTGGTGGACATTCTTGCATTCAGCATGCCAATTGCACGCTCTCTCAACTTGAGACATCTATGGCATTGTGTTGTGTGATAAAACTGCATATTTTAAAGTTGGCCTTTTATTGTCCCCAGCACAAGGTGCACCTCTGTAATGAACATGCTGTTTAAATCAGCTTCTTGATATGCCACACCTGTCATGTGGATGGATTATCTTGGCAAAAGAGAAATGCTCACTAACAGGGATGTAAACAGAAAAATAATAATTTAAATAAGCTTTTTGTGCATATGTTACATTTCTGGGATCTTTTATTTCAGCTCATGAAACATGGGACCAACACTTTACATTTTGCATTTATATTTTTCTAAAGTGTAAAATCTTATAAGATTGTATTGGTCGCATACACATTATCACAGGTGTGGCTGGCTTCCGGGTTAAGCTTGCTGGTGTTAAGGAGTGCGGTTAGGTGGGTCATGTTTCACAGGAGGCACGACTCCACCTTCGCCTCTCCCGAGCCCGCTGGGGAGTTGCAGCGATGAGACAAGATCGAAATTGGGGAGAAATCCATTGCTTATGATATTGCTATGTAGCCCAGTATTTACTTAACTAGCTGCATGTTGCGCACAGCAGGTGTGTCTTCTTAAGTACGTGTCTCCTTAATTTGTACAGCACTGATGAACACATTTACAGTGCATTCGGAAAGTATTCAGACCCCTTGACTTTTTCCACATTGTTACATTACAGCCTTATTCTAACATTGATTAAATAGTTTCCCCCTCTCAATCTACTCACAATACCCCATAAAGGACAAAGCAAAAAGAGAAATGTACAAAGAAATTCAAAACTGTAATATCACATTTACATAAGTGTTCAGACGCTTTACACAGTACTTTGTTAAAGCACCTTTGGCAGCGATTACAGCTTTGTGTGTTCTTGGGTACGACGCTAAAGCTTGGCACACCTGTATTTGGGGAGCTTCTCTGTGTTCTTAGGGTCATTGTCCAGTTGGAAGGTGAACCGTCGGCCCAGTCGGAGGTCCTGAGCACTCTGGAGCATTTTCAAATATGTCTAAAACCCTGTTTTCGCTTTGTCATTATGGGGTATTGTATGTAGATTGATGTGATTAGAAAATATATATATATATATTTTGGAGTTAGGCTGTAAAGTAACAAAAAAGGGGTCTGAATACTTTCCGAATGCACTGTTTAGCACTATTATTTTGAGCATGGATTAAATTAAGTATATTCTTTTTTCATCTCGACTTCATTGGGTCATTCCTTTTCATGGTTTGAGTACGAGTACCTTTAGATTACATGCAAGGGCATTCCAGAAGCAATACGGGACAATAGACAGAGCGTAGGATAGCTGGTGGTATTTCAGCAGGGACTGGGGTGGGGTGGGGTAAGAAGAAGGGATACTTATTGGCAAGCTGCACTAAAACAGGCTATCATAGAAAAACACCCTGCTTCGTGTCAGTCTCAAAGTAGTAAAGTACTAGGCTACAAACATCTTTCAATTCAGCAAATCCAAATATATCCTGTGTCGGGTTATTGGCCCTTGCCACCACTATGTGTGAATTAAACCCCTGCTCACTTAGATTACAACAAAAAACAACTGCCCTACATTCATTAAACCTCCATTATGTTAGCTTCCCTCCAATACATTGGAACTGATCATCACCAATAATCATCCCACAACCCCTCCCACCATACAGTCCACATCAGCACTGCCTGGTCTTGGCGGCCAATCACAGTTCACCAACTCCCACGTCAGTGGGCGAGTTCATTTTGCATGGCCCGGTGCCCTGGGTGGGTGGAGATTTCACTTAAGGACCAATGGAATGGTCTAAAATGTACAAAATCTGCTCACCCGGGGCACCGAGCCATGAAAAACAAACTTGCCCATTCATAGAGGCACATGAGGGCCTAGCAGCCAATCAGAGAGGACGTAAAAGGTGTTGTGACAGCCTAGATATGGAGCATAGTAAAGTAGCCTACATTAGACTAGAGCTGTTCTCTAAGAGCTTATTAGTAAAGAATTTGCAGTGCTGCTTTATTAAAATGTGCCTTTGAAAACATAGGGCAGGCCTACCTTAGGACACATATTATGGCACAGCAATTTAAGAGGTGTACATTTACAGACTTAGGCTATTTTACAGCAATGCTTAAATGCCAAAGGGGTGGACAGTGGACTTGGGCAAGTCATATACCTGGGGGTAAACCAAATATTTGGTATTAGCTGGTGCTAATTCAAGAATGTTCTCACAAAAGTAGCAAGACAAGGTTACACCCATAGAGATCATATTGTATTTAATTTCTAATTCTATGGTTACACCCTCACTGAATGTCTATCCTTAGGGTATGTCAACTGTGTAAATAAAAACAAACAGTTGAGAGGCTCACACGGATAGAGCTAGGCTATGGGCTAGCTAGAGCGATTTGAAATAGCATTGGTCTTGAAATATTGTAACTTCCCACCGAAGGAAATACAGCATGATAGGCTTGCATTATGACTTCCTGTGTAACACATACGTGTAGCCTGCACTATAGGGTTCTTGACACTGCCCCCTTATAGACCAAAGCATTTCAAGGGGATTGCAATTTTATCCACAGGACAACCAGCTAGACCTACTGTAGGGGCATAAAAGAACATAATATGTTGACATTCTGTTTGTTTTTTTACATTACACAACATACACACCATTATAAGAACTGAGTGTGGTGGCATGCCTCTGTGGCAGTGTCAGAATGTGCAGTTATTTTCATTTCTGCTTAAAGAGATGGAACAATTCAATATAACCAACCACATGTAACAGGTCACAAAAGGTAAGTTGAAAAAGCCCTCCATGTTGTTGTTGTTGGCAATGTAAGCCCAACACACGATTGAGCAATCACAGTACCATTTCACAAAGGCAATGTGAATGTAATTAATACTAAATAGGAATACTGATTAAAACTAAAAAGGAATTTTCTGAAAATGACTTCCCATAAAACCTATGGCGTCCAGCTTCACAAACATCTTGCAGTGAGGGATTCATTTATGCGACATTGCCACTGATTGACCAATTAGTTTGGAAGGCCACCAGAACAAGCAACACATGATGTATCAGTTAGGTAACTTACTGTACAGCCAACTAACGTTAGTTAAGTTAGCAAGATAACGTCAACGATCGCTTGTTACTGGGTGGCCAGAGTTTAATTACCCAACCGGACATTGTGATTTTGAATATTTGCCGTCAGGCTGCTAGATAGCTAAAAGTACAACCATGACCATGTATTTATGGCTCTGGCAACAACAAGTCGGAAAATCACAATCATTTGTGTACTTTTGTACTGCTGCAGTCATTAGCTATTAGCTACATGCTGCTAGCTAACGTTTGATAACGTTAGCTGACAAACCATGTAGCTCGGTTCCTACAGTAGTAGCAGCAAATAATGCGTGTAACTAGCTGGTTGTGCAAGTAATGTTAGCCAACAACCTATAACGAGTCACTCACTCAAGCAGCTGAGTCTAGCTAGCAAGGTAGCGTTACTGTTACTTTAGAACCCGCTTTCCCTTTGAATCTGACTGTAAGTTAACGTTAGATAGATAGATAGATAGGTAACAACTAACTGTAGCCGGTGAAACAAGGAAGTTACCTGGTCCGCCACATCTTCGGCTTGACTCATGAGCTCCTCCTGCCCCATGTCTAACGATGCTGAGGCTTAGTGCTATACGTTAGCAATGTGAAGGTAATATTATCTAATGTTGAACTCCTCTGCCTCCGATATTTACTTGAGCAATTAATGCCTGTCTCAAAGGCGCCTCTGCCCCACAATGCTTCACGTTGCGACGATAGCCCCTGGTTTTGCAGCGTTCATGTGCTAGTCGGAACTAGGAAACTCTGAAATGTCAGACTTAGTATGTGGTTGTAGTTATACACGTGCCGCGTCCAGTTAGCAAGTCGAAAATGAATGAGTTTCCTTGTTCCGACTGATACACGAACGCAGCATTGGTCTACAGAGCGCTGTATGCCACGTATACTGATCCAGGGGGTTCGTCATTTTGCCATGTTTACTGGTTTGCTCATGTTAACAATTATAGCTGAGAACATTCCTAATTGACATGAGATAATATTGCCTACTTTAGTGTATCAAGCATCATGACAAAAAACACCAACATGTAAACATTCTTCTATGTGACTCAATATTGGCATGCTACAGACTTACATGTATTTGTTATGTTCTGAGGAAGATGGTGACATTTTACTATTCAATAGTAACAAAATATTGACTATTTTCACCAGAAATACAAAACCAGAGGAGAATATTGGTGCACTTTTATTATACTGTTTATGCAATCACAGAATTTCTGCAGAAGAGTGAGGTAGTGGACAGAAAAGTAATGCATGATATCATACAGTGCCTTCAGAAAGCATTTACACCTCTTGACTTTTTCCAGTTGTTAAAAAGTGGGATTAAAATTTATTTTGTCAACGATTTACACAAAATACTCTAATGGCAGTGTGTAAAAAAAAAAAAAAACTTAAATGTGTTACAAAAATGAAAAATAACACTGTTCAGTATTACTTTACTGACTTGTTGCAAACAGGATGCATGTTTTGGAATATTTACAGGCTTTCTTTTCACTCTGTCAATTAGCTTAGTATTGTGGAGCAACTACAATGTTGTTGATCTATCCTCAGTTCTCCTATCACAGCCATTTAACTCTGTAACTGTTTTAAAGTCAACATTGGCCTCACGGGGAAAACCCTAAGCGGTTTCCTTCCTCTCCGGCAACTGAGTTAGGAAGGACGCCTGAATCTTTGTAGTGACTGGGTGTATTGCACAAGCATTTCGCTACACCTGCAATAACATCTGCTAAACACGTGTATGTGACCAATACATTTAGATTTGATATTGGTACACCATCCAAAGTGTAATTAATAACTTCCCCCATGCTCAAAGGGATATTCAATGTCTGCTTTATTTTTACCCATCTACCAATAGGTGCCCTTCTTTGCGAGGCATTGGAAAATCTCCCTGGTCTTTGTGGTTGAATGTGTGTTTGAAATGTACTGCTCGACTGAGGGACCTTACAGATAATTGTATGTGTGTGGTACAGAGATGAGGTACTCATTCAAAACTAATGTTAAACACTACTATTGTACAGAGAGTGAATTCATGCAACTTAATACTCCTGAACTTATTTAGGGTTGCCATAACTAAGGGGTTGAATACTTATTGACTCAAGACATATTCCGTTTTTATGAATTTGTAAAAGTAAAACAACTCCACTTTGACATTATGGGATATTGTGTGGGACACAATATCTTAATGTAATCCATTTCAAAATGTGGAAAAGGTCAAGAAGTGTGAATACTTTCTGAAGGCACCGTAAGTCTCATATTGAACAAGAAAAGTACTTTTCAACGTAACCTCTGAAGAAGTTTACTAAACAGGCAGTCAAATGTACTGTAATGCAGTCAAGACAAATACTACGCTACCTTTAAAAACAGATGCAAAATTCCTTGATAGAAAAAGCATTCTATCAAAGGTATATTGAACTGGAGTGCAATAATACTATTTATCTATTTACATGTCCACAAGTGAACCATTTAGTGGTCTCAACCCAATTCAGCACAGGTAAAAGTTCATACCGCACACTTTTTGTACATGTAACAAATGTAGCCTTTACAATGGTTCCTGTTTGCACACCGTTCCAGTCGAGCTAGGGCCTGAGGCTGAGCTGACACCAAAGGTGTGACTCACCACAAATGGAAGGTCAGCCACAGTGGCCTTCAGAGAGTCTGTGTAGTTGGTCTTAGCCATCCAGACCTGTCTTCGGATTGCTACAGAAGCAGCCATGACCCTTCCAGACAGTTCAGCCTGGTGGGAAGACAGCTGGAGGGTGAACTGGCCAATGAGCTTCAGCTCGTTAAGGGCCGCCACAAAACGCTGGGCTGGACGATCTTCAGTGATCTCCAGCAGAAGCCTCCTCTGGTAGTCTGCTAGGTAGCGCAGGTAGTTGGCCGTCTTGGCAAGCATGCCAGCAGTCTGGTACATCCTCTCTACTAGAGTCTCAGTGAAACGCCATCGTTCAGCTGGCACCGGTGCATCCTTGTTCTCTGTGGGCTTCACCGCCTGGAAGATAGCCGACATGAAGCAGTTGACCTGGGGCATCTGGTCGTAGGCTGGAGACTGGCAGTCGTGAAGCCTGTACATTTTAGAGAACAGCTCCCTGTACGGCTTCGAGCTGGCAGGGTTTGGCCAAGAGCTCTGGACCAGGTCCTCAAACTCTGGCACCATTGTGGGGTCTGGTGGGCTGGGGCTGGTTGCTGTGTTGGGAAAGTCTATGCCAAGATACTTGGCAGCCCGTGCTATGAGGCTCTGAAGCTCCATAGCTTCCAGTAGGTCCTGTTTGGAGATAGGACCCTCAGTTGACTGAGAGGCATCTTCCTCTTCCCGGTCTCCATCACTGAGAGGTCTCAAGGCAAACGAAATGGAGGAAGGGTCCTCTTCCTGCTTCACAATGGTATCGGAGATAGATTCCGTCACCAGCTGCTCGCTGACAGGGCAGGCTAAATCTCTCTGGTCGCGCTCCTGAGACGAGGTGGATGCCTGAGGGATGGAGGAGTGAAGATGTAGAGTTTGGGCTGGAGTGGGGAACGACACAACAGCCTCAGCACCTCTCTTCTCCAGAGCGTCAATGCGCTTCTCCAGAACAGCCCACTGTAGCTGGACGGCCTGTTGAACCACCTCCACCAGCTCCCCGTGCCTCCTCTCTGACCGGACAGCTTGCCGCGACTCCCTCTGAGACCTCCTCTTTCCAGAGGGGCAGGAGTCATCTTCATCAGAGGTCCAGTCTGAAGAGGAAGAGGAGGAGGAAGAGGGAGAGCGTCTCCGCCTGTGGCTATCATGGCTTCGTTTGGAGCGTTTGGAGCAGCACGATGACAAACCGTGTCGTTTACAGGAGCTGGATGTCAGCATATGGGAACCTGATTGGCTCATGGATGGGGTGGAGTCAGCTGACTGTTGAATAGCAAGTTGTGAGAGGAAAGTGCCTTTTGGGATGCTCGAATTGGCCCCTGCCTGCGCTGGGGGTGGGGAGAGGATGGTGAACAACACTGGCATGGTGGATGAATGGGCCGGTGTGGAAGCAGAAAGCCGAGGTGGGGGCAGGGTGGGGACTAGATCTTCTTCCGGTTTTGGTTCCTTGATAGGAGCTGAGGTGGTCTCAGGCTTGGGCTGAACTTCAGACTGTGCTGCCTCGTGCTTCCTCTGCTGGCTCTCACGGTGCATTATCTCCTGTACTTTGGTGAGGCGGTTGATGCAGGTGCTCCAGTCCATCTTGGCACAGTGGGGGCATTTGCCATACTCCAGCACAGCCTCCTTGGCATGCTGGATGCCCAGACAGTGCAGGCACAGCTCATGGGTGTCTTTGACAGGAATCTTGTGTTTGCGACAGTCACACCACGTGAACCTTGGGGATGAAGTTGCCATAGCAAAACAGCTGTTGAGAACAAGGAACCAAAGAAGTGTCCTGGAAATGTTCTCAGTTTAGGAGATAATTTGTGGGGCTGATATTGGCGGCTCCCCTGTAACAAGAAGAAATAAATAGCCATAGGAGATCAACATAAGTCAAAGATTCATCATCATTGCACCCATATTTTTTACGTTTAGCTAGCTTGGTCAGCATAGTTAGCGGACATGACGCTAGAGCTGGCTACGAGGCGAGTCCATCGCCACAAAGCATAAGCACGAATATTTTAAGAAATTGATGAATATTTCAAAACACTTAGACTAGGCAGTACGCGAATACAATTGGCATTGATTTGCCTTCTTTGTGTGATCTCTCTCGCATTTGTATGTTGACGTTGCGGAGGCCAGCCAAGGAAGCTAGCTAGAAAGTAAACAAGCATGCATTGAAAACGTAGCTATGAATATTTGAAACCATATGCTACACAAATAAATGCACTTACCCCGATCGATTCTGTTAAGGGTTGCTTTGTTGTTTACTCGAAATGATGATCTGCAAAGATACACAGGACATGTGGAGAGATGTCTCCTCAGTTGCTTCAACGTCATACGCTGTGCGACAGAAGCTAAAGAGAAAAGATCGTGTAGTAACAACAAGATCCAAAGTGTGCGCGTTCTCTCAATCAGTCCGTTTAATACCCCAGCTCGCAGTTATAAAAAATGTCCACAATCTTCAATGGTAAAGTAAGTACATTTGGGACGTTTTCATAATTGGAGCTACATGATTAACATCAAATGGTGTAGTTGAGATGCTATATTTAACTACATTGCGTCCTGTGGGACTCAGTTGGTAGAGCATGGTGCTTGAAACACCAGGGTTGTGGGTTTGATTCCCACAGGGGACCGGTATGGAAGAAAAAAAACAAAGTAAGAAAATGTATGCACTCACTACTGTAAGTCGCTCTGGATAAGATATACATTTGGTGCTCGGCCTTAGCAGAATCCATGTCAAGACTGAAAAATGCTTGTGGGGAACATTACAGATAGTCAGTAGTGTTGCTCTGTCAACTCTTGCTATAATTAGCTGCTAGGAGTAGCCTTATGACGTTTACATCTACTTAGCAACACTCGACAGGATGAGAGCATATCACAAATTCAAAGTGCGAATAGAGAAGCACAGAATTCCTCTTTATTTTCAATTTTTAACATGATCTTTAAAACTTTTTCTTTTACAGTTATGATTCTTGAATTTCTTCTTCTGGAAACCACCAGCCTGAACCTGTTGAATATACAAAGAGAGCAGTGATATCAATTACAGTAATTCAACAACCACATTCAGACCGGTTTGCGTGGAAGACTGCTCAACAATATAATGAAAAAAACAGTTCCATGAGGGTTAAGCCATCTGACCTTCTTGCGTTTCTGTGGCATCTGTTTATCAATCTCCATCTCCTCTTCATCATCCGTTTTAATGTAATCTTTTTTCTCCTCCATACCCTCTGTCTCCTTTTTCAGAGAGAATAAAGTGGCTGTAGGGAAAGAAAAAGCCAGACATTAGCAAATGTATAAAATGTACTTGAATCCGCATACTGTATGTTCTAAATCATCCACAGCAGACATTAGCCGTGTCTGAATAACCATACTAGAGTACTACATACAGTACGTCAAAAGTTGACACGTACTCCTTCCAGGGTTCCTTTATTTTTACTATTTTCTTCAATGTAGCCACCCTTTGCCTTGATGACAGCTTTAAACACTCTTGGAATGCATTTCAATTAACAGGTGTGTTAAGTTAATTTGTGGAATGTCTTTCCTTCTTAATGCATTTGAGCCAATCAGTTGTGTAGTCACAAGGTAGGGGTGGTATACAGAAGATAGCCCTATTTGGTCCATATTATGGCAAGAACAGCTCAAATAAGCAAAGAGAAACAACCGTCCATCATTATTTTAAGACATGAAGTTCAGTCAATCCAGAAAATTTCAAGAACTTTTAAAGTGTCTTCAAGTGCAGTCACAAAAACCATCAAGTCCTATGATGAAACTGGCTCTCATGAGGACCGCCACAGGAAAGGAAGACCCAGAAAACCTCTGCTGCAGAGGATAAGTTCATTAGAGTTACCAGCCTCAGAAATTTCAGCCCAAATAAATGCTTCACAGAGTTCTGAACATCAACTGAGGAGACTGCGTGGATCAGGCCTTCATGGTCAAATTGATCAATACACCATCCCATCTGGTTTGCTATTAGTGGGACCATCATTTGTTGTTCAACGGGATAATGACCCAACACACCTCCAGGCTGTGTATGGGCTATTTGACCAATAAGGAGAGGGATGAGTGCTGCATCAGATGACCTGGCCTCCACAATCACCCAACCTCAAACCAATTGAGATTGTTTGGGATGAGTTGGACCGCAGAGTGAAGGAAAAGCAGCCAACAAGTGCTCAGCATATGTGGGAACTCCTCCAGAGTGTGCAAAACTCTCATCCAGGCAAAGGGTGGCTACTTTGAAGAATCTCAAATATAAAATATATTTTGATTTGTTTAACACTTTTTTGGTTACTACATGATTCCATATGTTATTTCATAGTTTGATGTCTTCACTATTATTCTACAATGTATAAAATAGTACAAATAAAGACATTCTTGAATGAGTAGGTGTCCAAACTTTTGACTGGTACTTTACTTAAACTGCATACAAATTTATCCATTTGATCTAGTAGAATTCACTAGTCTTTTTCAACAGCTGATAATCAGATAAATTGATGGGCAGTACCAAAATGAACGAATGGCGTCCTATTTTTTGAAATGTCATATATTATAAATCTATTTTTTTTTGCATACTATTTAGTACACTAGTATGTGTATTCAGACACCGCCAGTGTTACAATTGACTGTTTTACACATAAAAAATTACTGAGGTACTAACATGGGTACAAGTCACTCATGCTGTCTTCTGAGTCGCTGCCACCATCATTGCTGGAGTCAGGAGCCCACGCTCCATTCTCTCGCTGGAAGTTGCGCCCCTTCTCCCCATCTCTATCTCTGGGCTTCTTCTGTCGGAGGCTGGCTGGCACGTACTCCACCCCCTGTTGTACACACTCTTCATCTAGGGGCGAGATTAGACAATTCATACACTGTACTGACGACAGTGAAAACAACCGTCTATGTGGTGTTTCAGTTCATTCTATTTTAGAGACATACATCTGATGGATTGTAAAGATGCTTCACTGGTAAATTGAAAGTGCAAAACGAAAATCCTCTGAAACATACATCAACACTCAGTGGAAAAAAACTTTAAAAACATTGAGTGGAAAGGAAGCATCAACATTTGAGTGTAGGTAGGAGGAAGGACATTTTGGGAGGCAAAAAAGTACTGACATTTCTTCTTCGCTTTTTGGAACCGCTTCCCATTGACATGCCGAAAGACGTGGTGTGGCAGCCGATTGATGTGTCTGAGTGTCAACTTGCAGAAGAGATGATTACTGTAGGTCAGACATACAGAATTGGTCAGTAACCCTAACACTAAGAATTGGTTAGAGAGTGGAGACATAACTTGAGGCAGACAAGCACTTGATAACCACAGAAGTCCTATAACCCCACTGAATAAGTGGCAGCAGCTGGATGGGTCTGGAGAGAGATAGGGGGAAGGTTTAGCCTCCTTGAATTTGGGTGTAATATCATATGGCATCTGCCAAGATGTCGTGCACTTATGCCCCGCTCCCCCTAAATCATTAAACTGTCAACTACTGAGAGTATGGCTCTTGGGGAATACTTACTGTTGCTTCGAGCTCGGCACAACATGTGGTTCATATTGACTATAGTTGAACTCAGCAGTAGAACACATTTTCTGATATTTTTTCCCTTTGGTGAAGTTCTGGAGCTCCGTGAGGTTGCAAGGTATATCATGTCCATTGAGTATGCATTTGATCTAAAAAAATAAAATAAAATAAAAAGACGAAAAAAGGGTGAAACAAAATGCTGTCATATACATGTCATGTATGTAGTTCAAATCATTCGCAGATACAGCCTAACATTATTATGGTGTTCGAGAGGCTAGATGTTCTTTACCATTCGGCCATCAGATTTGCCACCAATGCTCCTTATAGGACACATCACTGCGCTCTATACTCCTCTGTAAACTGTTCATCTCTGTATACCCTCGCAAGACCGATTGGTTTATGCTTATTTATAAACCTCTCTTAGGCCTCACTCCCCCCTATCTGAGATATCTACTTCATCCCTCATCCTCCACATACAACCCCCGTTCTACCAGTCACATTCTGTTAAAGGTCCTCAAAGCACACACATCCCTGGGTCACTTGTCTTTTCAGTTCACTGCAGCTAGCGACTGGAACGAGCTGCAACAAACACTCAAACTGGACAGTTGTATCTCAATCTCTTCATTCAAAAGACTCAATCATAGACACTCTTACTGACAGTTGTGGCTGCTTTGCGTGATGTATTGTCATCTCTCCCTTTGTGCTGTTGTATGTGCCCAATAATGTTTGTACCATGTTTTATGCTGATACCATGTTACGTTGCTACCATGCTGTGTTGTTGTCTTAGGTATCTCCTTTGGTAGTGTTTTTTGTCTCTCTTGTAGTGATGTGTGTTTGGTCCTATATTTATATTTTATATTTTATATTTAATCCCAGTCCCCGCAGGATGTATTTTGCCTTTTGGTAGGCCGTTATTGTAAATAAGTATTTGTTCTTAACTGACTTGTCGAGTTAAATAAAGGTTAAAAAAACATTAGCAAGCTAGCCAACGTTAACTACTTTTTTTTTGGTGTGGTGGAAATTCTAACCCTTTTGCCGTCGTCCGTACATTCAAGAAATGGGTGTTTCAGAAGAAACGCTTTGACATCTGCAGGTAAGTCCTCCATGGTCGATTAGCTAAATAACTAACTAAGGTTGTTATTTTATTTTGTTAGCTGTCGCGTCCCTGTCCTGTCTGCTCCGACCCACGTGGGAATGCGGGCGTATTTCTTCCTCTCAAGACGTATAGGACATTGGCGCCACCTATTGTTCATAAGAGTATGGTGCAGTCTGATGTATTTATAGGACGTGGTACCACAGAGTTTCTAAACCCAGAGGCACAACGTCGCAAGACTTCCGAGAACGCTTGCCAAACAGACCTGCCCGGGGTTTGTCAATGGGAGAACAGATACAATCTTCGTTAGTTGTTAATTTTCTCGAAATCTAAAGTCACAACCGAAATGCTAGACAATGTCTTAAGTAACTGAACATGTTATTACCCCCAACCTCGTCAAAAACAACTTTATATCGAAAGAGTTCGTTTGATTGATGGCATGCACAATGACGTATTTCTGCACATGAACTTAGTTTAGCTGATCGAGGAGAAGTTTCGGCCTGTCTTCATAATGTACTGTCTTTGCTAGTACGCAATACAAAATAAAGACAACTGTCTGTAATGTATAAATACCAATATAAATTGGACATTAAGATTCACTCCATTAAATCATGAAAAGTTAAAAGTCGAAATGAACTATATCAGAGGGGATATGCCAAAGATAATATAAAATCACAAGATAAACTACATCACGAAACTGACCACAAAACGGTCTGATTTGATTCTATCGTTCCTATTGTGTTCCAGTCGAAAAGACATCATTTTAACTCATAACTGAAAGGCCAAATATATTGTAGATGTAGATCTCTTGAAGTATTTGTAAAGCAATGTTTGAACATTGCGTCAAGGCGTCATGTCGGGCAGCTCGTTTCTCAATGTTGTAATCAGTCAGGTGACAGTACATGACAGGCTGTTGTTAGCTAGCAGTCCAGCAAAATCCAATTTGTGCATTACGATTTAGTCCATTTTAGGTTTTTGTTTTCCAGCATAATATTATATTAGAAACCCTTACTATATGTGAAGTGCACTGGTGATGAACATAGTAACGTAAGTCAACTTGCATCTGTGTTTGTTTATCTAGCTACATGGGCTGCCAGCTAGCTAACTAACGCATATTTTCTGTAATTCGTTTCAGTGTAGCTAATTCTACATAAACAACAATATGTCTGGACCAAATGGAGATCCTAACATCTCAATTGATGATGGCACCATCGACGATGAAGATGAATTCAGCGAAGAAGGTAATACCGGTATGTTTCAAATGTCATCATGGAAGCATCATCATCTCTGCGCCTGTGATTAAGAGATAGTGTGTTTTATTTTGTTTAAATAGCCTTGTGGATACCAGAAGTCCTCACAAGGATAGTAAAACAAGGACAGTTCGGACAAGTGGGTACATTTCGGAATGAGGAAAAATGCTATTTTAGGCTTAGGGGTTGGGTTAAGGAAACATATGATTTAGAAAGGTAATACATGTTTTTAGGTAAGCCAATAGGTTGTCTGTATTTGTCTGTTAGGAATTGCACATCGTCGCTGTTCTCATATCACTCTCCTTTGGCAGAGTATGCAGCCATCAACACTATGTTGGATCAGATTAACTCTTGCCTGGATGACCTGGAGGAACGCAACGACTCACTGAATGACAAACTACACGAACTGTTGGAGTCGAACCGGCAGGCCAGGCAGGAGTTTAGAGTTCAGCTGAGTACCGCTACACCCCCAGGAGAGGAGCAACTGTCCCCGGACAAGGACTCTCCGGCCACTGAAGGGGAGAAGGGCGAAGAGGGAGCGTGAGAGGACAAAGCTGGACTACTAGATGTCGTACAAATCAACAACATTCCACCTATCTATATGAACATATTTCCTTTCCTCGTGTTCGGGTGGTGTGTTGACACTTAAGAGTGAATGGGGTTTGTCCTTCTCTGTTCCTTACATATAGCACTTATGAACCCGCCACTAAACAATATAGTTTGAATTCCTACTCAGCTGCTGAAATCTTAAAATGGTTCCTGCTAAGTGAAGTAAATTAGCCAAAATCTGAGTTCATTCTCTGTGTTGAAGTGACTAGTTTATGCCAACACATAACCACCACATACTATGTATACCAATGTTTCAATTTAGCTATTGCCCCCTTGATAAGTACTTTTTTATCCCTGTGTTTGGTGTGGGTTGAAAAGCACGCAGAATAAGCTGTGATTCACATTATAACATCATTACACTGACTCTGTTGCAAAAAGTTGTATCAAAATGTTTTCGAACAGAAACAGTTCACTCAAAACAGAAAAAAATAGTTTCTATTGCACAAATTCAGGTAGGTCCCTCCCCAGTTCGTTTGCTGTGTTTGGTACTTACAATGGTAAACGGTTTCTGTTGCAAGACGTAATGAATACACCCCTGGTAGTAGGTAAGCATCATTTGTGGGGCAACTATCCCTACAGCAGTAATGCAATACTCCAAATCATGTGACCTTTGATTGGTCAAATGTTTTTCTGTGACGTGCAAGAAGAGATTGGAACGTAATGTTTGTTTTGTGTTCCACTTTTTCCCCATTGTTTTTCTTTGTCAGGTATAAAAACAGTATATTAAATGTGTTACTGTTAAGTATCAGTGTGACATCTTGAGAATTTTTAACGTAAATAACTAGCTCTTTAAAACAGATGTGATATTAAATAATCACAGTAAGGCAATTATCAAATTTTATTATAAATTAAAATGACCCCAATACAGAAAACAAACATCCCAAAAATACATGAAACTTCCAGCTGCTAGAAAACACTCTTGTTCAATGTTTGTCATTTGTAGAATAAAAATACATTAAGAAACATAGTTGTTTGAAATGTCACTTAAATGACCTTTTCCGTCATGCTCTGGTCCTTTATAATATTTCAGTGGGACGCAAACCAGAGACTAGAAGACAAATGAGCTTGCCTTCATCAAAGCCAATATGGGTTTGTTTACACAGGCAGCCCAATTCTGACCTAATTGGTCTTTTGACTAATCAGATTAGAAGAATATCTGTGTAAATTGGGCTGCCTGTGTAAACAGTCTATGCATCTGCTCTTCCTCTGTACAAATGAACTAATTAAACAACTGCCCATTCACTGAAAGTATCAATATAATCTGGGAGAGACGTGTTCCTTGAAAGAAAATAGTGGCTGTGTTTGGGGACTTAACTGGAGTGCTACATTACTTTATTCAGTCTTGTGTAGTTCTGTCTACAACTTAACAATTATCCTATATTCAGTCTCCTCTCACCAAGAGGCCAGTGACAAATGGTTATCCATGTCTCGTCAATTAATAAATCACAAGCTGGTGAATCATTCTACTTCTTCAAAATCAGCTTCTGGTTAGTTTCTGTAACTGCTAGTCTGCTACGCATTTATTATCACTAGTGAAAATACACTTCATTCTCTGTGCCTGGAGCCAAGAGATTTTCCTAACCAGTTAGTTTAACCCGTTAAGGTCTGTCTCGTGGTTAGGAAAAACTCCAGTCCTTCACTTCAATAGTTAATCTTGATATTAAATGTTACTCATTTTATAAGGTGACAACTCAGCCATCCAATGTTTGTACAGACAATTCTACTCAATTAACATTACTTTAGGGCTGCCCAGTTATATTTTTCCCCCTAATTGGTCTTTTGACCAAATCAGATCAGCTGATCTGATTGGCCCAATTAGAGGACAAAAGATCAGAATTGGACTGCCAGTCTATACGCAGTCTACTGGAGCTAACAAGATGTGCGTGAGAAAAAAAATACTAACGACTTCTACACTAATTGACTATCAATGGGGAAGACGCTACATTCTCCGTGCCTGAAGCCAAGTATCCTGATGAGTTATGCAGCGTTTTGACGTCCAATTATTTTCTTTCACTAAATTGGCCTTTTGACCAATCACATCAGATCTGATTGGTTAAAATACCAATTAAGCTATGTCTAGACTTGACAGTTCATGCAGTATTATAAACATGAGAGTTCTGATCATGGAATTCTGAAAACGTCATGCGTCCACACCCACATTTAAATGCTTCTACCGTGTCCACATTGTGTCACAGGATTCCCCTTTTCCTCAAATACAGTATGCATTCGGCAAACGGTAGAACAAGCTAAATCTAACAACTTGATGGCAGTAACAAACTACTGTAGCTAATTAGCCAGCAAGCAAAGCTAAAGGGATTGCAAACAGGTTATCATTACGAAAAATTGTTTTCCAAATAAGCTGGCGGGCTAGCATTTATATAGGCAGCAAACACGTTCCTCATACGCTAGGAATGCATTTCCTCCAAAGTGTAATCAATATTTTATGAAAAATATTGACTCTTGCTCCCAAAACATACATTTTCTGGAGACTTGTGGGCTGAGTGCTGATGCCATCGACCACTGTATGCACTTTCGGTAGCCTGATTGCGTCCAGCCTGAGGAGAAATCCGCACACAATGAATCTGACCATCACCTGAGGCGGTCAGCCAGATCTATACAATTACAACCACAATGCGACTTTTGTTTATCTAGACCTGTCATTTCAATGCATCTTCGTATTCTAATATCATAAGTCGCTTGTAAGTGTCAAGTGTAGATAAATTCGTGAAAACGGATCCGGTCTCATCGTTAAGAAAAACTCCCAAGTCCTTTCATACCACTTCAACATTGTTGATAACGTTGATATTAATATGTTACCAATGTGAACAGTCACAATTCTGCCATGCAATGTCACTTGTACAGACAATTATACCCAATAAAAATTACTCTACTAGTCCAGTGTACTGGAGCTAACAAGGTGTGTAAGAAAAAATAAGTAACAACTACATTTAAAAGGTTGGAAAACCAGCAGAAAACTATTTTTACAATGTAATGTTTGTGAAGTGCAAGCTTGTTCATGCAACATTGCTTTCAGTTCAGGAAGTTATTCATATTAATGGGGTGACATGATTAGGAACGCCCCCATCATAATAGCTGGCCATAGGTAGACCTAGTGCCTCCAACTGTGTGGAAAAAATTAGTGAACACTGACCTTTGCATAAAACTGTTAAGAACAAACTATGGCAAAGAGTATCTATTTTAAGCCAATGCGTTCTCCCTATCCGAGTCACATCTAAAGGACAATTTTATAGTCTCAGGACTTGTCTATTCCAACAGAGCTTGACAACGTTTATAATATAACATTATGAGTTGATTAAGAGCATCTATATTCTAAGGTTCACTAAAATCATGTTCGGCTTCCTAACATTGCAGGAACACTAACGATCTATAATCCTTTCAGTCTTGTGAAAACCATATGAGCTTATCGCACAGCCTTTGAGGTTCATGTGCAACTTGGGAGCCATATCAGTGGGATTTTGGCTGTTTCAGCAACCAAGGGGTTAAAGATCTAAACAAGTCAATTAAAATGGTCTTTAGCAGTATGGTGACGAGGGGAAAGCAACAGCTCAGGGTGTATTGGAGCTAAATAGACCAAGCAGTTAAGACTTTCCCCATTTGAAACACCCATCTAACCAATCCCCTCGCCTGCTAACATCCCAAGAAATCTCCAGAACAGTTCAAAGAATGTGTAAAAAATATCTTAAACAATAAAATGTCAAGGACAATAGCACTTCAACAAAGCTAGGATCAAATCAAGGTTTATAGTTACTCAACATTCAAACAAACGTTTACATCCCACCCAATCACAAAATATTTTCCAATAAGTCGCCTGCTATGCTTCATTCGGTTCCTGAACTAAGACACCACTCCCTTCCTAAACCTGGCAACAATGTGTTGAGTTAGACAGTTAGCTAACTATAACACAACATGTATAAACTAAAACGGACCTTCGTTTTCATTTTACCCTTTTAACACTGACAGCAACACACACCCACAATTTGTTTTCGCATAGTTCTCTTCAGTTAGGTTCCACTGAATGCCCGTTAGAAATATGACTAGTCGTGTTATTAAAAAAATCAACACCTAAACACCTAGAAATATAGGTTAGAGGATCACCGGTTTTGAGTTGCCAGGTCAGTCTTGGTCTATTGAGCTATACAGAAGAGGAGGCTGGGGACCCTGTCCCAAACTAATGTACCCTGTCCTAGGGTAGCGATTGTACTGGATCTTATTTTTTCCGCTCCCCCCCCCCCCAATCTCTCTCTCTCTCAACGTCTCCGTGTTGTCCTCCCGGACTTCCTTTTGGATGGGCCCTTTGCTTTCCCCTTGCCCGTCTTCTCCTCTGGAGCAGCTACCTTTGCCTCTTCTTCCTCTTCTGCGGCTGGTGCTGGCTCCTCCTCTGCGGCTGGTGCTGGCTCCTCCTCTGCCTCTTCTGTGGCTTGTGCTGGCTCCTCCTCTGCGGCTTGTGCTGGCTCCTCCTCTGCCTCTTCTGTGGCTTGTGCTGGCTCCTCCTCTGCCTCTTCTGTGACTGGAGCTAGTTCTGGGATTAGCTCCTCCTCCTTGTCCTCAGAGTTTACTGGGTTCTGCTTCTCAGGGGAGGCTTGAGCCAGGGTCCCCCCAGTGCTGCTGGTGGTGGTGGTGAGGACCTGCAGGGATGAGGCAGAGTTGTCCTGGGGTTCAGGGCAGGGTTTGGAGGGCCTCAGTCTGGTGATGGAGATGGTGGGCTGCAGTAAGGCAGGGCTGCTGAGGAGCTCTGAGGGTAGGCTGTTTGAATCAGAGATGGTGTGGTTACTATCACACTCTGAATCTCCATCCGTACCGTCTATGGGAGTAGGTTCAACTGTCCCATCCTTCTGGTTACGCAAGGCCCTGTACTTCTGTAGGGGAGAGAAGGCACAAACATATATGACTTAACGGAGATGACTAAAACAGATCGACAACTGTAGGCAAACCTGTTAATTTGATGTGCGTGGCGTCTTAATTCATACACAACCATACACAAGACATGCAACTATACAACCAACCTTGAGGTTCTCAAAGTGTTTGAGTGACTTGCAGTGCAAGTGGCGGGCTGAGGACTCAAAATGGTAGAACTGCTGACACAGTCTACAGAGGAACCCAGCCACAGGAACCACAAAACTAGAACCTGGGAGACAGGCAGAGGCAAGTCAATGACAACAGAATCACACATGACAAAATCATAATGTGCAATATAGCTACATATAACATAGTACTCATAAATGATTTATTCTGAATGGCTTTCATTTGACTATGGCAAGTCAGTGAGTGTTGTGTAAGGACTCAGACAGTGCGTGTCCTCTCGTGTAGGGTGTCACTCACCGTACACTGTGTCAGGGTCAAACTCCTCATCTTCATCTACGTCCTCTAGAAGAGCTACCTCCATCTGGGTAGGCCAGCCATCCTGCCACACCAAATACATACATTACCAAATAAAATCAAAACAATAACGATATACAGTTTCATGAAGATAACATGTCTGCCAACATTTCTCCAATATTGACGCTGGGATAAAATAATGTGCGCATGGGAGAAAGAGCTGGAAAAAAGACACGTGGTGTGAGTAGGGATAGGAATGAGTAATGGAGTACTCAAACGGATGTCAAAACTTTTTTTTAAATACTGTAAAACTATTTGGTGGATGTAAAATAACAATTTGTCTCTAAGACAACATTCATTTGCTTTGACTAGTGTTCTAATTGTACATGGCATTTGTAGGGCACAACAAAACAGAAACAAAACTCCCTTTCCCCCTCCATGTCTTACTCATTTGTGTTCCGACTGCTCTCTCTACACAAGGTCCTGTTAGGCCTACAGAAATTAATGCCTATAAAAAACAAATAAAAAAACTGATGGGATACACAAGCTACATCCCTTGCCAAATGACAACACTTTTCTAACAAATGGTTGATTGAAGAAGGGAAATGTGTTCCAACAACTTTGGAATAATTGCACCCCTTCAAATTGTTTTGCCTATATTAGGCTACTTTGCAAACTGCTTGTGCCATTTAGAATTAGTTAGCTTAGGCTACAACCCCCTTAACATACAGGTTCCACATTGGAAATATGCAAAAACATTAGTTTGATAAAGACAGAGCATATTTCCATTAAGCCTAGGCCTACTAACCAAACAGATGTAATAGCTGTAATTCATCACCATGCAGTGTTCAATGTGGAATCTTTTATCCGTTTAGAACATTCCAAAGAACAGGCATAATAAACTAAGTCTGCAGGCCTACAGTTGAAGTCGGAAGTTTATATACACCTTAGCCAAATACATTTAAACTCAAGTCAAATTCCTGACATTTTATACTAGTAAAAATGCCCTGTCTTAGGTCAGTTAGGATCACCACTATTTTAAGAATGTGAAATGTCAGAATAATAGTAGAGAGAATTATTTATTTCAGCTTTTATTTCTTTCATCACATTCCCAGTGGGTCAGAAGTTTACATATACTCATTTAGTATTTGGTAGCATTGCCTTTAAATTGTTTAACTTTGGTCAAACATTTCAGGTAGCCTTCCACAAGCTTCCCACAATAAGTTGGGTGAATTCTGGCCCATTCCTCCTGACAGAACTGGTGTAACAGTCAGGTTTGTAGGCCTCCTTGCTTGCACACACTTTTTCAGTTCTGCCCACAAATTTTCTTTAGGATTGAGATCAGGGCTTTGTGATGGCCACTCCAATACCTTGACTTTGTTGTCCTTAATCCATTTTGCCACAACTTTGGAAGTAAGCTTGGGGGTCATTGTCCATTTGGAAGACCCATTTGCGATCAAGCTTTAACTTCCTGACTGATGTCTTGAGATGTTGCTTCAATATATCCACATAATTTTCCTTCCTTATGATGCCATCTATTCCGTGAAATGCGCCAGTCTCTCCTGCAGCATAGCAACCCCACAGCATGCTGCCACCCCCGTGCTTCACGGTTGGGGTGGTGTTCTTCGGCTTGCAGATTTTCCCATGATGTTGAGCAAAGAGGCACGGAGTTTGAAGGTAGGCCTTGAAATACATCCACAGGTACACCTCCAATTGACTCAAATTATATCAATTAGCCTATTTTCCAAGCTGTTTAAAGACACAGTCAACATAGTGTATGTAAACTTCTGACACACTGGAATTGTGATATAGTGAATAAGTGAAATAATCTGTAAACAATTGTTGGAAGAATTACTTGTGTCGTGCACAAAACTATAGTTTGTTAACATGAAATCTGTGATTGAAAAATGAGTTTTAATGACTTCAACCTAAGTGTATGTAAACTTCATACTTCAACTGTATATCGAAAAGAAACCCTGAAAAAATGTGTCTTTCAACACACCAAACTGAGCCCCGTTTCAAATGATCGCTCATCGAGAATAACTGTTCCAGACGCGAGATGCGCATCACTTCACACTGCGAATCACTTTTCATTTGGAAAAATATGAAGTTATATTCTATTCTTTTGTATTAAATCATATTTTTTGCTATAATATAGGCGTGTCTGGAGTTTACTTTGATAAGGGCTCAGGAAATAAGAGTGTCCTGTCTGCTAAATTAAAACTAGGCTATGCCATTGCACAGCCATAGGCTTCTACAAGCCAGTGCCACAGTTTATTAAACCCATTACGGGTTTAATAAATTATTCTTAAATGGCAATAGTTTATTTATTGACTGAATATACAAGGCAATTTAGCTATTTGGATTTGTTATCTGTAATGGTTGTGATAGATTTGTTATCTGTAATGGTTATGATAGATTAGGTGTTGTTGTGCACTGTTAGGATATAGATAAATGTAGACATTTTTTCCAGTGCGCGCCAAGATATTTGTCATTCTAAATAATCATGTGAGTACCATAACAGTAAAAAAATAAATAATCAAATGCCCATCCCCATGTGTGACAAGGCGTGTACATGTAGATGCCTAACCTTTTCAAGTCCGCCATCTTCCTCTTCTTCCCCCTCGCTAGCCTCCTCCTCCTCCTCCTCATTCCCTTCTCCGTTGTCTACAAAGCAGCCTTGTGCGTCCATGGCAACCAGTTCACCCAAGGCCTCTGGTCCTCCCTTCCCCCGAAGCTGTAGTGGAAGGAGCACAGAACAGTGGATAAGAAAGAGGGAATGGTTTGACGAAGGTTAGGTCCCAAGTGGCACCCTATTATTCCCAATTTAGTGCACTACTTTTGACTAGGGCCCATAGGACTCTGGTCAAAATTAGTGCACTATTGTACGTCGGAACTAGGGTGCCATTAGGGACTCCAAAAAGGTAATACATTTAATGGATGATTTTCAAGCTGTCGAGGAAGAGAATAGTAGACAGACAGACACACACCTCGTCAACTCTCTGCTTGTGCCCCTGGGACTGCATGTGCTCCAGGAACAGGAGGGGGCTCCTGAAGTGCCTCTTGCAGACGGTACAGGAGGGGTTGGAGGTGTGGCTGGCCAGCTTGTGCTCCCTGGTCCTGCGGTGCACCATGACTGTACTGGTGTAGTGGATTTGGCAGGTAACACACCAACGCTGCGGGCCGGGTTTCTTCTCTCTGTGTTAAAAACACACACGCAGCTCCATGAGGACCATATGGGTCATATTCATAGGGATAAACTGTAGCAAAACATTGTGCAACAGAAAACAAGTGTTTCTTATAGGACAATTTTAGGCAGACTCTTCCCGTTTCAGTTTTGTTTAATTTGGTGCTAATCGTCTAATGACTGGGCCTTACTTAAATCCCATTTACCTGTCACCAACGTGCATTAATACTGACCCGTCTCTGAAGGATGAGTTGTCCCTGCGACCTCCCTGTAGTGACTCCTGGACGCGGGGCATCAGGGTGACCAGACAGGCGTTGGACATGTGTTGGATCTCCATCATCCTTTGCTGGTGGGCCAGGCCATTCATGTGACTCTGGAAGTTCTAATTAGGAAAAGAGAGGGATACAGCGAGATGTGCAGAGATAAGATACAGAGGGATTCCTGTCTCACTAGCCTCGGGCTGACATCTCAACCATGTGGCAGCTAATGAACTTGACTAACAGGGTCAATGAAGTGCTTGCCTTGAACCATTCAAAAGCAAACATTTCACTCTACACCCTTAGCGTGTATGTTCTACCTGCTGGTTGTGACAGGCCAGAGTGCAGATGTAGCAATAGAACTTCTCCTTGCCCTCCTCCTGCCCCCCTTCCAATGCCCCTGGGGCAGCCTTGCCCTCTGCCATGTCCTCCAGGCCTGGAGTGAATGCCTGGCTCTCACCACTCAGCTGCTCAGAGGCTGGCATGGCCGACACTTCACTCTGAACCTGCTCATACACATGGAGGGCCCTCAGATCAGGTAGTCTTATCACTTTTTGGGAGCAAAACTCAGTGCCCAGCACAAATCAGGAACTAGCATTAAAATCACGGTTTGGGATTCAGTGTAACCCTCTGTAACAAATGACTTTATAAAAAAACTCACCTCAGCTGCTCTAATCTCCTCCATTGCCTCTGTAGCCTCTGGTTCAGCTGTGCTACCGCCCTCCTCCAGAATGACACAGTCTGTTTATGGAGGGAACAGGTGAGAACTAGTCCAAGCCAAAGGTGAAAGGCCAGTGCTTAAGCCACAGAGATATACCCATCTATGGTGTTCTCTATCTATGGCTGTAGCTCTGTGTGAGTAACAGCCTTGGAATGGTTGCTGGAATGTAAGGGATAGAATAGTACACTATAGATGAAAGTATGTGGACACCCCTTCAAATTAGTGGATTCGGCTATTTCAGCCACACCCATTGCTGACACGTGTAAAATTGAGCACACAGTCATGCAATCTACATAGACAAACATTGGCAGTAGAACGGCCCGTACTGAAGAGCTCAGTGACTTAACGTGGCATGGTCATAGGATGCCACCTTTCCAACAAGTCAGTTCGTCAAACTTCTGCCCTGCCAGAGCTGCCCCCAGGACTGCCAAAATGCTTAAGTGCATAGTGTTGCTTGAGTGTTGCAACCGTCCTCGGTTGCAACACTCACTACAGAGTTCCAAACTGCCTCTGGAAGCAATGTTAGCACAAGAACGGTTCGTCGGGAGCTTCATGAAATGGGTTTCCAGGGCTGAGCAGGCACACACAAGGCTAAGATCACCATGCACAATGCCAAGCGTTGCATTGAGTGGTGTAAAACTCGCTGCCATTGGACTCATGATGAATTGAAATGATGACTGCGAGCCAGGCCTAATCACCCAACATCAGTGCCCAACCTCATTATTGCACGTGGCTGAATAGAACCAAGTCCCCAAAGCAATGTTCCAACATCTAGTCGAAAGCCTTCCCAGAAGAGTGGAGACATAGCAGCAAAGGGGGGGACCAACTCCATGTTAATGCCCATTATTTTGGGATCTTTGACGAGTCGATGTCCACATACTTTTGGTCATGTAGTGTATGAGAACACAAACCTCCAAGCTGGCTGTCAACCGGTGGGCTTTGATACTCTGCTGCACTCAGGACCCCGTCTGTCTCAGGAGGCTGCTCCACAGTCTCCTCTAACCTGGGACAGAGAGGAAGAGAAGGATAGAGAGAAAGAAAGGATACATGTCAATACTAGCTGCTACCCTCCAAGGACTCATCTCAGCATATAGATAGTTAAGTCTAATCTGAATAGCAGGAACAGCACCATCTAGTGGTCAGAACCTGGGAATATAGGATGGGGCATAAACCTAACAACTTCAATGAATAATTTCACAGGGGGAAAAAACCCCCCACCAAATTCACTGAGAAAACATTGCATAGGATGAAGAAACAATACTCCAAGCCGCAGCATCATACTAATTGTCAAACATAGGAAACTGATACTGTATACTCGTTAATGGGTTGGGTGTGGGGGGTCCGTTGGTGGCTTTTGACAATTTTTTTGGATTACCCATTATTCGATTTTCATAGATTGAAAATGGCCAATTTGGGTGCAATCAATTAAATTCTCAGATAGAAAATGATATTTCAACAAAATAATGTTGTAGGAACGCTAATCTTATTCTGTTTCTAAGTACAGAAACAATTTCACAACAATTTGAAGTGGTGGGTGTCATGGCTTGCTGAAATTAAATGGAATGACCCACGAGGAATGTATTTATTAAAAATCAAAACAGTACTACTAACTCCTCTGTCCTCTGCTTCTTCAGTGCTGGCTCCTCGGGCTCCGGTTGCACTGAGGGCTGTGCCTGTCCATCTGGCCTTCCCACTCCTCCATCTGCAGGGAGAGGGAGATACAGGGTTATCATGTGCTACTGTACCAACCACAGAATGACTATTTCACACCCACTCAAACACATAGAGGAGAAATAGGAAAATAAAAAATAAACCCTTGTTCATGCTTCTGAGATCTCACTAGCTGCAAATAAAAAGCCCTATCGAATGCTACTGCTAGCAGGCGTTGCCATCTTGAGTTGAGTATTCAAGTACGGTCCTACCTTTGAGAGCCTTGTCATTGGTTTCCCCTGCTGTCCTGCTGGCTGCAGGTCGGCTAACTGTGCTCCCCACGGCTCTCTGCTCATTTTCCCTCTTCCTATCCGGCTGCCGTGATGCATAGTCCTACATGAACAGGGTGAGGCATTTAATCAACTGCTCTCTTGGCAATCAACAACAGCCAACATGTGTAAAAGGTATAGAGGACTCAAATGTTAGAGAGATCATATTATTGACCAATTCAGTATTTCCATACACAATTGTAGTTAAGTCTCCTCATGGCCTTGCCCCACAGTATCAAAGCAATCTTAGCTAACAACGGATTAAAACACAATAACTGTTAGTTAGTCAAAAAGAAAGCTCATATTGGGTGCTCAGTGCCTTGTAATTAGCCATAGTTAGAGGTTTATTTACGTTGTGGTTGTTGTTGTTGTTGTAGTAGCGGGCGTGGGGGTGGTAGTGTCGGGCAGGGAAGCCCATGTGGGGGGTCTTGATGGGCATGCCCATGGGTAAAGGGCCCATGAGAGAGGACCGGGCCCCCGCAGCAAAGAACTGGGTGAACTGCTGCCCACTGACCGCTGCAAAGCCCCGCATGCTACCTGGAGTGCCAGAGACAGGAGGGAAGGAGAGATAGAGTTAGGAAATAAGTGTGGGAGAGGGGATGAGGGATGAGTATGAGGAGAAAGAGAGATTATTGGTGGAAAAGTACTTTACACCATTGCTGAAAGTTTAAGTACAAATACTTTAAAGTACTACTTAAGTCGTTTTATGTGGTATCTGTACTTTACTGTTTATATTTAACAACTTTTACTTCACTACATTCCCAAAGAAAAATAAAATCCATACATTTTCCCTGACCCAAAAGTACATTTTGAATTCTCAGCAGGACAGGAAAATGGTCCAAGTCACACACTTATCAAGAGAACATCCCTGGTCATCCCTACTGCCTCTGATCTGGTGGACTCACTAAACACAAATGCTTTGTTTGTTAATACAAGACATTTGAAATAATTGACACTTACTTTTGATACTTAAGTATATTTTAGGTATTTAATTTAAATGTTGATACTTAAGTGTAGGTAAAACCAAATACTTTTAGACTTACTCAAGTAGTATTTTACTGGGTGACTTTCACTTGACTCATTTTCTATCAGGTGGCCTTTAGAGCAACAAGACCCACCAAATCAAATTGCAGTCAAATCAAAGCGTTAACAACTCAGAGAAACTGACAGCTTTTTCACATACACACTAGCTGTAGATAAAAATATGTACTATGGTAGCTTTTTTTTGTAATTTTTATTTTATTAATTTTGTATTTTATTTTTATGACATTCTGAACGCGCTCACCTTGCATCTGCTGCATCATTATAGCCCCTTGTAACATTGGGTTGGGGGCCATCATGGAGGCCCGAGCGGCCATGTTGACCACACGGGGAGGTGGTGGAGCAGGGGCTGGTCCAGCCATGGCCCTGGTCATCACAAAGGGAATTGGCATTACTAAGCAGAATTTAAATACTGGAAAAATATATAAAACGCAATATGCGCAATCTGACTCGGTGGTGCACATGTAGCTGTTTTTAGATGCATGTAATCATTGAATATTGTAAGAGCTTTCATTGTCTGCGTATATGCCCCCTTTATTTATCCTATGGTTCTGACTTGGTGTACAGGGAGAATACTGGAAGAACGGCCCATGTTCTGAATTCTATCGCTGTACATATAGTTATATAATATAACAAATAGTTATATTGACTACGTCCGTCCTAGATTGCTCATTAACGTCTTCATCGAAATTACTGATTGCCTCTTTGTTGCTTTTAATTAAATTGTACACCTAGCAAGAGACCATTTGGCTAGTGGAGTTTCTGTACTGTAGGCTACAATGTAGTACCCTCCAAAGTGATAAAAATCATCATGAAATTCTGCCAGTCCATTTAATGAGGAAAGTTTTTTGGGAAAGCCTTTAGAAATGTTCATTCATACATCGCATGATGACTGATTTGCGCATTGCAAAGATTCAACCAAGACTTTGGACCAAACCTGTTCAATACCTCGTTTTGCATACCCATACTTATCTAAGTTAGCATTTACTGGTAGTTAACATAAGTCGAAACATCTTTCCTACCCTACCGATGTCGTTCAGTCCTGTGAGCTGCTCCTTGCGACAACCAGCTAAGAGCTCTTGCTGCCAATGCTGCCTGATATTCCGGTGAAACTAGCTGTGTGCGATACGCATGTGAATATATTTACGGTTGTGTAGGCTACTTTGTACATGATTTCTCTATTGTACTACATAATTGATGTAGGCCAGGTAGCCTATAAGCCTACTTCTATGCGTAACCAGGTGCGTGTCCTTACTCAACATTGACAGTAACGTTCCAAACAAAAGACAATTGACAACTCGTAAATGGAATGAAATAAACCTAAACTTGTGTGGCGTAGGTTGTGCGCTCTGCAAACAACGTGTCCACTCTGAGAACGGTAAAAGACTGGAATAATATATTGAATGCATTATCAGAAATTACTGTAGCCAAACAAATATTGTAGATTAGAAATGTTAGGAATTAACTTTAAATGTACTACTGGTGATATACTGTATGTAATGGGGAATTGAATGTACCGGAATGTATCCTATAGAAACTCTTGTTTTTGTTGCAAATCATTTTCCGTTTGGAGTAAAAGGTTTACATTCCAAAACATTTTACAATTGTTTGCTAGGGTCTTCGTCTAAATTTAATACACCCCTGTTTGTTCAGAACAGTATAGTTTCTGTTGAATTAAACATTGGACACTGTTCTGTCCTGCTGAATACACTCCACATTTAATGTTAATTAAATTAATTAATTGTAAATATAGTGAACAATTCTAAACGCAACATGTAAAGTGATGGTCCCATGTTTCATGAGCATGGCTGCACCGCTGCCCAGTCATGTGAAATCCATAGATTAGGTCCTAATTAAATTAATTTCCTTATATGAACTAACTCAGTAAAACAATTTCAATTGGGGGTGTATTAAATTTAGACGAAGACCCTAGCAAACAATTGTAAAATGTTTTGGAATGTAAACCTTTTACTCCAAACGGAAAATGATTTGCAACAAAAACAAGAGTTTCTATAGGATACATTCCGGTACATTCAATTCCCCATTACATACAGTATATCACCAGTAGTACATTTAAAGTTAATTCCTAACATTTCTAATCTACAATATTTGTTTGGCTACAGAAATTTCTGATAATGCATTCAATATATTATTCCAGTCTTTTACCGTTCTCAGAGTGGACACGTTGTTTGCAGAGCGCACAACCTACGCCACACAAGTTTAGGTTTATTTCATTCCATTTACGAGTTGTCAATTGTCTTTTGTTTGGAACGTTACTGTCAATGTTGAGTAAGGACACGCACCTGGTTACGCATAGAAGTAGGCTTATAGGCTACCTGGCCTACATCAATTATGTAGTACAATAGAGAAATCATGTACAAAGTAGCCTACACAACCGTAAATATATTCACATGCGTATCGCACACAGCTAGTTTCACCGGAATATCAGGCAGCATTGGCAGCAAGAGCTCTTAGCTGGTTGTCGCAAGGAGCAGCTCACAGGACTGAACGACATCGGTAGGGTAGGAAAGATGTTTCGACTTATGTTAACTACCAGTAAATGCTAACTTAGATAAGTATGGGTATGCAAAACGAGGTATTGAACAGGTTTGGTCCAAAGTCTTGGTTGAATCTTTGCAATGCGCAAATCAGTCATCATGCGATGTATGAATGAACATTTCTAAAGGCTTTCCCAAAAAACTTTCCTCATTAAATGGACTGGCAGAATTTCATGATGATTTTTATCACTTTGGAGGGTACTACATTGTAGCCTACAGTACAGAAACTCCACTAGCCAAATGGTCTCTTGCTAGGTGTACAATTTAATTAAAAGCAACAAAGAGGCAATCAGTAATTTCGATGAAGACGTTAATGAGCAATCTAGGACGGACGTAGTCAATATAACTATTTGTTATATTATATAACTATATGTACAGCGATAGAATTCAGAACATGGGCCGTTCTTCCAGTATTCTCCCTGTACACCAAGTCAGAACCATAGGATAAATAAAGGGGGCATATACGCAGACAATGAAAGCTCTTACAATATTCAATGATTACATGCATCTAAAAACAGGCTACATGTGCACCACCGAGTCAGAACAGTAGGTGAAATTAAAAGGGGAAAATAGATCAAATGATTAGGGTGAGGCACATGGGCTACTAACAGCTTACTACACAACATACACTTAGTATTACTTTCTTAGCTACAGTGTACATATCTCCCTGGCATATTACATAATTTATGCAGCAGCATACAATAAATTGTTGGACTCATCTTGTTGTGCTGTGCTCAGTTGAACAGGAAGGTGGCGCAGCTGTCCTTCGTGAGCAAATTTGTCATCAAACTTTGTCAAAGTCTGGCATTCTCTGGATTTATGGTGCTTTCAAGACAACTGGGAACTTGGGAAAAATAACAAGGCCGAATCATGATGACGTCAGTGATCTTTAGGTCTGAGCTCTAGAAAGAGGCCTGAGTGACTGACTTGAAATTCCGAGTTGGACGACCATTTTTCCCCAGATGTCTTGAGCTCACCGAAGTCAAATTTCCCAGCTCTGAGTTTCCAGGTGTTTTGAGCACATCAGAAGTCATGTTGGATTGACAGCATGGCCAATGTTGAATGTTTATCCTTTTAAGCTTGGAAAAGAGACCCCTAAAACCAGACTTCGGACCACACACACCCACTCAACTGAATAGCAGGCTAGTGATTGCTTTGCAATGCATTTCTCTTCATATGACAAGGATTAAAAAAGGATTTGCCAGTAGATTGTCGACTTGATTCATGATTATGACTGCTAGCTAAGATTTTGAAAGTATGATGTTGACATGATCAGTTCAATCAAAGCTACTGTAGATATAACGTGATTTGACGTCACTTCTAATGTAACTCTATGGCAGCACCTAAGGGGCTTGAATGTTCAAGCTCTAGCCTTAGATTTTGCGATGACGTAGTGTCCCCATGTGACACAACACTTAGCCAATTACGGCGCAACTAGAGAACATTACCAACCCCTATGCTCCATATTTTCCACTGCCTACAAGAATCACTGAGCTAGGCTGAAACATCTGCATTTTGGAGCTGACTTACTCAAGAAAGCAAGAAAAGAGACCACCTGCCCTGAATGACAGGTCGCCACTGCTGGTGTGGTATAAGCATGGTTGTGGACTTAGAACTTGCTTCCTATTTTGAGAACGAAAACCTTAAAACTATAGGAAAACACAAGAGCACCATTCCGCTGACGGGCCGGCTGTTTTGGAAATGTTTGGCAAAATTTGAGTATACGACTTCTCCAGGCAGCACTACACCACTGTCAAAAACTGTTGCTAGCAAATAGCGCTTACAACTGAAGTCGGAAGTTTACATACACCTTAGCCAAATACATTTAAACTCAGTTTTTCACAATTCCTGATATTTAGTCCTAGTAAAAATTCCCTGTCTTAGGTCAGTTAGGATCACCACTATTTTAAGAATGTGAAATGTCAGAATAGTAGAGAAAATGATTTATGTCAGCTTTTATTTCTTTCATCACATACACTCAATTAGTATTTGGTAGCATTGCCTTTAAATTATTTAACTTGGGTCAAACATATCGGGTAGCCTTCCACAAGCTTCCCACAATAAGTTGAGTGAATTTTGGCCCATTCCTCCTGACAGAACTGGTGTAACTGAGTCAGGTCTGTAGGCTTTCTTAAATCGCACAAGCTTTTTCAGTTCTGCCCACAAATGTTCTATAGGATTGAGGTCTGAGCTTTTTTATGGCCACTCCAATACCTTTACTTTGTTGTCCTTAAGCCATTTTGCCACAACTTTGAAAGCATGCTTGGTGTCATCGTCCATTTGGAAGACCCATTTGTGACCAAGCTTTAACTTCCTGACTGATGTCTTGAGATGCTGCTTCAATATATCCACATAATTTTCCTTCCTCATGGTCATTATGGCCAAACAGTTCTATTTTTGTTTCATCAGACCAGAGGACATTTCTCCAAAAAGTATGATCTTTGTCCACATGTTCAGTTGCAAACAGTTGACTGGCTTTTTTTATGGCGGTTTTGGAGCAGTGGCTTCTTCCTTGCTGAGTTGCCTTGATGTAGTGAATTATAAGTGAAATAATCTGTCTGTAAACAATTGTTGGAAGAATTACTTGTGTCATGCACAAAGTAGTTGTCCTAACCAGCTTGCCAAAACTATAGTTGTTAACATGAAATCTGTGGAGTGGTTGAAAATAAGTTTGAATGACCTAACCTAAGTGTATGTAAACTTCCTGATTTAAACTGTATATTTAAGGGTGCGTTCGTAAATTAACTCTGTATCTACTCCCGATTTCAGAGCACTCTCGTCTGAGTGTGCCAGAGCACAGAATAATTGATTAATTTACGAACTCGCAACGCCCGTTGAATATAACCGGTGTCAGTAAACATCAACAAAAATAAACTAAATTAAATTGTTTCCAGAAACATAGTTACTAACATGAAAACAGCCTAACCAACTCTGCAAGGGCGAGTAAAATGGTCAGAGTGAGGTGTTCTCTAATTTGTGTCTGGAAGTAGCTAGCAAGCTAGCGAACTTTAGACAGTTAGCTTGGGTGCTTGACTGCAGTTGTGAGGTAAGAAAGGATCAACTCTTCTCCTCGGCCAGAATGTCCAGTGTGCGTTGAACGCTCCATGAGCGAAACAGGCTGAATCTAGGAACGACCCGGAGCGCACTAGTCTGACACACTGGAGGCAATTTACAAACGTACCCTTAGTAGGCCTGCTAATCCACGAACTCGAGTGCACATTTCTTACCGTCCTCCTTGGTGGTGGTGATGATGATGATGTCTGGGAGCATGGTGTGATGGAGGCGGTTGTGGTGGCGCTGGAGGCGGCTGCGGCTGCTGGAACAGTTGCTGAAGCTGCCGCAGGTGACGGTGAAACTGTTGTTGTTGTTGCTGTTGTTGTTGTTGCTGATGGTGGTGTGGGTTAAACATCCCGGCGTTGTGTTGTTGGTGCTTAGTGCTAAACTGCGTATGTCCGTGCTTGTTTGCAGAAAAGCCCGTTGACGACACCTCCTCGGCTCAGGATCTTGCTCAATGAAAAACAAAGCGTTTGATAATAATCTGATCCACAATAAACCTCTAATCCAGCTAAAGTTGTCATGCTGAGTATACAGTAACGTTACATAGCTACGTTAGTTAGCAATGACTATCTGGCTATGTATAAAAATGATAGCTAAATAGTTAGCTATCTTTGTGTTTTTTGTAGCATGTGGTTTCTAGCTAACGTTAGCTAGCCAGAAATAGCTAAACTAGTCAGTGTCCACCCTCTCTGGCTAACATAGATATGTAGCTATCTACCCTATAACATTTGTTTAGCAGCCTGGCTAAAAATTTGGCCTAGCATTAGCTAGCTAACGTTAGCTTATTAGCTAGCTATTTTCGGCTAACAAGCGGTTTAGCTAGTTGAGCTAACATGCAATCGGAATAATCAATGGCAGTTACATTTCAATTACACGTTGTATTATCATTTATTTTGTAACATATTAACGTTACCTACTTGTAATGAAATTAATGATTTTAGAAGTACAAGTTAGCGACGGTCTGCCGCCTGTTGAAAGTTAGCAGCGATTGTTCCTTTGAGACTGCGCACTTGCTACCGGTGTTTTACAGGGATGCGCACTGTGACTGTAGTTAATTGGCGCGTGTCGTCCTCTTTCGCCTGGGAGGCTGAAGTACAGATGACGTCGTTTAACCAATTCAGCACCATGGACAGATCAACACTTCCTTCCAAACCAAAGCCTATACACAATCATCATGTGCATAACACAATATGATATAGCTAGTATAAGTGTGTCTATATCTAACCTTTATTTAACTAGGCAAGTCAGTTAAGAACAAATTATTATTTACGATGACAGCCTACCTACAGGGTCAGCCTTAGTAGTAGCCAAATTAGGGTTAAGTGCCTTGCTCAAAGATATAGCCTGTTAATAAATAGCTACATTGTTTACATAGTCTGTATTTTCTATTTCTTACAGCATAGCCTAGTAAAAGAGAGAGCACACGAAGCCTAGGGGTGCAATAGATCTCCGCTGAGTGGTGCATGCGCTTCAGTGCATGGATGTCAGCGTATTCTGAGAAGAGATCATCCCTCGGTGCTGAGTGGTAGAGAGCTGAACATAGCTGTATAACAGATGGAGGAGATGGGAAGCGTTCTGTGTAGAGGGAACACCGGGGAAGCGTAATCAATGAGGGTACACAATTAAAATAGAAGGCGTATTCTAAACGTTGAAACACCCTCGAAACGGAAGGGTGATAAGGGCCAAGGACCGAGAGAAACGTTTTCCCTCATTTGATTCTATTCTGAAAAGGAGCGACCGATTCCCTTGCAATCATGGGGAACCGGGGGATGGAAGACCTTATTCCTCTGGTGAATAAAATGCAAGATGCCTTCTCGGCCATCGGTCAAAATTCTCAGTTGGACCTGCCTCAAATCGCTGTGGTTGGCGGACAGAGTGCAGGGAAAAGCTCGGTATTGGAGAACTTCGTTGGGAAGTAAGTGGTTTTGTGTTTCTGTACGCAAATGCATCTCTCCGTTATCAAAGCCTCCTAGGATGCAATGGTTCTTGCACATCTACCCATCGCCATCCTCACCCTCCCGTTCCATTGACTTACCTCCAGCCATGAGATCGATTGGATATCTTTAAAATTGTATAGAATGTATTAAATAAAGATGATTTGCTGCAAATGTTGTCTTAGAACCACCAGTCCCTCCTATTCGAGCGTAGCCATGAGGGAATCTAAACATATTATTTGGTTACATAAAACCTTCCCTGTAGTCCACTGGCTAAATTGCTGCAGTATACACTGGCAGAATAGAATACCAAACCAAAATGGATGTTTGATTTTGTTGTTAGTGCCCCATATTATAAAATCATTGCATATATTTATAACCAATATTAATTGAAATAATTATTGGCGAATTCTTTATTTTCTATATGGTGCTATTTTCAGTAAATATAAGTAAATATAAGATAAGCCCCCACTATTTTGCGTTTCCTTTGATATTACAAATAGTATTTTCTATATTGGAGGTTACCCGTTCTTACAGACATCATAAATATACCGGTTTAATGGGTGTCGAATGTGGTGCGCAATTCCCTCCATTCTCAGTTCCTCCACCTTCCCCTCAGGGCGCATAGCGCATTGGAGGCCACGGCCCCATTAGTAGGGCCTCGTAAACATACAATTCCAACAAGAAAGCTTAATGTGTGGTTGTTTCTCAGACAGGGTTGCCATTTTGTCGTTCATAAGCCAAACACTCAGACCACAGAAGAGAGATATCTGACCTTCAGTCATTTACGCATTAGGATACACACCTGGTGTGAGATATGAATAGACTACATAACATGTTTTTTGTGGCCCGTGGCCACAGTCCCTGTCACAACTCTCACGGTGTTATTGATAGAAAACCCGCATATCTCCGGGACACAACCCCGCTATACTCTGCAGTATGACTTTGCGAAAATACATAGAGAGGAGAGGGAGAGAGAGTCGCTCTGAGCCCTTCGTCTTCAGCTCCCCATCCATCTGTTAGTGCTTAGCTAGGCTGCTGCACCTGCTCAGCACCGGGCAATGATACAGATGAAGGATCTTAATTTGATCACTATTTTGTTGCTGAGAATTTTCCTCCACAGAGGAAATGCAAACCTGTAGTGTATTCAAGGTTTAAAAAAGGCTTCTAAAGTTTGTAATTTCCACTTTAAAATTTCAGACTTGATTTGTCCAGTGTAGCTCAGTTGGTAGAGCATTGCGCTTGCACCGCCAGGGTTGTGGGTTTGATTCCCACGTGGGACTAGTATGAAAATGTATTTAAGTCGCTCTGAATAAGAGCGTCTACTAAATGATGTAAATGTAAATTGGCCCTAACTAAAAATGTATCAACACCCACAAATAATACCCATTAATTATAATCCACATAATAATTAAAATGTCATGCTGCTGCAGGATTGCCCTGAGCCTTATTATATGGACTGGGGCATCATGTACCTTGGTCATTCCAGGTCATAGCACAACCAAATGTACATTAACTATTTTTAGATACATTAAAGGGAAACTGCGTGATTCTGGAAACCATTTTTATGTCTCTATGTGCGGCATGAAGGAAGTTAACACAATAAATTACCTTTAATTTCCTTCATACTACATGCCGTCGCAGAGACATAAAATGGTATCCATGAGTTCATGGACTCTGGGTAAGTAGAAAAATTGCTTAATTGCCGGAATCTCGCAGTATATCTTTAAACATATCAGTGCACACTGCAATAAATGAACAAAGCAATCATTTCTGTGCAATTGAAACTGCATCCACCACCAATATGGGTTGTGAACGCAAACTTTGCCACATAGTGCAAAGATAATCTCATTCAGTGATGTTGATTGTTGCTTGGCACCTGTGTTAGCCTTTGATTGCTTGATACCCATTACGAAAACATAATTATTTACAGATAAACAGTATATTAATAGCTTCCCATGGTTTGTTAACACAGTGCAATGCCAAATATGGGTCAGCCGGAGTAATAACCGAGAAAATGGTCTTCTTAGAGTGATTGAGGTCCACTCCACTGTTAACAGCCCTGTTTAGGCTCACTTTGCAGCAGTCAGTATGGTGGGAAGGATGGGCAAAACAACACTGCCATCTAATCCTTATCTTAAATTATCTTACTTACTTCCTTCAATAATAGGGCTATAGATAACCTCGTTAACTATGATCATTATAGACAGCAATAGTAACGGCATTTTCTGTAGTCGTTATCAGATGGACTCAAAGTCTCCTCAGGAAAACATAATTTCGGAACCAATAAAACTAGCACCTTCCCGCTGAAGTGATATGGTTACATTCTGGAGGAAAACAATATACCATCCTTGCGTTTTCGTTCAAGCTGGTAAGCAGAACGCTAACTAGCATTTTGGCAGACTAATGTAGCGTAGACTCGTTTTCATGGTCGGCGTAGCGAAATTAGACATTTTGCGACTATTGTTGTTGTTACTTTTCTCTGACAAACCCTGAAATTTGTAGCTGAAAGTAGGAGTAGGAGTGGGGGATAATGCTATTTCAAAGTAGGAGTGGGAGTGGGGGATAATGCTATGTCAAAGTAGGAGTGGGAGTGGGGGATAATGCTATGTCAAGGAATGCTGAAGAATTACATGTATTGTCATCCTGACAAGTTTATAGTTGCCTATTCAGATAATCACTGAAGTCTTGACACAATGAATTGCCTGCTGACTAGCAGCGTATCCCATCATGCAGTCTGCTTTTCCTGACCAGCTGCACTGACATCACCTGGGTCTTCCTGATCACACTCTACTGCCCCCTCCCCCCCCACTGTTTTCTATTGTACACACACACACACACACACACACACACACACACACACACACACACACACACACACACACACACACACACACACACACACACAGACAGAGGACCCTTCTGTTGGCACTGGGGTTTCCTGATCTCAATTCTGAGTTTTATCTTGCATTCAGATATACTGTAGAGGCACATTTTCCCATTTCCCATTTAGATTTTGTCATTCCTCAATGTATTTCCTTGATATGATGATTGCAGGAAGATGTCAAATTACTATTCATCAAACAGTCATAGCACTAATACAATTCTCTGTACACCATAGTGGAATATTCTGTATACATTTCTCACAAAATCAATACAAGAGAAAAATAAACAATGTCTTTGTAATAATAGCACATAGCAGGTCTGGTTATGAGTTATCTCATAATGACTGTAGAACTCATCATTGTTCCCTGAGCACAGCCTCCCAGCATTGATATATCTGGTGGGTGTGACAGCCTTTGGCTTGGTGAGATGCTTTGTGAATTACAAGTACACATAACAGACTGTCACTTATATGAAAGGCAATGACACTGTTAGGACTTGGATATTTGTCCTTGTCCTGTCCTTATCCCCAGACCACTGTGCTGCCGTAAGGGATCAGCATCACAGCAGAGATGTGATACACTATAATGCAGTTTATGTCAGACACAAAATGGCCTCCCAGTGTATTTCCTGGAAGCTGCCGGACCCCATATCCATCAATCATGTCCTGCTGGGCTTTGATTGGCATGCTGGGGCCTTGGTTGTTTACAGCCATTGGCTGATTTCAGGAGAGAAGATGACAGGTGTAGTAAATCAATCCGCACGTCCTCCTCCTCCACTTGTTTCCTTTTCTAGTCTTAATAATTAGGTCCAGGACAGCTGGGTAAATCTGATCACAGACCAGTTTATAGGGGAGTACAATACCACCACTATTACTGGATTCCTATATGATTTTATCCATTGGTGGTAATACTCTAGGTATACAGTGCATTCGGAACGTATTCAGACCCCTTGACATTTTCCACATTTTGTTACATTACAGCCTTATTCTAAAATTGATAAAATCTTTTTTTTCCCTCATCGGTCTACACACAATACCCCATAATGACAAAGCAAAAACAGGTTTTTAGACATTTTTGTAAATGTATAAAAAATAAAAAAATAAAACGTTTGTATATACACTGGGGGCCAAAAGTTTGGAATATTACTCATTCAAGGGTTTTTCTTTATTCTACAATTTTTTACATTGTAGAATAAAAGTGAAGACATCAAAACTATGACATAACACGTATGGCATCATGTAGCGTTAAACAAAACAAAATATATTTTATATTTGAGATTCTTCAAAGTAGCCACCCTTTGCCATGATGACAGCTTTGCACACTCATGGCATTCTCTCAACGAGCTTCATGAGGACCGCCACAGGAATGGAAGACCCAGAAATACCTCTGCTGCAGAGGATAAGTTCATTAGAGTTACCAGCCTCAGATTGCAGCCCAAATAAATGCTTCACATAAATTCAGGCATTTATGGTAGTGGCCAGATGGAAGCCACTCCTCAGTAAAAGGCACATGCCAGTCTGCTTGGAGTTTGCCAAAATGCACCTAAAGGACTCTCAGACCATGAGAAACAAGATTCTCTGGTCTGATGAAACCAAGAATGCCAAGGGTCACGTCTGGAGGAAACCTGGCACCATCCCTACGGTGAGGCATGGTGGTGGCAGCATCATGCTGTGGGGATGTTTTTCAGAGACTGCGAGTCTAGTCAGGATCAATGGAAAGATGAACGGAGCAATGTACAGAGAGATCCTTGATGACAACCTGCTCCAGAGCGCTCAGGACCTCAGACAGGGGAGAAGGTAACCTTCCAACAAGACAACGCCCAGGACTCTAAGCACACAGCCAAGACAATGCAGGAGTGGCTTCTGGACAAGTCTCTGAATGTCCTTGAGTCGCCCAGCCAGAGCCCAGACTTGAACCTGATCGAACATTTCTGGAGAGACCTGAAAATAGCTGTGCAGCGACGCTCCTTATCCAACTTGACAGAGCTTGAGAGGATCTGCAGAGAAGAATGGCAGAAACTCTCATAATACACGTGTGACAAGCTTGTAGCGTCATGCCCAAGAATACTCGAGCCTCTAATCGCTGCGAAAGGTGCTTCAACAAAGTACTGAGTAAAGGGTCTGAATACATATGTAAATGTGATATTTCAGTTATTTATTTTTACAAAATTAGCAAAAATATCTAAGAACCTGTTTTTTGTTTCATCATTATGGGTATTGTGTGTAGATTGATGAGGAGAAAAAAACAATTTAATCAATTTTAGAATAAGGCTTTAACGTAACAAGGGGTCTGAATACTTTCTGAATGTACGGTATAAAGAATACTATTGAAACCAGATGATTGTAAGATGACAAACTGTGCATATCCCGTGTTCAATCCAACAAAATAAAATAATTCACATATTACTGTTTGATGGCATCAAGGCAGGCTTCAAATCAAGTGAATACTTTCTAATACAGAGGAAGCTGCTGTCAGAACTAAACTCCAAAGAGATGCGCTTGGGCAGAATCAATAAAGTATAATTAGGAGGTGAACCGACAACAACATCCATGAAACTTTATTATGAAGAATGTAGGAGGCAGGCAGCGGTGTGGCTACCAGACAAACAAACAAATTAATCATCATTCACCAGGAAGCTCATAGTGGAGACGTCACACATACTGTTATCCTATTACGGTGGCCCCTGAGGGGACCTAATGTATCAAAGGGACAGGTAGGAACAGACACCAATTATAAACATCATGGTGCGATTCCTCTGACAGTTGTTACCTCAATGATTAGCTGAATTTTCCCCTAATATCTTATCTGTCCCTAACAGATAAATAGGGGTTAGATGGTGGCTGTTTAGTGTACAGAGCCGGTCCTTTTCTCTGAGGCTGCTTTCAGGACCTAGGAGAGCTCTTCAGAGGAACGTGACACTACAGCAGACCCACAATAGCAACTCAATCAGGGAGTTCTGCCATAGACTATCACTGTGATCTCTGGCTCACATTGTCACCTGGGGGATTCAAGACCCTGCAACAAAAGTCCTTTAAAGATAAGTTAAGATCAGCATGAATGAGCAAGGGAGCTCTAGCTTTTGTGTATTATAATCACTTAGATAATAAATGACTGAATAATGGAAATATGGCAAAGTACTGCTCTAGATATATGAGCCTCATCGTCAAATGTCCAAATAAATTATTAATTGAAAGTTATATGAATATCTATTTCTCAGATCTCCTGATGCAGCTGTTCTAGGTCAATGAAGTGCTTACTGCATAGTAAGCTGCACTGTTCTCTGGGGAACCCCGTTTGAGAACCCACCTTTATTAGAGTGCTGGTGCTTGCAGCATTTAGCACATGAGACTAGAATATGTACAGTTGAAGTCAGAAGTTTACATTCACTTAGGTTGAAGTCATTAAAACTCATTTTTCAACCACTCCACAGATTTCATGTTAACAAACTATAGTTTTGGCAAGTCGGTTAGGACATCTACTTTGTGCATGACACAAGTAATTCTTCCAGCAATTGCTTACAAACAGATTATTTCACTTGCAAGCCGAAAAACACCATCCCAACCGTGAAGCACGGGGGTGTCAGCATCATGTTGTTGGGGGTTCTTTGCTGCTGGAGGGTCTGGTGCACTTCACAAAATAGATGGCATCATGAGGAAGGAAAATGATGTGGATATATTGAAGCAACATCTCAAGACATCAGTCAGGAAGTTAAACCTTAGTCGCAAATGGGTCTTCCAAAAGGACATTGACCCCAAGTATACTTCCAAGTTGTGGCAAAATGGCTTAAGGACAACAAAGTCAAGGTATTGGAGTGGCCATCACAAAGGCCTGACCTCAATCCTATAGAAAATGTGTGGGCAGAACTGTAAAAGCGTGTGCGAGCAAGGAGGCCTACAAACCTGACTCATTTACACCAGTTCTGTCAGGAGGAATGGGCCAAAATTCACCCAACGTATTGTGGGAAGCTTGTGGAAGGCTACCTGAAACGTTTGACCCAAGTTAAACAATTTAAAGGCAATGCTACCAAATACTAATTGAGTGTATGTAAACTTCTGACCCACTGGGAATAAAAACTTAAATAAATCACTCTTTACTATTATTCTGACGTTTCACATTCTTAAAATAAAGTGGCAATCCTAACTGACATAAGACAGGGAATTTGTACTAGGATTAAATATCAGGAATTGTGAAAAACTGAGTTTAAATTTGGCTAAGGTGTATGTACACTTCCAACTTCAACTGTACCTAGGTTAGTCTCTTCTGCTACATAGGATTCCTCTCATTTGCTGATGAGGCTAAAAATGAATCTCTGCTGGTCCAATCCGAGAGACTATTATTGCAGGACGGAATTGTATGACATAATATGAAGAATGCAAAAAGCAAGGGATTATCTGTATCCCAACCAGAAAAGAACAGTATGGGCTGGAGTATGCTCCCTAGCTATCTTTACTGACTGACTGACACGGATAGATGAGGGGCTACACACTGGCTAGCGCTGCTGGGAAGTGTAGTCTAATTAGGTGATTTATTGATGATCAGCATTGTTTTATGTTATCCCATTGAGAGATTTATCACCATATTTCACTTAATTTATCATCTTGTTTATTTCTGCCTATAATTGATGAAGGGTGGGCCTAGTTCTACAGTTGATGAAGGGTGGGCCTAGTTCTACAGTTGATGGAGGGTGGGCCTAGTTCTACAGTTGATGAAGGGTGGGCCTAGTTCTACAGTTGATAAAGGGTGGGCCTAGTTCTACAGTTGATGAAGGGTGGGCCTAGTTCTACAGTTGATGAAGGGTGGGCCTAGTTCTACAGTTGATGAAGGGTGGGCCTAGTTCTACAGTTGATGAAGGGTGGGCCTAGTTCTACAGTTGATGAAGGGTGGGCCTAGTTCTACAGTTGATGAAGGGTGGACCTAGTTTTACAGTTGATGAAGGGTGGGCCTAGTTCTACAGTTGATGGAGGGTGGGTCTAGTTCTACAGTTGATGGAGGGTGGGCCTAGTACTACAGTTGATGGAGGGTGGGCCTAGTTCTACAGTTGATGAAGGGTGGGCCTAGTTCTACAGTTGATGAAGGGTGGGCCTAGTTCTACAGTTGATGGAGGGTGGGCCTAGTTCTACAGTTGATGAAGGGTGGGCCTAGTTCTACAGTTGATGAAGGGTGGGCCTAGTTCTACAGTTGATGAAGGGTGGGCCTAGTTCTATAGTTGATGATGGGTGGGCCTAATTATACAGTTGTTGAAGGGTGGGCCTAGTTCTACAGTTGGCTATGCTTTATATACAATATTGTTTTTAGGATAACTGATAGAAGCAGTTGTATCATTTTTTCTTGTTGCTTGTGAAATAATTCTGGTGAGAGAGGGTAAAATAAGCAAAACAGTGGATGGGGGGGGGGGTAGAAACTAGGAAACGAGGTAAAAGCAAGAGTGTGAGGCAAGAGAGAGAGAGAGTTGCATGAGCTGCCCTGCTCAAAGGGATTAACTCTAATCTGTGAGTCTACACTGCCGCTCACCAACATGCCCTCTAATTGGCTCCCGCTCCTGCTTTAATCTGGGTGCCCGCCATCGGCCAAGAATGAGCCGTTTCATTACTACAGTGACTGTAATCTGGAGGTGTACGGGTAGACAAAAACAAGCAATCTCAGCCACTAAGGCTGTTGCCTGGGAGATAAAATTTATTTTCATAGTTATCTTATTCATCGTAGTGTGACTGCAATTGCTGCACACAATGGATCAGGATTAGATTACATTTTATAGTGTGAAGTAAATTTCAAGCTGAAGAGTGCAATTATTAGACCATGCCTAATACAGTGTCATTAATGGCAGGAGGTCCACAGACCATGTCATTTAAAGCACTGTATGGCATTATCATGTTTTTCACCCAGTTGGCTCAGTATGTTTGAGCATGGTGTTAGCAATGTGCTGTGAATATGTGTTGACGCTAGGTCAGTTTAGATACATGTATGTTATGTTATTATGAACTTGTTATGTCAAACCAATGGAGAGGAAATGTTCTGACAGTTATTGGAATAAAGTGCACCATGGCTCTGTTGCTATTCCTCACAAAGCCTCTGGCTAAGAAGCTGAAAGTCAGAGAATAACATCGTCCTCTCAGGGTTTCCACTAAGCATGACATAGTATTTTCACATGTGCATGCATGCTTTGGAGTGTGTGTCTGTGTACAGTAAATATGTGTAAGTCAATGATAACTCTGCTGCAGCTGCCTGGCACGTTGCCAGTGCTGGACAGGTCTGTTGACTGTGTGTGTGTGTGTGTGTGTGTGTGTGTGTGTGTGTTTGTGTGTATGAATGTATGAATGTGTGAGAATTGAGAGTGTATGGCAGAGAGTGATTGCACTGTAAGGTGTGCCCAAACAAGGCTGGGTAGACAAAGTGAAGTGCTGTAGCTGTGACATCTCAATTTATTTCTCTCTCTCTCACTCACTCCCTCTGTGCCTCTCTCTTCGTTTCACTGTCTTGTCATGCGCCTCTGTCTGTTTCTCTCTCCGGCGGCATCCCCCCCCCCCCCCCCTTTTCCGTCTCCTGCCTGTCTCCCATTTCTCTCTCTCTACCTCCCTCCCTCTATCTCCCCTGCTTGTCTCTCTCGTTCTTTTTCCTCTCCTTCGTCTGTGTTGTTGCTCTGTCTGGAGAGCTTGTGTCCTCCCTGTTTGTTGCCACGTGAGTGGACGTTTGTGAGAGGCACTGTATTTCTGCAGGGAAAATGGGATGGGAAGGAGGAGGGAGGAGGGGGAGGGGATGGGTCTCCCAGTTGGATGGGTGGACTGTCCGTCATCACAGCTGCCCACAGGTGACGGGGGAGCGGAGGGGAGGATGGAGGGTGGAGGAGAGGTGCAGGCTGGGGTGGAGGATGGGGCGATGGAGTGAGTCATGCGCATTGTTCACTCACTCCTTTACTGCATTTTCCCCTGCAGTCACATATGACCGGCTCTTTATGTGGTGAATGGTTTTCAGCATTGCTACATGATGTTGTGTGCATGGGTACTGCATGCACATGTGTGCATCCATCCGTTCTAGCTCACTTGTGCAAGTATGTAGAACGTACAGTATGATGTGTGTGGTGGATACCCCAGGCAACATGCCATGCCTTGAGTCATCCCTCCAGCCATAGCAGTGATGAATGGTGTTTAGGATGGAGAGGGAGATGGAGTGGTGTGGTGGCCTGGTTGCTAGTCCGATTAGCTTTTCTTTATGCTTTGGCACATGACATGGAGTACAAAGAGTGGAATGTTAGCTAAAGAGATCGGAAACCAGGCATGTGGTGTGGTATGTTCTGGTTGGTTCGTGAAAGGGGGAGACCTGCAGTTTTGGCCATCTGTCTCATACAAGGTGTTACTAGAGGAGAGGAAGGTGCAGAGAGAGCCAGGCTCACACCCCAACAGGAGAGGGACAGCAGACAGGAAATTGATTTGACACAGTAGGATATTGAACTGTTCTTGACTAGACAGTGCTGCCAATGCTTTATCTGTTTATCTCTGTTCAGGTAGTGATATGAAGTGGATAATATCATTAAATGATTGTTATGGCAGGTGTGTGTGTGCGAATGCGTTCATGCATGCGTGTGTTTGTGTGCACATCTGTGTGTTTATAAGTGTGCACGCTTGTGTGTGTGTGTGTACGTGCATGCATGTGTGTATGTGTGTACATGCATGTGTTTATGTGTGTACGTGTGTGTTTGCTATGGAAGGATGGAGAATGGCTTGACCATAGTTGGTTCATAAACACTCATAATAATTTGTTGAGAGACTGCAGTAACATTAGCATAATCTCTTCCTCCCTGGCCAAATGGGCCTTCATTAACTCATAGCATTGTGGCTCTGATTATAGCAATATTCACAAATGAAGTCACATTATATCGCTAGCAGGGCCATCATTCTTAATTGTCCATAATTCTTACCTGAAAATATTCTCATAATCTGCAGTCCCATAAAAATACAGATGTTAATTGTCCATTTAGTAACCCACTAAGCATACTGAACTGCCATCCTCGTCTGTCGATATTCAGCCATGGTTGTTATTGACCTGTAAAGCACACTAAAGAGAAAGTCTATGGTGATGATGATGCATTGAAGAAAACAGGCTTTAGTACTATTCTACCGAATGTCAATGCACAGTCAGTAGCAGCCTACTCACTTTACAGGACACCATGACATTCTATCCGAGTGCATGTCCCTACTAGACCCCTGTTGTTGATCCAAATGTGTAAGTGAAATAGCTAAGACAAGTGTGAGTTCAGCTGGTAATGTAGAAGCAACCATACAAACACCACCAGAGGAATTACTGCTGTTACGTAATACAGTGTCCTCGGAATCATCCAGAAGAAAACACACATACAATGTTCTGAGACACACAGGCATGCAGACACACACACACGCACACGCGCACGCACGCACGCACGCACACACACACACACACACACACACACACACACACACACACACTCAGCTACTTCAGGGCTACATTGTGTACCATACCATCTGCATATTCCCAGTCTCGCAGATAGCTGGAGGCAGATGAAGAGACACTCATATATCTCTCCCTTTCTCTCTATCACTCTCTCTCTCCTTCTTTTTCTGAGCCAGAGCTGCTAATTAAAATGTTTTTATTTATTTATCCTTTATTTAACTAGGCAAGTCAGTTAAGAACAAATTGACGGCCTACCCCGGCCTCCCCTAACCCAGACAATGCTGGGCCAATTGTGCACTGCGGAACTCCCGATAACAGCCGGTTGTGATACAGCCCAGGATTGAACCAGAGTCTGCAGTGACGCCTATAGCATTGATATGCATTTCCTTAGACAGCTGCGCCACTCGGGAGCCCAGGAAGATGAAACATCGCTCATAAACAAAGTTGATAAGACCTTCAGAGGGAGTCTTCAATGCTAATGTGTGGAGAATGTCTCTTGAGAGCTTTTGGAATCTTTAAAGAGCTAAGCTAACACTGAGTTTGTACTAGAGGACAGAAATAGACTACAGAAAACCCCAATGAGGAAATGTTTAATATCTCTTACCACTCCATGCCATGAAGAATGAATGGCGAATGAATCATTTTGTGTGGAATATTTGTCCAAAGATTTGTCATTTTTAATATTTTTCACACACTCTGTCTATGATATTGGTGAACAACTAGCAGAATGTAGAGGCCTGTTCTCTGCTTGCTGAAGCACCACTGTAACATGATAAGGGTGGGCTCTCAGGCTATTGGCTTTAGCGTGCGTGTGGAAACAGGAAGACCGTTCGTTTGCCCTTGCTTGAACAAAGCCCTGCAATTATAGTGCAGATTCTCCAGTGGTTTCTCCCTTAGAGCAGGCAGAGCTGAGAAAGGCCAGGGGCTGACTGGCACGGCACTGACTACATTCATTCCCGTCTGACAATGGAGCTGAGGAAGAGACTGCTCTCTCTGTTTTCTCTCTTCTTTTCTCTGCTCTCTCTCTTGCTCACCCTCTTAAACATTCTCTCCCTCTCTATAATCCTCTCCTCGAGTATATGCCTTCTGTTTCTCTCTCCTCCTCCACCCTATTGTGCTTCCTCTTTTTCTCTCTCCATCTCTCCATCTCTCTCTCTCTCCCCTGGCCCAGTGCTTATCAGGCCCTGCATGCTCAGGCCTCACACAGGCTCTTAAGTGGGCTACTCTGAGAAAGAGCAATTAGCATCACATCCCAGACAGAGACTGCCAGGTGGAATAGAAAGTGTGTTACTGAAACAGCCACTCTATTTAAGTGGTAGTCTTTCCCAGACTGCTGCTATGACAGTCTGTTCATTTTCACCTCTCGCAGTCCCACTTTCTATGAGGTAATGAATTAGATTGATCAATTCTAGATGATCTGGTGGCTTTACACATCTAAACATTTAGGCTAATTTAGCCAACAGTGTTTGTATCCATACAGATGGAATTTTAAGACTGGCAGTCTGAAGTACCTTTGGCCATTTCTGATCAAAGAGCTCTTGGTTGTTTTGAAGGGAATCTTTTGTCAGCCTTTTAGTGTGCTTTAGATTTCAGAGTGGTATTGTTTCAGAGGTTCGTTACAACAGAGCTCTCAGAGGGTTGTTGGCTGTTGGCCTCCCTTGACCCGTCTTGTTAAGTTTGGACTCTCCAACATGCAGCAGCGCAGACAATTGCAGAAAAAGAGCCAAAGATGCTTTATGAATACAGGCCCAGGTGTTTTCATAAGCATGGTTGTTTTCTTACGTCTTTCTCCTCCTGTGTGTTATAGGGATTTCCTTCCCCGTGGCTCTGGCATCGTCACCCGCCGTCCCTTGGTCCTGCAGCTGATCAACTGTCCCACAGGTAAACTCTTCCCCGTTCCCCTCTCTGTCCCACAGGTAAAGCCTTCCCCCATCCCTCCCTTCCATCAGAGGTAACTAGTGATGCCAGTGGCTTGGTAGGGTTGTTATGGTAACTCTTCATTAGGCAGAATATATCTAATAAGCAAGCTTTCAATAACAGGCTTAATCACCATGCGAAATAGGACGAATCATTAGTCCTTATTTACATTTAATCCAGTCTAATGTAACCAGTTCAGAATGTGCCTTTTGGAACAGCTGTATTGCATTTACTGTATAGTACAAAATATCAATACCATCTAAGGTTTATGAAGACCAAACCAGAAGGCCAAAATGAGCTTATTTTTCAGGTCTGTGGCCGTCTCACAATTTCATCAACAGTGCCATCTAGTGTTGTTACATTTTCTTCCAAACTGAGAGTGATGAAAACTGAAGATATGACAGAACAGCTCATTTCAATTCAAGTTGCCAAAAATGGTTTCCTGTATTTGTCATTGTTACGTCCCGGCTGTCTTCTTATATGATCTTGTGATCCTCACTCGTCCTCTCCTTTCCTTTCCTCTCCTCTTCTCTGTCCCTCTCTCTTCCTGCAGAATATGCTGAGTTCCTTCACTGTAAGGGGAAGAAGTTCACTGACTTCGATGAGGTTCGGGGGGAGATTGAGGCGGAGACGGACCGCATCACTGGGCAGAATAAGGGCATCTCCCCTGTGCCAATCAATCTCAGAGTCTACTCCCCACATGGTGAGGACACAGACCTGGCAACATGGCATCTTGGCAGAACTATCACACTCATAAGACTTTGATAATAGGAAAGACTAGAGTAGTATAACTATCTTAATTCTATACACAGAATATTGTAAATCAAGTTTCCCTATTGACAATATTGTATTGCCAGGGCCTAAAGTGATTCTCAATCAGTTACTATTCATGATATTAAATAGTAGTTTATATTTCAAGGTTAGCATTATTCATCGGATCTGATATCATATTTAGAAATCTCTCTCTGTCCACCTCTCACCCTCTACCCTCTCCATTGTCTCTTCACCATCCTCTCTCATCTCCCTTCTCTTTTCACCCCTCTCTTCCCTCTCTTTTCACCCCCTATCCCCTCTCTTTTATCCCCCTCTCTCCCCTCTCCCTTCACCTCCCCTCTCCTCTCTCCCCAATCCCCTCTCTCCCCTCTCCACCCTCTTCCCCCTCTCCCCTCCCCCCTCTCCCCTAGTCCTGAACCTGACTCTGGTGGACTTGCCGGGGATGACCAAGGTCCCAGTAGGGGACCAGCCTGCGGACATTGAGCAGCAGATCAGAGACATGTTGTATCAGTTTGTGACCAAGGACAACTGTCTGCTGCTGGCTGTCTCCCCGGCCAACTCTGATCTGGCCAACTCAGATGCCCTGAAGATTGCCAAAGAAGTCGACCCACAAGGTGGGTGAGGTTGACTAGAGGTTGAAGGCAGAAACTGTAGGCCTTCTGGCTCTCATCAGTGCTCTCAGTACCATTCACCATCAAGTTGTGACAGAGCATTATTTAGACAAGGATTCAATTTAACCTACCTATAGCTCTCAGATCTGGACTTTGTTAATGTAGTGTGCGTGTGTGTGTGTGTGTGTGTGTGTGTGTGTGTGTGTGTGTGTGTGTGTGTGTGTGTGTGTGTGTGTGTGTGTGTGTGTGTGTGTGTGTGTGTGTGTGTGTGTGTGTGCCCAGGTCAGCGAACCATTGGTGTGATCACCAAACTGGATCTGATGGACGAGGGGACTGATGCCCGAGAAATTCTGGAGAACAAACTGCTGCCACTGCGAAGAGGTGAGACTAAACACACGTACACACACACAGACACACACACACACACACACACACAGACACACACACACACACACACACAGACACACACACACACACACACACACACACACACACACACACACACACACACACACACACACACACACACACACACACACACACACACACACACACACACACACACAGACACACACAGACACACACACACACACACACACAGACACACACACACACACACACACACACACACACACACACATTCTCATCCCGTCTCAGTGCTTCCCTCTAGTGGTTATCAAGTTAATTATAATAATAATAATAGAACATGGGATATAAAGCGCCTTTCAAGAAACCCAAGGACACTGTACAGCAAGAGAAACACAAGGACACTCTACAGCAAGAGAAACACAAGGACACTCTACAGCAAGAGAAACACAAGGACACTCTACAGCAAGAGAAACCCAAGGACACTCTACAGCAAGAGAAACCCAAAGACACTGTACAGCAAGAGAAACCCAAGGACACTGTACAGCAAGATAAACCCAAGGACACTCTACAGCAAGAGAAACACAAGGACACTCTACAGCAAGAGAAACCCAAAGACACTGTACAGCAAGAGAAACCCAAGGACACTGTACAGCAAGAGAAACCCAAGGACACTCTACAGCAAGAGAAACCCAAGGACACTGTACAGCAAGAGAAACACAAGGACACTCTACAGCAAGAGAAACCCAAGGACACTGTACAGCAAGAGAAACCCAAAGACACTGTACAGCAAGAGAAACCCAAGGACACTCTACAGCAAGAGAAACCCAAGGACACTGTACAGCAAGAGAAGCCCAAGGACACTGTACAGCAAGAGAAACCCAAGGACACTGTACAGCAAGAGAAACCCAAGGACACTGTACAGCAAGAGAGTAAAAAACAATAGAATAAAAAGAAAAAAAGATAAAGCTGAGTAAGGGCTGAGCTAAGCTGAGGGAAAAGCCAGACTGAACAGGTCGGTTTTCAGTCTGTTTTTGAAGATGGTGATTGAGTCAGAGTTGCGGGTGGCTGGGGGGAGATGACCCGGGGGTCATCTCTGATAACCCGGTCCCCCATGGTACAGAGTCTTGTTTTGGGGATGGTGAGTAGTACAGAGTCAGAGGAGTGTGTGGAGGAGGTCAGAGAGGGGGCCAGGCCATGGAGTGCCTTGTAGGTGAGGAGTAGGATCTTGATAGGTAATGTGGAATTTGACTGGGAGCCAGTGAAGGTGTTGCAGAGTGGGGGTGATGTGTTCTCAGAGTTTGGTGTGTGTGAGGACCCTGGCAGCGGAGTTCTAGACATACTTATCCATGGCTTTGCCAACGCTCACAACCCTAGAGAGATAAAGGTAGACAGGAGGATGCAGACAGAGAGAGAGAGGAGGTGGAGCGCGAGGGAGAGAGAGAATAAGAGTGAAGGAAAGAAAGAGGGAGATGGATGCAGACAAAAACAAAATCTTGATTTCAGTGACACATCTGGAAAAAATGTATGTTTTTTTTATTTTCTGTGCAATAAAATGTATTTGTGGGAAACCCTCTAATGCAATTAGGTGACGGGCAGTTTTTCCACTGGCTTGGTTAGAACAGTTTCCATTGTCCACTGTCTCTATCTTCTCTGATTCTGTCACTCTCTTGTGTCGGAAGGCCTCACATGTTAAACCACTACCATGTTTACAAGGCTACTTGCGTTCAGTCCAAAAGATTATAAGGCAAGATATATTGTTAACAGAGAAATCCATGAGAAAACCTAACTAGATGGGGATATGTGATCCTGTTACCCTTGTGGCTGCCTTGCCCACCCACCAATCAAAACTGGACATGTAGGCACGTAATACAATCGACAGCAGTTACAAATAACCATCCAACAATAGGGAAGTGGAAGCTAAAAGTTACCCTCCACACCTCCCTCCGAACTCCCCACCCCTTCAGCCCACTCCCCCAGTGTGTTAAAACCACAAAGACAAACAAACAAGAAAAACCCACAAACACAAAAAAATAAATTAACAAACGTATTTATTTTCTTTCTTTCTTTCTTTCTTTCTTTCTTTCTTTCTTTCTTTCTTTCTTTCTTTCTTTCTTTCTTTCTTTCTTTCTTTCTTTCTTTCTTTCTTTCCACAAAACAACATGTTGCCAATCTTCCAATCCTGATCTGTCTAGTATCAGCTGATCTCTCTCCCTGCTCCAGGTTACATCGGTGTGGTGAACAGAAGTCAGAAGGACATTGATGGGAAGAAGGACATCACAGCGGCCATGGCTGCAGAGAGAAAGTTCTTCCTGACCCACCCTGGATACAGACACCTGGCTGAACGCATGGGCACCCCCTACCTACAGAAAACACTCAACCAGGTAAGTCCCCTACCTACAGAAAACACTCAACCAGGTTAGTCCCCTACCTACAGAAAACACTCAACCAGGTTAGTCCCATACCTACAGAAAACACTCAACCAGGTAAGTCCCCTACCTACAGAAAACACTCAACCAGGTAAGTCCCCTACCTACAGAAAACACTCAACCAGGTAAGTCCCCTACCTACAGAAAACACTCAACCAGGTTAGTCCCATACCTACAGAAAACACTCAACCAGGTTAGTCCCATACCTACAGAAAACACTCAACCAGGTTAGTCCCATACCTACAGAAAACACTCAACCAGGTTAGTCCCATACCTACAGAAAACACTCAACCAGGTTAGTCCCATACCTACAGAAAACACTCAACCAGGTTAGTCCCCTACCTACAGAAAACACTCAACCAGGTTAGTCCCATACCTACAGAAAACACTCAACCAGGTTAGTCCCATACCTACAGAAAACACTCAACCAGGTTAGTCCCATACCTACAGAAAACACTCAACCAGGTTAGTCCCATACCTACAGAAAACACTCAACCAGGTTAGTCCCCTACCTACAGAAAACACTCAACCAGGTTAGTCCCATACCTACAGAAAACACTCAACCAGGTTAGTCCCATACCTACAGAAAACACTCAACCAGGTTAGTCCCCTACCTACAGAAAACACTCAACCAGGTTAGTCCCATACCTACAGAAAACACTCAACCAGGTTAGTCCCATACCTACAGAAAACACTCAACCAGGTTAGTCCCCTACCTACAGAAAACACTCAAACAGGTTAGTCCCATACCTACAGAAAACACTCAACCAGGTAAGTCCCCTACCTACAGAAAACACTCAACCAGGTTAGTCCCATACCTACAGAAAACACTCAACCAGGTTAGTCCCCTACCTACAGAAAACACTCAACCAGGTTAGTCCCATACCTACAGAAAACACTCAACCAGGTTAGTCCCATACCTACAGAAAACACTCAACCAGGTTAGTCCCATACCTACAGAAAACACTCAACCAGGTTAGTCACATACCTACAGAAAACACTCAACCAGGTTAGTCCCATACCTACAGAAAACACTCAACCAGGTTAGTCCCCTACCTACAGAAAACACTCAGTATATATTTCAGTTAATTTTTATATCCCCCTTTTTCTCCCCAATTTCATCATATCCAATTGGTAGTTACAGGAGAGTAGGCGAGTGGTAGGAGGTTAGTCTAGGATCTGATCACTGTCATCTCTTCAGTCCCATGTTAAAATCCACCCTGACCTTTCACCCTGCAGCAACTGACCAATCACATCCGGGACACTCTGCCGGGGCTGCGGGCCAAGCTGCAGAGCCAGTTGCTGTCTATAGAGAAGGAAGTGGAGGAGTACAAGAACTTCAGACCTGATGACCCCTCCCGCAAGACCAAGGCCCTGTTGCAGTGAGTAGGACACTTGCATGCATGCACACACACACACACACACACACACACACACACACACACACACACACACACACACACACACACACACACACACACACACACACACACACACACACACACACACACACACACACACACACACACACACACACACACACACACACACACACACATTCATTCATACATACACACAGACACACTTCATAAACTCCCTTTTCCCTGTATCTCACCCAGGATGGTGCAGCAGTTCTCAGTGGACTTTGAGAAGCGTATCGAGGGCTCTGGGGACCAGATCGACACAGCAGAGCTGTCAGGAGGAGCCAGGATCAACCGCATCTTCCACGAGCGCTTCCCCTTCGAGCTGGTCAAGGTGTGTGTACTGTACTGTATGTGTGCGTGTCTCTTACCAGGTCCCCCCTTTCCTAACTCAGCCCCAGAATGAGACAAACAGTGCCGTGGTTTGCCTCCCGACTCCCCCAGGACCCCAACCCAGAGACTTTATGAGGAAAACATTCCTTTTTCCTTACCTATCATGTCAAATGATTCACCATCAGACTGAGTGGAATAACTGAGCAGTGTTAGTACTTAGTTTGAATGTGTTTTTTTGTTGTAAGAGTGGTTGTAAATGTGCTCCTGTGATTAATATTCTGTCTGATGTTCAGAGCCACTCAATGAATACAAGGGACCTTAGGTTCCTATTTCTGTGCTGTGTGTTGGAGATGCGTGTTCATTATTCAACTGTGTGTTTTCCTTTCTGTGTCTGTACAGATGGAGTTTAACGAGAAGGAGCTTCGCAAGGAGATCAGCTACGCAATCAAGAACATCCACGGCATCAGGCACGTCCCTCCTCCTCATCCCTCTCTCCCTCTCTCCCTACCCCTGTCCTCACCCGCTGGGTCACCCCTATGGGCCAGACCAACTCTAATCGTCCTCACCCATCTAATCATGAAGACCTCTAGAAACACTGATCGCAGACAAGCACCCAGCATGCTGTTGTGATTAGATCTGTGACCGCTGGTTGGGTGGTATCTTTCTCTCTCTTTGCCCCGTCCGCATGTCTGTATCTTGTATCTATTTCTGTCTATCTGGTGAAGCCTCATATGCCCGACATGTGTAACCTAGCTAACTCCATCCCCGTCCTATGACAACGTCCTGTCTTTTACCTAGGTCCGAGAGTGCTATGAATCAGAATCAGTGATGTCATCACTCTTCAGGAAGTGAACCTGTTGAAAGTCACACCTGTGTTTCTTCCTCCTTCTTAAGGAAGGCTTCAAGGAGAGAAGATGGTTTGATCTACGTACCAAAACACATATTCCTCCTGACTACCAATAAACCATATTTACCTTAACTATGAACAATTATTATTTCTCTAGTGTAGTTGGTGTAAGATGATGTAAAGAGAAGCCCAATTGGTTTGCTCTGAACTCAAAAACATCAAATCACATTTTATTTGTCACATGCTTTGTAAACAACTGGTGTAGACTAACAGTATGCAAAAAATATATACAGTACCAGTCAAAAGGTTGGACACACCTATTAATTTAAGGGTATTATTTTTAATATTTTCAAAACTATTAAATAACACATATGGAATCATGTAGTAACCAAAAAAGTGTTAAACAAATCAAAATATATTTTATATTTGAGATTCTTCAAAGTAGCCACCCTTTGCCTGGATGACAGCTTTGCACACTCTTGGCATTCTCTCAACCAGCTTCATCTGGAGGAGTTCCCACATATGCTGAGCACTTGAGGTTGGGTGATTGTGGAGGCCAGGTCATCTGATGCAGCACTCCATCCCTCTCCTTATTGGTCAAATAGCCCTTACACAGCCTGGGGGTGTGTTGGGTTATTATCCTGTTGAACAACAAATGATGGTCCCACTAATCGCAAACCAGATGAGATGGTGTATCGCTGCAGAATGCTGTGGTAGCCATGCTGTGCCTTGAATTCTAAATAAATCCCTGACAATGTCACCAGCAAAGCACCCCCACACCATCACATAATCTCAATATCAGACCAAAGGACAGATTTCCACTGGTCTAATGTCCATTGCTCTTGTTTCTTGGCCCAAGCAAGTCTCTTCTTCTTATTGGTGTCCTTTAGTATTGGTTTCTTTGCAGGAATTCGACCATGAAGGCCTGATCCACGAAGTCTCCTCAGTTGATGTTCAGAACTCTGTGAAGCATTTATTTGGGCTGTAATTTCTGAGGCTGGTAACTCTAATGAACTTATCCTCTGCAGCAGAGGTAACTCTGGGTCTTCCTTTCCTGTGGTCCTCATGAGAACCAGTTTCATCATAGTGCTTGATGGTTTGTGTGACTGCACTTGAAGAAACTTTAAAAGTTCTTGAAATTTTCCAGATTGACTGACCTTCATGTCTTAAAGTAATGATGGACGGTCATTTCTCTTTGCTTATTTGAGCTGTTCTTGCCATAATATGTACTTGGTCTTCTACCTAATAGGGCTATCTTCTGTATACCACCCCTACCTAGTCACAACTCAACTTTAAAAATAAAGAAAAACCCTGGAACTAGCAGGTGTGTCCAAACTTTTGACTGCTACTTTCCTTTTGGCTTCCTTTCCTTTACGTTTCATTGGGGGCCAATGATCTGAAAGAAGCAGTTAAAATGAAAATAGCTGTAAACATATGCTTACAATGAGGGTGCCCTCTACCCTAATTTTGTTGTAGTAGTGTAGGGATTCCAAAAGGCATGGTGTCATCTGAGGAGTGGGTGACTCATATACTGTAGCATGTGGGCAAAACTCTTCACATACTGTATAGCAATAATCATATAAGTTGTCTTCTAAGAGCTCAGTTGTGTTTTTGTCTGCACATTGGAACATGCCAGCACATTTGAGCTAGCAGAATATTTTTCTCAAACCATGATGTGATGATTTGTTTTTAAGTAATTTTATCTGCATTCTGTTGTCATTATCTTTCTTTGTCTTACTGTGCGTGTTTCTTCTTTATGTTGTGGGAGGGGGTCGGGAGGGGGAATTTATTTTCAATTAACACTATTCTCTCTGCCCGACCTCTCTCCCTCCCTCCCTCTTCCTCCTTCTACTTTTTTTTATATTTTTCTCTCTTTTTTTGGGCCTGTTACCTGGCAGAACTGGCCTCTTCACCCCGGACATGGCTTTTGAGACCATTGTGAAAAGGCAGATCGGCAAGATCAAAGAGCCCTGCCAGAAATGTGTGGACATGGTCATTTCTGAGCTAGTCAATACCGTTAGGCAGTGTACTCAGAAGGTAAACACACACGGTGGAGAGGAACACTACGGTTTCACCCCTCCCTCCCACCAAAACCTGCTGCTATGTCATCCCTGTTACCGTATTACTGTCTAGTTCTCCAGCCCCTGTTGTCCCAGGTTGGGACAGTAGGGGGCGTACTGGGGTAGCGGGGGGTATTGTGAGGGACTGCCTGTCTACTGCTTTGGATGAGGTGGCTTGGCAGAGTGGCCGCGGCATGGCGATGTTAGAGAACTATTCTAGGTATAGAAGGGGTCTGGATGCTACCGAGTTGCTGCTATGTGGCTGCATGTCAAGGGTTTCAACTTTAGACATAGGAGTAAGGGTTAAAACAATTAAAGTAATATTTTTGTTATGAATATTATCAAATGCACATTAATAATTAAATTAATGAACACATCTTAAGACGTTACAGTTCTGTTAAGTCACAGGTGACTGAGTTCATTTTAGCAGTCTTGTCTCATTAAATGGTAACTCAGCTGTTGTCCCTGGCAGCCATGTTGTGTGACCTCAGCATCCAGACTTCCTGCTTGTGAGACTGGGGGCTGTGCACCTGCAGCAGACAGGACCCATGACAACGTGAAAGTTTGGCTGCTCACCCAAGGGCCATGTTTAGCTAAGAGGGCCCTTGAGGGCCACACTCAGCCAAAGGGGCCCCAGTGGTCTCAATACCAGTTAATCCACTGTGACCAGGCCTAGTTTGGAATGCGGTCTGACCACAGTGGTTCTGGGATAATGGAATAACATAACGGTGTGGCCCTGATCTGAGTGGTCAGCTGGGGGATTGGGGGTTGTAGGAAGAGGGTGGAGAGGGGGTCAGGTAGAGTGGAAGAGCAAGTTGCTTCATCTGAGATGTTGAGTGCACAGCTGCGGTCTCATATGGCTCATGGCTCAGAGCTGTTGGCCAGTGGGGTGGTGCAGGCTGTGATCTCTCTCTTTCTCCCTCTCTCTCGCTCTCTCTCTCCCCTTCTCTCTCTCTCTCTCTCTCTCTCTCTCTCTCTCTCTCTCTCTCGCTCTCCCTCATTCTCTCTCATTCTCTCTCTCTCTCTGGATGGAGGGATAGACCTCAGCGCTGGCCTGTTTCGAACAGCTTCAAGGGAAACCAAATGTCTCACTTGCCTTTTCTTCCCTCTGTACTGTTTACCCACATCCTCCTGACCTGTTCCTATGTCCTCTATTTCATCTGCCTCTCGATCTGTCATCCCTCTTTTTGTTCACCTTATCTGTTTCTCTCCTTCTCTTGTGTTACTCTTTAATCTGTCTCTCTTTTATGCTTTGACCTGCTCTCTATCCCTGTGGATTCTCTTAATCTTTTACTCAATCTTTCCATCTCTCTGTTTCTGTTTCTCTGTCTCTTTATCTCGGTTTCTCCCCGTTCTGTTTCTCTAACTCTTTATCTCGGTTTCTCCCCGTTCTGTTTCTCTATCTCTTTATCTCGGTTTCTCCCCATTCTGTTTCTCTATCTCTTTTTCTCGGTTTCTCCCCATTCTGTTTCTCTATCTCTTTTTCTCGGTTTCTCCCCATTCTGTTTCTCTATCTCTTTATCTCGGTTTCTCCCGATTCTGTTTCTCTATCTCTTTATCTCGGTTTCTCCCCATTCTGTTTCTCTATCTCTTTATCTCGGTTTCTCCCCGTTCTGTTTCTCTATCTCTTTACTCCTTCTGTTTCTCCCCGTTCTGTTTCTCTATCTCTTTATCTCTGTTTCTCCCCGTTCTGTTTCTCCATCTCTCTATCTCGGTTTCTCCCCATTCTGTTTCTCTATCTCTTTACTTCTCTCTCGTCTCTCTCCCGTCACCACCTCCTCTCTACAGGACGGGCCTGTTCACTCCTGACCTGGCCTTCGAGGCCATAGTGAAAAAGCAGATCCAAAAGCTGAAGGAACCCTCACTGAAGTGTATAGATATGGTAGTGAGCGAACTCACCTCCACCATACAAAAGTGTAGTGACAAGGTAACCAACGAACCGAGCCATGTTCGGAATCTTGCTTGCGTAGGGATAGACCGATGGCTGGACTACAAAATAATTTTGCCAAAACTATAGTTTGTTAACATGAAATCTGTGGAGTGGTTGAAAAATTTAACTAACTAAGTGTATGTAAACTTCAGACTTCAACTGTAGATGTTGTTTCTCACCCATCTCCTCAGAATACCCCATAATGTGTAGAAATATGTACAGAAATATCACACCCCTGAGTCAATACTTTGTACAAGCACCTTTAGCAGGGATTAGCTTTGAGTCTTTCTGGGTAAGTCTCTAAGAGCATTCCACACCTGGATTGAGCAACATTTGCCCATTATTCTGCTCCCAATTCTTCAAGCTCTGTCACATTTGTTGTTGATCATTGCTAGCCAACCATTTTTAGGTTTTGTCCTGCTGAAAGGAGAATTAATCTCCAAGTGTCTAGTAGAAAGCAGACTGAACCAGGTTTTCCTCTAGGATTTTGCCTGTGCCTAGCTCCATTCTGTTTCTTTTTTATCCTGAAAAACTCCCCAGTCCTTAATGATTACAAGCATACCCATAACATGATACAGCCACCACTATCCTTGAAAATATGGAGAGTGGTACTCAGTAATGTGTTGTCTTGGATTTGCCACAAACATAGGACAAAAAGTGAATTGCTTTAACACATGTTTTGCATTATTACTTTAGTGCCTTGTTGCAAAAAGGATGCTTGTTTTGGAATATTTTTGTTTTATTCACATTGTAACACAACAAAATGTGGAAAAGTCAAAGTGTGAATACTTTCAAAGGGTGTGAATACTTACTTTATAAATTCTTTATGATAACCAGTTTACAGTTCTTTGAAGATTTTACTGCTTATAAGTACAGATGCAGAATGATACAGACTAAACGGGCATACAGCCATGACCTATGTGTCTGATTGAATTTCTTTAGTTTGACACATACATAAATTCTCATTATAGAATGCACAGTAAGCCACACAGCTAGGACATTCTTTCATAGTGTGTCTTTGTCAGTCAGTCTCTTCGTTCATACTCCATATTCCTCAGTTTTCTCCTCTGTGCATTTTGATCAACCTCTCCTCCTCTCCATGGGTTTTGTACTGTACCGTGTGAGGTATTGTGGTGTGATATTAGTGTCTGCAAATTATTTATCTGCAAATTGGGCTACCCCTCTTCCATATTGGTTTCCAAAAGCCAAATAACAAGTCTAGGTGTTGGTTCCAAGCCAGCTCCATTGCATACTTATTTTTATTCTTGAAACATGCCATTCCATTTATGCAACGATGGTATCATAAAAATGTTGAATACTATGTCTGACTCGGAAGACAGACATTGCTGACATTTTTTCACGCAGAATCAACTCCCATAAATATACCGTGACAATATACAGTGACATTCATATAGTCATATAGACAATATAGTCCCATATATGCACGAGGAGTAACACATTAAAGTATTCAAACATTTAGTGTTATGGTAAGCTAGATATATTGTTTATTTTCAATAGGAGACACCTAACCATGCACACTATTATTGATGAAATGTCAGCTTCTCTGTATGTGTGTGATACTGTTAGCATTCTGTCACACTTCACTATCTGTGTTCTGTGTCCACTCAGGAATATGTTTTCTAGTCAGGACAACATTGGTGAACAATATGAATCTCTTTCACATTGATAGTATAAATATAGTAGGACTGAGGCTAAGGATTATTCTTTGCTGTCTCCGGATGTGGCATCTAACACGTCTGTCCAGCAGACTATCGGTCTATCCTTACTGTGGCCTTACCATGATATTAAATTCCCATTTTGATTTCTTTCATTCTATTTCTATTGAAACATTCGTTGTCATTCTGTTTTGGTTTCCGATTAGCCAAAATAGACAGTTTAACTAATTGTCCCAAGTTTCCATCGTAACCAGCATGCAACAGTATTTGATCCTCAGTTAGCCATATCTTTGTGACCTCCTCTCACTCTCCGATTCTGTCATCTGATTCTGTCCTCTAGTTGATTCTACTCACTTCCATCCCAGTGTCTGTCGATATGATATGATTTGATCTGTTGCAGTAACTGCTGTTGCAGGTCTAAAGGTTGTGTCTCAACATCTCGACTAACTGATCCCACAGCACAATTTCTCTCTCTCTCTCTCTCTCTCTCTCTCTCTCTCTCTCTCTCTCTCTCTCTCTCTCTCTCTCTCTCTCTCTCTCTCTCTCTCTCTCTCTCTCTCTCTCTCTCTCTTCTTGTCTTCTACATCTTGTTGCGTCTAGCCTCTCACTGTCTTGCTTATTCATCAAGCAAACATGTACAAATAAAAAGAGTCCTCTTGTGGATTTTTTTAATACCATAAAACAGTCTGCAAAGAAAGAGAGAAAAGAATATATTAATAATCTATATGCCATTTAGCAGACACTTTTATTCAAAGTGACTTACAGGCATGCGTGAATACATTCTTTTTACGCATGGGTGGTACTGGGAATCAAACTCATTATTTTATCAACGCAGGCACCATGCTCTACCAACTGAGCTACAGAGGACCACCAAAATCCACTAGAGGTCTTTCCCTTCTTCCCCCTCTCTGTCTTCTCTTCCTCCTCCCTGCTTTCCGTGTGTGTGTGTGTGTAAGCACCTATCTGCATGCTGCCCATACCCTGTTTATATGAGTTATTATATATAAATGTACTTGTCACTGGGGGTGTTCGAGCCCCGATGCATCTCTGTGTCAAACACAGAACATTCCTAACTCGCTGTGAGACAATGCTGTGACTATGTTGTGGATGTGAAAGTTGCAATGCTTCTTTATAATGGCGCATTGGTTAATTGAGCTTAAATAAAAAAAAGGGCTTCCTTCTCCTGCGCCAGGAAGTGAGAAATCAAACGATAAAGACAAGGAGCTCATTGATTCCAGTGTGATCCCGTAACCTTGAATAGCCATGGTAAAGGATGCGTTGTAACTTGTGTCAGACGTCAGCATATTTTCTCTCACTGTGATTTCAGTTGGCTTTCCTCTGTGATTGTGCTGTGTGTCTGTTGTATTGGAAGCACACCAATGTCTGTATTGACGTGTTTACAAAGAATACATGGAAAAAAGTTAATAGTGTGCCAGGAAAATTATGTGTTATTGGGCAGAAGACTATTTAGTGTTTTGTGGCAGTATTACAGACTTTGCACTATTCATTTACTTTTATTTAATTGTATTAAAACCCCTTGTGGAAAGATAGACACACTAATAACAGCCAACATTAACACCGATTAATGTAAATTGTTGAAACTTTTTGTGACTTGGGCAGAGTCTGTGATGTGCTCTTGTGAGGTGTGCGTGTACTGTATATGAGTGTCTGTCTGTCTGTCTGTCTGTCTGTCTGTCTGTCTGTCTGTCTGTCTGTCTGTCTGTCTGTCTGTCTGTCTGTCTGTCTGTCTGTCTGTCTGTCTGTCTGTCTGTCTGTCTGTCTGTCTGTCTGTCTGTCTGTCTGTCTGTCTGTCTGACTGTCTGTCTGTCTGTCTGTCGGTCGGTCGGTCTGTGTGTTTCTGTGCCATTAGTGCAGTGTGCTTCAGTGAGTGTGCGTGTTTGGGTGTGTTGACTGTGTTGGCTGTACTTTGTGTCTGGCCTGTGTCTGAGCTGTGCCTCCCTACCCACACGATGTGCCCTGTGCTGTCCTGTACCCACAGCTGGCTCAGTACCCCATGCTGAGGGAGGAGATGGAGAAGATTGTCACCCAGCATATCCGAGACCGTGAGAGTCGCACCAAGGACCAGGTGACACACACACACACACACACACACACACACACACACACACACACACACACACACACACACACACACACACACACACACACACACACACACACACACACACACACACACACACACACACACACACACACACACACACACACACACACACACACACTATATTCCCAATCCAAGGTGTTATGTTTAATAACACCATTTACTGTATATGTGTCTCTCCATCCAGGTGATGCTGCTTATTGACATTGAGCTGGCCTACATGAACACCAACCATGAGGACTTCATCGGCTTTGCCAAGTGAGTGTTGCCCTCTTGCCCTCTTGCCCTCTTGACCTCTTGACCTCTCTCCTGATACAGTGGATTAGAGAAAGCAACCCAGTATAGACACAGTACAGTCTGTGAACACTGACCTACAGGCTCTTACTAATCAAACCTTTGTTTAGGTGTGTGTACCAATGTAGCCCATGACTGTGATGTCTGTCCCCTGTAGTGCTCAGCAGAGGAGCAGCCAGGTGGCCCAGAAGAAGCAAACTGGCAATAAGGTACTATAGGCACATGACAGCACCTACAGATAGTCTTCCATTACATTCACTAAGACTTTTGCCTCATGGACTGTTCAGAAAGCATTGTAATAATGTTAATAGATGCAAGGTCGACAACGCGCTGTTCCCAAGACAGATTATAGTGTTTGTACAATTTCTCCACTTGTTCTCTTCTTCTGTGTTCTTTAGCCTGGTTGTTCTTTAATAGTGTTTTAACTGTATAGTGTTCCCACTCTATTTCTGTTTTGCTCTGTTTCTTCTGAGTGATTTTTCTTTCTCTTGTGTGTCTTTTTCTTCACCAACTATTCTACTTTAGCAGGATGAGATTATGGTGAGTAGTGTGTGTGTGTGCATGTGTGTGTGTGTGTTAGTATGTGTGTGTGAGTGTGTGTTAGTGTGCGTGCGTGCGTGCGTGCTTGTGTATGTGTGTTTGTTTGTGTGTGTGTTAGAATGTGTTTGTTTCCGAATATTTGTGTGTTTCTGTGTGTGTGTTTGTTAGAATGTGTGTGTGGAAAGAGCCTCTCATAACTGTAGATGTGTAGGTGGCTAGGGAGCTCTCTGGGCATTTGCTTCTTTCCTCAGCTGCCTCCCTCCTCCAGGCAGTGCTCCCATCCAACACAATAGAAAAATACCCAGCTAGCACTGCTCATCTCCCATTAGAAACCAGCATGAGTAAAAAAATAGCATGAACCATTCTTTTACAATACACCCCAAGACATAGACAGAACACAGAGGGGATTATACCAGATATAGGCCTCCAAGTTACATAATGAACAAAGTATTTTTATGTGTAGACTTCTCTCTCCTATAGAAACAGAACCATTTGGAAATGTTACATTTCACAGCCGTTGCCTCACAATCGAGACTCATTTTCCTTGGCTGAGTGATTGCTTGTCGCCCCCCCAGCCTTAGCTTGGACCAGATAAAGAAGGCAGCCATGTGTTCTCCAATGACAACATCTACCAGAGAGATGGAGTCTTTAGCTTTAGAGGGAAGAGCTGTCTGCTGGTTTCTCTACTTAAGACCAGTTATGCAAAGCCCACCGTCTCTTTCACACTCTTTATCTACTCTACTCTACTCTACTCTTTATCTACTCTACTCTACTCTTTATCTACTCTACTCTACTCTTTATCTACTCTACTCTACTCTTTATCTACTCTACTATACTCTACTCTACTCTTTATCTACTCTACTCTACTCTACTCTTTATCTACTCTACTCTACTCTTTATCTACTCTACTCTACTCTACTCTTTATCTACTCTACTATACTCTACTCTACTCTACTCTTTATCTACTCTACTCTACTCTACTCGTTATCTACTCTACTCTTTATCTACTCTACTATACTCTACTCTTTATCTACTCTACTATACTCTACTCTACTCTTTATCTACTCTACTCTAATCTACTCTTTATCTAATCTACTCTACTCTACTCTTTATCTACTCTACTCTACTCGTAATCTACTCTACTCTACTCTACTCTTTATCTACTCTACTCTACTCTTTATCTACTCTAATCTACTCTACTCTTTATCTACTCTACTCTACTCTACTCTTTATCTACTATACTCTACTCTACTCTTTATCTACTCTACTCAACTCTACTCTTTATCTACTCTACTATACTCCACTCTTTATCTACTCTACTATACTCTACTCTAATCTACTCTACTCTACTCTACTCTTTATCTACTCTACTCTACTCTTTATCTACTCTACTCTACTCTACTCTTTATCTACTCTACTATACTCTACTATTTATCTACTCTACTATACTCTACTCTACTCTTTATCTACTCTACTCTAATCTACTCTACTCTACTCGTAATCTACTCTACTCTACTCTTTATCTACTCTACTATACTCTACTCTACTCTTTATCTACTCTACTCTACTCTTTATCTACTCTACTCTACTCTACTCTTTATCTACTCTACTCTTTATCTACTCTACTCTACTCTACTCTTTATCTACTCTACTCTTTATCTACTCTACTCCACTCTACTCTACTCGTTATCTACTCTACTCTACTCTTTATCTACTCTACTCTACTCTTTATCTACTCTACTCTACTCTACTCTACTCTTTATCTACTCTACTCTACTCTACTCTTTATCTACTCTACTATACTCTTTATCTACTCTACTCTACTCTTTATCTACTCTACTATACTCTTTATCTACTCTACTCTACTCTTTATCTACTCTACTCTACTCTTTATCTACTCTACTCTACTCTACTCTTTATCTACTCTACTCTACTCTTTATCTACTCTACTCTACTCTTTATCTACTCTACTATACTCTACTCTACTCTTTATCTACTCTACTCTTTATCTACTCTACTCTACTCTACTCTTTATCTACTCTACTCTACTCTTTATCTACTCTTTATCTACTCTACTCTACTCTACTCTACTCTTTATCTACTCGACTCCACTCTACTGTACTCTACTCTACTCTTTATCTACTCTACTCTACTCTACTCTACTCTTTATCTACTCTACTCTACTCTTTATCTACTCTACTATACTCTACTATACTCTACTCTTTATCTACTCTACTCTACTCTTTATCTACTCTACTCTACTATACTCTAATCTTTATCTACTGTACTCTTTATCTACTCTACTCTACTGTAATCTACTCTACTGTAATCTACTCTACTCTACTCTACTCTTTCCTACTCTACTGTAATCTACTCTACTCTACTCTTTCCTACTCGAATCTACTCTACTCTACTCTACTCTTGATCTACTCTACTCTACTGTACTCTACTCTACTCTACTGTAATCTACTGTACTCTTTATCTACTCTACTCTACTGTAATCTACTCTACTCTTTCCTACTCTACTCTACTCTACTCTACTCTACTCTTTATCTACTCTACTCTACTCTTTATCTACTCTACTCCACTCTACTCTTTATCTACTCAAATCTACTCAAATCTACTCTAATCTACTCTACTATACTCTACTCTTTATCTACTCTACTCTTTCCTACTCTACTCTACTCTACTCTACTCTACTCTACTCTACTCTACTCTCTCTCTGTGTTGATAGATCCTAACTATCTAATGAAGGAGGGGGAATGTCTCTTAGTGCAGAACAGATAGATACATCACTTCTAGAGGCACACCCTGTCAGTTGCCATAGTGACTGCCCAAGCAGGGTGTCAAAGGACATAGGGACAGTGTAAACACATTGGCACTCGCTGTTTCCTGTTTAGCCGTCTACGTTTAGTTCTGCCCTCCCCCAGCCGCTTTGACTAACAGCCTCCCCAGGTATCTTTCTTTGACGTTTGTTTCTACCCGTCTAGGGTATTCAAACCACCCAATATGATGCAATATAATGGCTAACAATATAATAGCTAACAAAGCCTTGGTGGAAGGGGCAACTAAGCAGTTGGTTGCGCTGCCCAACAGAACAGTTTGAGAAAACAGATCAAGTGGAAGTTTTGACATGGCACATCATGACTAGGCATCCGTCAGCTAATAACCAACTGATTATTCTCTCCACCACACCACACAACGACGCATTCCGTGGGCAACCACGACACAAAGATGCATCAGCATATGCGCTGCATGCGTTTTGGTTTGAAAGCGGCCCTACAGCCCCATATAGCTCTTTGTCCCTGCCTGCCTTCCCTAGCTGTACCCCACTCTAGCCAGCCAGTGTGCCAATGTGCCAACATGCCAGTGTGCTGCCTGCCCCTGTGCATTACGAATGGCCTATGCTCTGTGCTCTGTACGTGGCATAGCTGTGTAATGTTCTCTCCACATCCCCATTCAGCCGGAGAGAGGAGCGGTTAATGATCGGTTTAAGGTAAATACAGAGAAACAATATGCATTCTATGTTCATGTTATGGGAGAGACACTGATAGAATCACAATGACAGTTGTGTTTAGATGCTAGTAGATAGGCCCGTTGAGCCGGTCCCATTTGTACCATGTTGTATCCCTGCAGTGACTCACATTGTCCAATAGGGGCAGAAGATAGATGGGACACCACACATACCATACACCCCCAGACTTACTCAGTGGTGTAAAGTACTTAAGTAAAACTACTTTAAAGTACTACTTAAGTAGTTTTTGGCGGTATCAGTACTTTACTTTACTATTTATATTTTTGTCAACTTTAACTTTTACTTCACTACATTCCTAAAGAAAATGATGTACTTTTAACTCAATACATTTTCCCTAACACCCAAAAGTACTTGTTACATTTTGACAGGAAAATGGTCCAATTCACACACTTATCAAGAGAACATCCCTGGTCATCCCTACTGCATCTGATCTGGCAGACTCATTAAACCCTTTGTTTGTAAATTACAGTGCCTTCGGAAAGTATTTAGACCCCTTGACGTTTTCCACGTTTTGTTACGTTACAGCCTTAGCAATCTACACACAATACCCAATAATAACAAAGTAAAAACAGGTTTTTACAAATGTTTACAAATGTATAAAAATAAAAACTGAAATACCTTATCTACAGACAGCGGGTGAAATAAGTATTGAACACGTCACCATGTTTCTCAGTAAATATATTTCCAAAGGTGCTATTGACATGAAATTGTCACCAGATGTTGGTAACAACCCAAGTAATCCATACATGTGTAATAATGTGAAATGACACAGGGAAAAGGTATTGAACACACTTACTGATATTTATTTAATACTTTGAACAAAAGCCTTTGTTGGTAATGATATCTTCAAGACGCCTCCTGTATGGAGAAACTAGTCGCATGCATTGCTCTGGTGTGATTTTGGCCCATTCTTCCACACAAACAGTCTTCAAATCTTGAAGGTTCCGTGGGCCTCTTCTATGAACCTTGATCTTCAGTTCTTTCCATAGATTTTCAATGGGATTCAAGTCAGGTGTTTGGCTGGGCCATTCTAGCAGCTTTATTTGAGAAAAATGGTGACGTGTTCAATACTTATTTCACCCGCTGTAAGTTCTGAGATCCTTTGCTATGAGACTAAAAATTGACCTCAGGTGTATCCTGTTTCCATTGATCATCCTTGAGATGTTTCTACAACTTGTTTACCACAGTCCACCTGTGGTAAATTCAATTAATTGGACATGATTTCTACAAGTTGTAGAAACATCTCAAGGATGATCAATGGAAACAGGATGCACCTGAGGTCAATTTTGAGTCTCATAGCAAAGGATATCAGTAAGTGTGTTCAATATGTTTTCCCTGTGTCATTTCACATTATTACACCTGTCTATATAAGGTCCCACAATTGACAGTGCATGTCAGAACAAAAACCAAGCCATGAGGTCAATTGTCCTTAGAGCTCTGAGACAGGATTGTGTCGAGGCACAGATCTGGGGAAGCGTACCAAAAAATATCTGCAGCATTGAAGGTCCCCAAGAACACAGTGGCCTCCATCATTCTTAAATGGATGAAGTTTGGAACCACCAAGACTCTTCCTAGATCTGGCCGCCCGGCCAAACTGAGCAATTGGGGGAGAAGGGCCTTGGTCAGGGAGGTGGGTGAAGGTTCACCTTCCAACAGGACGACGACCCTGGAGCAGGTACCCTTCCCACAGCCAAGACTAAGCAGGAGTGGCTTCGGGACAAGTCTCTGAATGTCCTTGAGAGGCCGAACTTGAACTCGATCGAACATCTCTGTAAAGACTGGAAAACAGCAATGCTCCCCATCCAACCTGACAGAGCTTGAGAGGATCTGCAGAGAAAAATGGGAGAAACTCCCCAAATACAGGTGTGCCAAGCTTCCAAGTGGCGCAGGGGTCTAAGACACTGCATTTCAGTGCTAAAGGCGTCACTGCAGACAACCTGGTCTGAATCCAGACTGTATCACAACCAGCCGTGATTGGGAGTCCCATAGGGCGGCGCACAATTGGCCCAGCGTTGTCCGAGTTTGGCCGGTGTAGGCCGTCATTGTGGTGCGTAATGGACAAAGCGGAGCCAGGTGCAGGAGATGAGTGGGTTGGAAGGCGAAGTTTATTGACAGCTCTAATAAGGGCCACAAAAGTGGAAACAAAAAACGACAGCTAACTGGACACTGTGCCAGAACCAAGCAATGCACAAACGTAGAGAAAACAACTCGAGTAAATAAGCCAGGCATAACCCGGGAAAAGAACACAAGTCAAATTAAATTAAAACATTTCTAAAAACCTGATTTTGCTTTGGTATTCCGTGTAGATTGATGAGGGGAATTTTTGATTTTTAGCAATTCCATCTACTTTTGATATTTAAGTATATTTAAAACCAAATACTTTTAGACTTTTACTCAAGTAATATTTTACTGGGTGACTCACTTTTACTTGAGTCATTTTCTATTAAGGTATCTTTACTTTTACTCAAGTATGACAATTGAGTACTTTTTCCACCACTGGACTAACACAATGTCACGATGGAGAAAGTGCTGTTGCATGGTGATAGAGAAGGCTAGCTGTGTATGCCTGCCTTTCTGAATCTGTTTCTCTCTCTCTCTCTCTCTCTCTCTCTCTCTCTCTCTCTCTCTCTCTCTCTCTCTCTCTCTCTCTCTCTCTCTCTCTCTCTCTTCTCTTTCTCTTTCTCTCTCTCTCTCCCCCTCTCTCTCTCTCTCTCCCTCCCTCCCTCCCTCCCTTCCTCCATCCTTCTCTCTCTCAGGTGATCAGGAAGGGCTGGCTGACCATCAACAACATTGGTATCATGAAGGGAGGAGCCAAGGAGTACTGGTTCGTCCTGACTGCTGAGTCCCTGTCCTGGTACAAGGACGATGAGGTGAGGCTTTGGTTGTACACACACACACACTTGCACGCATACACACTGGATTTAAAAGCAAAGATTTCATACTAGAGAGATTTTATGCAGGTACCTCATTTGCTTATTTTCCTATTCTGTCACAATCTTAAGAAGGACCTCACATATACACATTTCTCATAAAATGACTTATTAAATACATTTTCATTGGCTGTATTGTGTTGGATAAAGTGATAATAGAAGACTAGCGCCTGCACACGACACGTCACCCAACAGCGATGTGTCTCACTCTTTCATGTGTGACTCTATGGTTTTTTTCTCCAAAATCAGTAATGGAATTATTTCTGTTGGATACTTTACGGATGTTTTACTTCGAGGCGTTCTGCCAAGGAGAATCAACGTTTCTTTTCCATAGTTTCTTCCCAGTAAATTGCGCTGGTGTAGTTTGGAGGTTGTGTTTAAAATGCCATGTCTTGATAATAGAACCTGACAAGGTTTGAACCAGGTCCGATTGGTCAAAGACAATCCCAGAATCCTTTGCAGCTTTATTAGGAGTTAGAGTTAGCCACAGTCTGGTTGTCTCCATGCCCTAGCCACAGCCGCTCTGCTGACTGACTGACATCACTGTGTGTATGTGTGCGTGTGCATGTGCATGTGTGCTTATATGATGATTGTATTCATTTTATTTGGATAGTCCATCTGTAGATGCTCTACAGACTATCAGTAACATTTCAACTAACTATCTACTAACCCTAACCTTAACCCTTATCCTAACCCTAACCCTTATTCTAAACCTTACCCTTAATGTAACAGTAACCTTAGCAAGCAGTTGCTTGTCAACATATATTGTTTGTTGATAGTATGACCATCTGTAGAGCATCTTGGACTATCCTGACTATCCAGATAAAGTGTCACCAAAAGAACAGTGGGCATCAGTGGGCGCAGCAGAGCTGGTGAGTGACATCGATATTCTTCATTTCGACCATACAGGCATGGCCCACTGTAGGCTTCTATGACTAACTCTTACCATGACTAACTCTTACCATAACCAAACCCAAATATCTCCACCCACCCCTAGCTTTAAACTTAGCCTAACCCTTATTCTAAACCTAACCCTAACTGTAACCTTAGCGAGCAGTTGCTTATCAACAGATAGTGTGTTGATAGAATGACCATCTGTAGATCATCGTGGACTATCCTATGAAAGTATGACCATGATTGTTTCTACATATCAGAGAGTCTGTTTTTTTTAACATGAGGAGATTGGTGGGGCGGTGGGTGAGGTGGGGGTGGGGGGCAGTTAAGGGATGTAGAGAGGGTGGGGGTATTGTGTGCGTGTGTGGGGGGTAGTTTATGGAAGTAGAGAGGGTGGGGGTATTGCAGGGTTAGGTGTAGTGGGAGAGGAGTCTGTTCAAAGTGAGACAGGGCCCCCCAGCATGTCAGACACCAAAGCTGGCACCCATATGTGCATACCAGAGCCCTGCCCTGAGTGTGTGTTCCCAATTACCCACACACACACCCACACCCCCACGCACGCACGCACGCACGCGCGCACACACACACACACACACACACACACACACACACACACACACACACACACACACACACACACACACACACACACACACACACACACACACACACACACACACACACTGTTAGGGCTGGCCTGCATGTTCCCCTTCAAGACTTAGACCAGGGCTGCTTCTCATAAACATATTTTATTTCAAAGGGTGCTAGAGAGGGGGAAGACAAGAGGGAGGGAGGAGTGTCTCTGGTTAGCTGGTTAGGACCACAGTAACAAGGACCATCTGGCACGGAGAGAGAGAAAAAGAAAGCGAGAAGGATGCTGTGGTCTTCCTTTCATCTATTGCCCCCCGTCCTGTACCGTCCCGTCCACGTTGCCCCACAAGTATGTATTTGAAAATGGCAGTCTCTCGGAGGACTGGGGCCTCAAATCTAATATAGCACCGCTGCTCCAGCTCAGAGGAGAGTGTGGCTTAATGGAACAGAAATATTTCCATGCCTTTGTCCAAGCAAAGGAAACATGCTTTCATTTTTATACACTCAGTCACACACTAAAGCACACTCTGGGGTATACACACACCCAGGGCCCACACTGGCTAACGTACACACACACCCACACATGAACACCATACACACTCAAACCTAGTATATATAAAGTACACTATTTATCAGAGTTGAATAGACTTTGTCCATTTATTCATACAAAGGATCAGCCATACATCCACACTGACATACATACAGAGCTTTACATCCACACTGACATACATACAGAGCTTTACATCCACACTGACACACATACAGAGCTTTACATCCACACTGACACACATACAGAGCTTAACAAAAATGAACCCGTGTCATATTTTACTAGCTGGCTTCTCATCTTTGTGACCCCTGCACTGTTCTGGCAGCACAGGGGACAATGCCTACTACTGAAGCAGGACCACAGCCTTGACCCCATCCTGCCTTAATTTTATAAGATATCGCACTCGCACACACACTCACACACACACTTTCACACACACACTTTCACACACACCCACACACTTTCACACACACACACACACACACACACACACACACACACACACACACACACACACACACACACACACACACACACACACACACACACACACACACACACACACACACACACACACACACACACACACACACACACCATCCCTCCACATCCAGACACTAATAATAACCTTCAACTACCCTCAGTTTTGGCACAGGGTAGGGTCTAGGGGGGTTAGGGGATCTGGTTTGTATTACCAGACATGCCAGGGCTTTGAATCAAGTAGCCCTGGAGCCCAGAGCTCCCCAAAGCCTCACAAACCAGTGAAAAAGTGAATGAAGAGAAACCCTCTAAACACGAAGCCCATGACTCTCACTGGCCCCCACTGTCTGTAAACGCATGCACACACACACACGCACGCACGCACGCACGCACACACACACACACACACACACACGCACACACACAGAACATAATGTGAGCTTTCAAGGATGCTATATTCGTCATAGAGCTGCTGTGGGACCCTCCACCTGTGTGTGTGTGTGTGTGTGTGTGGGAGGGGGGGGGGGTCTCCTTGCAGCCCAGTCCTGCTGTAAAGCTACCGGAAAAGAGTCTCAACTGGAGATCTGAGCTGTAAATAACCTGGGTGGAAATAGGAGGCGCTCGCTCTCAACAGCACTCACCAAAACGTGTGTGTGTGCACATCTGTCTGCTTGTGGCTATGTGCTGTTTGTGTACGTGTATGTGTGGTGTGTGTTTGTACGCCTATGCGTGTGTATGTGTGTGTGTGTGTGTGTGTGTGTGTGTGTGTGTGTGTGTGTGTGTGTGAACACGTGTTTATGGTGTGTGTATGTGTGCATATTTCTATGAATGTGTGTGTGCGTATTTGTGGTTTGTATGTGTTTGTGCATCCATTAATTTGTGTGTACGTTCTTGAATGTGTGTGTGTGTGTGTGTGTGTGTGTGTGTGTGTGTGTGTGTGTGTGTGTGTGTGTGTCTCAGGCACTACATCTTATAGAAGCAGTTGCGCTCTACAGCAGACTGTTAAGTGGAAACATGTTGCTGTGTGGTTTTCATTCCTCTGGTTGAATCTGCGAGCTGGGATATCGTGTGAATGAGTCTCAACTCTGTGTGTGAGAGAGAGAGAGAAAGACAGTAAACCCCCTTTTCTTTTAGGTCAGTCTAGCCAAAAACAAAATGGTCACATGACATCATACAGTATGTAATGTTGCCAGTTTAGACATACGCCTATCATTGGAAAATCTAACAGAAGCATAGACATAATTTTGATATTTTAAAGTATTTTCCTTCTTCATGTCAGTGACTTTAGATTTTGTCTTTTTGCCTTTCGTCTGCACATTGGTCAGCTTGAGGTTAGAACCACCATTTCTTTATGTAGCGCAGGCAGTAACTTAATTGAAAGCTTCAGTTTAGAGCAACAGGAATGCTTTGGGTTAACACTCTATGGTCATTCCTCTTCTTGTGTGCTGTAGCTTAGTCATCCTCCTGTGGTTGGAATATTTTGGTTCTTCATACAAATATAACCAGTCCAGTAGAAGAAGCCATCTTGAATATATCTATGTTCATTACCAATACCAGTGATTCCCATTCAACCATAGAAAATAAATATATAAAATGTTTACAATATTTACAAATCTGACTTGGTTAGGAATAGAGAACCGTTTCTGGATTCTATCTCTATGGCAGACGTCTTAACCCAGAAAAGACACCAAGTAAGCCCAGAGTGGTCTTTTAAAAACTTTATTTCAACTTCAGGACATACGGTTAGTCATCAACTCAAGTACATCACCGATAGCTAGAACCGGAATAAACATTATAATGTCCATATGAATACATGATCAGTCTTCACTCTCACATCAGGTGCATTTCTTTATATTGTTTTACTCAAAGAACCTCCAGCCATCACACAACACAACACAACACAACACAACACAACACAACACAACACAACACAACACACAGAACAGTATTAGACAGGCATTTAGTTGGGCATGGCCTGCTTCTGTGGTTGAGCCTGTGGGTCTGATATTTATGACTGTGCCAGGCTTTCCCAGAGAGGTACCATGGTCTTTGTGGCTGCTGTCACCCACTGGTTAGCTGTCTCTCTCAGTGTCCTGATTCTCGCGCTTCCCCACCCAGCCTAACCAATGTGCAGACTACTGTACAACCACTAGTTCCTGAACAGGTAGTCTGAACACTGGGCAGGCGGGGCGGGCTGCCGGTCCACGAGGGAGGGGGGTAAAGGAGCTATATATATCAACTCCCACATACTGCACAGACACACATGCACTGAACACACACACACACACACACACTGCACATACATGCACACACACACAGGTACACACTGAACACACACAAACATACAGATATACTCACATATATCTGCACTGTATCCAAAATAGCGTTTTGACCAAACCTGTGGGCCCAGGAGAGAAGAGGGATTTCTTCCCAGTGGATAACGGAGGAGGGGTCTTGCCTGGAGGAGAGAGAGGAAGAGAGAGAGGAAGAGAGAGAGGAAAGAGAGAGAGAGAGAGAGAGAGAGAGAGAGAGAGAGAGAGAGAGAGAGAGAGAGAGAGAGAGAGAGAGAGAGAGAGAGAGAGAGAGAGAGAGAGAGAGAGAATGGTTGAGGTTATGGAGTGATGGGTTGCCTGAGCATTCATGCCTTTGTTCTGCAGAGAGAAAGAGAGAGAAAGAGTCAAGCAGAGGCAGAGAATGAGGTAAGGGAGAGAGAGAAGTAGGGAGAGAGATACAGAGAGTGAGAGAGAGGCAGAAAGAGAGAGAGACAGAGAGAGTGGCAGGACGAGAGAGGCAGAGGGAGAATGAGAGAAGTAGGGAGAGAGATACAGAGAGCGAGAGAGAGGCAGAGACAGAGAGGCAGAGAGAGAGAGGCAGAGAGAGAGAGAGGCAGAGAGAGAGAGGCAGAGAGAGAGAGGCAGAGAGAGAGAGGCAGAGAGATAGGCAGAGAGAGAGAGGCAGAGAGAGAAGCAGAAAGAGAGAGGCAGAGAGAGAGAGAGAGAGAGAGACATTCCAAGCCATGAGTCACAGAGGAGAGGATTTGTAATTGTGTGATGTGTCATAGGTCTTAAAAAAAAAATATATATATATATATATTTTTTTTTTTTCTTACATATACACACACACAGACACATTAACAGACAGTGTCTGACCAGATTGGAGGTTGTATGCCCTCATTAATCTAAAGCGTTGAGGTAAAATCGACATTTACAATCTCAACTTTTCCACTACACATAAGACATGAATCAGTCAAAAATGAACTGAACTAAGAACTCTGGTCTTAAAGTCAAGTTGGTTTGGTGATGACACTGCTCCTTTACTGGCAACCATCTGTAGTACTATGGTCAGGAAACAGTCACCAAGTCGTCAAAACCACTAACACACTTACCGGTAAAAACACATGGTCAGCATAGATAGCGTTTCATACCCAACTTTTTATAACCATGTCCATCCAACTCTCTCAAATACACATCTATACACAACACCTCCCACAAACACATCAGTCTAGAGCCAATCATTCCTTCACAGTCACTTAACACAGAGTGGACAAGACACAGAGGATAGAAGTGATACCCATTTTTAAGGTTCTGGATGGGTTGGTCAATAGACTCTCGCTCTCCATCTCCTCTTCTCCTCCTTTCTCTGTCTTTCACCTCGTGGCGTCTCCTTTGCCAGTTGCTGATAGCGCTGGCCAGTGGATTAGTCTCTGTTATCTAAACCAAGTTGAACCCCACCACCTTTTCACCCTCCCAACTCTCCTCTCTCCTCTCTCCCTCTCCTCTCTCCCTCTTTCCTCTGACAGGAGAGAAAATATTGCATTCAGGTAGCCTCCTGTTGTCTGGCAATGGCAGTCCATTGGATCAGAGAGACGCTGGAGGTTGTAACAGCGTTGTAACAGCGTTGTCACACCGCTGTCCAGAGGCTCTTTCCTCAGTGTAAGAGGATTCCCACTGAGGGGCAGAGCGAGGACTAGCAGCAGGCTTGACGTGGCAGACGAATGGTCACCAGAGTATCCCTGGCGAGAGGAAAGGAGAGAGAGAGGGAGATGGAGGCAAAAGAGAGAGAGACAGACAGGGAGCGAGAGAGAAGAGAGAGAGAAGAGAGGAGGAGCTCTTATTTTCCATTTTTCTATTCTCCCTCCTCTGTCTGGGTCGGTGTTTTATTTCAGCTTGGGCTTTTGGGGAGGTAGCAGGAAGTGGAAGGTCAGGGGTCAACAGGAAGTGAGGCACATTAATTTGCTGCGTGTGTTGTGTAATTGTAGCAGGGAACAGGGTCTGGAGGGAAGGGGAGGGGGCTAGGGATTGGTTGTCTAGCTGGTAAGCTTTTATGTGGGAGGACTGTGTGTCTCTGTGTGTCTGTGTGTGTGTGTGTGTGTGTGTGTGTGTGTGTGTGTGTGTGTGTGTGTGTGTGTGTGTGTGTGTGTGTGTGTGTGTGTGTGTGCGTGCGTGCGTGTGCGTGCGTGTGTGTGAGAGAAAATGTTGGGGTGGGTATATTGGTTGTATGTTAGCAAGTTTGTATGTTTGTATGCAATGTTTCAGTAAATGTAGTGTATGTATCAGTTGGTGTGTTTGCAGGTGTGTGTTTGTGGTGAGTGAGACTGTGTGTGAGTGTGTGTGTATGTAGTATGTGTGCATGCGTGGATTTATTTGCATGTGTGTGTGTGTGGGGGGGAGTGAGCTCTGTGGCTTTGTAGCCAGGGCAGGAATGTTGGCGTTTCTTGGCGAGAAGGAAGGCTTGTAATAACTCCAGATGTGGTCTCTCTCTCTCTCTCTCTCTCTCTCTCTCTTTCTTTCGCTCTCTCTCTCTGCTCTGTTTTTGCTTCTAAAGCTGACTTCCTCTCCCTGTCCGGCTTGAATAAAAGACTCTTTATACTGGTCTACCCCCCCCACACACATCCCTCACCCCCCCACCCCCAACACCCCATCAGAGAGAGGTGGACTGGTGAATCGGACATTGGGTGGGGGGTGCAAGGGGTTCATTGCTGGTAAATTAGAACCATAGTGTGTGTTTGTGTGCAGAGGGCAAAGGGTCTACTGGTTAGAGACATGGCAGTAGTGGAATAGTCCAGTGTACATGACAAAACAGAGGAAGATGCTCCAAGAATAGTATTTGGCACCTCTATCATTCCTTCTCAAACTTTCCTTCTCTCATTATCTCTCTCCTTTTCTGTCTGGAGATAGGTCTCACGCATGGTAATGCAGTGTGTGTGTGTGTGTGTGTGTGTGTGTGTGTATGTGTGTGTACAGTATATGCTGGAAAATCAGAACCAGAACGGGTTGGTGTGTGTGCGTGTGTATATGGGTTCCTTTGCTCCACACTGGGTGGTGGCTGTGCTTGTGTGTTTGCTTTAGCTATGGTTTCTGAGCTCCAACTTGATGGAGAAATCAAAGACAGCCCCGTCTGGGAGCCAGGTCAGCACTACTGAGAGAGAGGAGAAGGTAGGGATAGAGGGAAAAAGAGAAGGAGAAAGTCAGAGAGATGGAGAGTGGGAAAGAAAGGGCTTTTTCAAATTGGGTTTGGGATTGGAAGAAATTAATAGCAGAGGGTTGGAGGGATGGAGGAGGATGGCTTTGGCTGCACCAACATTGTTTCCACAGTTTGGACATCCAAGAAGCCTCAACGTCAACTGACATCCCTTGTCTATGATGCCGGCCAGACACACTGAAAACCAATACTGACTTCATCCAGGCTTGTCATAAAATACCTCTGACTTCTTATGTTTATCTTGGTCTGGATCCGGATGGACATTGTGTGTGTGTGTGTCTATGTTAGTGTGTTTGCGTGTGTGTGAGTTTGTGTGAGTGCGTCCCTTTGTGCTTTATACAATATGTATGCATGCATACGTGTAAGCCTTTGAGCACTATGGAGAAGCTTTGTCTGAAGTGCTGTGTCACATCCTCGCCAAAACCAACACAACCAGACTGGAATCATATTCTATGCTTTCACTCCAGATGGATTAGTAAGAAATGCTCAAAGTAAACCTCAGGATTGTAAACTTCTAGAAGAGATGAGATAATATGTCAAATAACATTAGTCATTTTTTTGCTGTCATATACCAAACTATTTAGGCTCCTTTCCCTCACCACCTCTCCGTTTATTTTGCCATGGGGAGGTATAGAGTGGTCTACACATTTTCTCACTCCTATCCCCACCAGAATTGACCCCCTTGTTATCCTTCCACACACACATTGCATCATCCTTGGAGGGAGCTAAGTGTGTGTGTGAGACACAGTTAGACCAATCGTTGTTGTCAGATATACTCCAGTTTGTCCTGATATACAGTTTGCTTACATTTCAGGTTTAGAGTGGAGCTTTTAGAGAGTCATATAATAGCCATGTAAATAAACGACAATATCTGATGATTAGGAGAATGGCAATGCACTGGGTAAGCAACCAACTCTCACAGTCTTACGTCAGAATTAGACGTTCATCCATGTTTCTCAAATGTCAAATTTCAAAGTTGTTCCAAACGTCACATTTCAAAGTGTTCAAGGTTAAGTTCAGGCATTAACTCCAAATTCTTACGGTTAGGAATTCTTACGTTTAGGTATTAACAAAAATATTAAAAACAACTTTATATCGCTTTGCGGCCATCCGCCATCCCCGTCCACAATGCCCTGGCAAAACCGAAACCTACTTGAAGGTAACAGCGCTAACTGTTGCCCCTAGTGACCGGTTTCCACGTCATCTCCCGACGTTCTCAGACATGGATGGACGTTGAATACTGAGTTGTATCACGGGTGACCCGGCTGTGGGTAAGAGAGGATTACCTACAACATATGGGGGCAAGAGAGAGGTAGAGGGAGAGGTAGAGAGAGAGAGTGGGGTGAATGGTAGAAAAGTGTAATTGTATTTGTCACATGCGCCGAATACAACAGGTGTAGACTTAACCATGAAATACTTGCTTACGAGCCCTTCCCAACGATACAGAGTTAAAAAACATAATACATTTTTTAATATTAACACAAAAGGAATAAAATAGACAAGCTACAGTATGTACAGGGAGTACCAGTACCAGTATTTGAGGTAGATATGTACATGAAGGCAGGGTAAAGTGACTCATCAGGATAGATGAGAAAGAATAATAAGAGTCAAATAAAGAACAGAGTAGCAGCAGCATATGATGAGTGTAAAAGTGTATGTGTGTGTTTGTGTATGTGTGTGGGCATGCGTGCGTGTGTGTTTGGGTTGTGTCAGTATGCGTGTGTGTGTTCGTGCGAGTGTGTGTGTGTGTATGTGTGTTTGTGTTGTTGGTATGCGTGTGTGTGTAAGTGTGTGTGTGTGTATGTAGTGTATGTGAATGTGTGTAGTGTGTGTGTGAGTATATACATATGTTTATATAGTGTGTATATATAGTATTCTGAGTGTGCATGGAGTCAGTACACGATAGGGTCAGTGCAGATAGTCTGTGTAACCGTTGAATTAACTATTTAGCAGTCTTTTGGTCCGAGAGCCAAAGCTCCGGTACCGTTTGCCGGACGGTAGCAGAGTGAACAGTCCATGGTTTGGTTAGCTGGAGAGAGAGAAACTGCTGATAAAAAGAGGGAAAGAGAGAGATGAGGGAATGATATAAGAGCTCTGCCTGTTAGAGGAGACAGAGAGAGGGAGGGAGAAAGGGAATGAGGGAGTCAGGCATGTGGATAATTCTCTCTCCAGCCCCATGCTGATGAGATAAACGAGTAGTGTCTGTTTTTATTTCAATAAATGATATTTTTTCGTGTTCCCTCCATACTCCCCCACTCACCGCTACAGAGTTTAATATTTCTCAAAACCACAAGTTGATAGAAGCATATACCGTATACGCCTTCCTCCTCCCATTCCCCCTGTGCTTCACAAGAGTTACGGTAAAGGAAACAGTTCAGAGCTAGCCTGGCACAATAGGCAACATTGTTATACAAAACATTGGTTTTGTGTGTGTATTTTGTGTATGTTTATGTACGGCCGTTGAAATATTTGGGTCCTTCATACTCACAATGAATCATTGTTGATCCAAATAATTTTTCAGGTTTGTGTATTTGTGCTTCTGTGTTTTTGTATGTTTACGTTTACGTGTGTGTGTGTGTGTGTGTGTGTGTGTGTGTGTGTGTGTGTGTGCGTGTGTGTAACTGCAGACTGGTCTCTTTAAACTTGCAGAAGTGTTAGATATTTATGGTTGACACATACATGCACACACAATCGTTAACTCAACATTGCCCGCTCATTGATGACCCTCCACAGCGGTGTGGGAATGTTCCCATGTGTTTATGTGGTCAGAAGGGGTTGTGTGTGTGTGTGTGTGTGTGTGAGAGAGAGAGCCTCCCTCCCTCCTTTGACTGCTGGTGGTCGATGTTGATTGTAGAAGGTCACTGTTTGCCCCAGGGATGTTAGAATGACCTATGACTAAGTTAAATATAACACAAATAATTAGACATTTAGCAATTACCTGCTATAGTGGGAAATATCATTGACTTGTTGACCTGCATTTAACTGCTGCTGTGCTGGTTGAATGAGGTATTGTTTAGCTGTAGTAGTGAGCCTTGCTGGTTGAATGAGGTATGAGGTATGAGATCATAGATAGATAGATAGATAGATAGATAGATAGATAGATAGATAGATAGATAGATAGATAGATAGATAGATAGATAGATAGATAGATAGATACTTTATTGATCCCAGAGGGAAACTTTCTTTGTCAAGCAGCTATGAAAAAACACAGGGCAGGTGCAAAATGCCAGAACGAAAATACACAAAAGACAGATATACGATACATAGTGCGGCAGTATGAAAAAGTATAAAAATAAAAGAAGTCTGGAGTGCTATAATTTTATAAGCTATAAAAAGGCATTGCATAGTATGGGTGAATGGCTGAATATGTACACTATACATTGTTACAGAGTGTTAGGTGAAAACAAATGACAAATATTGCAAGTTGATATAGATAAATAAGGAATATTTGCATGGTTAACTATACTATACAGATCGATGGCAGAGAAATACTTAAATAGCTAAATGTGCGTATGATATAAGTGCGGGTAATAATAGTTTACTTCATATACAGTCTGGTTAAATGGAACAGGTAAGTGAATATTTGCATGGTTAAATGAACTGTACAGGTAAATGTACAGTTAAATGTACAGGTAAGTGAATATTTGCATGGTTACATTAACTGTACAGGTAAATGACAGGAAGAGATACTTAAATAGCTAAATGTGCGTATAATATAATTTAGGGTAGTAATAATAATAATTCCCTTAAAATACAGTCCTTAGTGCAGGGTTTAATTACAGATAAATGCACGTATTGCACATTCGATATACTAAAAGCAATGAAAAAAGATACCACTGATAGGATACTAATATGCAGTCCTGAGTGAATGTTCAGTCCAAGAATGACTTACAATATTGCACATGATATGATATAACAACTGTACATGAATATGTATATACAGTCCTGAATGAATGAGTGCTGAATGAATAAGTCCTGAGTAAATGAGTGATTACAGACCAGAGTTACTCACAGATGGATGCCTAATTGTTAAAATAGGTCCTAACACCCCAACAGTTCCGACGGCACGGCACCCCGGTGAGGCATTAAATAGTCTAATAGCCGCCGGAAGGAAGGACCTCCTGTAGCGCTCTCTGGCACACCGTGGTGGGATCAGTCTGTGACTGAAGGTGCTCCTCTGCATCATAACCATGGCATGCAGAGGGTGGGTGACATTGTCCATGATGGCCAGAAGTTTGGCCAGGATCCTTCTCTCCACCACCTCCTCTAGAGTGTCAAGGCTAATCCCCAGAACAGAGCTAGCCTTCCTGATCAGTTTATTTACCTGAAAAGCCTTTATGTTGGCGCCCCAGCACACCACTGCAAAAAAGATGGCACTGGCCACCACAGACATATAGAAAGTATGCAGTAGTTTATTGCACACTTTGAAGGACCTGAGCCTCCTCAGAAAGTAGAGTCGGCTCTGGCCCTTTTTGACCAGAGCCCTCGGTGTTACCAGCCCATTCCAGCCTGTTGTCCATATGGACTCCCAGGAACTTGTATGACCCAACCATTTGCACATCCATCCCCTGTATAGGGACTGCAGTCAGTTGGGCCTTGGTTAGCAACAAGGCTGTTTAAGACCAAGCAATGTAGACTTTATTTTATTGAGAATTTAAGAAAGACAGAAAGAAGGAGGAGGAATGGAGGGATGGAGGGGAAAGAACAAGCATTTTGAAAATTGCCGTTGGCCCCCGCCCAAGGCCCAGTCGTTGGCCCCCGCCCAAGGCCCAGTCGTTGTGGTAATGAGGGGTTAGGAGCAACGTTATTGCTCCCAGATGCCGTGCTGGTTTTCTCCAGCCTTTGATGCGAGCCCAAGTCACCAGCACTTTTCAATCTGCCTTCACTCACGCTCACGCGCACACACACACACACACACACACACACACACACACACACACACACACACACACACACACACACACACACACACAATTTCAGCACACATACACAGCATTCATCACATTCATAGAGTATACAAGTGCAAACACACATATACACACTGGTCCAACACACATACAGCTGGTCTTTGGGAGTAGTTCTGTGTGTAATAAGGTTGGATCTGGTTCAGGAGTGTGTGGCTTTTCAGACACATAAGGTCAGAAGGGTTGTTGTGTGTGTGCATGGATACAGTAATTTTGCGAGTGTGTATGTACGTGTGCTTGTGTCTGTGCACGTCTGTATGGGTGCGTCTGTGCTCACGTGTGTGTGTGTGTGTGTGTGTGTGTGTGTGTGTGTGTGTGTCTTGAAGGGAGAATTTGTGTGAGGCTCTTGTTTGCATTACCAAGCGGGGGCTGGAGGGGACGTGAAGTGTGTTTATGAATCCAACGTGGACTTCCTCTGGCTTTATAATTAGGCTGGTATTCCTCACAAGCAAACAAAACAATGGAACGCGTTTCAACTCACTCTGTGGTCTGTAGGATAGGTTTATACATACCTAGCATCACCACGTTCTCTGGCCAGAGTGAGATTTTTGTAAAGAGCTGGGCTGGGTGTGTTGGTGTCTTAGGTGAGTAAGAAGTTCTCACACACTCGCTGAGCTGAATGAATCTTTTACAAAATAGTGTTTGTCCGTCTCTTCTCACATGTGTAGACTGTCATAGAATAGTGTTAGTGTCCCGTGCTGCCGAGCTGACTTTTATAGGAACATATGGAGATTCACTCAGTCTGTCTGCAGTCTCCCTCAGTCTCTAATGGAAGGAGGAGAAGGGGAAAGGGGAGGAGAGGGAGAGGGGGAGTCATAGGTCTGTCCTGACACACAGTACTGCAGCCTCCCCTCTCACCCTCTGATGACTTCCTTGTGTGTGTGAGTTATAGCAGTCTGTCTGAGTGATTAAGTGCAGTGTGTCAGTCTGAGACTGTGTCTATCGGGCCATACCTGGCTCAGTGCCCGCTCTATGTCACTCTGGCTCTTCCTCTTTTCCTCCCCCTCTGTCTCCCTCCGTCTCCCTCCGTCCCACTCCCACACATCCACTCCTCCGTCTCCCTTCGTCTCCCTCCATCTCCCTCTGTCTCCCTCCGTCTCCCTCAATCTCACTCTCACACATCCACTTCTCTGGCCTATCTCTTGTACTTCTCTTTCACCCCTCCTTTCCAGTTTGTGCTACTCTGTTTCTTTCTCTCTCTCTCGCTCTCTGTCGCTCTGTCTTTCATCCCCTGCTCTCTTTCATTCCTGCTCTCTCTGCCTCTCTCCTTCCTTCCCTCCCTCTCTCTCTCCTCCCTCCCTCTCCTCACTCTTCCCTCTTTTTTTTCACTGGCCAGGGGAAAGGAAAATGTGTGAGTCAGTGAAAGGCTGCTCCCTCCCTGGGAGAGATGGAGAGAAAGAGAGAACGAGAGAGAGTAGAGTGAGGACTGGGACTCGTTTAGTGTGGTGATGTCACACTCTAGTGTCCATGGTAACCACTTGTTTAGTCTCCGGTAGTGGACACCTGGGCACACTAACTTGGCCTGTTGATCGTCACTCCACAGTGGTGTGTGTGTATATCTGTCCTAAGGGGAATGTGACCATTTGACTGTGCAAGCCTGAACCCCTTTGGGGAGGTTGGTTATGGTGTACACTGTACGTACAGGGAATGGGCTGGGCATATTTGGAAGGGAAGGGCCGTGGTTGGACCAGTGGCGGTTCTAGATTCATTTCCAGGAGTCTGGCTTGGACACCTTTGTTTTTGCCTCTCATTTTGGCCCCATTATCATAAGACTGTACTCTGCAGTCCTCAAAAGAAATGTTTAGCTCCTCTAATCTTTTGAGAATCAGGGATGCCAAATGTTGGCCCATGGACTCCTCTGCCTCCAAAACCCCCATAAAATGTTCCTTTATGTGGGGCTCCTCCTTCAGTGACACAATTCTAATCACAACTGTTCAGTGAGGCTGACATCTGAGGTGCAATCTAGAATGATAGAGAAGAATTTTGCCAGCTTGATGTCACCTTGCTGTTCAACAAACCAATGAGTTCATTCTGTATTTGGTGGTCAAGGTAGCTGGTGGTGTGACTCGAGGTCCCTTTTTGGACACGGTTAAATTGTAGGGTGAGCCAATAACCGTAAAGGTTGCTAGATCGAATCCCTGAGCTGACAAGATGAGAAAACCTGTCGAGGTGGACTTGAGCAAGGCACTTAACCCTAATTTGCTCCAGGGGCGCCGTACTACTATGGCTGACCCTATAGGTAGGCTGTCATTGTAAATAAGAATTTGTTCTTAACTGACTTGCCTAGTTAAATAAAAATAAATAAATTGTGCCATCAGTTCAACCTCTTTGAGGAAATTTCCATTTGATGTTGAGTACAATGTTTCTGTGTGTCCCCTCAGTGCCATATTTTTAATTACCAGAGACTGCACAATAGCAGTCAGACGTGTCAAGTCCTCTCAGCCTCCATAAGTTCCATCTCATGCTTATCAATTGTTTCCCTTTTTTTGATCCTCATTGCCAGTTCTTTCTTATGTTTTCATTAAGTTTTTGTCACTTCTCGGGACGAGAAGCAGAGCGTTGGTGGAGCGACATTCCTTTTTATTTAACTTGTTTTCCGAACAAGTACCAAAAATAAACAAGGAGCGTATACACCGATGAACTGACGTGAACTCACACATACAATTTTTATTTATTTTTCCTTTATTTTACTAGGCAAGTCAGTTAAGAACAAATTCTTATTTTCAATGACGGCCTAGGAACAGTGGGTTAACTGCCTTGTTCAGGGGCAGAACGACAGATTTTTACCTTGTCAGCTCGGGGATTCGATCCAGCAACCTTTCGGTTATGGGCCCAACACTCTAACCACTGGGCTACCTGCCGCCTCAATAACCCACACAAACTGAAATAGAATCCCCAATTAGAGACAACTCGAGACAGCTGTCTCTAATTGGGGATAGAAATTAACTCACACCACCAACACCCAGTGAACTGTCAAGCTCTAACCGCGGCTCTCCGACTCCCCCACTAGAGGGAGCCAGACCTAGCCACAGTCATAACCTGGCAGTTTTGGTGTTCTGGACTGCTGTCGTCTGAAGTCAGCAAAGAACTTGCATGTTTCCAGTCTGTCAGTCCTGAGTTTTGCTAAATACATTTTCTTCTTAGAAAATAGTTTGCAGCAGAAGCAGAAGAAGCTGTTGTTTCTTTCAGAATATACCAACCAACTTCTAGGGATTTTTTCACCACTCACCAAGGTCTTCCTGAAATATGGGTGGTGGCAACTTCTTCCATCAATCTCATTCCTTGGGAAAACAAAGTTAGATGGTACCTCACTTGGTCCTCTGCAAACTAGTTGTGTCCGAATTCTGTCAGTCAGAACTGAAGGCCAGTCAGCAGGGTCCGTAGACAGTGGTTCATCCTCAGCAGCTGCTACAGGCATTTCTAATAGAGAGCACATGGGCATTAGTTTACACACGTTATTCACAGCCTTTAGCTGGCTTTCATCTATCTATCTATCTATCTATCTATCTATCTATCTATCTATCTATCTATCTATCTATCTATCTATCTATCTATCTATCTATCTATCTATCTATCTAGCTCCAGTGTCACCTGCCCACCTCTCTCTTTTTTCTACTACCAGTTACACAGCTCTAATCACAACCAGTTACACAGCTCTAATCACAACCAGTTACAGAGCTCTAATCACAACCAGTTACACAGCTCTAATCACAACCAGTTACACCGCTCTAATCACAACCAGTTACACAGCTCTAATCACAACCAGTTACACAGCTCTAATCACAACCAGTTACACAGCTCTAATCACAACCAGTTACACAGCTCTAATCACAACCAGTTACACAGCTCTAATCACAACCAGTTACACAGCTCTAATCACAACCAGTTACACAGCTCTAATCACAACCAGTTACAGAGCCATGAGGTCGAAGGAATTGTCCGTAGAGCTCCAAGACAGGAAGGCTAGCTCTGTTCTGGGGATTAGCCTCTGGAGAAAGGTACCAAAACATTTTTGCACCATCCCTACTGTGAAGCATGGTGGTGGCAGCATCATGCTGTTGGGATGTTTTTCACTGCCAGGGACTAGGAGACTAGTCAGGATCGAGGCAAAGATGAACGGAGCAAAGCACAGAGAGATCCTTGATGAAAACCTACTCCAGAGGGCTCAGGACCTCAGACTGGGGCGAAGACAATAGGACAACGAACCTAAGCACACAGCCAAGACAATGCAAGCTTCGGGACAAGTCTCTGAATGTCATTGAGTGGCCCAGCAAGAGCCCGGACTTGAACCCGTTTGAGCATCTCTGGAGAGACCTTAAAATAACTTTGCAGCAACACTCCCCTTCCAACCTGACAGAGCTTGAGAGGGTCTGCAGAGAAGAATGGGAGAAACTCCCCAAATACAGGTGTGCCAAGCTTGTAGCGTCATACCCAAGAAGACTCGAGGCTGTAATCGCTGCCAAAGGTGCTTCAACAAAGTACTGAGTAAAGGGTCTGAATACTTATGTAAATTATGTAAAAATAATAATAAATGTGAAAAATGTTCTAAAACCCTCTTTTTGCTTTGTCTTTATGGGGTATTGTGTGTAGATTGATGAGGAAAAAAACTATTAAATCAATTTTAGAATAATACTTTTTTTTTAAGTCAAAGGATCTGAATGTACGTTGAAAATACATTGGATTAAAAACTGTTGAAATTTCAAACACAGGATTATCAATTGCATTCTCTTTGCCTTTCTTTCTTTCTTTCTTTCTTTCTTTCTTTCTTTCTTTCTTTCTTTCTTTCTTTCTTTCTTTCTTTCTTTCTTTCCTGCAGGAGAAAGAGAAGAAGTACATGCTACAGGTGGACAACCTGAGGCTGAGGGATGTGGAGAAGGGCTTCATGTCCAGCAAGCAGATCTTTGCCCTGTTCAACACGGAGCAAAGGTACGTTCTTAAGTGGACACTTCACATTTTCATGTCAGATGTTTTAAGACCTCAAAAGTAGAGTAATGAAGCTTGATCAACACAACCAATGTCGCTTCAATGTAACAGCTCTCCATACTAACCACACACATTCTTAGTCATTCAAGGCAAGCACTCACACAAGCATGCAGGCATGCACACAATCTCCTTTTAATTCTTACCATGTAGTGTTGCTCAGTGTTATGACACGTCTCACACACACACACACACAGGGGCATCATGCTACCCACAAATCTGAAGGGGCACAAAGTATGTGAGGATGGCTAGAGTGGGAGGGGGGGTCCATAAATTAGAATTTCATACATTTGAGAATTCTGCATTTTTCAAACACCTGAAACAGGTTTTTACTGCAATCTAGAGCCATAATCATTATGCTTAATTCTATATTAAAATATGTATTTTTTTCTAAGCTTACCTCTTGAGCTGTATGTATCCTCCTGACTGGTGGTTCCTTTATTAAAGACACTAAATATGTTTCTCTGCATCTCTGCTAAAATCTGGGTAAATATTCAGTACATTTAGTTATTGCTTGCTTTTTTAAAAAGTCTACCAATCTAAACTGAATAACATTGCTAAGTGGCCAGTAGTATTACAAAAAAAATATATACCTTATTTTCTGCCCTATGGGCATGACGCCTCTGCACACACACACACACTCAGTGTTGCCCCTCTGTGTCCACAGGAATGTATATAAGGACTACCGTCAGCTGGAGTTGGCCTGCGAGAGTCAGGAGGAGATAGATGGGTGGAAGGCCTCTTTCCTTAGAGCTGGAGTGTATCCTGAACGCGTCACGGTACGACACACACATTTAGTCAGTAACTCCACCAGTCCAAAACATGTTGATGATTGTGATGATGGTTTGCTCTCACAGTACTAGTAGAGTGAGTAATTTAATGTTTAACACCATCTCTCTCTTCCTGTCCCTCTCTCTCTCTCTCTCTCTCTCCCTCGGTCATTCTTTTTTTCTGTATGTCCTTTGTTGCTGTTGGACCTAATAGGAGAAGGAGGGCAAGGTATGTGCTTTGTGTCGTGATGTCTATTCCAACTCTTCACCACTTTTACACAGATTTCTCTAGAGCTTTGCTCAAGATACAGATGTAGGATCTTAATTTGATCACTCTTTCGTTGCTGATAATTTTTAAACTTGTAGTGTATTTGAGGTTTAAAAATGCTTCTAAAGTTTGTTATTTCAGACTTGAAACAAAACTGTATCACCCCTACAAAACTTGTCCATTAATTATAATGCACGTATTAATTAAAATTTCCTGTTGCTTCAGGATTATTTTCCTGCTGTAGCAAACCGTCTCAAATTAAGATCCTACATCTGTAGTGTTGGCAGTTTAATCTGATACTGAACTCTGATTGGCTCTAATGATTTATACAGTGCTGCGCCTCCTCTCAGTGCTGCGCCTCCCATCTCACCTTATTGGCTGTTTCTAATCAACACCCCAGTCATTCATCATTTGATCCAGGCCAGGAAGTTCAAATGTCACTCTCATCAGGGCTCTGCCATAGGTGTATAGCACAACCGTCTGATTGGAATAGGTTAAGCAAATAAAGGAATTAGCATTGGGGCATGAGCCAAGAGAAAGTGGTAGAGAAAGACACATGTCTCCAATGGCTCCCCACAGTGATTTCACAGTCTACGCAACCAGAGCTACGGAGCTCAGTGTGAAATGTCTTTATATTGACAGTTTAGGAGTGATATATATTGGATGTTTATTAATGATCTGTCATATTGAGGATTGTTTCACTACTTGTTGTGATTAGAGAGCTCAGAGGTGTCATGCCCAAAGGGGGCACAGGGGCACGTGCCCCCTCAGATTTTTCCTTTAATCCTTTAATACTACTAGCCACTTAGCAATGTTATTCAGTTGACTTTAGCTAGCCCAGATAAGTACCCAATCTCCCAACCTCATAACTCATAACATTTCAGGCTATTAAGTTAGAGTAGCTAGCTAGTCTAACTATCTTAGCTGTCATGCCTGCTGGCAAGATTGATAGACATGTACTGAATAAGACTCACAGTGCTTTCAATCTTTTACCTAGATTTTATAGAGATGCAGAGAAGCATATTTAGTTTCTTTAAAAAAAGAATCACCAGTCAGGAGGATACAGACAGCTCAAGAGGTAGGCTTAGATATATATTTTTGACATAGAATTAAGCATAATGATTATGGCTCTAGATTGTTGGAAAAAACTGTTTCAGGTGTTTTGAAAGTGCCAAATTCTCCAACGTATGGACCTAGCCCCACTCCGGAACCCCCCTTCTAGCCATACTCACATACTTTGTGCTCCCTCTGATTTTTGGGGTGCACGACACCCTGAGAGGGCTCCATCTTTCATCTCTCTCAATTCTCTCTCACCATATTTTTTCCCTGTCTCTCTCCCTCTCTTTCCATCTCATTGTCCCCCTCTTTCCCTCTTCCTCTCCTTGTCCACCCCTCTTCCCTTTCCTCTAACCCCCTCCTCCCTGGTGTTGTCCCCCAGCAGAGTGACAGTGGAGACGGAGAGAACGGCTCAGATAACTTCATGCACTCCATGGACCCCCAGCTGGAGAGGCAGGTGGAGACCATCCGCAACCTGGTGGACTCCTACATGGCCATCGTCAACAAGACCATCAGGGACCTCATGCCCAAGACCATCATGTACCTCATGATCAACAATGTGAGTCCCATTTCCCATTGGTCACTTTAGACTAGTGGTGTCAAAGTCATCTTCTGGAGGGCCAGCTGATTTTCATAATTGTCTTTTAATCTGTGTCTGATTGATTTAGACTTGTGATGGTGTGAGACTCCTGTGGAATCTCTAGCCAATCAGTGACAAGAATGGATTAAATAAGGGCTTGATACAATCAGATCCGCTTTAGCGGTTGTTTTGATGGTGTCTGAGGTGGAACTACGTTAGAGCTGTCAAATCCACAAGTAGCTCCCGGCATTACACCTAAAGCAGACAATTCCATTGGCTGCACGGAGTCGCATTAACAGAAATCCCATGCAGCCTTGCTTACAAGTTTGAACACTGGAATCTGAGATGTATTCTACACCTCGATTAAGATGATAGAAGTCCTCATAATTTAGTTTAATGATCTTTCAATTTGAGCATCGTTATTTCTATATAGCCTACACTTTCTCGTTCTGAACTTCTATCGCGAGTGGGACGGGTGCGGCTTCATGACAATGATTGTAAGAGCAGCTGCTCACCGATTTGACAGCTCCAATGCAGTTACACCTCAGACACCGTCAAAACATCCACTATGCAGGTGTCTGTTATCTCCGGTTAATGCTTGATCTGATTGAATTTAGGCCTGAGTGCAAAGGAGGAAGAAAACCCTCTCATCTCCACCGTAACCCTTCCCTAGGTTATTGTTGTAAACAATAACATTTTGCCAAACATCTCCAACTCCCCCCCTCCTTCACACAGACCAAGGAGTTCATCAACGCGGAGCTGCTGGCCAACCTGTACCACTCTGGGGACCAGAACAGCCTGATGGAGGAGTCCCAGGAGCAGGCCCATCACCGCGATGAGATGCTCCGCATGTACCACGCCCTGAAGGAGGCCCTGAACATCATCGGAGACATCAGCACCACCACCATCACCACCGCCATGCCACCCCCCGTAGACGACTCCTGGCTGAGGCCAGGGGGAAACAACTCCGTGGGCAGGTATGACTGGAGGGAGGGAGGGAAGTAGGGTGGGGAAATGGGGGAGGGGATGGAAGGAGGTCAATTGCTCTGGGGGCAGGTACGACTGGAGGGAGAGCAGGACGGTGAGGAAATTGGGGGGGTGGAAGAGCTCAATTGCTCTGGGGGCAGGTACGGTTATCCAAAGCGACTTACAGTCATGCGTGCATACATTTTACATATGTATGGTCCCAGGAGGAATATGGGGATGGAAGAGAGAGGATGAGGACTGTATGCTCAGTAATGTTTTTCTTTACCATGACCCTCCTGAATGGTATGTTGGAATGTTGTGGCCTCCCCTGCTGGTGTGTAAGAGAACTGACTGCCAATTCTCTCTCTCTCTCTCTCTCTCTCTCTCGCTCTCGCTCTCGCTCTCGCTCTCGCTCTCGCTCTCGCTCTCTCTTCCCCAACCCCCCCTCTCAGGTCTCCAGCCGCCAGTCCCACTCCAAATAGAAGGGCTCCCCCAGGTCCTCCTGGTCGCCCTGTCTCCCGTGGCTCAGCCCCTGGCCTCCCTCCTGGCCCCCCTGTCCCCTCTCGCCCAGGAGCCTCCCCGGACCCTTTTGGTGGGCCACCACCATCAGTCCCCTCCCGGCCTAACCGTGCACCCCCTGGTGTGCCCAGGTGAGTGGAACTGAACGAAACGTTACATCTCAACGCAAAAGTAACCAAGTATATCAATGTATAACACTACAATAGGTCCTACAGGGAGACAGACACAATGATACTATGAGAATGTGCAGGTTCAGGAGATGCTGCTGGCTAGAGAACAGATGGGTGGTAGAGGTAGGATGGATGAGAGGCATGTCATAGATTGATCCCCTCTAAAAGCCCACCCCTGTAGTAAAACAGTGCCACACACAAGATCACACACTGGTTACAGTGCATTCGGGAAAGTATTCAGACCCCTTGACTTTTTCCACATTTTGTTACATTACAACCTTATTCTAAAATTGATTAAAAAAATAATAATCCTCATCAATCTACACACAATACCCTATAATGGCAAATCGAAAACAGGTTTTTAGATATTTTTTCAAATGTATTAAAAATAAACAGCAATACCTTATTTACATAAGTATTCAGACCCTTTGCTATGAGACTCGAAATTGAGCTCAGGTGCATCCTGTTTCCATTGATCATCCTTGAGATTTTTCTACAACTTGATTGGAGTCCACCTGGGGTAAATTAAATTGATTGGACATCATTTGGAAAGGCACACACCTGTCTATATAAGGCCCCACAGTTAACAGTGCTCAAGGCACAGATCTGGAGAAAGGTACCAAAAAATGTCTACAGCTTTGAAGGTCCCCAAGAACACAGTGGCCTCCAACATTCTTAAATGGAAGAAGTTTGTAACCACCTAGACTATTCCTAGTGCTGGGCGCAAGGCAATCGAGGGAGAAGGACCTTGGTCAGGGAAGTGACCAATTCCTGATGGTCACTCTGATAGAGCTTCAGAGATCCACTGTGGAAATGGGAGAACCTTCCAGAAGGACAACCATCTCTGCAGCACTCCACCAATCAGGCCTTGATGGTAGAATGGCCAGACGGAAGCCACTCCTCAGTAAAAGGCACATGACAGCCTGCTTGGAGTTTGCCAAAAGGCACCTAAAGGACTCTCAGAGCATGAGAAACAAGATTCTCTGGTCTGATGAAACCAAGATTTAACTCTTTGGCCTGAATGCCAAGCGTCACATCTGGAGGAAACCTGGCACCATCTCTAGTTTGAAGCCTGGTGGTGGCAGCATCATGCTGTGGGGATGTTTTTCAGCGGCAGGGACTGGGAGACTAGTCAGGATCGAGGGACAGATAAACAGAGAAAAGTACAGAGAGATTCTAGACTCGAGCCTGTAATCGCTGCCAAAGGGGCTTCAACAAAGTACTGAGTAAAGGGACTGAATACTTATGTAAAAGTGATATTTCAGTTATTTCTTTTTTATACATTTGCCAAAATTATATTGTGTGTAGATTGAGGAAAAGGCGATGTATACACACGTGTATATGTATACACCTGATATCTTCTGCTTACATTGTTGTTTACTGACATTACTTACTGCCAAGAAGGTTTATAGTATTACCAACTTACATTTCCTACACACTAATATAACCATACTTGTAAATACCTTAACGGCTTTAAGCACTTTTTTACTAGCAGTGGCCTTTGCTAGCATCTATAGATTTGTAATGGAGACCTGTCCTATATCTGTTAGTCTTTCTAGTTTAGGAATAGTCTCTTGTCTACTCGTCTGTCTCTCCATGGGGCGATAAACAGAAAGAGAAAAGGGAAAGTGGGAGGATAGAGAGACAGAGAATAAGAGCGAGCGAGACGCGAGGGGAGTTTTTTTTTAAATTTATTTATTTCTGTTTAACTGCGTTCACACTGCTAACGTTTGCCTTGCGTTTGCCTGTGGTTGTAAGCTAATGGACACTGTACTGATCTGATGTGAACTCACGGTCAGGGCAGCAGCTTGCCTTACTGAGGGAGACACACACACGTTGCCTGACACTGCTCTCGTTCACAAATACACTAAAACATCCAAATAACGCTTTCACAATGACTCTAAGCCATGTTGCAACCAATAACCCAAAATCAACCCATAAATAATGGTCCAAATCTGATTGGTCCAGGGTGAGAGCAGAGCCTTGTTATGTAACGTGGGTCTCTCCTGCACTGTAACCTGTATGAGTTTGATTGCACTCCTCTTCCTGTCCTCCTCACACTATTTCCTTCGCCACACCTCTATCACACAGTTGATTATGGTTCCTCTTTCAGAATCACTATCAGTGACCAATGAGGACTAACGCTTCTGGTACGTTTGGTACTACTCACCATCATCATCATCCTCATGCTGCTTTCTTTTAGACCTCACTGCATGCCCCAATCCCTCTCTCCTTTTCATAATTTTTTTCCTGAGCACTCCCTAATGCCTCTTTTAGCACTGCACAGACAAACACACATGAGCACACACAGCTCACTGTGTGTTAGTGTCACTGTATGAGCCACACTGGTTTTGCTATTGTCCACTGAAATCCCTAGTTTGAGGGTGTATGTTTCAGTTGGGATAGGTTTGTGTTGAAAAAAGTCAGATGATTCCTCTAGATACACATACACAAATACATACACAGCATACACACAAACATGCACACACACACCTGACCAGAGCTTCCTGTTAGGGGTCAAAAGTCAAAGGTGATGGGTTTGTGTCAGCGTTGTGTGTTGCCTCATGACATCTCACCCATCTCCAGCCCTGTAGTTTGGTGGCTTGACACTTTCCTGTTCTGTGTTTGTCCTGTCTACAAGTCAACATAGGATTCATTAGAGGCTAGGGAAGCTGTCAGAAAGGCTATATTGTGGGTGGTAATAATGATTTGAAAAGGGTATGTAATGTATAGTTAATGTCTATCCAACTAGCTATTCTGACAGTCTTTATATATGCCATGCTGCCACCCTGTCTCCTACAGTTGTGGTCTGCTTTTTTTTGCGTTTATGCCAACTAGCCCCTCCTTTGATAGTGAAGTAAAGATAGCATAGATGATTATAGCAGAACGACCATGGAGATTATAAAATGTGTCAAATGTCCTTTGTAGCAATTATAATCACACAGCTCCCGAGGGGTGCCTCTATCTCTGACATGTTTTGCATGCAGATTGGGTTGAAAGAGGAGAATATTATAGAGTGGAGCTATACTGCCCTCTTCTGGGCACCAAAACAACTGCTTGTCACCAATGGAAACTTTATACTGTATATACTGTATATTCTCAGACAATCATTCATGAAGACAATCAAATCTGCAGGAAAGATTTGTACGTTAGTGTGTTAGCTGTTTTGTCTGGGTGTCATCTCCCACGTTGTCCCATGCAGCTGTGAATGTGTGTGTTACTGGACCTGTGTGTGCGCGTGAGAGAGAGACTGCATATAATTTAATGTTCAATAGGGGAGCTGAATGTGCAATTACAAGTGTAAGTATACTCGATTGTATGGTGTACAGTGACGTTGAGTATTACCGCTTGCCCGTGAGAGGAATGATATCCAGCCACAACGACAGTCCTAACTCATCACCGTCTTCTTTTATACGTCTGTCTCTGTCTCTGGTCTGTGATTGTATCTGTGTGTCTGTTCATCTGTGTGTATCCATGGTCCTCTTGGCAGCCGAAGACCCCCTCCCTCACCAACCCACTAAACTACTGAGCTCCCCCTCCCCACCAACCCACCGCCTACACCACGGCAGAGAGACCAAGGACTGCAGAGCAACCTACCTACCTAGACCTGACCTAGACCCTTCTTCCACCTCTTCCACCTCTACTAAATGACAGGGTCACGTCACACACACAAACCCACACCATACACACACAAACACTGTATACCCCTGATACATAGAAATGCATTCACCCTCCATTGCATATAAAGGTCCATTGTAGATAAGCATTACAACACATTTACACCTGTAAGTAGTCACACACTTAAATGGACAGCGATATGCGTGGTTGGATTCAGCAAATATGAATGAGAGGGTTAATATTTGTCATTTCTTACCCTCCCCCTCAGATGGATATTTCTCTTTCTTCCTCTCATATCTTTATGACCTCTTCTTTGATCATTTTGGATGTAGATAATGATCTTTTTTTGTGCTGATTGACACTATTCTATGAGTTGATTCTCTCTCGGGAGCAGATGCATTATCTATCTAGCAAGGGGGAGTGGATCAGAAGGGATAACTGCATCTTAAAAACAGAGTTATTTTTCTTGTCTTCTGCTAAGATCGTCATGATCCATACTGGTCCCTAAAGTCACAGGCTTGGACACACCTGACATAGATGGGCGAGTAGGAAAAACCCCTAGAGAAAATAGTTATAACCAATACTAACTGTAATGTGTCAATGTAATGTGAGATTATCTCACTGCACTTAGATTGTGTATTCTATTTATTATGATACGTTGATTGTGTCTTTTTATATCTAATATCACAACAGTGTTTCCTAGCCTCTGAGTTTGGGGAAATGTTCTCATGTTTCATTCACTTGTTCATCCTTCACTTAATCTGGCTTCATTATGTCCTCTTTCCTCTCTTTTCCCGCCTCTTTTCAACAAACAGCCGGCCATGCAAGGGTGGGCGCTCACCCTGAGAGCCCCCCTGCCTCATTCTGACTTCTAGAAGCCCCTCTTTTTTTGCCCCTCGGGTCCCCGTTCTCCAAAACTCCCCCCTTTCCACCACTCAGCCCCTACACGGTGGAGGGTGAATCCCCACTATCCTTTACACAAACACACACCAATCAGAGAACACAGCAGCTCTCCACAACAGGCTTCCTCTAAGCAAGGGAGAGGGGGAACGAGAGAAACAGAGAGAAGAAATCGCCAACCCCTCTATCTCCCTGTGTCTATGCCTACGCCCTTCTGTAGCCACTAGGCCTTGTCACTGTGAAGGCCCGCTCTTATGTGTTGTGCTAACCATGATGATGTATTGTGTTACTGTATCTGCATGAAATGAAACAAGTTCAGGTGCTCAGACTAACTGTGATCTGGTATAAATCGGTGTAAAATCCTCCACAACCAGCTCCTGAAGGCATATGCTGCTTTCTGTGCTTCAACCTCTGTACCTATTCCGCGGGTGTTTGCGTGGGGGGAGGGGGTTGTGAACTCAAGGGTCTCCCTCTAAAAACTGTGGCCAACATTGAGCCAGTCGTCGTCTGTCTGTCTCCTCTCCCAGTTGTCAATGAACCACTTCCCCACTAGTGAAACTCAGTACCATAGCGAGGCGGGATCTAAATAGAAAGTGCAATATGTTCTTATTGGACAGCTTAACAAGAGCTGTCCACCAATCACACCAGACTCAGAGTAGATGCTCAGCCTGAGAGGAGGCGAGACGACAGACAAGGCCCAAAGGGTGCATCTCAATACTCTTAAATGGCATAATTTCTTCTTTCCTCAGAAGGAAAGTTGAAAAATGTAAGTTGTGTTCAAGAATTCTATTTTAAAGTGTTGAACCAACCCAGGATTAGGTTTTTGACTCTCAAAGCATTTCCAAGACCACTGGCAGGATAACCTCTGAGAAATATCATTGGAACTGTGTAATGAGTGATGAGGTGGCACTTTCTTTTTTGGCATGATTTAATCAGCTTTTTTCTTTTATTTTTTCTTTCTTTCCTCTCTCAGTGGTCACGGGGGTGAGTGAGGACATCAGGTTTAAACCACTAACAACCCAATCTGTGATGGTCTATGCATAGAACCCTATACACACGCCTGTACAGTACACCTCTCCCCTCCCATGTTACACATGCGTTCCGTTGCTGTGTGAGAGATGTGAGTTGACTCCAGTGGACTCTTGTCTGTGGTTTGTTGTATTACGACCCTGTTGGTAATAATAGTACATTGGGCATGACAACGATAAAACATTTTTTAAACTCATTAGCATACCCACGAACCCATTTCAGTATGCATATCGTACTCGCTTCATACAAACCCACCCCTCCCCTTCACAACACCCTAGTCTTAGCAAAAGCAAATACATAAATATATTTTAATTATTATTTAAGAGTAAATCGGACATATCTTACGTGTGTGTGATTGTGTATCTTGTGTGGTACATCTTATGGAAATTGTGCTTCCACTTGTCTACAGGTTAGTTGACTGTCTGAATACTGAATATTAAATTATTACGAATAAGTGACTGAGTATGTGTACAATGAAACATTAAAACTAAAAACATAAACTTGATAAATAAGTGAATGTTATATGTGTTGAGTATTGGCAGGTTGTTTGATGAGTAGCATGAGAGAGGAATAATTTGTCCCTTGTTTCTCGGTCTCTGTCCGGAGAGAGAGAGGAGAGGAAATGAGGAGTGGAGGAGACGGGGCAGAGATGAATGTGTGTATTCCATTCTGCTGTGACAACATCGTCCTGTATCTTATCTTACTGCTGTGGGTGGAATGAGTCTGTCCAACAGCACTGTGCTTCGTCAACACATTAAAAGTCAGTGTATCAATATGGTCTTCTTGTCTTATTTTGTGGAAAAATCAGGAATTGCACATTCAAAATGACGTCTAATTCGTAGGGCTTATTGAAGGTAGAAACTCTGAGGGAAACTTGCAAGGATCCATTGACCAGATTATGTCTACTATGCTCAATAAAGTTTATTCAGAAGGGGAGAAAAAATTCTTACATGAAAAACAGAAATTGTCGTAAGCCATTTTGTTAGCTCATAACGATCCTTCAACATCCCCCAACAGCCTACATTGCATTAAAACTGATTAGTTTTGATAATTATTCAAAATAAATACAATCTTTTCATTTAATTAACCTTTGAATTAAATCAAAGACATCACCCCTACCCCTTCACTTCACTTCACTTCAGCTGTGTGTCCTGAAGCCAACAATGGCTCAGGCAGACAGACACACAGACAGACACTCTTGGCTGCTAGCAACAATACAAACATCCATTACCCTTATCCCCCACACCAGACAGAATAAATATACAATATCTTACACAGTTACAGTATATACAGCTCCTTTACAACAGAAGGCTTTCACCTCTGTCTCTAATCATATGCTCAATTACACATCCATTGAAAAGAAACATTGAATTAGAAAGTGGGAAAAATAATAGGTTTAATCTATTACTTTTATCTCGTCACCACTGCCAAAATAATGACATTTTAAATGAACATATTTTCTCTTGGTTTTACTACCCAAAATAAAAGTAAACTTTTTTTTTTTTTTTTTATGACAATATTTTTCTAAAGTAAAAAAGAATGCTAAGCCAGGAATTTTATTCAGATGGGATAAAGTTAGTCACTTTCAACAGAAACCATGTCAAGTCCTACTGCGAAAAGTGCTGCGCTTCAGGTTCAGCGACTGTCATAGTAATCAATTGACTTATCATTAAAGGCTTCCATTCTTGAATAAAAAAAAATAAAAAAACCCACATCTGTAGTCAACAAAAGACACTATGGAAACATCAAAATTCCAAATGAACTGAAATACACACATTTCCCCCAGAAATGTGTTGGGAGATGCGCCTACGGCAATGTTATCCCCATCATGGGAAGGTTCTCCAAAAACAGGAGGACCTTCCTTGACCTGTCAATCAAGAGCTTAACCCTATTGCCTCTGCCTTGTGTTACTAGAATTAATACAACCCTCTCCATTTACATGTGCATACCTGTACATCCTCCTAGTGTTAGCCTTGAGTGGAACCCTCAGCCCAGATGTGCCAAAGAGCACACATGATGACATCATAGGGCTCCAAAGCACAGAAATCAAATGCCTAGAATGGGTCTGCCATAGAAAAACTACTGTCCCAAAAAAATTGATTAGAACCTACAGTACAAGCCCATGTTACTCTAGAGAGAAGAGACCACTTCCATTCAGATCATGAGGGATAAAATTGAGATCGGATCCTTTATCACAAACACAATTTTCAGCCAGACTCAAAGGGAGCAACTTAATATCAATGATATGTAGACGAGCAACAAGCACAATGGAATTTAAAATATTGATAAACAAGAGATGCCATGAAATGGGACCTCAAATTAACGCAGAGCAAACTAAGGGAATACAACTGACTGGCTCATTAGCATAAGAGTAAGCGCTACTGTGCATACGCGTGTTCAAATATTTGTGTCTCCAAATGGAAGAGGATGGACAGACAAGGTAATTGTAGAGGGGAGCAGACATGTGTGTCTATGTTCATGTTCATCTCTTTCCTATGACGTCATTGTAAACTACTTTGAAATTAAGTGAACAGTGCAAACGTGCACCAAATGCTAGCAGGTGGAGTAGTGAAGGTCAGTATCAATTCAGGAAGGGGGAACTTTGCCAATGCTTTCCTGACTTACTTTCTCCCAAGTTAGGCTCAGGCTCTAGCCTGGCCAGTCCCTCCTTCCTGAATTGATACTGACCTTCACTACTCCACCTGCTACCCAGACAACACACCAACAGCTACCAAGGGCTGTGCCTCAAGTCTCCTTCCATTCATGACCAAATATCTGAGTATGTCTTGTTGCCCATCAATGGTCTAGGAGGAAAGGAGACAAGGAAATTAATTGAGACACAGCCCACAGGGTAAAACCAAGCCTTGTCGGTCTCCACTACACAGACAGACTATCCCAGTTTTTCTCCAGAATCAGACACACATTGTGAATGAGGATCCTGTGAGAGTAGTCCACACACACACACACACACTATTGCTGCTAACTTCACTCAAAGCCTTAATTTCTCCTTCAATAGACAATGACTGAGGGGACAGAGATACTTTATTGCACAAAGAGAGGGGGAGCGAGGTAAGGGAACAGAGGAGAGGGATCAGAAACTTTTGATGACACAAACACTGCAAGTAAGGAGGCTGCGACGGAAGAGGAGGAAGACGTGGAGGAAGGCAGTCACACACTCACACAAGGAGTTCACGTGCTTAAGTCACTATGTGTGTCCAGTAGTGATTTGGGAGGGGTCGATACAGTTATATTATTTTTGGACGATATATCGATATTTGACTCCAATAATTATTTTTTGCTACAGTACGTAGCGTTAGCTAGTGCCAGTCAGCTGTACCTGCACCAAAACTCTTATTTTTCATCCTATAGCTTGTTCTCCATCTTCTTTTTAAATAGTGAGCCATAATGTTTTTAGCACTTTTATTTGCCTGACTGATCAAAATAAATGTTCTTATGCCTCTCTCGTCTCTGCAGCAGACATATGGTGAACAATATATTTGGAACATCAAAACCGCAATATTGTATCTCAATTCATATAGAATCTCAATACATATCATATCAGCACCTAGGTATTGTGATAATATTATGAGCAATTCCCTGCCCTACTGTCCAGTGAAGAATGAACTGCATGTGAGACCAGCCATGCACTCAAAAGGAGGGTTGAGAGTGAGAAAGAGCGGAAACTCTCCAGAAACTAGAATTTGACGATGTCGGGGGAGAGAGTGAGTGTGCATGTGTCTGTTAGACAGTATACCCAGAAGTGTGTGCACGTGTAATCCTAGATGACCTAAGTAAAGTGTGACATGGTGGAATGGTGTGTGTGTGTTCAGAGATCCTCCAACATTGCCAGGGATCCAAACCGACTGTGCCAATTAGTGCCATAGTCTCATAATCATCAGACCACCAAGATCTTGACTTCGTCCTGCTGGTCAGGCCGGTAGAAGAAGGGGATGCAGGGGTTGTCCCCCAGGAAGGGCACGGAGCGGGGCCCCTGGGGGTTCTGAATCTCCTGGAGAAGCTGCATTATCTGCCTGGCCGTGCCGTCCGCCCGGGGCCTCAGAGCCTGGGAGTCTGGGGGGAGCCCCTGGCCCAAGTCTGACGGGGCACTGTGAGGGGTGTCAGGGGTGGTGGAGTCGGACTCCACAGCTTTACTTAGATCCATAAACTCTGGAGAGAGAAGGGGGGAGGAGATGAGCGATCAGGGAGGTTAGTATGATGACAATCCATGGACTCTACAAAGGTAATGGAGAGAAGGTGGGTGTGTTTTTATGTGCGTGCGTGTGTGAGAGAGAGAGAGAGCGTGCTCATACCTTGTCCGTTCACAGCATTGAGCTCCATGCGTCTGTGTGCGTGGTGAGCCTGGACCTGGTCCTCTCCAGCTAGCAGCAGGTCAGGGCTAGCCAGCTCCCCAGCATATTGTCTGTACCACTCATTCCTCTCACCCACCAACCTCATGACCAGGTCCTGCAGCTCTGCCAGTTTGGCCTGCATGTTCACAGAAACATGGTCAAAGGGTGTACTATCCTGTGTGTGAGTAGAGTACCTTTGTGTGTGTGTGTTTTTTTTCTTCCTGTGTTTGTGTGTGTGTGTGAGAGTGGTGTACTGTCCTGTGAGTGAGTGAGTGAGTGAGTGAGTGAGTGAGTGAGTGAGTGAGTGAGTGAGTGAGTGAGTGAGTGAGTGAGTACCTTCATCTCCTCTTTGTCCTGGGCCAACATACTGATGTACTGCTCCTTCTCCATGTGTTTCTGCTTCATGACAGCTCTCTGGTTCTGGTACAGGGCGATGTACTCTCCTGGACAGACACAGGAGAGGGAGAAAAAGAGAAGTATTTTTTTATTTTTTTTATTTCACCTTTATTTAACCAGGTAGGTCAGTTGAGAACAAGTTCTCATTTGCAACTGCGACCTGGCCAAGACAAAGCAAAGCAGTGCGACAAAAGACAACACAGAGTTACACAGTAAAACAAACAGTCAAAAACACAATAGAAAAATCTATATACAGAGTATACAGCATGTGTCTTACCTATAGTATCAGTCTCCCCAGACAGCTGTATACAGTATGTGTCTCACCTATAGTATCAGTCTCTCCAGACAGCTGTATACAGCATGTGTCTCACCTATAGTATCAGTCTCTCCAGACAGCATGTGTCTCACCTATAGTATCAGTCTCTCCAGACAGCATGTGTCTCACCTATAGTATCAGTCTCTCCAGACAGCATGTGTCTCACCTATAGTATCAGTCTCTCCAGACAGCTGTATACAGTATGTGTCTCGCCTATAGTATCAGTCTCTCCAGACAGCTGTATACAGTATGTGTCTCGCCTATAGTATCAGTCTCTCCAGACAGCATGTGTCTCACCTATAGTATCAGTCTCTCCAGACAGCATGTGTCTCACCTATAGTATCAGTCTCTCCAGACAGCTGTATACAGTATGTGTCTCACCTATAGTATCAGTCTCTCCAGACAGCATGTGTCTCACCTATAGTATCAGTCTCCCCAGACAGCTGTATACAGCATGTGTCTCACCTATAGTATCAGTCTCTCCAGACAGTATGTGTCTCACCTATAGTATCAGTCTCCCCAGACAGCATGTGTCTCACCTATAGTATCAGTCTCTCCAGACAGCATGTATACAGCATGTGTCTCACCTATAGTATCAGTCTCTCCAGACAGCATGTATACAGCATGTGTCTCACCTATAGTATCAGTCTCTCCAGACAGCTGTATACAGCATGTGTCTCACCTATAGCATCAGTCTCTCCAGACAGCTGTATACAGCATGTGTCTCACCTATAGCATCAGTCTCTCCAGACAGCATGTGTCTCACCTATAGTATCAGTCTCTCCAGACAGCATGTGTCTCACCTATAGTATCAGTCTCCCCAGACAGCTGTATACAGCATGTGTCTCACCTATCGCATCAGTCTCTCCAGACAGCTGTATACAGCATGTGTCTCACCTATAGCATCAGTCTCTCCAGACAGCATGTATACAGCATGTGTCTCACCTATAGCATCAGTCTCTCCAGACAGCTGTATACAGCATGTGTCTCACCTATAGCATCAGTCTCTCCAGACAGCATGTATACAGCATGTGTCTCACCAATAGTATCAGTCTCTCCAGACAGCTGTATACAGTATGTCTCACCTATAGTATCAGTCTCTCCAGACAGCTGTATACAGCGGTGTTCCAGCTCCTCTACCCTGTCCTTCAGGTCAGCCTTCTCCTGCATCAGAGAGGTGAAGCGGTGTTGGAGCTTCTCCATGGCAACACACAGGGCCTTGTGTACCTCCACTGGTATGCTCTCTGAACCGGAGACAAACAGGGGAGGGGGGATACCGGTCACACACTGCACTGGTAACACACTCAAAACTAGCATATAGTGCTCCTAGAAAACAAACAGTTAATGCACATAGCACACACAAATATGTGCATGCACCTCTCCTCCTCTCACCTGTATGTTCACAATGACTGTGGTCATCATGGCCGTGACCGTGGTCGTGGCTGTGTCCATGGTCATGGTTGTGTTCATGGTCATGACTGTGGTGCTGGTGCTCCATGCTGAATGTTGCAGCCTGGTGACGGGCTGCAAAGTGCAGTCTCCTCTCCTCCTCCAGTCTGCTCTTCATCTCGTCTCTCTCCGACTCCACACGCGCCACCGCACCTCGCACAAACTCCTCCTGAGAGAGACGGAAGGGAGGAATTATTATCGGAGACAAATATCTGAGAGATGCTATGAAAATCCTCACCTCTGTAGCATTTGGGAGCAACAACACTCGAGCCCACCTAACCCCTATCAGTGTTTTTTTCTCCTCACCATCTCTTCCCGGCTCTCAAAGTCTTCTGGGATAACAATGGAGGACTTCTGTGGGCTTTCTGACAGCGACTGGCTCTCCACTCCGTCTCCCTGGTCTCTGGGGGGTGTGGCCAGGGCTGAGCTGTTGAGCAGCTCTGTGACTTCAGCCTTCAGCTGCTCATTGTCTCTGGCCAACTGCTCGAGCCTCTCCTGTAAGGGGAGAGGGTTACCACAGCCACAAAGTCATAATCCCGCCCATTTCTACAATTGATCTTCTTGAAATCTGATGTTAAACCGAACCCTAAACCTAACCTTACCACCCTACTAACCTTATGCCTAACTTTAAGTTAAGAACAAAATGTGAAGGTTTGTTTTCATAAATCTTTACGATAGACTATTTTGACTTTGTGGCTGTGGTACCTAGTGACAACCCAGCTGGCCAGCCAGCCAGCGCATTATGAATGTGTCCCCCTGTCCCGGTCCCTGACCTGGTATTGCTCCAGCTGTTTATGGCTCATCTCCAGCTGAACCCTTCCCTGGGTCTCATCATGCTGCAGCTGGTCCATCTGCTGGCTCTGCTGCAGGTAGTGTCTGTGGAGCTGTTCCCGCTCTGACGCCAGGGCTGTGTAGCCTGCAGAGTACTGCTGTAGGTGGGCCACTACCTGGTCCCGCTGCTCCAGCAGCGCCTGGTACTCCACAGACTTCAGCTCCAACTGGGGATGGAGCAGACGTGTGAATGTGTGTCTGTGTGACAAATGTTGTTCCTGGAGCTGTTCACCATGAAATGTGTGTGTGCACGCTCATGTGTGTGTGTGTCCCACAGGAGGTTTGTGGCACCTTAATTAGGGAGGACGTGCTCGTGGTAATGGTTGGAGAGGAATGGTATCAAATACAGCAAACACATGGGGTGTTTCTCAAAATGCATACTACCGTGCTCCGAGCCCACAAATTGGAGTACGAGTCCAAATCAAAGAACGCGAAATGGGGCACAGAGGGCACTTCTCGAATGCGTATTCCATTTATACATATTTTGAAGCATGCATCGATGCCAGCTTCAATGGAAAGTATGCAAAGAAATGACGCAAATTTTCTTGAAATCAATAGCGTCCATTATTTGAGATGAAGCGAGAGAAAATGCACTCCGATTTCACACAATACCCCATAATGACAAAGCGAAAACAGTAAAAAAAAAAAAAAAAAAGTTTGCAAATGTACAAATAAAAAATAAAAAATCAGAAACACCTTATTTACATACAGTTGAAGTCGGAAGTGTATTTGGCTACGTACACCTTAGCCAAATACATTTAAACTCAGTTTTCCACAATTCCTGACATTTTATCCTAGTAAAAATTCCCTGTCTTAGGTCAGTTAGGATCACCACTTTATTTTAAGAATGTGAAACGTCTGAATAATAGTAGAGAGAATGATTTATTTCAGCTTTTATTTCTTTCATCACATTGCCAGTGGGTCAGAAGTTTACATACACTCAAGTAGTATTTGGTAGCATTGCCTTTAAATTGTTTAACTTGGGTCAAACATTTTGTGTAGCCTTCCACAAGCTTCTCACAATATGTTGGGTGAATTTTGGCCCATTCCTCCTGACAGAACTGGTGTAACTGAGTCAGGTTTGTAGGCCTCCTTGCTCGCACACGCTTTTTCAGTTCTGCCCACAAATGTTCTATAGGATTGAGGTCAGGGCTTTGTGATGACCACTCCAATACCTTGACTTTGTTGTCTTTAAGCCATTTTGCCACAATGTTGGAAGTATGCTTGGGGTTATTGTCCATTTGGAAGACCCATCAGACCAGAGGACATTTCTCCAAAAAGTATGATCTTTGTCCCCATGTGCAGTTGCAAACCGTAATCTGGCTTTTTTATGGCGGTTTTGGAGCAGTGGCTTCTTCCTTGCTGAGCAGCCTATCAGGTTATGTCAACATAGGACTCATTTTACTGTGGCTATAGATACTTTGTACCCGTTTCCTCCAGCATCTTCAAAAAGGTCCTTTGCTGTTGTTCTGGGATTGATTTGCACTTTTCGCACCAAAGTACGTTAATCTCTAGGAGACAGAACGCGTCTCCTTCCTGAGCGGTATGACGGCTGCAGGGTCCCTTGGTGTTTATACTTGCGTACTATTGTTTGTACAGATGAACGTGGTACCTTCAGGCATTTGGAAAATGCTCCCAAGGATGAACCAGACTTGTAGAAGTCTACAATTATTTTCCCTGAGGTCTTGGCTGATTTCTTTTGATTTTCCCATGATGTCGAGCAAAGAGGCACTGAGTTTGAAGGTAGGCCTTGAAATACATCCACAGGTACACTCAAATTATGTCAATTAGCCTATCAGAAGCTTCTAAAGCCATGGCATCATTTTCTGGAATTTTCCAAGCTGTTTAAAGGCACAGTCAACTTAGTGTATGTAAACTTCTGACCCACTGGAATTGTGATATAGTGAATTATAAGTGTCTGTAAACAATTGTTGGAAGAATTACATGTCATGCAAAAAGTAGATGTCCTAAATGACTTGCCAAAACTAAAGTTTGTTAACATGAAATGTTACATGTGTATGTAAACTTCTGACATCAACTAAGTATTCAGATCCTTTGCTCTGAGACTCGAAATTGAGCTCAAGTGCATCCTTTTTCCATTGATCAGCCTTGAGATGTTTCTACAACTTGGAGTCCACCAATTGATTGGACATGATTTGAAAAAGGCACACACCTGTTTATATAAGGTCCCACAGCTGACAGTGCATTTCAGAGCAAAAACCAAGCCATGAGGTTGAAGGATTTGTCTGTAGAGCTCCGAGACAGGATTGATTCCCACAGATTTGGGGAAGGGTACCCAAGAACACAGTGTTCTCCATCAATCTTAAATGGAAGAAGTTTAGAACGACAAAGAGCTGGCTGCCCGGCCAAACTGAGCAATCGGGGGAGAAGGGCCTTGGTCAGGGAAGTGACCAAGAACCTGATGGTCACTGACAGAGACCCAGAGTTCCTTGGTGGAGATGGGAGAACCTTCCAGAAGGACAACCATCTTTGCAGCACTCTACCAATCAAGCCTTTATGGTAGAGTCTAAGACCATGAATAACAAAATTCTCTGGTCTGATGAAACCAAGATTGAACTCTTTGGTCTGAATGCCAAGCGTCACGTATGGAGGAAACTTGGCACCATCCCTACGTTGAAGCATGGTGGCGACATCATGCGGTGGGGATGTTTTTCCAGCGGTAGGGACTGGGAGACTAGTCAGGATCGAGGGAAAGAAGAACGGAGCAAAGTACAGAGAGATGTACCTAACTTGTAGCGTCATTACCAAGAAGACTTGAGGCTGTAAATCGCTGCCAAAGGTGATTAAAAGTATTGAGATAAAGGGTATGAATAATTATGCAAATGAGATCCGTTTTTTTAATTTGCAAACATTTCTAAAAACCAGTTTTTGCTTTGTCATTATGGGGTATTGTGTGTAGATTGATGACATTTTTTTATTTATTTAATCCATTTTAGAATAAGGCTGTAACAAAATGTGGAAAAATTGAAGGGGTGATAATTATCTAGCTGATAATTATGACGTAAGAACGTTTGCTTTGTGTATATCGTGTTTCTTCTCTATTGTTACCATTGTTCTGGCTGGAAGAAGGTTCAGCGTGAGGTAATACAGTAGGGGGAGTGCGAGTGCCTCTCAAATATAATGCTTTATGCATTCTACACAGTATCGTCCTTACAAGAACGTACTCGAGAGAACTTCCTCTGAGAATGCACTTGGAGCATGAAAGTGTGGAGCACAGTAATATGCCTATTGAGAAAGACCCATGGTTTCCATGTGTTTGATGCCATTCCATTCCCTCCGTTCCAGTCATTATGAGCCCTCCTCCCCTCAGCAGCCTCCACTGGTGTGTACCTACCTGCTCCTTGAAGTTGTGCAGGTCCTCCTGTAGTTGTCCCATCCTGCGTCCCAGCTCCTTCTTCACGTGATGTTCTGACTGCAGAGCAGTGGTCAGCTCCATGTTCTCATTGGTCTAGGATGGCAGAGAGACATTAAACACATTCATGAGGTTAAAAAAAATAACACCCTTGCCCTTCTTGCACGAACACTCACACTTTATCCGTTTTGTTACCAAAGCCTCATATACTACCCACCACTGCGACCTGTATGCTCTCGTTGGCTGGCCCTCACTACATATTTGTCGTAAAACCCACTGGCTCCAGGTCATCTACAAGTCTTTACTAGGTAAATCCACGCCATAGCAACACCCACCCGTAGCATGCGCTCCAGCAGGTATATTTCATTGGTCATCCCCAAAGCAAACACCTCCTTTGGCCGCCATTCCTTCCAGTTCTCTGCTGTCAATGACTGGAACGAATTGAGACTACCATCTCCCTCAACAACTTTAAGCATCAGCTGTCAGAGCAGCTTACTGATCACTGCACCTGTATACAGCCCATCTGTAAATAGCCCACCCAAACTACCTCATCCCCATATTGTTATTTTTGCTCATTTGCACCCCAGTATCTCTATTTGCACGTCATCATCTGCACATCTATCATTCCAGTGTTAATGCTAATTTGTAATTATTTCACCACTATGGCCTATTTATTGCCCTACTTTCCTAATCTTACTACAGTCGTGGCCAAAAGTTTTGAGAATGACACAAGTATTGGTCTCCACAAAGTTTGCTGCTTCAGTGTTCTTAGATCTTCATGTCAGTAGTTACTATGGTACACTGAAGTATAATTTCAAGTATTCCATAAGTGTCAAAGGCTTTCACTGACAATGACATTCAGTTTATGCAGAGTCAATATTTGCAGTGTTGACCCTTCTTTTTCAGGACCTCTGCAATCCGCCCTGGCATGCTGTAAATTAACTTCTGGGCCACATCCTGAATGATGGCAGGCCATTCTTGCATAATCAATGCTTGGGGTTCTCAATGGGATTAAGCTCTGGGGAGTTTCCTGGTCATGGACCCAAAATGTCAATGTTTTGTTCCCCGAGCCACTTAGTTATCACTTTTGCCTTATGGCAAGGTGCTCCATCATGCTGGAAAAGGCATTGGTCGTCACTAAACTGTTCTTGGATGGTTGGGAGAAGTTGCTCTCGGAGGATGTGTTGGTACCATTCTTTATTCATGGCTGTGTTCTTAGGCAAAATTGTGAGTGAGCCCACTCCCTTGGCTGAAGCAACCCCACACATGAATTTTCTGAGGATGCTTTACTGTTGGCAAGACACAGGACTGATGGTAGCGCTCACCTTGTCTTCTCCGGACAAAGTGTTTTCCGGATGGCCCAAACAATAGGAAAGGGGATTCATCAGAGAAAATGACTCTACCCCAGTCCTCAGCAGTCCAATCCCCGTACCTTTTGCAGAATATCCGTCTGTCCCTGATGTTTTTCCTGGAGAGTAGTGGCTTCTTTGCTGCCCTTCTTGACACCAGGCCATCCTCCAAAAGTCTTCGTCTCACTTTGCGTGCAGATGCACTCACACCTGCCTGCTGCCGTTCCTGAGCAAGCTCTGCACTGGTGGTGCCCCGATCCCGCAGCTGAATCAACTTTAGGAGACTGTCCTGGCGCTTGCTGGACTTTCTTGGGCGCCCTGACGCCTTCTTCACAACAATTGAACCTCTCTCCTTGAAGTTCTTGATGATCTAGGTGCAATCTTACCAGCAGCAATATCCTTGCCTGTGAAGCCCTTTTTGTGCAAAGCAATGATGACGGCACGTGTTTCCTTGCAGGTAACCATGGTTGACAGAGGACGAACAATGATTTCAAGCACCACCCTCCTTTTAAAGCTTCCAGTCTGTTATTCTGAGCATGACAGAGTGATCTCCAGCCTTGTCCTCGTCAACACTCTCACCTGTGTTAACGAGACAATCACTGACATGATGGTAGCTGGTCCTTTTGTGGCAGGGCTGAAATGCAGTGGAAATGTTTTTGGGGGATTAAGTTCATTTTCATGGCAAAGAGGGACTTTGCAATTAATTGCAATTCATCTGATCACTCTTCATGACATTCTGGAGTATATGCAAATTGCCATCATCAACACTGAGGCAGCAAACTTTGTGGAGACCAATACTTTTGGCCACGACTGTACATTTGCACACACTGTACATAGATTTTCTATTGTGTTATTGACTGTACGTTTGTTTATCCCATGTGTAACTCTGTTGTTTTTGTCGCACTGCTTTGCTTTGTCTTGGCCAGGTCGCAGTTGTAAATGAGAACTTGTTCTCAACTGGCCTACCTGGTTAAATAAAGTTGAAAAAAAAACAAAAAACGTGTCTTTTCTTACTAGCACATACTTTGGTGATAGATGCTTTTTTGAGGAAAAGTTTGACTTACTATGATAGTGATATTTGGTTGTCTCACCTAGCTACCTTAAAATGACTAAGTCGCTCTGGATAAGAGTGTCTGCTAAATGACTAAAATGCACAATTTAAATGTGTGTTTTGAATGTGGCTGGATAAGTAAAAACAATGTTTCCAGTTCCACCCATTTCTTTTATCACCAATCAAAACTGGGCAGATTAGTGAATACTTAAAATAAGTAAACAGGACAGTAAATAGGTAATACTCCTCCTTACCAGTTTGACAAAGCCGTTCTGCAGCTCAGCCAGCTGGTCTTTAAGGGTGCGGTTCTGGGCCAGGGCGCGGCTGATGGTGGCCTTGTCACTCTGCACGTCCTCCAGCATGCGCCTGCGGTCCTCTGCATCTTCAGCCCCGCGCTCCGCATGGCGCTCCATCTCTGAGAGACGGGACTCCTGCTCTGAGCACATACGACTCAGCTGCTCGTTGTCACGTAGCTATAGCAATGGAAGGGAAGGGGAAGAACAGTGAGATTTTGCTTGCGAGACTATAACAGGGATAGGGTGTGCAGGATTTGGTTCCAGCTCGGCACCAACACGCCCCAAAATGAATCGTATTAGTTAAGGCCTTGAGATAACTCAGTGTGAGTTATTATTGCCTGGTAGTGTGTGTGTGTGTGTGTGTGTGTGTGTGTGTGTGTGTGAGGTTATCACCTGGACCTGCAACTGTGTGTTGAGTGAGTCTCTCTCCTGCTGCAGGCTGCTGAGGGCTTCCTGGAGGGTCAGTTCACTCTCTGAGGGCCCTGAGGGCTGGGGCTCAGCCTGGGCCTCTCTCTCATTGGACAAAAGGGCTAGGGAGGAGAAAACAATCTGTTCTCTTTCATTCTGAGAACATTCTTCTCCTTTCACCTACAGTACATTGTTCTTTCCTTATGGCAATACAAATATGTTCATGCTAATCATTGACAGGATGAATACAGTAAGCTTATCTTTGGTAGAAAGCTCTTCTGAGAACCAGTGATGTGCAAACCAAGGAGGGTATTTTTATTAATAAATTTAACCTTTATTTAACTAGGCAAGTCCGTTAAGAACAAATTCTTATTTACAATGACGGCCTGTGACACAGCCTGGAATCAAACCAGGGTGTCTGTAGTGACGCCTCCAGCACTGAGATGCAGTGCCTTAGACCGCTGCGCCACTCGGTAGCTGTGTGTATCACCTGCAGCATGCTTCAGGTCTGTGATGTGGTCTTCTAGCTCCTGGATCTGACTGATGCCCCTGTCCCTCTCCTCTGCTACTAGTGTCACCTGCATAGGACACACACACACGTCAATCAACTCCTTCCTTACAGTGACTAAGTATTTCTAGCATTACGTTCAGAGGCTAAGCTAGCTCTACAGGTTCTGCTAATGGGGTGGTAGCATAGTGTACCTGAGAGAGCAGCTGCTCTGTCTTGTCCTTCCATACTCGTCCCTCCTCCTGGATCTGCTCAGCGTAGCGGTCTCTCTCTGTCTGCAGCTGGGCCACCGACTCCATCAACTATAGATGATAACAAAAGACCATTAACACAATGGCATGGCGCTCAAACATTAAAGAGGGGCATACACACGTTTGTAAATGGCGGCAGGTAGCCTTGCTGTTAGAGCGTTGGGCCGGTATCTGAAATGTTGCTAGTTCGAATCCCAGAGACTACACAGTGAAAAACGTCAATATGCCTTTGAGCAAGGCACTTAATCCTAATTGCTCCAGGGTCGCTGGTGATAATGGCAGACCCTGACCCCACTCTACGAGGGGAGAGTTGGGATATGCAAAAAACACATTTCCAATTCAAATAGGACAATTATAAGCAACCACCAAATTCTATTATAAATATGTTGAATCAGTAAATATATTGAATCAGTTCTAGGTGAATTCATCCCACACCTACCTGAGCAGTGTGCGCCTCAATCTGTAATTTCTCCTCCAATAGTAACTGCATCTGCTGGTTGGCACTGGGAGGCCCTGACTGACTGGAAAACTAGGAATAAACGGAGAATTTAACAACTGCAAAACAAATGATGATAATGGCCGTGTGTGTGTGTGTGTATGGTGTGTGTGTGTGTGTATTTACCTGTTGCAGCATGACGTCGGCCATCTCCAGTCTCTTGCGCAGTTCTTCCAGGTCCAGTTTCAATGTGCTGTTCTCACTCACCCTCAACTTGAGCTGCTCCGACAGCTCTGAACTCTGCTGCCTCCCTTCCTCAGTCACACTACTGCAACAGGGACGGAGATATATAGGAGGGTCAGGTTGGAACGTTCATACACACAGCCTCTGAATTGCCTACCCTACTCATAGATGACAGGCATCTCTCTTCCTGTATCATAATCACGCACACGGTGTGGTTTCCACTATATTCCTTTTCCTATTTGGTCCACAAAGCAAACAAGAGAATATGATAAAAGGCCAGCCATTTAGTAGAATGGAAGCATACACAAGGTAAGACTTACTTTAGTCTGTACACCTCTAGCCTCAGGTTGTCTCTGTCTTTCTCTAGCTCTTTGTTGTTCTGCACAAGAGAACAAGACAATCAATCACATGCAGTACATCCCTGCAAAGCTCAAATCGATACTCATCGCTCATTGCACTCAAGTAACTGTAGCAGAATCAGTCCGGTGTGTTTGCGTGTCAGAATGTAAATTACCTTCCCAAAACTCTGTTGAGTGTGTGACTACAGTAGGTTGCCTTATCAAACGGTTTCTCTCTCTCCCTCTCCTCCCATGTGTGTATGCAAGTTACCTTGTCAAACTGTTTCTGTTGTGTGGAGACGGAGGACAGGGTTCTCTCCAGCTCAGAGACTCTCTGTTTGGTGGCCTGGAGACGGTTACTCAGCTCCTCAGCTTCCCCTGAAAACACACATCAGCTTACAGAGTACCAAAACAAATAGACACATATTCATATTACACACATCAATGCTCTCTTTCTCACCAGCCTCCCCTGAAAAACACACCACATTCCTGAAAACGTTCACATATATAGACACGCTCACATTCAAACATCAACAGAGACTTGGACAATTAAATGCTTTCTCACACAGGGTACACACACACTCACCTGTTTTCTGGCGGGCAGCCTGCTGGGTGTATGACAGTGCGGTCTGCAGCTCTGATTTCTCTGACACCAGGATGCCAATGGTCTGGATGTGGACCTAGAGAAGAGGATGGACAGAGACAGATACAATCTTCAAACAAACAGATAGAACGTTACATAGAATCATGACATTGGTGTCATTGCACTGTATCATCCCCATCATTTATCAGAGATACAAATCAAAGCTTTGTTTCACTTGGAATGACGAGAACATATTTTGTTCTGTGTATCAGTGCGTGCATCCCTGGGTAAATACGCAACACATGGTGTATTGGCCCTTAAAGCAGATGCATAGCACACATCTGGAACTGCAGAGTGAAATGAGAGAATAGCTTTTAAAGTCTTCAAATGGATTCAGAAAAGTGCTCTGAGAGGATGAAAAACCTTGAAAAAAAGTTTATTCTTCGTGTGTGTGTGTCACAAGAGGTTGGTGGCGCCTTAATAAGGGAGAATGGCTTGTGGTAATGGCTGGAGCAGTATGAGTGGAATGGTAACAAATACATCAAACACATGGTCTCCAAATGTTTGATGCCATTCCATTTGCTCCGTTCCAGCCATTATTATAAGCTGTCCTCTCCTCAGCAGCCTCCACTGTGTGTGTGTGTGTGTGTGTACCTGTAATTGTTCTCGCATGGCTCCTTGCTCCCTTACACATTTCTGTTCAAACTCCTTTCGCTCCTGATCAAAGAAAGTACACAGAACACATTGTCATCATCCACTGAGGAGGAGAGAAAGATAGTCTTTCTACACTGAACAATATAAACACTAAATAAAACAATTTCAAAGATTTTACTGAGTTACAGTTCATATAAGGATATCAATTAATTAGGCCCTAATCTATGGATTTCACGACTGGGAATACAGATACCTTAAAAAAGGTAGGGGCGTGGATCAGAAAACCAGTAAGTATCTGGTGTGACCACAATTTTTCTCATGCAGCATGACACATCTCCTTCACATAGAGTTGATCAGGCTGTTGATTGTGGCCTGTGGAATGTTGTCCAATTAGCTGTGCAAAGTTGCTGAATATTGGTGGGAAATGGAACACGCTGTCGTACAAACATGCTCAAATGGGTGACAATGTCTGGTGAGAATGCAGGCCATGGAAGAACTGGGACATTTTCAGCGTCCAGGAATTGTGTACAGATCATTGTGACATGGGGCCGTGCATTATCATATTGAAACAAGAGGTGATTGCAGCGGATGAATGGCACGACAATGGGCCTCAGGATCTCATCAAGGTATCTCTGTGCATTCAAATTGCCATCGATAAAATGCAATTGGGTTCGTTGTCCACAGCTTATGCCTGCCCATACCATAACCCCACTGCCACCATGGGGCACTCTGTTCACAACGGTGACATCAGCAAACCGCTTGCCCACACAACGCCATACATGCGCCATCTGCCAGCTAAAGTTGAAACCGGGATTCATCCGTAAAGAGCACACCTCTCCAGCGTGCCAGTGGCCATCGAAAGTGAGCATTTTCCCACTGAAGTCGGATACGACGCCGAACTGAAGTCAGGTCAAGACCCTGGTGAGGACGACGAGCACGCAGATGAGCTTCCCTGAGAAGGTTTCCGACATTTTGTGCAAACCCAGTTTCATCAGTTGTCCGGGTTCATGGTCTAAGACGATCCCACAGGTGAAGAAGCCGGATGTGGAGGTCCTGGGCTGACGTGGTTACAGGTGGTCTGCGGTTGTGAGGCCAAATTCTCTAAAACAACATTGTAGGTGGCACGTTCCCTCAAAACTTGAGACATCTGTGGCATTGTGTTCTGTGACAAAACTGCACATTTTAGAGTGGACATTTGTCCCCAGCACAAGGTGCACCTGTGTAATGATCATGCTGTTTAAATCGGATCTTGATATGCCACACCTGTCAAATCGATGGATTATCTTAGCAATGGAGAAATGCTCAATAACAGGGATATAAACAAAATTGACCACAACATTTGAGAGAAATAAGCTTTTTGTGTATATGGAACAATTCTGGAATCTTTAATTTCAGTTAAAGAAACATGGTACCAACACTTGTTGCATTGATATTTTTTCTGTATATTAATGCTCACCTTTTGCAGCTGATCTGTGAGTTCCTGAGATTGCTTGGTCTGTCAGACAAACAGGACAGAGGAAGATCAGTGGCATCATCATCATCATCCCCAACTGAGACTCCAAACCAGCACAATATATACTAAGTCAGCCATCTAACCATACAACATGTCATCTCCTTTCACTCTTCAGGGGTCAAATACCTATTGAGCACCTCTCATTGTCAGAGCAGCATAGCAGCTTACTAGCCTAGTCAGTGGGGTTAGTGACGGTTAGCTGTTAGCAAGCTAGCTCCAGAAGCAATATCAGTTGGTCTATTATTAACTGACAAAACCTTCCCTAATTTCATTAATTGTCGCCATCTTGGGAGCACGTAAAAGCTTGGTGGTTACCAATGAAAACAGTGCAGTGCAATGACATGATTTGTGAGGTGAATAAACAAAACCATGCATGACTCAGCACAGCTGCGGTTTAGCCAACATGTTAAGTCATTCGCTACATGCTAGTCAATCTGTGGCCAGTCAGTGTACTTGGTGTGGTATGAGTCTTGCTATGGGGGCTGTAAGGGGTTATTTACAGAACGCCCAAATCTCAAGCATGCGCGCACACAATCTTACCAGCAGGACTAGCTTGGTATTGAGCTGAGAGTTTGTTAGGTTGCTGGAGTCCAATGCGGTTGCCAGCTCCTGGTTTCGACTCTGACGCGCGCACATGCAACAACAAAGAGAGGGGGAGGGAGGATAGGAAGAAGGTGAATTGAAGTGAAATAAATTAAAAACAGTAAATCATTCATGTGAAAGTAAATAACACTATCTCCTTCAGGGACGTAAAATGTGAACAACCAACAAAAAAGATGGCAGCAGGTATTTGGTCCTACTAGTACTCAGTGAGGTAATACAATGAGGACAGGGGCAGAGGTAGCTAGTGGAATATTCAGTAATGCATGTACAGACTGGAGTGTGTAATCTAATGTGACAGACAGGGTTCACATGACCTCAGTTTCTCCAGATATCGACATAACATGAACTACACCAGGGTTCTTTACTAAAAGAGAGAGAATCCATTCTCTATATAGACTCCATCAAACTGCAAGGCAATTTAACAGGTCTAAGGACTATTACACAACAGCAAGACAGAAATATGAATAGAGCAGGAGAACTATAGTTCCTCTGCACTAAACTGTGTATGTATGCAGGACCTGGGAAAGGTACAGTTTGGACAGCATTTCATACAGTTGTTCTGTTCTGACTGTGACAATCTTTCAGATTGCATTGTTGTCTCAGCTGTGCAACACAATCGAAGCTTTAGTCATTAGTCAAGTTTATCATTTGGTGTGTGTGTGTGTAACCCGAGCCTGGACACAGGGCCAGAACAGGCAGAGGGAGGGTGGTCATGTGAGCTGTGTGGTCGAGGTCAGTCACATTCCTGCAAGGAGAGGAGGGGCCTGTGTGGAGTGAGAGCGGACAGAGGAGGACAGAACATGGGGCTACACACACACACCACAACATGTCTCTGGTGTGTGTGGGTTTGTGTATGTAGACACACACGGAGGGGAGTCAACATCATGTAGTGAGGCTGATTCAAATGCCATGAGGCTTAACAAGGGGCAACTTCAAAAGGGGGAGAGATGGGACTGGGTTTGTCTGATAAAATTGCATTTTACAGTGCTTTTCCCTGTGTACTGGCTAGGGCTGGGCAATATGACCAAAATCTCATATACCGATAAAGATACATATCACGATATAGCACATTTTCTGTAAATTCAATTAATAAATAGTTTATATAAAAATGACCACATGTAAAGGACTATTTCTTATTACATTTTTAATTTACTCAATAAATAAAAGGCACTTACTCATATTTGATTATTTCTCCTTTTATTTAGAACCTTTGTGCAAATTTTCAGTGAAGCATGTAACATATAGGGCTGTGTCGTTCAGCTCGTCCACATATCGGTTGTTGTAGCGTAGTACAATAGCTTGTGGATTTCCTCTACTTTGGCCCGACACGCTTGATTATAAACGAGGCAACTCGACTTGATTGAAGTGTTTTCGGCATGGCATTTGGTACCTTGGATCGAATGCTAGCACCAACTCACAAAACCCCCGTTTCTCGACAGTGTAAATTGGGGCCATGTCTTTGCAGATGTAAGTTGTAACTGCAGCTGTTATCTCCTTCCATCTTCGTGATTCTTTGCCATATGGTGTGCCTCGGGCAAAAGCCTCTTGCAACGTCTGAGTCAGGGGTTTGTTTTGAGCACTCGACTGTACTTTTTTGGGTCTCATCCGTAGACTCTCTCCGTACTGTTTCACATGATTCTTGAGTAGGTGGTAAAAGAGGTTAGTGGTGTTTGAGCCTGTAGTCGGGACCGGCCTGCGGCATATTTTGTAGAGGACAGTTTTCTGGTCCGTATCAGACTTTTCATACCCAAACCACGTCCATGCGACTGAAGTAGCACCTCTTTTAGGTACAAGCTGCATGTCTCCGTGCTCTGTGTCACGTTCACTCTCCTCCATGTTTGTTTGTGTAGAAAATTTCCTCCACACGTCATGTGTGGAAGAACGCAAAGCGTTGTCCAACTGACTAAAAATATTGCCGTAAAGAGTGTGATTTGCGACAACTAAATAAACAAGCATAATATGAAACGATAGACGTTTTTCTATCGTCACACGATATATACACATCATCATATCGCCCAGCCCTGTACTGGCCATGATAACGGGGCATCGTGTGTTGTGGTGATGAGTCACTTACCTCCAGTTCTTTTTCATTGGCAGGCGAGGAAGCACCATCTCCATTTACATAGGTGGTGGATGACTAGAATAGATAGGAAAGAAACAAAACAATAAAGCAAGCTTCTCAAAGCCAATTAGAGTATCACAAATAGCACTCCTGATTATGCAATGCACTAAAACCAGGAGCAAGCAAATATCCAAACCAAGTTAGATAGTGTATCATCATTGGGAGGGGCTTGCACTTATCCAATGAGCACTTATCAGGGGGTCGACTGCAGTTTCAAAGCCTAATTTATCCTTTTTGTGGCCATAAAGTACACGCATACCCCAGAGAGCAGGCCGTTGAGCTGCTGGGAGAGCTGCCGCAGGCTCTCTGTGGACGACAGGGGTCTGGTCACGCACACACACGCACGCACACACACACACACACACAATAACATTAGCCCAATGTTACAGTAACACACCAGTCTTATTGGGTAATGGAACATTCAATATGTGACAAACTGCACTGCCAGCCTTAACTGTGTTACTCATTCTGTGTGTGTGTGTGTGTGTGTGTGTGCGCGGGTGTGTGTGCACTACTGTTCAAAAGTTTGGAGTTCAAATGTCCTTGTTTTTGCTGACGATTTTTTATTCAATATCTACATAGGTGTACATAGGCCCATTATCAGCAAACATCACTCCTGTGTTCCAATGCAGTGCAGTGTAAATTGGTTTAGGTCTTATCTGACAAACAGAACACAAGTATGTCATGTTGGTGATGTTCTGTCAGAGGCCAAAGAAATATCCTGTGGAGTACAATTTTAGGGCCTCTCTTATTTCTTATTTACGTCAATGATATGCTAGATACAGTAAAGTGCAAACTCCTGCTTTATGCTGATGATTCAGCCATACTGGTATCAGGGAAGGATACAGTTTACATAGAGGAGACCCTGAGTAAGGATGCATTTTGTTAGAGATTGGTTGACTGACAACAAACTGTCGCTAAATTTGTGAAAAACTGAATCTATTTTGTTTGGAACAAAACGCAGATTGCTTAGGGCTGACAAGATAAAGGTAAACTGTGCAGGTAAGGAGATTGAATCTAATCTTGGCGTGTCCTTAGATCAATCCCTTTCTGGAGACCTGATTGCTCCGAAAATTATTTCTAAAATGGCGAACAAATGTATATTTTTATATCGTAACACTAGATATTTTAAGTTAAGAAACTGCTTGTCTTAACCTTGATTCAGTGTCATTTTGAATAAGAGAATGCAGGTCATGCAAAATAATGTTATCAGGTATATGCTGAATGTCCCCCCTAGGACCCACATAGGGGTGGGATTTTTGCCTTTGGAGTCCAAAGTGGACCAACTTAAACTTTATCACATGTTTAATCTTACATGATTATGCCCCAGGTTATATGAAAACCCACATTGATATGGTCTAAAACCAACACAGTTACATTACCAGAGTGTTATGTCTTATAAAATCCCAAGAGTAAACGGTACTGCGAGGAGCACGTTCTTCTATACAGGCATTTGTCTATGGAATAGCCTCCCCTTGGAGATCAAGCAATGAAAAAGTAGAAATAGCTTTAAAAAGCAAGCAAAGGTTGTCTAAGTAATAGAAACCACTCCACTGCCCCTTGTGCCCCCTACTGCTGGTCAGGTGTATTTATTTGAATGATGGGTAGGATGTGCAATGAATAGATTGTTATAATGTGAAATTAATATAGTTGATTTTTAAGGTTAGGGAAAAGTGCAGTGAGTAGTACCACTTTTTAGGATGTCAATATAAATGAATGTATTTTTGGTTGTTTGTCATTTTGTTTTTGTCTTTTAATCTTTACATGTGTTATTGTTTTTACCATCGAGGACCACTTTGGAAACAAGGGTTTTAATTAATTATTTCAAGTGATATCCTCTGGGTCCACATTGTACATTTTGTTTCATGTTATCCAAAATAAATTCAATTCAATGGCACGTTGTGTTAGCTAATCCACGTTTATCATTTTAAAAAGTCGAATTGATCAATAGAAAACCCTTTTGCAATTATGCTAAAAACTGTTGTGCTGATTAAAAAAAGCAAATAAATGGGCCTTCTTTAGACTAGTTGAGTATCTGGAGCATCAGCTTTTCTGGGTTCGATTACAGGCTCAAAATGGCCAGAAACAAATAACTTTCTTCTGAAACTCGTCAGTCTATTCTTGTCCTGAGGAATGAAGGCTATTCCATGCGAGAAATTGCCATGAAACTGAAGATCTCGTACAACAGTGCTCAGTTGTGCACCGGGGCCTCCCACTCCTCTTTCTATTCTGGTTAGAGCCAGTTTGCACTCTCCTGCGAAGGGAGTAGTACGATTCCAGCTACAATAGTCATTTACAACAATAACAATGTCTACACTGTATTTCTGATCAATCTGATGTTATTTTAAAGGGACGAAATGTAGCTTTTCTTTCAAAAACAAGGACATTTCTAAGTGACCCCAAACTTTTGAACGGTAGTGTATGCGGTCAACAGCTGTAGGCGAGGGGGGCAGGGCTGTGAAGGGTAGATACGGGGCAGTGAGGACCAGGGGGCACATTCTGAAGAGGAACTGAGAGAGTGTGTGTGTGTGTTGGATGACTAGGCGACCCACCTATTCTCATCTGCATGGTTTTCATTGCCGTTGGCGTCAGGGGTGAAGTTCTGCGGCAGAGAGAAGGAGAAGAAATTGCTGTGAGTGAAACTGACGGAGGGTGAATAAGTTGTGAGAGATACTAGAAAACATCAAAGCAAGGAAAATACCAGGACAAACTGTATTCAGACACAATGAACACAGGCTAGGCCTATCCATCCTTCTAACGGTAATAATTTATTTTAATGGTAAATATCTAGTTGATTGATAAACTGAGTAAATCAAGATGTTTGGGCGGCACGTAGCCTAATGGTAAGTGTTGTGCCAGTAACCGAAAGGTTGCCGTTTCTAATTCCCAAGCCGACAAGGTGAAAAACCTGTCGATGTGCCCTTGAGCAAGGCACTTAACCCGCCATCTAACTACTATGGCTGACTCTGTAGAACAATGTAGGCCGTCATTGTAAATAAGAATTTGTTCGTAACTGACTTGCCTAGTTAAATAAAGGTTAAATAAATTAACTTCTTTTGTATATTTTGTGCTATGGTTTGCATGTTATCACAAACAAGGTACTATGATAGTGAGTTGATGTCATCTTCAGCTGTAAACTAGCAAGGAAAGCTACCGGTATCTTCTTGCATTGTAAGGTGTTCTAGCCAGTAATGGACATTGTTTTGCAAACAGTAATTAACAGTTTCAACATTTCTACATGCTGTGTTGCATTATTCAAGTGTGTTAACTTCTGTGCAGCATGAGTGGTAATGCAGCCCAGACTCCCAGTGACTGCAGTAGTTCCTCAGGACAGGCTAGAAATTATTAAGTGGCACAGGCACAGGCACAGGCACAGGCACAGGCACAGGCACAGGCACAGGCACAGGCACAGGCACAGGCACAGGCACAGGCACAGGCACCTTGCGCGAAAAGGGGTCATCGGCTGCGCTGATACAGACTTGATCCTCTATTATTCTGTAGATTTCAGTAGAGACATCTATTCAGTAGATACATTTGACAGAAGTACCCACAGTAACAAAAATTCTAGTACCGAACCATTTTTCAGGTTCTACTATTGAACAAGTACCAAAGTTTCGGTATACCATGCAACACCAAGAGAGCGATAGAAGATGGAGGGACACACCTGCTGCAGGTCAGTGTTGTGGGTGACACACTCAGGGTTAGTAGCAGACGTAGAGGAAGCAGGGTTAGACACAGGGGAGCTGCGGCCGGCCTCTCCGTTTGGGTCCTCCAGTAACTGGGTGACAGGGGACCTTCTCACCTCCCCATCAATGTGGGCCTGAGGCCGCAATACACACAGACATTACTTCTCAGTGCTCATCCAGAGATTGTATGTTTCCAAATTGCTCTAACCACAAAGGACACACATACACATGTCCACATCATTCTAACCTAGGAAAAAAGGTAGTCAGGCAGCACAATCACAACACATGGATGGACAATCACACATCTTGTTTTCACTGATGGAGACATGCCAGAATGGTAAATATACTAAACAAACATCCGGTCCAGAAGTTATAAACATACAAAACCCACACATACTACAAAATCAACATCATGCCCCTGATGGACTGACCCAAATCAGAAAAAAAAGTGAGCTAGGCTTAATCCTAACATATTCATAATAAATCAACAATGGAAAAATATATAATAAATACCAAGCCCTTCTCTCACTGTAGAGAAATTACTATGATGAGCAACCAGTGACCATAGGGAATAGCATGCAGGAGAGAAGAGGAGACCAGTGACCATAGGGAACAGCATGCAGGAGAGAAGAGGAGACCAGTGACCGTATGGAATAGCATGCAGGAGAGAAGATTAGCAAAAAGAGGGACAGAGAGATTGGGACAGATACAAAGAAAATGAGATCAAGTGAGTAGAGGGCAAGGGACAGGCGTAAAATAACAAAAGATGAGATAATAGGGAAGAGTGAGACAGAGAGAGAAAAGGCAGGAGAGAGATAGTCTCACCTGGCTGTTGCCATAGGGAGGCAGAGCTATTCCATTGGTCTGACTACAAACTTTCAGAATACTCTGAATCTACAGGGGAGGAGACAGGGAGTTGAAAGGGTGAAAGAGAGAGGGACAGCGAGTGAGCAAACAAGGGAGGGAGAAAGTGGAAGGGCATTGAAAGAGAAAGATTTGAAAGCCCACAACCTGCAGCTTCATTGATAGACAATATTAGTGACTGACTCAACACAATCAGTTCCGTCTCTGGAAGTATAGAAAAGATTTGACTCTGTGATAATGTTCCTCCAAGAAAATTACTGTCATTGTGACTGGCTGGATGGGAGCAAAGTCTATACCGATGCCAGAAAAACTGTTTTCCCCATGGGAAACCTAGGGCAGAAGTGATAACTCATACTTCCAATATTCGTAGTTAAACAGTATAAAAAGGAGTTGAAACAAAGCTTCATACACAGGAGTGCTTGAGGTTTGTTTTATGTTGTATTTATTATAAAATTATCTATACAAAGCGTGGAATGCATTGAAGGGTTTAAATACATTGATTGGAGTCCACCTGTGGTAAATTCAATTGTTTGGACATGGTTTGGAAAGGCACATGCCTGTCTATATAAGGTCCCACAGTTGACCAAAACTGCAGCATTGAAGGTCGCCAAGAACACAGTGGCCTCCATCATTCTTAAATATAAGAAGTTTGGAACCCCCAATACTCTTCCTAGAGCTGGCCGTCCGGCCAAACTGAGCAATCGGAGCAAGAATCAAATGGTCACGCTGCCAGAGCTCCAGAGTTCCTCTGTGAAGATGGGAGAACTGTTTTTGCTTAGACATTATTGGGTATTGTGTGTAGATTGATTACATTTTTTATTTTTTATTTATTTTATTGTAATGTAACAAAATACTGAAAAAGGCAAGGGGTCTGAAAACTTTCCGAATGCACTGTATATAATTATTACAGTATCCATTGACTGTCCCTCCGTGACTCACATTGTCTGGAGAGTGTCGGTCAGCCAAGGGTGTGTCTGGTTGGCTCCCTCCCTTCCTCTTCTTCTTGGCACCTGGTCCTCCTCCTCCCTTTCCACCGCCTCCTCCACTGGCAGGAGAACTCTTCTGCTGAAACTCCTTCAGCTGCCCGGCACAAGAGAGGGGAAGAGGACAATAAGAGCTCTCAACTATCTGGAACTCACACTTTGCTAGACTAAGCACATCAGCAGAATAATAATAATTATTTTTTAACCTCTTTTTCTCCCCAATTTTGTGATTTCCAATTGCGATCTTGTCTCATCCCTGCAACTCCCCAACTGGCTTGGGAGAGACAAAGGTCGAGTCATGCGTCCTCCGAAACCAGACCCGCCAAACTGCGCATCTTAACACTCGCCCGCTTAACCCGGAATCCAGCTGCACCAATGTGTCGGAGGAAACACTGTTCAACTGACGACAGAAGTCAGCCTGCAGGCGCCCAGCCCGCCACAAGGAGTCGTTAGAGCACGATAAGTAAAGCCCCCCTGGCCAAACCCGGACGATGCTGGGCCAATTGTGCACCGCCCTATGGGACTCCCGGTCACAGCCGGTTGTGACACGGCGTGGGATCGAACCCGGGTCTGTAGTGACACCTCAAGCACTGAGGCCCAGCAGAATAATTATATTGCATAGGAAGTACAGGGAGCCTTGGTGTGGCTTACAATAGTGTGAATATTCTGAAAGATCCCCAAAAATGTGACTACAGTATGCACTGAGCAGTTGTTCCTGGTATTGTATCACTGGTGTGGGTGACAATGGAATGACTATTTAGAAAGATCCAATACTGTACAACAAGATCTTATAGCATAACCAATTGCTGCAATAGCTGAAGGTTGAGGAAGGTACTTTTTAGTTTTTAAATGTAGAATTAGAAAACATCCCCTGTGCACAAGTGTGATTGTTGTTAAACGGGTAATGGTAGGGCATGTGCCCGCCTGCACAAGGTTGTGCTGGGACAGCTGTCTTGAGACAAATTAGGGAAACTCCATCACACAGAGGAATGCCATCTCAAATTCCTGAGTTGGATCTCAACAACAGTACGTGGTGTGGTTATCACCACGTCGAAAGAGATAGTAGAGGCGAAGCAAATGCTGACTTGAGCAAGACAACGGTTCTTCAAACAAAATAGCTTGATTTGATATCTAGATACAGTATTTCTAAGTAACGTTAGCTAGCTAATGCTGAGTGACAAAACAGAGACAGGGAGGGAGCGTCTGCTGTCAGAACTACCCGTCACATTACTCTTCACTGACACCTTGTTTCTTGTCAAACATGACTAAATAGATATAACTAAGCAAACATTTTAGTTAGCCAAGGTAACATTATCTTTAGTCGGACAGGCCATTTCATTATTAATAACGTTAGTGACACTGGCAGGCACGCTTAGTGACATTTGAATGTTTCTTGGACTGTCAGACAGTTAGCATTCCAAAGCTAGCTAACTAAACGTTACACAAATTGACAGTAAGCAAATCTAAACAAATAACACCCCATTCTATGTAATATTGTGTTAGCCAGCTGGCTAACATCAATCATCTGCCAACTGGATTTGTGTTAACGTTACCTGTCAGTTCATTGATAGTTAGTTAAATCGCTATGGTTACCTACCATCAGCAAACGGTAGATTACCGTTCAAATTACAGAAGATATTTACCTAGGGTGGAGCACCATTAGCAAAATGTACAAGTCCCTGCCTGGTATAAATCGTCCACATGATCTTGCTACTTTTTATGCTACGATTAGAGGCCCAAGTGAAGCCTCGGCATTTCGTGCGCACTAACAGCCACACCAGGAGGATGCGAGTTGGGATGGGCGACTGCAGACAGGTCCGAGGACGTGGAATGTCAACATCACACGGCTTCGTGAAAACTTTAAACTACTGACAACTCGAATTCAGAACAGAGTAATGGATGAAATACCTGTTATATTCGCTGTGAAATGGGGAATTCAAAATGTTACCTTTTTCTTGGCTGCGGCGAGTTTGACTTGCCTGCTCTGGTCCGCCATCCTTCACGTCCGGTAGGCGAACCGCACCACGTCATCAATTTGGGAAGGTATCTTGCCGCTAGGGGCGGAAAAGCACACCCGGTACAAAGGATTGTGGGCAGAACAAGCAAGATGGGCAGAGCCAAGAACGAGCCAGCGAGATCCTATTGGCGCGTTCTAGGATGTATTTGTATATTTCCGCTCGTGCACTCCTAAACAACACAATGTTTTGAAACTTTGGCAAAGAGTAAAGTACACTCTTTTCATAACAGATTTCACTTTTTGGAACAGAAAACGTCATTGATACTTGTTAACTATCAATGCACTGACAGGTTGCACAAAGCTTTTTATTTATTTTTATTTAACCTTTATTTAACTAGGCAAGTCAGTTAAGAACAAATTCTTACTTACAATGACGGCCTACCAAAAGGAAAAAGACCTGCGGGGACGGGGGCTGGGATTAAAAATACAAATAAATAAAATATAAATATAGGACCAAACACACATCACGACAAGAGAGACAAAAAACACTACCAAAAGAGATACCTAAGACAACAACATAGCATGGTAGCAACGTAACATGGTATCAGCATAAAACATGGTACAAATATTATTGGGCACATACAACAGCACAAAGGGAGAGATGACAATACATCACGCAAAGCAGCCACAACTGTCAGTAAGAGTGTTCATGGTTGAGTCTTTTGAATGAAGAGATTGAGATACAACTGTCCAGTTTGAGTGTTTGTTGCAGCTCGTTCCAGTCGCTAGCTGCAGTGAACTGAAAAGACGAGCGACCCAGGGATGTGTGCTTTGGGGACCTTTAACAGAATGTGACTGGTAGAACGGGGGTTGTATGTGGAGGATGAGGGATGCAGTAGATATCTCAGATAGGGGGGAGTGAGGCCTAAGAGAGTTTTATAAATAAGCATAAACCAATCGGCATTGCGAGGGTATACAGAGATTAACAGTTTACAGAGGAGTATAGAGTGCAGTGATGTGTCCTATAAGGAGCATTGGTGGCAAATCGAGAACACCCTTACCTGCCGATCTATAAATTATGTATCCGTAATCTAGCATGGGTAGGATGGTCATCTGAATCTGAATCAGGGTTAGTTTGGCAGCTGGGATGAAAGAGGAGCGATAACGATAGAGGAAACCAAGTCTAGATTTAACCTTAGCCTGCAGCTTTGATATGTGCTGAGAGAAGGAGTGTACCGTCTAACCATACTCCCAAGTACTTGTATGAGGTGACTTACTCAAGCTAAACGGCACAATATTATTGATGCTAGCCAGCTAGCTAATGCAATATTAAATAGAATGGGGTGTTCTTGGTTACTGTCACTTAGTGTAACATTAGTTAGCTAAGTTAACTTGCTAGGAATGCTAGCTGTTTGACTATTCAAGAAACATTGAACTTAGCGTCCCTGTAATGCTTAGAGAAGTTCTCATTTGCACATCTATCACTCCAGTGTTCATTCTAATTTGTAAATCATCTCGCCACTATGGCCTATTTATTGTCCTACCTTCCTAGCATTTTGCACTACATTTGCATACTCTGTATATAGATTCTCTATTGTGTTATTGACTGTTTGTTTATTCTCATGTGTAACTGTGTTGTTTTTTTGTCGCACTGCTTTGCTTTGTCTTGGCCAGGTCGTAGTTTTAAATGAGAACTTGTTCTCAACTGGCCTACCTGGTTAAATAAAGGTGAAATAAATACAAAAAACAAAACAAAAAATCAAGTGATGTGGTTGCAGGTTCACCTGCCTCACCTAAAGCCTATTATTTTGGGGGTTTACTATAGGCCACCATGTGCTGACACTGTCAGTACATAAATAATGTGTGTGAAGTGCTTGATAGTGTATGCATGTGATGTAAACAGGTCTAATTTCTTGGCGACCTAAATATTGAGTTTTTTTATCAAGCTATCCTCACAGTGGTGGCACTTAATATATATATTTTTTTATATTACGTAAGTATTCAGTACTTTGCTGTAGCACCTTTGGCAGCGACTACAGCCTCGTATTTTTGGGTATGACGCTGATGTGATTAATAACGAGCATCCAGATGCTGAACTTGATTAATATATGAAATTGCTTCTTCCAATTATGGATAAACATGCACCTGTTAAGAAACGGACTGTTAGAAATGTTAAACCTCCATGGATTGATGAAGAATTAAAAAAATCGTAATGGTTGAAAAAGATGGGGCAAAAGGAGTGGCTAATAAGTCTGGCTGAACATCTGACTTATTACAAATTGAGAAATTGTGGCTACACAACAAAAATAAGAAACTATGAAGCCAAGATCAATGATATTAAGTTAGAAAAACTACTATGGGCAGAAAGACAAATTAAACTTTAATCGAATCAGATTGCTTATTCATCACATTTGATGTTGCCAATTATTTTAATGATTAATTCATTGGCAAAGTAGACAAATTTAGGGAGGAAATGCCAACAATTATATGAAAATGTAAGACTCTATTTACTGTTATGTCATATCAGGGTGGGATTATTACAATGAACAACAAAAGACAACACTGGCTAATCATACTTTGTATTACAAAAAAACTAACAAAACCATAATTTTACACTATGGAGTTACCTAGTCAACAAAAGTGTTAAGAGAATTCTCTTGAAAAGAGTCTTGTGCAGATGTTAACTGTGTGTCTAAAACAGAACCGTCTGACATCAATTCTGAGTTAGTCCGTGTGCTGAGAGAATTCCTTCAAAGCCCAACTCTTGGTGTCAATCTCCTGACGCAGTCTTGAATATTCCTCAGCCAGAGTCTCAAATTCCTTGCCAAATATCTCAAAGGACGACAGTTTGCACTCCACAGACTGCTTCTCTAACTGGGAGGCATTCAGCTCGGTTTCTAGCTTCTCCCTGCAATGAAGACACACAAGGACTGAATGAGAGAGGGGAGAGGCAGGTTTAACTACACTGAACAAAAATATATAACGCAACATGCAACAATTTCAAAGATTACTTTGAGTTACAGTTCAATTTATTAGCTGGCTAACTTTGATAAACAACCATACATTTTATGGTTCATTAAGAAACTGAACCAAGATATGCGTTTTTGGTGGTTGAGCCAGTTTGACCATGTCAAGGTTATCTTTCTAAAATATAAACAATTATTTCAGAATATTAAGGCAAGTTAGCAAGCTAACTCCTTGATCCGGCTTTGTAGTATACCCCTCTGGTGTTGAGCTCACCCCCCCACCCCAGTGGTTGATATGATAATGAAGTATTGAGTTGCTGGGCAGCTAAAGCATTTGACTCGCCTTATTTTTTTATGGGCAGATATTGTGTCTGCTGTGTAGGTATCCAGCTGAATTTCCAACATCTCAGCTCTGTTGTGAAGAGAGATAGTTAAGGAGACGTAAAATAGACACAAAAACTGAACATTACTGATGGACATGCATGAAAAATGAATTCTTAACACAGTGAATTGCATTTGAAGGATCCCAGTAAGGATCCCAGTAAGTGTGAACTCGGGGTACTGTCGCACCTGATTTTCTGCATGATGATCTCACATTTGGCCTCAAAGTACTCAATCTTTTTCCTGTCCAGCTCCTTCTGGGCTTTCAGCCTGTGGTCCAGGATCAGGGACTGGAGAATCTGGATGCACCCTAACAGCTCCTGGAGAGAGAACACGTTGATCGTGAGTGAAGAACGCAACAAAAGCTGAAGAACATTCGCACATCCAGGTACTTCCCACAGGTGCTGGAGTTGTAGGCAAACTCATGGAAAACAGAAAGGAAAACACTGAATGCCTGATGAAGACCGAAGGGTCGAAACGTTATAAATAAATATCACCTGGGAGCATGAGCAGCAATCTGCTGCATTTTCCTTTCTGTTTTCCATCAAATCATGTGGTGAGAGTCTCTTACAGAGAGGTAGCAGTGAGTCTGCCTTTGCAGCAGGGTGGCACGCTCACGGCTCTTCTCCTTCAGACACTCTGATCTTTTCTTTTCGCTCTCCAGGAGGCCAGACAAGCGAGACAGCTTCATGTTCTTCAGCCCTTCACTCTCATTCTCTGCCCAAGAAAGAAGAGGAGTGGTATGTTTCACCATTCACACACATACAGGTGAGCTAAAGCCAAATACTGCCACATTATGCCATAAAGCGAAATAAATACGGCAACATTTTCCAATGACTGTCAGTGTCCATTACATAGTAAGACACACACATACAGTAAAAAGTAAGATCCTATACATAGGCTAAATATCTACGTTTTGGTAAAAATCTGGTCTCTTTACCCCATTCTGGCTGATAGTAGCAGAGGACGCTGAAACACTTCTTCTTGAGATGCTTTTCTAGGTCTCTAGGCAGTCTCTGTTTCATTTTACAAACATCCTGTTTAGAGAAACATGAATAAGTCCAAGAAAATAGTTCAGAAAACATAGTCTGTGAGTGGGAGTGAGAGCAGTTACCAGAGCTGTAGAGAAGCAGTGTGTGTGATATTGTACCTAAATAGGAAAAGCACTCGCTCATCTGAGATTACTTGTTGCAGGTGCATGGGAATTATTAGATAGATAAAGAAAAAAAACACACTGTGCTTGCCAGTACACTTGTGTTAATCATCATCTACCATCCTCTGACTAGCTCTCTCCGCTCGACTCATTAACTGTCCCTCTCCATCTTCGGAGGATGCAGCTTTCAAAGTTTTGGCTGACCTTTCATGATGTATTGCTTGTTTGTTTTTTGCTCGAAGCGCTTTGAGATTCTATGAAAGCACTGTAGAAATGTCATAAATTATTATTAATAGAGTTTAAGTATCAGCTTCACAGACAAAGAGTACCTACCTGCTCTTGTGGCATCAGCTCGAGCACCTGTTGGGCACTCAGTCCTAGAACAAGGGGTTGGTCCTGGCTGGCGGTGGCACTCGGGTCCAGCTGCCTGACACACTGAGCCACCAATAGACACTGCTCCACAGTCTCATAGAACTACCAGGGGAAAACCAGAATTAGGTTTATTCTAAGATTATACAGTAACTTGAATGATCAATTTCAACAAAAGTAACATTTTGGGAAAACAAATTCACACTGGGTGGTTAAACTACTTTAAAAACGAACTACTTACAATACCCCATAATGACAAAGCAAAAACATGTTGACATTTTTGCGTTGTCTTAGCTGTGTGCTTAGGGTCGTTGTCTTATGGGAAGTTGAACCTTCACCCCAGTCTGAGGTCCTCAGGTTTTCATCAAGGATCTCTCTGTACTTTGCTCTGTTTATCTTTCCTTCAATCCGGACTAGTCTCCCAGTCCCTGCCGCTGAAAAACATCTCCACAGCATGATGCTGCCACCACCATGCTTCACCGTAGGGATGGTGCCAGGCTTCCTCCAGACGTTTTCGCTTTGTCATTATGGGGTATTGATTGAACAATACCCCATAATTGATTGAACATTATTTGGAAAGACACACACCTGTCTATACAGTTGACAGTGCATGTCAGAGCAAAAACCAAGCCGTGAGGTCGAAGCAATTGTCCGTAGAGCTCAGACAGGATTGTGTCGAGGAACAGATCTGGGGAAGGGTAACAAAACATTTCTGCTGCATTGAAGTTCCCCAAGAACACACTGACCTCCATTATTCTTAAATGGAAGACGTTTGGACCCACCAAGACTCTTCCTAGAGCTGGCCGCCCGGCCAAACTGAGCAATCGGGGGAGAAGGGCCTTAGTCAGGGAGGTGACCAAGAACCCGATGGTCACTCTGACAGAGCTCCAGAGTTCCTCAGTAAAAGGCACATGACAGCCCGCTTGGAGTTTGCCAAAAGGCAACTAAAGACTCTCAGACCATGAGATACAAGATTCCCTGGTCTGAGGAAACCAAGATTAAACTATTTTGCCTGAATGACAAGCGTCACGTCTGGAGGAAACCTGGCACCATCCCTACGGTGAAGCATGGTGGTGGCAGCATCATGCTGTGGGGATGTTTTTCAGCGGCAGGGACTGGGAGACTAGTCAGGATCGAGGCAAAGATGAACGGATCAAAGTACATACAGATCCTTGATGAAAACCTGCTCCAGAGCACTCAGGACCTCAGACTGGGGTGAAGGTTCACCTTCCAATAGGACAACAACCCTAAGCGCACAGCCAAGACAACGCAGGAGTGGCCCAGCCAGAGCCTGGACTTGAACCCCGATCATACATCTCTGGAGAGAACTGAAAATAGCTGTGCAGCAACGCTCCCCCTCCAACCTGACAGAGCTTGAGAGGATCTGCAGAGATGAATGAGAGAAACTCCCCAAATACAGGTGTGTCAAGCTTGTAGTGTCATACAAGAGGACTTGAGGTTGTAATCGCTGATAAAGGTGCTTCAACAAAGTACTGAGTAAAGGGTCTGAATACTTATGTAAATGTGATATTTCAGTAAAAAAAAAAAAAAAAAGTTGCTAACATTTCTAAAACTGTTTTTACTTTGTCATTATGGGGTATTGTCTGTAGATTGTGGGGGGAAAAACTTTTAATCAATTTTAGAATAAGGTTGTAACGTAACAAAATGTGGAAAAAGTCAAGGGGCCTGAGTACTTTCCAAATGCACTGTATATAATTTAGCATTAATGGGTGTAAGCTAAAGAAGGGATCATACTACTAAAGTAAGTGTACTCTGTGCTGCTCTGCCAGACCAGCAACAAGAATAGAGAAGACTAGAGTTCTGTATAGTAGAGTCCATTGAGAAATGAGTATTGTACCATGTCGTCCTCTGGGGCTACAGTGGAGTGATGCTTTCTGACACAGTGCTCCTGGATCATCTCCTGCAGAAGCCTGTACATGCTCTCTGAGCGCAGCCAGCTAAGCCGCTGTGTCTGCAGTTCCCTCTCAGCCTGGATTAAAACAACATAATCTCAGCCATTTTACACAACACACACCCTCAGAGTAGTCCCAAGTCCAAAACATGGTGTTAAATAGTAACAGCAACTCCATGGCAGCTCAAACGCCAAAAGCTCCAGTACAAATGCAATTTTATTATTATGAGAGGGACAATTTAATACTCTCAAATGTACCAGCATGTTTAAATGTGAGCCTGAGCCAAGCGCTTGTTTAATTCCTACAATAGGTCTTCAGATACTAAGGTTTGGAGCACTTATTGATGATAAGTTGTGTCTGTATGTAATACCTTCTCCAGCTCTCTCTTCAGTGTGACAGTAAGGCTAGTGTGGTCCACATGCTGTGACAGCGTTGCCAGGAGCTTACAGAATAGAGGATTCTGGCTCAGGTCTTCTTCTGTCAGCTGACACAGTGGGAATGAGGCAAGGACTGAAAGACAAAGTTGTTACTGGTTACAGGTGAAAACATTCATAATGATTATGGTTTGATGTATGACACCTCCAGGATGACCCTACCAGACCAAAAATGAACAAGACAACAAGTATTGACTCGACATCTAGAAAGTGGGCAATAGACACTGTTGTGTTAATTTAGTTACTAACAATGACGTGGGCATCTGAAATGGGCTAAAACAAAGCGATGACATTGTATCTTTGTTATTGCAGGCTGATTGGAAGATGGAATACCTTGTTGATGCAAGTCGTCTCCTTTTCCAAGTGATGGAACACTCGCAGAATCATCATGCGTGGCCATCATCACTTGACCAAAGACTCCTCCTCACCTGACATACAAAGACGCTCCTGGATAAACGTACCAGGCTAATAAAAAATGTATACGATACAGGTCTACCGTTATCAAAAGTACACAAAACTAGCCTAGCAAGCCCTAGCTAGATAACTTACCTAACTGTCTTTTGTTGATAACGTTAGGAAGACGTAATCTGTTTCGTTGCAACACAGCAGAAGCTAACTGTTAATCATAGTGTAACGGTTGTTTACAGAAGGTGTAGCACAACATATTGACGAAACATTAACTAAAATCGTTAGCGACCAAACTTGGACGCAAATAACAAACAACTGACTGAGCTAAACTAAGCTAAGCTAGCAACTTAATTCTCCAGGACCCGCGCTTCTGCGCAAACGGTCATCTGATTGGTTGATTCAAGGACGCATTCAAAGTAGAACAGGAAGACAAACCATAACAGCAGCCCAGGATTCTTATAATACCTCCGGTTACCGTTACGTTCATATATTTTGCACTCTGTATATAGATTTTCTATTGTGTTTTTGACTATGTTTGTTTACTGTGTAACTCTGTGTTGTTGTTTTTGTCGCACTGCTTTGCTTTGTCTTGGCCAGGTCGCAGTTGCAAATGAGAACTTGTTCTCAACTGACCTACCTGGTTAAATAAAGGTGAAATAAAAAATAAAATAAAAAAATACCTCAGTGGTTACATTTTGATCAGATATGATAATATTCTTTCCAGGACATATACAGAAACATGGCACATTGTTACATCTTAAATCACACGTGGATTAGTTTTCGTCATTAAGTTATCACCCATGATGTACTGTACCACCCATGAATGTATATAAAGTGAAAGCCCAAAGACCCGCAGAAGGCGATATTAAGTCGTTTAATCTCCGGCCGGCAGATGGCAATATTGAGTCGTTTCATCTTCGACTCAATATCGCCATCTGCTGGCCTTTGGGCTAGTGAGGTGATACGTATGTACCAGACATTTTTGTTCTGTCACTGAGCTGGCCTGTCACTAGCCTACTCCTTGACCTATTGAAGCTGTTGATTGGAAGAATCCAGTGACAATTTAACAATAATAACAACACATTTGACAGTCCCATGTTTGATCATCATAAACAGAAGCACATAACAAAAATATTGAATATAGAATGTGTGTACAATCATGTTGCAGACAGACACAAATCAACATATTTATTTTCACAACAGCAAATATACTGGCAGACATAACTGACTATTTCTCACGCAAAAACTATTGTAACATATGGAGTTAGGAGCTATCTTTAAAATATAGTGGCCACATTCATATCCCCATGCGTTTGCATTTTAGCTGGTGTAACTAATGTACAATTTTGTTGATGTAGCAACTACTTTGATTACCTTAGGCTTACTCCTTTATACCGTCTATGGCTTACTCACTTTTTACACAGCTACAGCCAGAACATGTGGCTTTTTCTCAGAATGGTTAGTCACCACTTGCATTGTAATAACATGGTAAGTATTATGTATTACCACCATTTTACCATCATGTTTTACCATTCACAATGTGGCACTAGTTTCATTTCACTACTTCCCCTACACATGTATAAGGCTTGGGCTTGCTGTATTGTAGTAGAAACTAGATTACAGTGGTCCTGAAATTGGAAAATGCCCCCCAAAAGATAGACACTTCAATGCACCAACTACATTTCAATGTACGACACCGGCATTCACACAATTGGGGCTTGACACATTGACAGGTAGCCTATCAGCATCGTACAGTAAAGCAAGAATCATGACGTTTACTTGACCAAACGTGTGCAAATCAGCAGCGGCCAGCATGCCTGGTGCTGCCAATGAACGCCTTCCAACGAACTGTTGTCTGACCAATAGGAATCCTCCACGATAGGGAAGAAGTGACGGCTTATAAACCGAGAGCACCTTTCGTTGAACGTCATTTTACCGACTCGCATTCATAAGGTAGACGTATTTGAAAACAATCTGTGAAGCAAATCATTTCCAGTGAGAGAAACCCCAAAAGAAGACTCTATCGAGTATCTTTGCGAAGGTATGTCAATTCAACTTTATAGCTAAGAATTAAGATTATTTTTTTATATTTAAATGTCAGAAGGAGCCTGTTTTTGGGCCACTTGCCTGGTGGCCAACTAACGTAAGGTAGTTTATAAGCAGGTTATCCAGAAACTAAATGGGTAACAAGTTCTTACTTATAGGTTAACATGGAGATTGTTTTGACACATTTTATTTACCTGTTCAATCTGTCTGGCGTCAAATAGTATCGTTGAGAATGGTTAAACAGTTAACGGTAGCTAGTTAACGTTAGCTGTGCACACCTTTTGATGCCGGTGTCTCAAATGGATCATGCAGCAGCCAACTAACCACTAACTTTACCTTTGGTAATTCGACTTTGTGATTGAGCTGTTTTTTCATTCATTTGGGCTAAATACCGGTAGTCTTGGGCGCCGCCCTGTAGTCATAGTATATGGGCTACCCTCAGTCTGGCCTGGGAGTCTTCGACGTCTGACTTGAAACACTTTACCATGCACCGTTGTGGCTAAACCGGAGTGTCAAATTGACTAATTCCGTTAGCTATACAAGAATGACAGGACTAAGTCATATTCATTGTGTTTTGACTTTTTTTTATTTCACAGAACTTCCAAGGAGAGTTGCGTGAACACAGAATAGAGATGAGGCTTCTGTGTGTAGTTCTGCTGGTCACCGGCAGCGTGTTTGCCGATGACGACGACAAGAGGGAAAGCTTTGGGACAGTGGTTGGAATCGATTTGGGGACCACCTATTCCTGGTAAGCATTTAGTAATGAATGGTGAATTCATCTTTAGTCTCATGCTCAATTATTTGGTTAAATGACTCTAGCATATGTCTCAGTGATGTGGTTGATACTTTCCATGCTTAACTCTCATCCATACTCTTATCCTTTTCCAGTGTTGGTGTGTTCAAGAATGGCCGTGTTGAGATCATTGCAAACGACCAGGGAAACCGCATCACCCCATCGTATGTGGCCTTCACCACTGAGGGGGAGCGTCTGATCGGTGATGCCGCCAAGAACCAGCTCACCTCCAACCCTGAGAACACAGTCTTTGATGCCAAGAGACTGATTGGCCGCACCTGGACCGATTCCGCTGTGCAGCAAGACATTAAGTATTTCCCCTTCAAGGTGAGCCAAAACACTTGTCTGATAGCCTGAACACTAACTATGCAAATAAATTACTACTTATTCAGCATGTAACTAAATAGTTCTGATTGTTTTTAGAGGAGATGCTTAATAGTAGCTACTTTCATCCACTAGGTTATCGAGAAGAAGAGCAAGCCCCATATTCAGGTGGACATTGGTGGTGGTCAGCTGAAGACCTTCGCTCCAGAGGAGATCTCTGCCATGGTTCTCACCAAGATGAAGGAAACCGCTGAGGCTTACCTGGGAAAGAAGGTCACACATGCTGTGGTCACTGTACCAGCCTACTTCAATGATGCCCAGCGTCAGGCCACCAAGGATGCTGGTGTCATTGCCGGCCTGAACGTCATGAGGATTATCAACGAGCCGTAAGTGTCATCTTTACAATGCAGGAACTAAATAACATTAGACTGACTTGACCAATATTTCTTTAAATTACTCAAAATATTTGCCCAAACCATGCTGGTAACATCTGTTCCCCTCTCTGTATTCCAGAACCGCAGCAGCCATTGCCTACGGCCTGGACAAGAAAGATGGTGAGAAGAACATCCTGGTCTTCGACCTGGGCGGCGGTACCTTCGACGTGTCCCTCCTGACCATTGACAATGGTGTGTTTGAGGTGGTGGCCACCAATGGTGACACCCACCTGGGAGGAGAGGACTTTGACCAGCGTGTCATGGAGCACTTCATCAAGCTGTACAAGAAGAAGACTGGCAAGGACGTGCGCAAGGATAACCGTGCCGTGCAGAAGCTGCGTCGTGAGGTGGAGAAGGCCAAGAGAGGCCTTTCTGCCCAGCACCAGGCCCGCATCGAGATTGAGTCCTTCTTCGATGGAGAGGACTTCTCCGAGACCCTGACCCGTGCCAAGTTTGAGGAGCTCAACATGGTGAGTTGGTCCTCATAGTTACATCACGTACAACAGTCAGACACTGGTGGCCCATTGACCTTGGAATATCCAAATAAAATGATCACATTCATTTTCAACTTAATTGGACCTCATTAATTTGCCATTTTATCATTTGTCTTTCAGGACCTGTTCCGTTCCACCATGAAGCCTGTGCAGAAGGTGATGGAGGACTCTGACCTGAAGAAGACTGACATTGACGAGATCGTCCTGGTGGGTGGCTCCACTCGTATCCCCAAGGTCCAGCAGCTGGTAAAGGAGTTCTTCAACGGCAAGGAGCCCTCCAGGGGCATCAACCCTGACGAGGCTGTGGCCTACGGAGCTGCCGTGCAGGCTGGAGTGCTGTCTGGAGAGGAGGACACGGGTGGGTCTTGGTCAATGTGCTCACGCCATGCACTTCATACACTATGCTCACTTCAGTCTTGGGAATCCTCACATTTCATTAATTATTTTTACATAAGGAAATGTAGGCTAGATGCAGGTCCAATTATGTATATCATAGCAGTCACAACTAATGGTTTAATGTCTTGTCCATCAGGTGACCTCGTTCTTCTGGATGTGTGCCCCCTGACCCTGGGTATTGAGACTGTGGGAGGAGTCATGACCAAGCTGATCCCCAGAAACACTGTGGTGCCAACCAAGAAGTCCCAGATCTTCTCCACTGCCTCCGACAACCAGCCCACAGTCACCATCAAAGTTTACGAAGGTAAGCGCCTTCGATTCATCACTGCCCCTTGTAGCTACATCCACAAATTATGGCATGGTATTTTTACAGAACTTTGGATCTGGTTCTAATTTTCTACTTCCCTCTTCTTCCTCCAGGTGAGCGTCCCCTGACCAAAGACAACCACCTGCTGGGAACCTTCGACCTGACTGGCATCCCCCCTGCACCCCGGGGTGTGCCTCAGATCGAGGTCACCTTCGAGATTGACGTCAACGGCATCCTGCGCGTCACAGCCGAGGACAAGGGAACTGGCAACAAGAACAAGATCACCATCACCAATGACCAGAACCGTCTGACGCCTGAGGACATCGAGCGCATGGTCAACGACGCAGAGCGCTTTGCTGACGAGGACAAGAAGTTGAAGGAGCGCATCGATGCACGCAACGAGCTTGAAAGCTACGCCTACTCGCTCAAGAACCAGATCGGTGACAAGGAGAAGCTGGGCGGCAAGCTATCGGCCGAGGACAAGGAAACCATTGAGAAGGCAGTAGAGGAGAAGATTGAGTGGATGGAGTCTCACCAAGAGGCTGAGCTAGAGGACTTCCAGGCCAAGAAGAAGGAGCTGGAAGAGGTGGTGCAGCCCATCATTAGCAAGCTTTACGGAAGTGCAGGCGGACCCCCGCCTGAGGGAGAAGGAGAAGGAGAGGCAGAGGGAGATCAGGATGAAAAAGATGAGTTGTAAGGCTGTCTGGAGGGTCTCCACAGCCTACTCAAGCAACTCTCTGGTTTATATTCTTCTATTGCCCCTCGCCTCTCTGGTAGTGGCACAGATGTACATATTGGACTTAAATGGTGAGAGGAAAGGAGGTGTGTGTGAACTCAACCATGATGAATCTGCTGGAAAGACTTCTGAAACATTGTTTAGAAGTGAGATGTTCTCTTCGCTGTGAGGCGGAGGTATACTAGTCAGCCTGGATTCGAGGCTCGCTGCTGTTCTCAGGCAGTTTGAAAAGGGGTTAGTGGGGGGAGGGGTGACAGGGAAACTGACATGTTCCCAAGCAATGTTAACAAGTTATTTATTGAATCTGGTCATTGTAGAAAAGCCTTTCTACTGTAAGACATTGAAATAATAAATGTTTGATACAAATGTCTTTGCTTTGCCTCTGCTCTTCATCTGCATCAATTTACACATTACCTCAAACCTGTAACTGGGCAGAAGGTAGCCTAGCGGTTTGAGCGTTGGGCCAGCCATCAAAGGTTGCTAGTTCAAATACCTGAGTTGCTCAGGTGCAGACTATTTACCTTGTCAAGGCAGTTACCTCTAAATTGCTCCAGGGTCGACGTTGAATATTCCATGCCCTGGCTGTGACCCCTCTGAGGGTGACTGTTGGGATATGCCCAAAAAAAAAAAAAATTGTACATGTGAAATTATACACCCACCAAATTTGTAACGGACTGTGCAGCTGGTGGCTGTCCATCGCCTCTGACCACAGAACATCGTCTGTCAATTTCCCGATGTCATTCTTTTTCTGAATTGCCGCCACTCGTTTACACAGGTTAGCGTCTTTATACCCTACCAATGCAACATGGCGATCTTGAGTTGCGAGGCTTCAGACACCTGCGCATTTTGCATAGCTACTTAGTTTATACTCCACATACAGAAGAACTAAGCTTTACTACTAGCACTGAACCCACATCTGATCATGTCATTGGATGTGCAGCTTATGACTAGGGTTGGATGTTTAAAGAGCGACTGCCTTAAGAGCAACTAATCCCAATGGCATCGGAGTCAAGTTATTCTAGTGTCAATAGGATTTGAACATCTGTCACAATGGGTAAATTAAGGTTGTTTTGATTTGACAATGTTAATTTGCCCACAAACATGGGGTGAATGCTCTCTATTCAATAGCATAGACCGTGAGACAGACCTGCCCGACTTTACACAAGATGTTGTGCATATTTATTACTTGAAATACTGCCAAACACACGTGAGTGAAATGGGCTTTAGCGTCTGTCATGAGGGACAAACCTCAACCAAAATACGGAATTGACTAAACACCTGACATGTTCTAATGCAGCAGAAAAACGTGCCACTCAGTGTGTTCAGTAGCTCTTTAGAAAAGCTGGAAATGTTTTATTTTTTTAAACCCATGTTTAAGGACCAAGTTAACAGTTAAGCAAAATAATATATTGGCCATTTGAATACTTACATACACACAGCATTTCCCAGAGCAGTAGCTGTCATGATGTTAGGACAGTTGCAACAGTCATTGTGTATGACCCCCTGAGTGTCCATCCCTCCAAACAAAGGGCAGCTGTAGAGTGTCTGATGCTGAGGAGCTCTGGGCCTGGTCTCCCTCCACTGCTGCCCTTAGGCCTCTCTCCAGGGCAGTACACCCATGGAGTGGTCTAGTCTGTTGGGTTTCGGGTCCCCTTCCGATCTCAGCAGGGTCCAGTGCCTTTTGTCTGCACAGGATGGGAAGAGTTTAACAAAGTACTCAAGGTGCATCAGTATTACAAAATGGTATTGCTTTAAATAAAGTATTATGTCCATATTCTGTATAGGATATATGCATCAATGACTATTTGTAGCAATTATTACCTCAAAGTATGACCACATTCATTACACATTCCAAAATAGATATTTTTAGCTTCACCACACTGAAATCTCTAGATTGCATTGCTGTCCCCTTCTAAGGTCACCCCTTCAAATATGTAGATGTTCTTTCCCAGGGCTACAGCTGAGTGGGCAGCCACCCCCGGGAGGATGTCTCCTTCATACTGCCTAGAGAAAGTATAGCACCCAAATACAGTATTTAAAAGGACAAGCCATAACACTTCTCATGCCAACATAGAATTATACATTTCATGAACTATTTCAAAAGAGGACAACATATAATGGAACTTCTCTCCTGCAATGCCTCCATGAATATAGATTTTCGTGGCCATGTCTAGCAGGAGGATGTGTGTCTGGCTGAGACTAGGTACAGGAAACTACACACAGAGACAGAGGAAAACACTACATATCTCCTAAAACCATGTTCTGTAAGTACTTTCTGAAAGATTTAAAAATGGGGGGGCCACCAGCTGGTTGCCTCTGTACTACTGAGCCATTGATACACATTTGCACTGGTTCTTCTGTGACTACTGTGTGAATGTGTTGTGTTGGTAGAATTATTAATTTATGTCCAACCTGTGTCAAAGACGTGAAGCTTGGGGTCTGAGTCCTGCGTGTGGCCACTAAGTCCCCTCTAGAGAAGACAAACAGTCTGTCCCCCACGCTGGCTGAGTTAGTCTGATGCGTCCCTTTCACCTTCCACGGAAACATCAAGATACTAAAACTGGTAAGGGACATTGTCAGTCAGACATGGTATAAAGGAGATTGTTAACTTCTGCCAACACAGCTAATAAACATATACATTATTAACTGTTCTGTGCTACTATTCTCTAAAATACTTCATACAGAACTTCTGTAGGCCTATACCGTCTGACACATTTTTTGTTCTGATGTGATTAAGGAGCATCCAGATGCTGCATGTATTGCACTGACACAAATGACTGATGATTGGTTATAAGAAATTAATAAGAAGAAGATTGTGGGAGCTGTACTGTTAGATTTCAGTGCAGCCTTTGATATTATTGACCATAACCTGTCGTTGAGAAAACGTACAGTACCGGTAAAAAGTTGACAGACCTACTAATTTCTTTATTTTTACTATTTTCTACATTGTAGAATAATAGTGAAGACATCAAAACATGGAATCATGTAGTAACCAAAAAAGTGTTAAACAAATCAAAATATATTTTATATTCGAGATTCTTCAAAGTAGCCACCCTTTGTCTTAATGACAGCTTTGAATCAATTTTAGAATTATGCTGTAACGTAACAAAATGTGGAAAAAGTCAAGGGGTCTGAATACTTTCCAAATGTACTGTACATAGGGCAGTACATTTTGTGTCAGATGTAACCAAAGATTGTCTATCATAATGACAAGATAGTCGATTGACTGCTCTAACAATGCAAATACATGCCCTCAAATATGGTAGGCAGGCGGGAGGACACAATCCTGTCTCGAAGCTCTACGGTCAATTCCTTCAACCTCATGGCTTGGTTTTTGCTCTGACATGCACTGTTAACTGTGGGACCTTATACACCTGTGTGTGCCTTTCCTAATCATGTCCAATCAATTGAATTTACCACAGGTGGACTCCAATCAAGTTGTAGAAACATCTCAAGGATGATCAATGGAAACAGGATGCACCTGAGCTCAATTTCGAGTGTCATAGCAAAGGTTCTGAATGCTTATGTAAATAAGGTATTTATGTTTTTTATTTTTTAAACATTTGCGAAAATGTCTAAAAACCTGTTTTCGCATTGTCATTATGGGGTATTGTGTTTAGATTGAAACTTTTTTTGGTAATTTTATCCATTTTAGAATAAGGTTGTAATGTAACAAAATTTGGAAAAAGTCAAGGGGTCTGAATACTTTCTTAATGCACTGTACGTTCAATCTCTGCGGTACAGTGGATAACCATTGTTATGCACGCTAAGAAGCCCACTTTACTGAAACATATATCACTTATTGGCCTATCCCTCTGTTCTGGGACAGATCTACTATTCACAGGGATCGTCTCAGAATCCCTCACCCTTGATCCACCCTCCTCTACTTTCTTCACTGCCTCAGCACACGACATCTTCTGCACTACTCTGACCCTGGCCACCTCTTCCTGCCTCTCTCGCTTCAGATACCTCCGATCCCCATTAGCAACACGGGCACCACAATACCACCAAAACTACACATTCCTCTGTCCCATGTCCTCCTGCACACTTCCCACATCTTGGAATCTCCCTCCTACACACAGCTGCAACATGCCCATAAACATGACACCTATAACATCAGTGTATTCGGCGCAAAAGCTCTAGCTGCATAACTCATATATCCTAACATTACTTTGTCAGGTAAAGCCTGAATCAAAGCTTAAGAACAGACTGTGTCACGTCTGTTTCACCACGCTCCCCACCAGGTCGGCGAATATACAGACGCCGGGCGTCACAAACACCAGAAATCTTCAACTTAAATTGCTCCACCTCCATCAATCAATCAATCAATCAAATTTATTTATAAAGCGCTTTTTACATCAGCCGATGTCACAAAGTGCTATACAGAAACCCAGCCTAAAACCCCAAACAGCAAGCAATGCAGATGTAGAAGCACGGTGGCTAGGAAAAACTCCCTAGAAAGGCAAAACCTAGGAAGAAACCTAGAGAGGAACCAGGCTCTGAGGGGTGGCCAGTCCTCTTCTGGCTGTGCCGGGTGGAGATTATAACAATTCATGGCCATTAAGGCCAGTTCTTTCTCCAAGATGTTTAAATGTTCATAGATGACCATCAGGGTCAAATAATAATAAAAGTAGTTGTGGAGGTTGCAACAGGTAAATACATCAGGAGTGAATGTCACTTGGTTTTTCAGTGCAATAGAGCGCAGGTGCGGTAGAGCGAGAGCGAGATGAAAACAGCAGGTCTGGGACAAGGTGGCACGTCCAATGAACAGGTCAGGGTTCTATAACCGCAGGCAGAAGAGTTGAAACCGGTGCAGCAGCACGACCAGGTGGACTGGGGACAGCTAGGAGTCATCAGGGCAGGTGGTCCTCCACACATAACACTACCCCAGAAATCACTCCCTTCGATGATGCCCTGTACCTAAGCACAAAACAAGATACAGGTCTTTCCCCATGTTGTGTCACACGGAGCACCTACTCCCTCTGATCTGAAGGGACATGCTAAGCCCTGTACACCTTCCACTTCAAACTCGAGCGCCTATCCCTAGATACCTTGTGCAGAAACAGTCCATTGCCAAAGGTCATTGTTCTATCTGTGCCCATAGAGATATAAAGAATGCTCATCTTTGTATCTATGCCATTATAGCCTCTGTGACAGAATTTTGAACTAAGTAGTCAATTTTCTTCTTCACGATTGGCTGATCCCCCAACAGGGTCACCAGGAGGGATCAGCCAATGAAGTTGGAAGTCCCACCCAGTTGACTACATTAAAGTGGTGGAAACCCTCCACAGTTCTGCCCATGCTAATACAGCCTTTTGGCCACTAGAGGCCTCTATCATTCTTTATGATCAGAGCTGTGTGTACCCTCTAAACTACCTTACCAGTGCTGTTGTCATGTATATTGCACGTGTACAATCTGTGTACTGTGCCAACATCACCACATGAGGTCGCTGTTAGATAGATAGATAGATAGATAGATAGATAGATAGATAGATAGATAGATAGATAGATAGATAGATAGATAGATAGATAGATAGATAGATAGATAGATAGATAGATAGATACTTTATTGATCCCCCTGGGGGGAAATTTCATTGTCAAGCAGCTACAACAAAAACACAGGGCAGGTGCAAAATGCCACAACGAAAGTACACAAAAGACAGATACACGGTGCATGATACATAGAGCGGCAGTATGAAAAAGTATAGAAATACAAGATATCTGGAGTGCAAAAAAATAAAAGCTATAAAAAGACATAGCATAGTATGGGTGGTTGGCTGAATATGTACACTATACATCGGTGGATGTTGGATGGTTAACTATACTATACAGGTCGATGGCAGAGAAATACTTCAGTAGCTAAACATGCGTATGATATGAGCGAGGGTAATAATAGTTTACTTAATAGACAGACTGGGTAAATGAACAGGTAAGTGAAAATTTTGCATGGTTAAATTAGCTGTACAGTTAAGTATACAGTTATATTTACAGATAAGTGAATACTTGCATGGTTACACAAACTGTACAGGTAAATGATAGGAAGAGATACTTTAATAGCTAAATGTGTGTATGATATTATTTGGGGTAATAATAGTAATTCCCTTAAAATACAGTCCTTAGTGCGCAGGGTTTAATTACAGACAACTGCACGTATTGCACATTCGATATACTAAAAGCAATGAGTATATGTAGTATATAAAGTTGTAGTATATAAATAGCCCAATGTACCCCCTTATGCATGAGGAGAACTGAACCCTCATTGACTGGACTGAGAATGAGACTACGGCTTTGGAGGTAGGTTGGCAATTATTTATCCAAGTTACACACTCACTCATTCACTCCCTCCCTCACTCATCCAATCTGTCAAATCCAGTCTACACTCTCTGTCCAGACATAGATGCTATTTGAGAGACAGGGTTAGTGACAGTGTCGTCCATCTCCCAAAATACCCTTTGAATTCAGCTGCTCTATGTGAGTCTTAATTAGATCATGTCATTGAGTGTGGATTTGCCAGGCCAGACCCAGCCATGACGGGGCCACTGTCATATACATCAGGCCCACCTCGCCCAAGAGTCACTGTCAATTCCTCCCTTACTTTAAGTTCAGTGGGTTGCCTAGATTTAGGCTAGGCTGGGGTATTTTGGCTTCTGCATTTATCTGCATCTTCCACTCTCTCGACCTAGATGAGAGAGGCTGGATGTCTGGCCAGTTGTGTGTGTGTGTGTGTGTGTCACATGTGCTCTTGTGGGTTGTGTGTGAGAGTGTACTGTATGAGTATGTGTGTATGTAACATTGCAGGAGTGTTTGTCTCTAATGATTTCCACAAGAGCATATATGCAGTGGCAGGTGTTCTGGGCCTACTTTGGCTGTACACTGTAAACATAAAGGCAACATGGGTGAGTTAACAATATATCAAACCAGATTCAGCATATTTGTACTTGGAATATGGACTGTCCACTATTAATCGCATTCGCTTAATAGATTTGAATCATTTGGTCATTCATTTTCCCACATTTGGAACATAGAGGCTAGCTGAGCTCTGTCGAGGGAAGGATGATAATCGATCTCTTTACCAGCCATGTGTTTGTAATCTTACTAGAGTTTTGATAATACAAGCCTAGAAGCCTGGCACCTGAGGTTATTGGAGACAGAGGATGGTTGTGCTGTCTCTCAGTTTTTTCTGGAGAAGATGGTTGGGCGGTGGAAAAGCCAGATACTAGGGAGAAAGGAACAGCTAGCCAGCCATGCCTATTTATCTCCACACAATCTCCCCCCTGGGCAAGTGTCTGCTCTGGGCTTTGAGTCTATAGAGCCTTGCTCTGCTCTCTGTAGCACTCTAGTCTTGACTCTTGATAACACCTGACCTACTCCTGAGGGTAGACTTGACTGTGTAAGCCTCCTCAGTTCCCCACAGTGTCACTCACTATCCAACCATGTCTTACAGAGGAAACCAGGCTGACAGAGTAGAGAGTGTGGGATATAGTTTTGAACCAGGCCTGAGATCTTCCTTTCCACACTCAGACAAAAAATTGTCACCAAATCCAAGAGGCAAGAAAGAAAGCGTCACATTTTACAGGAATTTAGGGGGACTTAGTATGAGATGAATTGAGAGATATGAAAATGACTAGACATGGCAGCCAGAAAGTCCATCTTAAGTTCAATTCTCTATAGTTCTGGAGAATCCTGAAGAGGATGTTGACATCCTCTGTCCTATCCTTCCTTGTCTAATTCTTGACATGAGATGACTTGAGATAGCTGCTGGGGATATCCTGTGTCTACCCAGCCAGACTCAGGAGGATGTCTGAGTCTATTCCCAGCAGTGGAGGTTGGTGATTTGAAAAATTGATGAGGATGGGAGACCCACAGTGTATGCGCTGAATGCATGGAGACAACAAAGTGTGTTTAAAAAATCGTCAAAGACTAATTATTTTAACCTAAAGCATTTAATAAAGACATTTATAGTACCAAATATGATGGGGAATGGGAATGAGAGGGCTACTTACAGTTTTGGAAAGGCATCACAGCAGTAATTGAATGAGGCCTGAGTTGAGGTGTTCAGAGGCTTGACCAGTGCAGGACAGGATTTGACTGGGAAGACAAAAAAAAATAACACCACACACTACACAGTTAGACAAAAGAGCTAAGAATTAGTTAGTCCAAGCAAGGAGTAAAATCATTGATTTGTGTATGTGATTGACTCTACATACAGTAATGAGAGAACATTTATAGGGGTACTCACAGTGCTTGGAGAGGAAACATTCAATGTGCCAGTGGATGAGCGGGCACATGAGGGCACATGAGACTTGGCTTCAGGTCATGTCAGGAGAAAGTTGACAATGGTAGTGGAGTGGAGTAGTCATCACCTCTTAATCAGGGAACAGCAGGGGACTTAGCTGTAAATACAAATAGCAGATACATTCCATTACAGCTGCGCCATCGTAGATTTGAACAAAGGGTTTCTCTATGAAGTTAAATCTCAAAATTCATAAAGTCAAACACAGACTGCGGTGCATCTCGCCAATTAACACATCAAAGTATCCCAAGAAACGATCCTGAATAAAGCCCTGATCATCCACATACCTGACAATAACTGACAACTCTCCCTCTCTTTTACCCCCTGGTGCCTGGAGGTTTTCCTTGCATGTTAACCGAACTAGGAAAACTCTGGACCCTACAAAGGTATGGCAGTGATTAATCAATTGTAAAAAGGTTTTATATGGGCTATGATTGGACCAGTTTTTCCTAATCAGGTCACATGGTTTTAAAACAAACTCCTGAAAAAAACTCCTGGCCCTGGGGGGATGAAAACCCTGTCAATCTGCAGCTACTTTATATTCTTTCATATTCTAAATTATGTTTAGACGAGATTAGGAGGGGGATCTCCTCTAGCCAGGCACAAAGACAACAACTGATAGACAATACAACTCACAGGGCTGAGCTTGCTTTATGCATGTTTGCATCATGAAGGCCTATGTAACTGTAGGCCTTAAAATTCTTTACTCACATCTGTCATCACTATTATGTTGATTGATTAATTCCGGATTAAAAACGTATAGGCAGCCTAGCCAGACCAATTTTGAATATAAACAAAATTTGATCACATTCACATTTTCTCCTGACACAGAAATGGACTATAAATACATAACATTACCAATTAGTTTACCCTGACCAGATAGACAGGGCGCATAGGCTGTATGCAGCTGCTCCTATTAGTAGCCTACAGAATGATCAGACTGAAAAATAGTCTTGATTTCATCCCATACATCATGTCAGATTTCTAATGTTTAGGTGTAGCCTAGGCTGCTGAGTTTTTGCTTGTGTCAGGCTCTGGCCATAGAGAAGCTTTGCTTCTCTATATTTCTATGGTCAGAGTCTGGCAGATCTATCATTTCTATTTCTGTCTGGTGTGTGTGTGTAGGATCCCTAATTAGAGGCAGCTGCTATGCATTACCTCTAATTAGGGATCTTACTTATATGTCTGTGTTCCACTCCGTTGGCGTGGTTCATTGTTGTATATTGTCTCGTGTCGTGTTACGTGTATCTTTATATATATCATTTGTTATTTTGTATAGTTCGTCAGTTCGTTAAATAAAGATGTCGAACTATGGATACGCTGCGCCTTGGTCTCTCTACACACCCGAACGTGACAGAATGAACCACCAACCGACCAAGCAGCGGAAAACTGGAGCAACGGAGAGGAAGAAAGGAAGACAACGGCGTAATCGAGTAAACGGAGGTAACGGAGCCCGTAGGCAACCCCAAGAAAATTTCGGGGGGGGGCTATGGGGTTGGTCTGGCTACGAGGAGGACGAGCCAGTACCACTCTCCATGTGGAATACGGTGGAGAAGGAGGAAGAGGAATACCTGAAGGGGGTATTTTGTGACATTATGGAGCTGTGTAGGCGTAATCGGGAAGAATGTGAGAACGAGCGGAGGGAGCTGGAGTTAAAGGTGCCCACGGTGTGCATCCCCAGTCCGGGTCGTTTACTGTCTACATCCCGCGCCGAGTCTCCATTGTACATCCCCACTCCAGTATGTCCTATGCCGGTTTCACGTGTGAGAACTCCAGTGCCAGAACAATCCGTTCCATCGGTGCCCAGTCTGGGTCAGGCCGTCTGCTACACTCCAGTGCCAGAGCAGTCCGCTCTACCGGTGCCCAGTCTGGGTCCGGCCGTCTGCTACACTCCAGTGAGCCTCTCCAGTCCGGTACGTCATGTGCCTGCTCCTCGCACTCGCCCTGAGGTGCGTGTCACCAGTCCGGCGCCATCAGTGCCGACTCCACGCACCAGGCCTCCAGTGCGCCTCTCCAGTTCGGTACGTCATGTGCCTGCTCCCCGCACTAGCCCTGAGGTGCGTGTTATTAGTCCTGTGCCACATGTGCCGACTTCACGCACCAGGCTTCCAGTGCGCTTTCCCAGTCAGGTACGTCCTGTGCCTGCTCCCCGCACTCGCCCTGAAGTGCGTGTTATTAGTCATGTGCCACCAGTGCCGACTTCACGCACCAGGCTTCCAGTGCGCCTCCCCAGTCTGGTACGTCATGTGCCTGCTCCCCGCACTAGCCCTGAGGTGCGTGTTATTAGTCCTGTGCCACATGTGCCGACTTCACGCACCAGGCTTCCAGTGCGCCTTCCCAGTCAGGTACGTCCTGTGCCTGCTCCCCGCACTCGCCCTGAAGTGCGTGTTATTAGTCATGTGCCACCAGTGCCGACTTCACGCACCAGGCTTCCAGTGCGCCTCCCCAGTCTGGTACGTCATGTGCCTGCTCCCCGCACTAGCCCTGAGGTGCGTGTTATTAGTCCTGTGCCACATGTGCCGACTTCACGCACCAGGCTTCCAGTGCGCCTTCCCAGTCAGGTACGTCCTGTGCCTGCTCCCCGCACTCGCCCTGAAGTGCGTGTTATTAGTCATGTGCCACCAGTGCCGACTTCACGCACCAGGCTTCCAGTGCGCCTCCCCAGTCCGGTACGTCCCGTGCCGACTCCCCGCACTCGACCTCCAGTGCGTGTGCATAGCCAGGTTCCTCCAGTTCCGGCTTCACGCACCAGGCCTCCAGTGCGCCTCCCCAGTCCGGTACGTCCCGTGCCGACTCCCCGCACTCGACCTCCAGTGCGTGTGCATAGCCAGGTTCCTCCAGTTCCGACTTCACGCACCAGGCTTCCAGTGCGCCTTCCCAGTCAGGTACGTCCTGTGCCTGCTCCCCGCACTCTACCTCCAGTGCGTGTGCAAAGTCCGGTACGTCCCGTGCCGACTCCCCGCACTCGACCTCCAGTGCGTGTGCCCAGCCAGGTTCCTCCAGTACCAGCTCCACGCACCAGGCCTCCAGTGCGCCTCTACAGTCCGGTACGTCCCGTGCCGACTCCCCGCACTCGACTTCCAGTGCGTGAGCCCAGCCAGGTGCCTCCAGTGCCAGCTCTACGCATCAGACCGTCGGTGCGCCTCGACATCCCGGAGCCTCTCGTGATGATCGACAGCCCAGAGCCTCTCGTGATGGTCGACAGCCCGGAGCCTCCCGTGATGGTCGACAGCCCGGAGCCTTCCGTGACGATCGACAGCCCGGAGCCTCTCGTGATGGTCGACAGCCCGGAGCCTCCCGTGATGGTCGACAGCCCGGAGCCTCCCGTGACGATCGACAGCCCGGAGCCTCCCGTGACGGTCGACAGCCCGGAGCCTCCCGTGACGGTCGACAGCCCGGAGCCTCCCGTGACGGTCGACAGCCCGGAGCCTCCCGTGACGCTCGACAGCCCGGAGCCTCCCGTGACGCTCGACAGCCCGGAGCCTCCCGTGACGCTCGACAGCCCGGAGCCTCCCGTGACGCTCGACAGCCCGGAGCCTCCCGTGACGCTCGACAGCCCGGAGCCTCCCGTGACGCTCGACAGCCCGGAGCCTCCCGTGACGCTCGACAGCCCGGAGCCTCCCGTGACGCTCGACAGCCCGGAGCCTCCCGTGACGCTCGACAGCCCGGAGCCTCCCGTGACGCTCGACAGCCCGGAGCCTCCCGTGACGCTCGACAGCCCGGAGCCTCCCGTGACGCTCGACAGCCCGGAGCCTCCCGTGACGCTCGACAGCCCGGAGCCTCCCGTGACGCTCGACAGCCCGGAACCTCCCGTGACGCTCGACAGCCCGGAACCTTCCGTGACGCTCGACAGCCCGGAACCTTCCGTGAAGATCGACAGCCCGGAACCTTCCGTGACGATCGACAGCCCGGAACCTTCCGTGACGATTATATGGCCGGAGTCGCCTGCCACACCGGTGCTCAGTCCTGGCCCGGTTATTTGCCCCGCTCCATGGCCTGAACTTATTTCCCCACCATTGTTGTATCCAGGACCGGTGGGTTGCCCCTTTACATGGCCGGAGTCGCCTGCCACACCGGTGCCCAGTCCTGGCCCGGTTATTTGCCCCGCTCCATGGCCTGAGCCTTTTTCCCCACCATGGTCATTTCTAGGACTGGTGGGTTGCCCCTTTATATGGCCGGAGTCGCCTGTTACACCGATGCCCAGTCCTGGCCCGGTTATTTGCCCCGCTCCTTGGCCTGAGCATTTTGCCCCACCATGGTCATTTCCAGGACCAGTGGGTTGCCCCTTTAAATGGCCTGAGTCGCCAGCCACACCGGGCCCAGTAGAAATGGGGAGGAAGCTAGCCACTTCGCCGGGGCCGGAACCGCCACCTGCGATCGTGTGATGTTTTTTTTTCCTCCCTTACCCTTCCCTCATGTTTGTGTTTATTTTCTTGCGGCCGGGAGTCCGCGCCTTTGGGGGGGGGTACTGTCAGGCTCTGGCCATAGAGAAGCTTTGCTTCTCTATATTTCTATGGTCAGAGTCTGGCAGATCTATCATTTCTATTTCTGTCTGGTGTGTGTGTGTAGGATCCCTAATTAGAGGCAGCTGCTATGCATTACCTCTAATTAGGGATCTTACTTATATGTCTGTGTTCCACTCCGTTGGCGTGGTTCATTGTTGTATATTGTCTCGTGTCGTGTTACGTGTATCTTTATATATATCATTTGTTATTTTGTATAGTTCGTCAGTTCGTTAAATAAACTATGGATACGCTGCGCCTTGGTCTCTCTACACACCCGAACGTGACAGCTTGTGTCTGTCTGGAGTGATTATGTGTTGTCATCTTTGCTAAATAAATACCAGAGGAAAGGGGAAAGCCTACTTGAGTGCACAAAAATATGTGCTGCATCAACCTCTCTTTAATCTAACTTTTAATGGATGATGCGATGGAAGCTATCAAATCATTCTGAATTGTTTTCGACATCCCAGAAAAGACAGTTGAAAGTTCGATATGTTCAACAAGTAAAGCATCGTAACTTGCAATTACCCCTGCAAGCTCCTTGTAGTTTCCCTTGCTGGCTGAACTTTCCCTCTCGTCATGTCCTCTAGAGTAAAAGCAAATTCTTGCATGCCTAAAAACGCAGTGGTGTTGATAAGCCGCTTGAGAACATCCCTGTTTCGCAGTTTGAATACGCAGTCCTTCGTCATAATTGATGCCGTTTTTTCCCAGAAGCTTGAATCTGATGTGGGCATTTATATACTCCCTGCTTTTGTTTTGCTGTTTAGCTGAACGATCAATGTTCTTCAGGTCACTGTACCCACCTTTCGACCAAGGCTTTCCAAAAAGCAGTCCAGGCCAGCAAAACAGGCATCTTGACGAAAGGCTCCCTGTTAACCAGCTATACTTTAGATTCCAGTTGGAACGCACTCCCCTTGTCATCCTTCTCTATACTCTTGGAAGATTAGCCCAAATGAGGACTAAAAGAGATCTCAGGCAGAGGTCAACCCTCACTTTTAATTTGCACCTTTTCCGTGTACCCCCAACATTTTCGACAGCGTTGGCCATTCTACCATTTAAGGGAGAAAACTGCACATAAATTGCACTACTTAGGCACAAAACTAAAGTTCTAAAACCAAGAAAATTATTTATAATATACCTTCTCCGTCTCCTGTCATTTGAAAATGTTTTAATTGAATAATATTTAAAAAAATGCTCAACTATCACCCTTCACTCTTAATCTCTATCCAACAATGTCACCAAGCTTCTCAACACATAGAACCCCCATAATGCTCTGTGGCACAATCCCAATACAACACAGTAGGTTAATTCTCATCCTAATTCTATGATTGGATGGAGAACATGTCAGATCATACTGCAAAAGCTTTGATTGGTTGGAGGACGTCCTCTGGAAGTGGTCATAATTACCATGTACTGTATGTCTATGGAAGGGGGTGAGGCCTATGAGCCTCCTAGGTTTTGTATTGAAGTCAATGTAGCCAGAGGAGGACGGAAGCTAGCTGTCCTCCGGCTATACCATGGTGCTACCCCAGACAGTGCTGTTGAAGTTACTGTAGAACATTGCAAAACAATGTATTTTAATTAATTATTTGGTGACATATTAATATATTTAGTATAGTTTTATCTAAAAAGGATACCTTTTTAATGTTTCACTATTTGAATTGGTATTACATTTAAGTGAGGAGGATGGTCATCCACTGATTCCCAGAGATAGACTCTGTCCTGGGCTGTGCTTATCCCCCCTCCACCCAGCACAGTGAGGTTATCAGGAGATGGGGAGTGAGGGGAAGAGAGAGAGGTGAGGCTGCGGAAAAGTGTGTCCTACATACAAGCGTTTTGTGTGCATGTGTTTTACGGTGGCAGTATGGGTTATGGTGGCAGTACTGGGGTGGGACTATGCACAGTAGCCAGCCAGTGAGAGAGGAGGCTGCATGCAGGGTGAGTCGTCTGTCCCTGTAAAGCTCTTCATCTCTCCATTAAAGGAAGAGCTGGCTTTATTCTGGCCCCTTCTGGAGGAAACAGCCTGGTGATCAGGATTAGTAGGGACCCTGCTAGCCCAGCTTGGCCAGCAAAGGGCAGGTCATCCCCAGGTTACAAGACCACTGGTGCTGTACTGGGCAAGCTGGGAAAATAACAGCCAAAACCAATACAAAGCCAAGTCACTATCCATTGGCTATTGATGTTTCGCCTATGAGGTGTTTAACAGCTGAAAAGCAGATTAAGGTTGATTGTCCAAAGGGTATTACATGGCTGCAATGGCTGTTTTCAAACAGAGAATTGGGGATTATTTCAAGTGCTTTGGGTGAAATGGTGGGAGTGGCCTCTATCCAAAAATATGTGAGGTTCTCTCCAGCAACTGTTTTACAGTTGGTTTGATGATATACTGTAACTAGAGCAGACAGTGCTATCTCTTTCCTGTTCAGTGCAGTGCAGTTCAGTGGTGTAGATTAACTAATTAGCCTGGCATTCATTCCTCATTCCAAGCTAATCTATTCAAAAACATTTATTTTTGAGAGAGATTTTGTGATGGATAACAAATAAACTCAACACACTTTGCTGTTAACTCAGTTGAATAAACATCTCCTTATATCTTTGCTAGAGACTATAAAACTGTATATGTGTGTAAATGTATATGTTGTGTTAGTGTGTATATACTTAGCAATCATCATCATCATTGTCATGGAAGCCTATTTTTGTTGAGTTTTACATATAGATACATTCTTTAGTATCGACAAGTAAAAGGGTTTCTGAATCTAGCCACCACTCATCCATAGAGAAAGGTGTGATTGACTAAAGAGAGAGATGCATCATAGTGTCAGGAAAACTGTTAGTGTGTGTGTGTGTGTTTATATTGTGGAGGCCTTGTTCCATTGTCACCTATGGCAACAGGTCAAACCGAGCCTCCTTTCCTTAACCCCACCTCCTGGTTCCTGCAATTCAAATATTTCACCTGACCAATCAGTGTCCATCATTGTCGCTATGAAAGTGACAAGCGGTTGGATGTTAGGAGGTTTAAAGGGCATTGCCTGGGCATGCCCTTGTCCCCCCTCACCCTCCTGCACACATGCTCACTCTCTGTTACATAGGTATTACCCCCACTCTCTCAAGCAGAAAGTATTAAAACTTACGAGCATATTGTGTCTTCCTTATTTTGAAAGGCTTGAAAATCTGAAATAAGAATAGTAATTCCTTTTACTGTCAATAAGTTACAGATGTTTTAGTGAACGGTCAGATTCTTCAAAAATTCTTTGCAATTTAATTTCTTCACACACTTTCTTATCTGGAATGTATATTAAACACATATCTGCACCAAAGCATATTACAAATGGCATTTAGTCTTACATAGGATAGGGAAAGACATTCACAAGTAAAATAATATTAATAGATCAATAGCTTTATTGACAAGTTTATCTAGGGGAATACAACGTCTCATTCAAACCTGAAAACAAGTTACATTGACAATTGGAATGAGAATAACAATAATTAGCTTTTACAATTTCAATTTCTTCTGTACATACATTACATTCCACTAGGCCTATAGCCTAATACACAAATTAAAAGCATGTAAGAGAGACGCAATGACCAGTGACAATCTGAGGTACTATGTGAAATATCGGAGTCGCTTTACTAGTGCCTGTGTCTGCAGTGAGTCACACACTGGAGTACTACTACCAAAAACATTTCCGGTCCACTACGATGCATAACTGCTTTCCCTTGAATTCTGGTGCAACACAAACAAACCACGTCATATCCTTCTTTGTACCTTACGGTAACAAAACCAAACATTTCTAGAGTAGTCCTCTAGTACATTGAAGTTCACCGAGGCTCAACTAGGCTGTGACGGTGAGGGTGTGATTGTCCCTCAGCCTTGTCTTCAGCCGTGACAGGATTCTCCCCATTTGGCATGATCCCAGACACATATACACACTAACACACACGCACACACACACACACACACACACACACACACACACACACACACACACACACACACACACACACACACACACACACACACACACACACACACACACACACACATCGTCTCTTAGGAACTTGTCTCAGTGCTGAGTAGAGATTTGTTTGGGAAGAAAACGAAATCCATAATGCTGACTTGTCTTCCTCTCTCATCCCGCCGTTGTCGCCAATTGTTGTTTATACTGGCAGATGGGGTGCAAGTCATGTAAGAGAGGCTTCTGAGAGATTGACCCAGAAACGGAGTCAAATCATGTTGAGACTACATGTTTCTTCCTTATCCCTCTGTCTTGAAAACTGTACTTAGACACAATATCTTATTTGCTGACTTTGCTGACCTTCCACATTGACTACAGACCTTATAAATGACTCTATGGTCGAATTTGAAGCGGATACCATCAATAACACTAGTGTTAATGTGACCTTGCCAATCCCATAAACGACCATTAATCGCACACACTTGTGCCAGCAGGGGTACAAATGTATTTTTCCGCAACCCAACCATAACAGGAAGCCCCAGGGTGCTGGGAACCGCAATTGAACTTGACAGATCTTGAACGTCCCGTCTGCATTAAGAGCCACTTAAGTCACCTTTCACAGCTTTTCCCTCTGAGAGCTGCCTAGGAAATGGGCTAGTTAGGCCCACATATACTTTCCCTTCCCTGTATGAGGTCCTGAGAGAGGCACTGGGAAACTTTGATGTCAGAATGGTGCTAACTGTGCTGTAGGTACTGCTGGTGCTGCTTCTCTCTGTCTGTATGACAAGCAGAGAATAGCAGGAATGCAATGGAACGGAAAATATGGGAACTGTGTAGGGAGAGAGATAGCAAAGGGAGAGAGATAAAGGGAGAGAGATAAAGGGAGAGAAATAAAGGGAGAGAGAGAATACTTGGTGTTGTCAAAATACAGAGAGCTGAGGCAGAGGAGGCTGACAGCCTTTAGACAGTGTGTCATTTAATTGAAGTTTGCGGCATGATATGTTCGTGAGTAGAAAAGTTGACTGGAGGCTAGAAAGCGGATGGTAGTGTGGATATTGAGCACTATGGAGTGTGCAAGTGCAGTACAGATGGGATTCTTCTCCTTTGGTAGACTTCTGTCAGTTATTCTTTCATTTCTTATTTAAGAGAAGTGTCTGTGAAGCAATGGTAATTGTTCCAGAAATGTAACTAGGATGTCTCATGCCCCCTTCCCTCTCATTTAAAACAAGTTTTTCTCTCTTTTTTCCTCTCCTTAATCACTCCCATCACATATTTCTTCTTTGTGTTGAATAAGTTTCATCAGCTGTATTGATTAGGGATGGGGAAAAGTGTGACACCACTCCGGCTCCCGAGGACTGGAGTTGCCCATCCCTGCTATAGGCTATACTAAAGATCTACCCGAGGTTCAACTTTAAGGCAAGGGCATAAAAACGATTTTTGATAATATGTCTTGATAATATGAATGAGAATGTAGTCTATTTTGTTTTGAAATCAGTATTTTTCCATCTCTCATTTTCAATCCAATAATATGCCTGAGAGATTCACAAGACTAACATTGGAATGTTGTAAAATACTGCCCTACCTGGCTCACTCAGGTGAATAATAATAGGCACACAAGCTGAAGAAGACAGTCAGACAGACAAACAGTACAGTAGGCTATACATTGCACAAGAAGAGTATAGGCTATTTTAATAGATTTAAGAGAATACTTGCAAATGTATGTTGCAAGTAATTATCTTTTTGTTTTCTCATGATTTGGTTGGGTCTAATTGTGTTGCTGTCCTGGGGCTCTGTGGGGTCTGTTTGTATTTGTGAACAGAGCCCCAGGACCAGCTTGCTTAGGGGACTCTTCTCCAGGTTCATCTCTCTGTAGGTGATGGAAGGTTTGGGAATCTCTTCCTTTTAGGTGGTTGTAATTTAACAGCTCCAGGGGACCACCGTCTTCTCCAAGTTGGACCTAAGGAACGCCTAACACCTGGTGCGGATACGAGAGGGGGACGAGTGGAAAACCCCCTTCAACAGGGTCAGTGGTTACTATGACTATCTTGTCATGCCGTTCGGCCTCACCAACGCCCCTGCTGTGTTCCAGGCCCTGGTGAATGATGTCCTCTGCGATATGCTGAACAGGTTCGTCTTTGTGTACATTGACGTCATCCTCCTCTTCTCCCGCTCTCCTCAAGAGCACGTTGAAACATGTGAATCGCTCCACCATTCCCTTTCTGGGTTACACCATCTCTGCGGGGAATGTCCAGATGGTTCCCGGGTAGGTGGTGGATTGGCCTCACCTCTCGTCCAGGGTCCAGCTACAACGCTTCCTGGGGATTGCCAATTTTTATCGCCGCTTTATCTGTGGATACATCAACCTGGCCTCCCCCCTGTCCGCATTCACCTCTACCAAGGTTCTGTTCATGAAGTCCGCGGCCGTCCCGGCAGTTCGTGGTGGAGGCTGATGCTTCGGATATCGGAGTCGGTGCTGTCCTGTCCCAACATTCTGCCCAGGACCTGAAGCTGCATCCCTGTGCCTTCTTTTCTCACCGCCTCAGTGCCACGGAGCGGAACTACGACGTGGAGAATCGGGGGCTCCTTGCTGTGAAGATGGTGTTGGAGGAATGGAGGCACTGGCTGGAAGGCAAGCAAGGTGGGCCCTGCTGTTTACCCGGTTCAATTTCTCCCCCTCATACCGGCCGGGGTCCAAGAACATTAAGCCAGATGCCCTGTCTCGCCTCTATAGTCCCATGGGGGCCACCCGGGAGCCCGAGACCATCCTTCCCACCTCGTGCCTGGTGATGGCACTCAGCTGGGGCATAGGGAAACAGGTCCGGGAGGCGCAGCAGTCACAGCTGAACCCTGGAGGGGGCCCAGACAACCGGGTTCCCGGCGGACTCAGGCCTTTGTGCGCCTACGCTTTTGTTGGCCTACCATGGTTCCGATATGGCCGCGTTTGTCGCTGCCTGCACGGTCTGTGCACAGAGCAAGACTCCTCGGCAAGCTCCGGCTGGCCTGTTGCAACCACTTCCTGTCCCTCATCGTCCCTGGTCCCATATATCCCTGGATTTCGTCACCGGTCTCCCCTGCCAGAGGGCAACACGGCCCTCCTGACAGTGGTCGACTGGTTTTCCAAACCTGCTCACTTCATCCCTCTTCCCAAACTGCCCTAGGCCAAGGCAACGGCCCAACTCTTGGTGCAGCACGTCTTCCGGATCCATGGACTCCTGGTGGACATGGTGTCCAACCGGGGTCTCCAGTTCTCGTCTCAGTTCTGGAAGGCGTTCTGCACGCTTATTGGGTCGTTGGTCAGCCTGTTCTCTGGGTTCCACCACCAGTCCAACGGTCAGTCGGAAGGAGCCAACCAGGACCTTGAGACTACTTTTTGCTGCCAAGTCTCCCCCAACCCTACCAGCTGGAGTCAGCAGCTGGTATGGGTTGAGTATGCCCGGAACACCCTTCCCTGCTCCGCCACGGGTCTCTCACCATTCAAGTGCTCCCTGGGCTATCAGCTCCCACTCTTCTCTGAGCAGGAGGAGGGGGTCGGCGTACCTTCGGCCCAGATGTTTGTCCGCCGCTGTCATCGTACCTGGAAGAGAGCCCAGTCGGCCCTTCTCAAGACCACCTCCAGGTATCGACGACTGGCGGACCGCCACCGGACCCCAGCACCCAGGTATCGGGTAGGGCAGAAGGTATGGCTGTCCACCAGGGATCTGCTCCTCCGGGTGGAATTCCATAAACTGTCCCCCTGATTTATCGGCCCTTTCCCTATTTCCCATATTATTTGCCCCTCTGCTGTCTACCTTCTGTTGTCCCGGACCCTTCGTATTCACCTTACCTTTCATGTGTCTAGGATAAAACCTATGTCTCACAGCCCTTCGTCTCCTGTTTCCAGGCCTACCCCTCTTCCCCAGTTCATCGACGGCCAACTGGTGTACACAGTGAGGCGTCTCCTGAAGGTTCGACCTCGGGGCAGGGGATTCCAGTACCTGGTTGACTGGGAGGGGTACGGTCCGGAGGAGAGATGCTGGGTCCCTGCTAGGGACATCCTGGATCCAGCCCTCATCTCTGAGTTCCACTGCCGGAACCCCGGTCAGCCAGTTATGCACCCAGGTAGGACGCCAGGTGGGGTACTGTCACACCCTGATCTGTTTCACCTCTCTGTGTGCTTGGCTCCACCCCCCTCCAGGTGTCGCCCATCTTCCTCATTATCCCCTATATATGTATACCTCTGTTCAGCTGTTGCCAGTTCAGTTTGTTTGTTCAAGCCTACCAGCGTTGTTCAAGCCTACCTTTACCTTTCTATGTATCATGTACTGTGTTCTATATATCATGTACCGTGTATCTGTCTTTTGTGTACTTTCGCTGTGGCATTTTGCACCTGCCCTGTGTTGTGTTGTAGCTGCTTGACAATGAAATTTCCCCCCCGGGGGATCAATAAAGTATCTATCTATCTATCTATCTATCTATCTATCTATCTATCTATCTATCTATCTATCTATCTATCTATCTATCTATCTCTATTTTTAAAGTGCCCTTCTTCTCGGTTTCACGGTTTAGACCATTCCTTGCCTGCCCTGACCATGAGCCTGCCTGCCGTCTTGTACCTTTGCCCCAGTACTCTGGATTACCTTACTCAGCTTGCCCCTGACCTGTCTTTTGCCTGCCCCTGTTGGGATATTAAACATTTGTTATTCCGACCGTTGTCTGCGCCTGGGTCTCACCTGTACGCTGATATAGGCTGTGCAGTGTGAATACGTGGTCTGTTGTACGGTAATTTGGCAAAATGCCAATTTGCTCAGTACGTTGTTTTCACTGAGGAAATGAGTCTGTCGTTAATGATAATGCAGAGAATATTCCCAAGATAGCTGTTGAAACATATTCCACGGTAGTTATTGGGGTCAAATTTGTATCCACTTTTGTGGATTGGGGTGATCAGTCCTTGGTTCCAAATGTTGGAGAAGATGCCAGAGTTGAGGATGATGTTAACGAGTTTAAGTATAGCCAATTTCATTTAGGATGCCATCAATACCGCAGGCCTTTTTGGGTTGGAGGGTTTACATTTTGTCCTGTAGTTCATTCAATGTAATTGGAGAAATCAGTGGGTTATGGTAGTCTTTAATAGTTGATTCTATGATTTGTATTTGATCATGTATATGTTTTTGCTGTTTGATGGTAGAAGTGGTTTGTCCATACATCTTCGTTTTGGATAGATAACTCTTTGTGTTGTTGTTTGTTTTGTGTGTTCCAATTGTCCATGAAGTTCCTTATAGTGTATTTCTGTATTGTTTTAGTTATTTGCCATAGTGAAGGCGTAGGCACTTGTTTGCTGGGCCTCTATGTTTTTGGTTGGATAGGTTTCTCAATTTCTTTCTTAGGTTTTTGCATTCTTCATCAAACCGTTTGTCATTGTTAGGTTGTCTGCTTGACATTTATAGATTTGATAGGTAAGCTGAGAGGTCAAATATACTGCTTAGGTTTTCTACTGCCAAATTTACACCTTCACTATTACAGTGAAATGTTTTGTCCAGAAAGTTGTCTAAAAGGGATTACATTTGTTGTTGCCTAATTGTTTGTTTTTTGGTAGGTTTCTACACTACTTTCCTTCCATCTATAACATTTCTTAATATTATGTAGTTCCTTTGGCTTTGATGCCTCATGATTGAGTATTGCTCTGTTCAAGTAGATTGTGATTTTGGTGTGATCTGATAGGGGTGTCAGTGTACAATATATAGGTAGCACACATGAGAAAATGTTTCTCTGTTGAGATTATTTCCTTATTAATTTCTAGACAGATATAAAAAGTTCCTGTTTTGACTAATTTAATAGAGTGGGTTAGGTCTGCTTTACACCAAATTAGCATGCCTAAGCAGTGGTGATTTAAGCATGTAAATCTTGGTGGGGCAAACTTTTTTAGATGCATGCCAGCAAAGTCACTACACAACACAACACTGAACAATACATGAATTGCACTATAACGGTGACGAACGGTGCCCACAAATCGTTAGAGCCTACATAAAGCTGTCCCAACAGCAGAGACTTCTTTTCAGAACCATGGAGGGAATCCTTACCATCACTACACCTGGCGGAGCCTTGTCTAACAGCGAAACAGTTCATTCAGCCTAATTTACTGCCTTTTTAAAAAACATAGCTGATATGGCAGATTTGCTTAAACAAATGTGTTTTTTACTGACAATTGAGATCTACAAACTATGGCATAAGGGAAGAACGAGTGGATAAGAGGCAATCCTTAATTTTGATTAAGACATGAAGCTTTGCATAAGCTAAGATGGATGTAGTCACTATTTGTTCAGCACTTTTGAATTCAGAACATGGGCCGTTCTTACAGTATTCTTCCTGTACACCAAGTCAGAACCGTAGGATAAATAAAGGGGGCATATAAACAGACAATGTGTAATGAAGCGTCAGCGGAGTGAGGATCCATCTGCAGTTTATTGCAAGTCAGACTCACAAGCAGTAACAGATGCAATAGAGACAGCGTAAGCTGGAACAGGCCGAGGTCAGGGTAGGTAGCAAACATGCAAAAATTCCAAAGACAGGCAGAGTTCTGGGGAGGCAGCAAACTAACAGAGTCCAAAAGGCAGGCAAGGTCTGGGCAGGTAGCAAACTTACAGAGTCCAAAAGGTAGGCAAAGATCAGGGCAGGCAGAAAACAAACAGAGTCCAAGGGCAGGCAAAGGTCAGGGCAGGCAGCAAACAAATCCAAGGGTATGAGAAACAGTCCAAGTCAAAACACGGGAAAAATACTAGCAAAAGGAATAAACGCTCAGAAAAGTTCACCGGAGCAAAACAAGACTTCGCACTGATACTGTGTAAATGGAGTGCTTAAGTAGTGTGTGTAATGAACTGCAGGTGTGTGTAATTAGTCCCAGGAATGAGGGCCTATGGGAGATGAAGTCCAAAAGGTAACCAGTTAGTATTCGGGTGATGTCTCCCTCTGGTGGTGTGAGAGAGGTGGTGCGGAACCCTCATTCGTTACAGAGCCCCCTCCCTGTGAGCGGCTCCTGACGCGAAGAGGCAAACGACGCCGGGGTCTACCACGTTGTCGAGGGGCCGGTCTCTCCGGGTGCGTCCTGTGGAATTCCTCCATGAGGATGGGGTCAAGGATGTCCTCCGCATTGACCCAGGATCGCTCCTCCGAACCGTACCCCTCCCAGTCCACCAGGTACTGGAGTTTACTGCCCCGGCGCCTGGAATCGAGAAGTTCTCGAACCTGGTACGCCTCCTCGCCGTCAACTTGAATGGGTGGAGGGTTGTGGGTCTCTGCTTCCTCCTCCAACTCTCCTCTCGGACCACCAGCGGGTTTCAGAAGTGACACATGGAAAGTGGGAGAGATGCGATAATTATTTGGCAAGTCTAACCGAAATGAAACTGGGGTAATTTGTTTTATGATCTTGAACGGCCCAACAAACCTGGGATTGAGTTTTCGGCATGGAAGTTTGAGACGAAGATCTCTTGTGGATAACCAAGCCCATTGCCCCGGGGTATATTCATGACTGGGACGGCGATGACGGTTAGCTTGTTGTTCCTGTCTCCTCACAGCATGTTGTAAATGGGTGTGTGCTTGGTTCCAAGTTTCTTCGCAGCGCTGTAGCCACTCAGTAACAGAAGGAAGGTTGGAAGGTTCTCCAGACCAGGAAAATAAGGGGGGTTGATAACCCAGGACGCACTTGAAAGGGGTCAAACCTGTAGCCGGCTTCTGAAGGGAATTCTGTGCATACTCGGCCCACATTAGGTACTTACTCCAGTCGGTCTGGTTCTGTTGGCAGTAAGCTCGTAGGAAGCGTGTAAGTTCTTGATTCATGCGTTCAGTCTGACCGTTAGATTGAGGATGGTATCCGGACGTGAGACTGACATTTATGTTGAGATGTTTGAAGAAAGCGGTCCATACTCTTGAAGTGAACTGTGGGCCCCGATCTGAGACGATATCCTCAGGCAGACCATAGAAGCGGAAGACACAATTACAGAGTGTCTCAGCTGTCTCAAAAGCGGTGGGAAGTTTGGGTAGGGGAATGAGTCGACAGGATTTGGAAAAACGATCGATGACGGTGAGGATGGTGGTGTTGCCTTGAGATTTGGGAAGATCGGTAACGAAGTCAATCGCGATATGTGACCAGGGACGTTGAGGGATGGGTAGAGGTTGAAGAAGACCAGCAGGTAATTGACGTGGTGTTTTGGAGGTGTTGCATACGGTACAATTATTGACGAATTGAATAGTGTCAGCAGACATCGTGGACCACCAGAATCGATTTTTTAGAAGGTGTAGAGTAGCTGTAATACCTGGATGACCAGAACTGAGAGCTGCATGAACTTGATGTAGAAGTTTGTTTCGTAGAGGTTCTGGGACAAAAGTACGGTCTTGAGGGCATTCAGGCGGTAGAGAACCTTGGGCATTGGTTTGAGTGATCTCGGTCATGATGTCCCACTGAACAGGTGCAACAAGCAGTTTTTCAGGGATAATGTGTTCCTCAGACTTGGGCACATTCGTCTCCTCCGCTTGTCGAGACAGCGCGTCAGCTTTGGTATTCTTAGAGCCAGGTTGATATGTGACAATAAAGTGAAACCTGGTGAAGAACAGTGCCCATCGGGCCTGTCTGGGGTTCAATCGTTTTGCTGAGCGCAGGTATTCCAAATTCTTGTGATCTGTGAGAATCGTGAAAGGGTGCTGTGCTCCCTCTAACCAGTGCCGCCATTCCTCCAACGCAGCCTTCATGGCTAGTAGTTCACGGTTGCCCACATCGTAGTTTCGTTCGGCTGGGGACAATTTTCTTGAGTAGAATGCACAGGGAAACATTTTGGTTGGAGTTCCATGGCGCTGACTAAGTATGGCCCCGATACCTGTGTTCGAAGCGTCAACCTCAACTATGAAAGGAAGATTTGGGTCAGGATGATGAAGAATGGGAGCGGATGTGAATCGTGCCTTGAGATCTTGGAATGCCTGCTGGGAGTCGGTTGACCAGATGAGGCGAGATGATGAGCGTTTAGTCATGGTAGTTAAGGGAGCGGCGACCGAACTGAAGTTTCTTATAAAGCGCCTGTAAAAATTGGCGAAACCCAGGAACCGTTGGAGTTCCTTTACTGTGCGTGGTTGAGGCCATTCCAGAACCGCCTTGACCTTACTCTCATCCATAGCTACTCCCTCTTGACTGATGATGTATCCCAGAAATGATGTGGAGGTCTGATGAAACTCACATTTCTCGGCTTTGGCATAGAGTTGGTGCTGAATCAGACGTTGGAGAACGGATCTTACATGCTCAACGTGTTCATTGAAAGAATTGGAGTAAATCAAGATGTCATCAATGTATACCACGACCCAGCGATTGAGCATGTCTCTGAAAACATCATTAATGAATGATTGGAACACGGAAGGACTGTTAGCCAGTCCGAACGGCATGACTAAGTATTCATAGTGGCCTGTAGAGGTAGAGAAGGCAGTTTTCCATTCATCACCCTCCTTGATGCGGATGAGATTGTATGCGCTGCGTAGATCTAATTTGGTGAAGTATTTAGCCTGCCTGAGTTGTTCGAGGGCCGCGGGTACCAAGGGTAATGGGTATCGGAACTTGATGGTAAGGTCGTTGAGACCGCGATAGTCAATGCAGGGCCGAAGACTGCCATCCTTTTTCTTTACGAAGAAGAATCCGGAGGCAGCGGGTGAAGTTGAGGGTCTGATGAAACCTTTAGCTAGTTCCTCTTCTATATAGGTATTCATGGCCTTGGATTCGGGTTGAGACAGAGGAAAAATTCGGCCTTTGGGAGGAGCTGCCCCAGGTACTAAATCAATTGCGCAGTCACTGGACCTGTGAGGAGGTAGGTTACATGCTTTGGTTCGGCTGAAGGCAATGGCCAGGTCTGAATATTCTATCGGTAGGTCGGGGCTGTTGGTGTTCAATTCGGCGACATTAATGGAGCGTACTGGTAGTGGGGAGACTTGACTCAGGCATTGGTTATGACAATTTGTGCCCCATTGAACAATCTGTCCTTCTTCCCAGGAGATGTGCGGGTTGTGTTTGCGTAGCCATGGTAAGCCGAGAATGACGGGATTGTTAGGCGAATGAATGACATAGAGTTTGATGATTTCTTTGTGGAGGATCCCTACTTGCATGTGGACCTCCTCCGTGATATGTTCGACTCTTCCTTCTCCTATGGGACGACCATCTAGCGCCTCCACTGCCAAACGAACATTGCACAATGTCAGTGTGAGGTTATGTTGTTGCACAAATGCAGTAGATATGAAGTTACCGGCTGCCCCGGAGTCCAACAGAGCAGAAGTAGCTACTGTCTTGCCTTTGAAAGATAGTTCCACAGGTATTTTAATACAGGATGGGGAATGATTCATTTCAGTTTGTGGACTCACCGATTTGGAGGTATATGGAGTTGGTCGGATCGGACAGGTTGACTTGAGGTGACCAGCTTTACCACAATACATGCATAGATGCTGTTGCATTCGTCGTTCTCGTTCTTCTGGGGTTAGATGAGTGTAACCGAGTTGCATGGGTTCTGGATAAGAGCCAGCGACTTGTGTATTGGAGAAGTGTGGACGAGCAGGACGTCGTGATCGGATCAGATTATCAATCTGGATTGTCAGTTCAATGAATTCATTCAGTGTCTTTCCCTCGTCACGACAGGCTAATTCAGCTTGAAGTTCGTGACACAATCCTTTTCTGAACAGTACTTTTAATGTGTCTTCTATCCACTCGGTTTGGGCCGCGAGTGTGCGAAAAGTCAACGCGTATTCTGCTGCTGTGGTTCTCCCCTGTGACAGAGCGAGTAACTGATCCCCCGCACTCAGACCTCCCGCAGGGTGTTCGAAGACCTCTCTGAAGCGTTGTAAAAAGATAGTGAAGGAGGGGAAGATTGAACCATCCTCTCTCCACACAGCAGTGGCCCAGTCTAAAGCCTTTCCACTCAACAGCGAACACACAAATGAGATTTTGCTTGAGTCTGTGGGATACAAAGTAGGCTGTTGATTAACAAAGAGGGAGCACTGCAATAGAAATCCCTTACATTTACTTGGATTTCCATCAAATTTCTCAGGAAAGGCTAATCGTGGGTTTACAGCTGAGATAGGAGGGGTTATGGAGTTTACTGGGGCGGCAATCGGAGCCGATGCTGTCTCGGTTGGGGCTAACTGAAGACCCCGTAGTGTCCTGACGAGCTCCTCTGTTAGTGACGTCAGGTGACTGAGCTGATGTCGGTGTACGGCGAGCTGATTGGCTTGTGCGGACAGTTCTGATGACAGTTGCATAATGGCTGCTGGATCACTGTGTGGCGAAGTCTTCTGTAATGAAGCGTCAGCGGAGTGAGGATCCATCTGCAGTTTATTGCAAGTCAGACTCACAAGCAGTAACAGATGCAATAGAGACAGCGTAAGCTGGAACAGGCCGAGGTCAGGGTAGGTAGCAAACATGCAAAAATTCCAAAGACAGGCAGAGTTCTGGGGAGGCAGCAAACTAACAGAGTCCAAAAGGCAGGCAAGGTCTGGGCAGGTAGCAAACTTACAGAGTCCAAAAGGTAGGCAAAGATCAGGGCAGGCAGAAAACAAACAGAGTCCAAGGGCAGGCAAAGGTCAGGGCAGGCAGCAAACAAATCCAAGGGTATGAGAAACAGTCCAAGTCAAAACACGGGAAAAATACTAGCAAAAGGAATAAACGCTCAGAAAAGTTCACCGGAGCAAAACAAGACTTCGCACTGATACTGTGTAAATGGAGTGCTTAAGTAGTGTGTGTAATGAACTGCAGGTGTGTGTAATTAGTCCCAGGAATGAGGGCCTATGGGAGATGAAGTCCAAAAGGTAACCAGTTAGTATTCGGGTGATGTCTCCCTCTGGTGGTGTGAGAGAGGTGGTGCGGAACCCTCATTCGTTACACAATGAAAGCTCTTACAATTTTCCATAATTATATTTCTCTAAAACAGGCTATAGGCTACATGTGCACCAACAAGTCAGAACTGTAGGCTAAGTTATGAGGGGGAAAGGGATCAAATTATTACGGTGAGGCACATGGGCTACTAACAGCTTACTACACAGCATACACTTAGTATTACGTTCTTAGCTACAGTATACATATCTCCCTGGCATATAACATAATTTATTCTGCAGCATACAAGACATTTTTGGACTCACAGTTGTGATGTGCTCACTTGAACAGGAATGTGGAGCGGCTGTCCTTCTTGTGGGCAAGTTTTGTTGTGAAACTTTGTCATCATGGCATTCTCTGGATTTATGGTGCTTTCAATACAACTGGGAAATCATGACGTCAGTAATCTTCAGCCCGGAGCTCTAGAAAGAGGCCCGAGTTCCCGACTTGTAATTCCGAGTTGGATGACCGGTCGGAGCTCGTTTTTTCAGTTGTCTTGAACTCACTGAAGTCTGAGATTTCCCAGTTATGAGTTTCCAGTTGCTTTGAACTCGGCAGAAGTCTTGCTGGCTTGACAGCATGGCAATGTATTCAACCTTTTATGGCCCATGGTATTGCGTGGGAATGTCCTTTTATGCTTGGAAAGGAGACCCTTAAACCCAGACTTGGACCACACATCCTCTCCACTGAATAGCAGGCAGGGGAAGCAAAACAGGGATTTCTTTACAACGCTTGCAGTTAGCCACTAATTCCTTCCAAACCACTCACTGTTGAATTGACGATTTCCAACTTGTTGTCTTATGTTTATGTCCAATGGCCGATGAGCAGGGGCATAGGTCTGATCTGGGGGGGGCTATATAGGGTGTGGCCAGGGTTTTTATTTTGTGTTGGCATTCTCTCTCTCTCTCTCTCTCTCTCTCTCTCTCTCTCTCTCTCTCTCTCTCTCGTTCAATCTTTCTCTACATTTGAGATCAGCAATAATGTTCTAAAAAGTTTGCTACAGTTACCCAGAGTGTTGAGGTAGCAGGGAAAGCGGTGTTTTACCTAATTATTAATCCAGCCTTCCTATTGACCAGTGTGTTTGATAATGTAACTCTTCAGTCTCTGATTGAATTGAACTGAAATCCCTCTCTCTGTGTTTTGGCAGCAGAGGCACAAGAATATGACTTTGGGGGTTGTATAATAATGTATAATTTACATGTAGAAGGTTTCTGTATTCCTGCTATGAAGTTAAGAAGGCCTACTCCCTTACATCAAATCAACTCTTTGTTCCTTTTAATCACTGTCCTCTCAGAGGTTCTCTCCAAATTGGCTTATCTTCTGACAACACTTCCACAGTTCCAATATCACTCCTATCCTCATTTCTCTTCTTCAAAAGATGGTTTACACATAATCAAACCAACTGTGAAGACAGAGTTTAGTTGTTTTTCTGGACATGCCTTTGAAATGTAAATAGACAAATAAGCAGTGGAGAGATTCAGATTCTTTCTTCTGACAGAAAAATCATTCTGACAGGGTTCAGTTGATGGTTACCCTGGTATGAGGTCTCACTAGCAACAGTTCGCTGCATGTCTCCTGCAGTAAAATGTAGCAGCTTGTAGCCTTCACAGGCCTGTCTGACAGGAGAGAGCAAGATGGCCGCCTGCTGAGGCCGTTGTGTTGGCATTGTCTTTGATCGATTATGCATAAGACGTCCTGTAGAGTGGGTTGGTGGGTGCTTGGGTCCTTTAAAGTGTAGCATATACTATATGTAGTGTACTGGTCACCAACCTTGGTCCTGGAGACATGAGTCTGCATACACACTGTAGCTCTCCAGAACCAAAGTTGCTGACCGCTACACTACATATAGTATATGCTACACTTTAAAGGACCCAACCACCCACCTACCCACTATACAGGACGTCTTATGCATAATTGGTCAAAGTCAACACCAACACAACCGTATGTATGAATCATGTAGTAACCAAAATCAAATCAAAATATATTTTATATTTGAGATCCTTCAACATAGCCACCCTTTACCTTGATGACAGCTTTGCACACTCTTGGCATTCACTCAAACAGCTTCATGAGGTAGTCACCTGGAATGCATTTCAATTAACAGGTGTGTCTTGTTAAAAGTTAATTTGTGGAATTTCTTTCCTTCTTAATGCGTTTGAGACAATCAGTTGTGTTGTGACAAGGTAGGGTTGGTATACAGAAGATAGCCCTATTTGGTAAAAGACCAAGTCCATATTATGGCAAGAACAGCTCAAATAAGCAAAGAGAAACAACAGTTCATCATTACTTTAAGACATGAAGGTCAGTCTATCCGGAAAATGTCAAGAACTTTAAACGTTTCTTAAAGTGCAGTCGCAACAACCATCAGGCGCTATGATGAAACTGTGTCTCATGAGGATCGCCACAGGAAAGGAAGACCCATTGCTACAGAGGATAAGTTCATTAGAGTTAGCTGCCTCAGAAATTGCAGCCCAAATAAATGCTTCACAGAATTCAAGTAATAGACACATCTCAGCATCAACTGTTCAGAGGAGACTGCGTGAATCAGGCCTTCATGGTCGAATTGCTGCAAAGAAACCACTACTAAAACAACCAATAAGAAGAACAGACTTACTTGGGCCAAGAAACACGAGCAATGGACATTAGACCACCGGAAATTAGTCCAAATTTGATATTTTTGGTTCCAACCGCCGTGTCTTTGTGAGATGCAGAGTAGGTGAACAGTGTTGGGGGTGTTTGCTGTTGACACTGTCAGTGATTTATTCAGAATTCAAGGCACACTTAACCAGCATGGCTACTACAACATTTGGTTTGCGCTTAGTGGGAGTATTACTTGTTTTTCAACAGGACAATGACCCAACACACTTCCAGGCTGTGTAAGGGTCTATTTGACCAAGAAGGAGAATGTGGAGATGACATGGCCTCCACATTCACCTGACCTCAACCCAATTGAGATGGTTTGGGATGAGTTGTAAAAGCAGCCAACAAGTGGTCAGGTGAAGCTGGATGAGAGAATGCCAAGAGTGTGCAAAGCTGTGATCAAGGCAAAGTGTGGCTACTTTCAAGAATATAAAATATAAAATATATTTTGATTTGTTTGACACTTTTTTGGTTACTACATTATTGCATATGTGTTATTTCATAGTTTTGATGTCTTCACTATTATTCTACAACTTTTGACTTATACTGTATATTTACATGTGTCCCTTGGCTTGCATAAGTGTTGGCCAATACTCAATTTTAATCATTTGACATGAATAGGGCTCAGTTGTTATCATAACTTTCATCCATGTTGTCTGTAGTGTTGCCTAAGCCATTGTTGTCTGTGTGTTTGCCTGTGACCTTTCTCTGTCCCGGCACATTTACTGTGACTGGGCCTGCTCTGTGTGAGACTGGCACCAGTGCTCCCAGTCCTAATTGAGCTTGGAGCTGATATGCCAGGTAGAGGTCAAATGGATAGATGCCCATTATTGCCAGGCTATCCTAGTCTGCCCTACTTTATTTCAGTCTATCTCGGTCCCCCCCTCGGTCATTCCATGTCATTTCAGCAAGCCGTGACACCCACCATCTCAGATTGTTCCTAAATTGTTACTGTTTGAAACAGATAAGATTAACATTCTTGAAACATTATTTTGTTAAAATATAATATGAAACCAAGCTAATTGGTTGCAGCCAAATTGGCCATTTTAATTTATAGGATATATATAATCTTCAATAAATATAGTACCTAATACTCCAAGCAGCAGCTCTGTCGAACTGATACTGTATACTGGTTGTTGGGGTGGGATTGGCGTGGGTTGTGGAGTGTCCGTGGCTTTTGAGAATTTTATCGCATTCCTTATGTCTTTATCATTGTTAGGAGAAGTATGGTCCAAATTGTACGTTAGGTACTATCTTTATGGAAGATTATATGAATCCTATAAATTAAAATGGTCAATTTGGGGGCAATCAATTAGTTTACTTTCTAAGCGATCAAATTATATTTCAACAAAATAATGTTTCAGGAATGCTAATCACATCTGTTTCTAACAGCACCATTTCAGAACAATCTGAGATGGTGGATGTCGAAATCCTTTTTATTGTGATTTTTGAGGTTGAATGACTCCCCTCTGTCTCTCAACGTCTCGCTCAATGTCTCCCAGTTCCAGTGTCGTTCTATCTCTCCCCATCTATTCCTGTCTCCTATCCTCTCTACTGTAACTATCTCCTACCCTCTCCTAGTCTCAGTCCCTCACTATGGAGACTGGCATGCCTGAGACAGGTGTATCAGATACATTCTCATTGCCTGCAGTCTCGCTGCCACCAGCACAGTGTTCCTCTCTGGACTGATTTGCTTCAGGCACTGGGTCTTTCCCCCTGACCTCCCGTCACTCTAGCACCATGGCAGGCCATTAAACAACGCTCCAGTTGCTCCACAATGCAGCCACAGACACAGCCAGGGCAGGAAATGGCATTACTCCTAGTACTACCCCAGGCATGCACATACAGTTGGCTAAGCATTTAATGCCTTCTCTCTTTATTTCCTGTATCTGTTTAATCTGGTTTCAACCAGTGAAATCCTTCAGATTCTGCTTTTTTATTGATTGGCCAGGTGATAGCAGTGAGAGTAGCTGTCAGGGTTTGGTTAGAGATGCCCATAGGCATCTCTAGGGCTGACAGGTTTAGGTGTCTGGTTAAGAAGTCTAGCAGACTCTATGTTGTGTAATTTGTGTTGGTCCCCAATTAGAGGCAGCCCATTTTAGATGAGTTGCAGGTCCCTCTCAAATTCCAGCTGGACAAGCTGCGCTTGTCGTTGATGTAACATGCTGCATCTGTGTTCAATGAATACATTCTTCAGAGTGGAGAAGGAATTTTTGTACAATGCTGTGGCTGTAGATGTCCCAACTGTTAATCCAAATCCATGTTCTAGTGTCAACAGAATGGCCAGAATTGCTGACAAAAGCCCGCCGTACATTTAATTCCGTTGATTCAGTTTTGGTTAGATCCAACAGGTCGTCAGGTCCTAGTGGCTGGGGTAACGGAGGTGCAGGTGCTTGTTGTGATGTTACCCTCATGCTGTTGGTACTAGGCCCTGGCTCTTCTCCATCTTGATGGTCAGCAGGCAGAGTGGGGGATGGGCAGGTATTACATTTGCTGCTTGGCTACTCCACCTTGGTGGTCGGGCCTGCAGGCTGCTCGTTGAGCTCGGCATCGCACTGAACAGTTTTTTTGCTCTTTGCAGTGCCCAGCCATTTTCAAATGTCCATGCTGATTAGCCAGCTATAATTATTCAGCTCGCCGCTACCAAAACTTAACAAAGCTAGTAGCTACTAGCTAGCCTACTATTAGCTGTGGCTGTCTGGAAAAGTGAACAACATTTTTCCCTTTCTGTGAGAATAAAAACGGTTAATTTGACCCCGCTTCATAAACAAGGTAATGAAGGCGGCACCTTATGACATTTCATGGCTAGGTGCCCAATCAGAATGCATTTGGGGATTTTAACTCCTAAATATTATGTTATTACATCCCTCCTACCTTCCCAACCCTCAGATCATGAGCACACACCCGGCATAGACTCTGTCCCGGTCTACGCTGCTGGCAGGCCCGAAAAAGCTACATTGGCAAAACTGGGGATTGTAATTAATATACCATTGGTTATGTTTATGTGGAAACATAACTGGGGGGTCCTTGCCCGGCTTTGCCACCCCGTAGAGCCGGCTCTGCTTGTAGTGTTCTAGAACTCCCATTGTTTGTTTTGGGAATATAGTAATTGACTATTTACCTTTTATTTAGCCTGTTAAGTCTTATTTTATAAGTGTTCTTAGTACTCAACAATGACATGGTTGTCTACTGGGTCTATTTGATAATATAGTTTAAATCTCATTATGTTGTTATAGACAGCTGGTGTTTCTTCTATGGTGTCCAAACATCACTCTGTTCCTTAGCAGCTCCTTAGCTAAGCTCCTCATTCCAGAATTAGGAGTAGCTAGCATCAAAGTACTTCCACCACCTGAGGTTGATTTTAAAAGCTAACGTGTTTGGGCTCACTGCTTTCACACCTTGAGCAAAATTATTTCAAGCCCTCTAATGTGCTGTGCGTTCTTAAGTGTTTAAAGCGTCCATTGTTCGGAAATAAAGCAAGTGCGTGAAAGACAATTAGTCATATTTGATTTGCAGGTGCACAAAGACAAAAAAGGGTTTGGTTTAAATAAGACTAAATAAGGTGTTCTTAAACACTGTTATGTGGGGCCTCCCGAGTGGTGCAGCGGTCTAAGGCACTGTATTGCAGTGGTAGAGGCTTCATTACAGACCCGGGTTTGTTCCCGGGCTGTGTCACAAACGGACGTCCCATCGGGCAGCGCACAATTGGTCTAGCGTCGTCCGGGTTAGGGGAGGGTTTGGCCGGGGTGACTTTACTTGGCTCATCGTGCTCTAGCGACTCCTTGTGGCGGGCCAGGCGCCTGCAGGCTGACCTCGGTCAGTTGAACAGTGTTATCCTGGATTAAGCCGGCGGGTGTTAAGAAGCGCAGTTTGGCTGGTCATGTTTCGGAGGACACATGACTCAACCTTCGCCTTCCAAACCCCTTTGGGGAGAAAGAAAAACGCTTATGTGTGTATGTGTATGTGTGTATATGTTTGTGTGTGCCTATCAGTGCCTGTTTGTGTGTATGTGTGTGTGTTCTGTGTAAAGCAGTAGCAGCAGGGTGTAGAGCGCTGAGCCATAGTGCTCCCTCATCTGCCACGCTCTATTAACTCACTCCCTCTCTTTCAGGCTGTGCCCTTTGCTTCCAAAAAGCAACATTCCCCCTCCCATGAGCTGTGACCTCCTCTGTCTTTCCGAAACACTGCACTCCTTTGCTCCCCTGCCTCTGTTCTGTTACTTACCCCTGTCTCTGAAATATCTCCTTTCCATGTTCATGCTTCACCTTAATCTCCTCGAGGCTCCCCAGCCCATAGTTCCCAAAGTTTTAGGGATTGGATTGGGACCTCCCTTCTAGTGACCCATCGCATGCTGAAACCAGTGTTTCCAACCATTTGTTAAAGGACAAATACAGTAGTCAGCTACAGTCTACTAGAAAGCCATGCCAGCTTCAGTGTGGGAATCTTAAACACTAGGCACAAATGCCACTGGGCCAGTGTCATACCTAGCTGGTCTCATCCCATCTTAACATAAGTCTGGGGGTGTGTGGGGGTTTAGTTGTGAAGCTACTGTGCCAAAGTCAATAGCACACTGGGTAAATAGCAGCATGGTTGATATGCTAACACACAAAGCCCCAGGACACCGCAACAGTAGACTCTTTGCTAACTCTGCCAACGCTGTTTGCTTTTTGTGAGGGCACTGCCAGCTCCCAGCACCTATCCTGCTAAAGTCAAGAACACAATACCACGTTGACTTACTTGTGTTAATAACAATGCAGATCTCTTCTGTGATCACTAAGGCAATATTTCTCCCTCTTGCCCTCCCCTTCCTTCCACACTACACAGGAAATATTCTTGTCTCAGATCTTGGAGATACAAAAAGGATATCCAGAGACTCATGAAAGCAAATATTTATGCTCAAAGTTATACAATGTATTCACGTCTATTAGGCCCACTGGTGAAGCACACATATTGTTCTGGACTAGACTAGAGGATGCTAATAGAGTTGTACATGGATGCACCGCTATGTTTAACCTATCATTAGGAATCTCTTCCTGTCTGCTCTCTGCCCATAGGTCAACTGAAGCTGTCAATCATCCCAGAGGATGGACTTATCGTTCATGGTGAGTACCAGGAGGTTCTGACTAGAGGGAGTAAAGCTACGACCGGAAGTTACTTTTTCACAGCATATTAGGAGAATTACGCAGCAGGTTAGGATAATTAACGGAGAGGGGTTAGGATATTTAAGATTAGGAAAAGGATTAGGGTTAGCTAAAATGCTCTCCTAACCTGCTACGAAATGTCACTTCTGGTCATTGCTGTACTCCCTCTAGTCACAACCATACCAGGATGTCATCCTCTAAATCAGAAGGCTCTATGTTGTCACCTCCACCACAAACATACAGTATAAACACTTGTCTTTATAAAACATGGTTAAATGTTTGTGCAAAATATGTTAGGTCATATAATATAGAATGTAAATTGGGCTTTGTATGAGAATTGTGCATTTTGTTAGGCTAATCTTAGTGGTGTTTCTGTACCGCCTTTCTGTCCAGCTATTTTGCATTGGCATCTAGTTCACCTCTCTCTGTTTCTCTGTTTCTGTGGTGGAGAGCCCTTCTGCAGCCTGAAGGGAAAACACAAAGGGAACATGTCAACCCAGCTCAAGTCAGAAGCTAGACTGTGTGTGTGTTTGCACTGCCTCTGTCAGACACACACACACACACACACACACACACACACACAGATGTTTGAGCTGCCGTCTTAGGCCTTCAGTAATTCAATAGGCCGCCTGCCCGCCTCACTCAACTGTGCAGCAGATAAGAAACACAAACCATTTCTTTGAGGTGATTAATTCTGTTTCAGGCCACAACTCCTGTCAAGTTGCTTGGTTGTCTCCCGCAAGCCTCACGCCATTCAGACGCCTTTTCTTACAATCGCACACACACACACACACACACACACACACACACACACACACACACACACACACACACACACACACACACACACACACACACACACACACACACACACACACACACACACACACACACACAGTGACAGTATTGTTTTGAAGCACTGTCACTGTGAGTCGATCGGATCTGGTGTCACTGGTTTTCCAGAACATACAGTGCCTTCGTAAAGTATTCAGACCACTTGACTTTTTCCACATTTTGTTACCTTACAGCCTTATTCTGGTATTGATTAAATAAAACAAATCCTTGTCAATCTACACACAATACCCCAAAATGACAAAGCAAAAACAGATTTTTTTGAAATTTTAGCAAAAGTATTACAAATAAAACCTTATTTACATAAGTATTCAGACCCTCTGCTTTGAGACTCAAAATTGAGCTCAGGTGTATCCTGTTTCCATTGATCATCCTTACTACAACTTGATTGAAGTCCACCTGTGGTAAATTCAATTGATTGGACATGATTTGGAAAGGCACACACCGATTCCACAGATGACAGTGCATGTCAGAGCTAAAACCAAGCCATGAGGTCGAAGGAATTGTCCGTAGATCTCCGAGACAGGATTGTGTCGTGGAACAGATCTGGGGAAGGGTACCAAACCATTTCTGTAGCATTGAAGGTGTCCAAAAACACAGTGGCCTCCATCATTCTTAAATGGAAGATGTTTGGAAACTCTTCCTTGAACTGGATGCCCGGACAAACTGAGCAATCAGGGGGGAAGGGAGTTGACCAGGAACCTGATGGTCACTCTGACAGAGCTCTAGAGTTCCTCTGTGGAGATGGAGAACCTTCCAGAAGGACAACCATCTCTGCAGCACTCAACCAATCAGACGGAAGCCACTCTTCAGTAAAAGGCCTTTTTTTAATTTTACCTTTATTTAACTAGGCAAGTCAGTTAAGAATAAAGTATTATTTACAATGACGGCTTACTCCAGCCAAATCCTCCCCTAACCCGGACAATTGTGCTCCGCCCTATGGGACTCCCAATCACGGCCGGTTGTGATACAGCCCGGGATCGAACCAGGGTCTGTAGTAACACTTCTAGCACTGAGATGCAGTGCCTTAGACCACTGTGCCACTCGGGAGCCCACATGACAGCCCACTTGGAGTTTGCCAAAAGGCACCTAAAGACCATGAATAACAAGATTCTCTGGTCTGATGAAACCAAGATTGAATTCCAAGCGTCACGTCTGGAGGAAACCTGGCACCATCCCTACGGTGAAGCATGGTGGTGGCAGCATCATGCTGTGGGGATGTTTTTCAGCGGCAGGGACTGGGAGACTAGTCAGGATCGAGGCAAAGATGAACGGAGCAAAGTACAGAGAGATCCTTGATGAAAACCTGCTCCAGAGCGCTCAGGACCTCAGACTGGGGCGAAGGTTCACCTTCCAACAGGACAACGACCCTAAGCACACAGCCAAGACAACGCAGGAGTGGCTTCACGACAAGTCTCTGAATGTCCTTGAGTGGCCCGGCCAAAGCCGGAAATTGAAAAAGATCAAACGTCTCTGGAGAGACGTGAAAATATCTGTGCAGCAATGCTCCCATTCCAACCTGACAGAGCTTGAGAGGATCTGCAGAGAAGAATGGGAGAAACTCCCAAAAACATGTGTGCCAAGCTTGTAGCATCATACCCATGAAGACTCAAGGCTGTAATCGCTGCCAAAGATGCTTCAACAAAGTAATGAGTAAAGGGTCTGAATACTTATGTAAATATGATATTTCCGTTTTTAGCACGCACACACACACACACACACACACACACACACACACACACACACACACACACACACACACACACACACACACACACACACTCCAGATACCTCCGTTTTCAGTTTTCAATGGGGCTAATAAACTAGTAGCAGTAGTCATGTGGCTTTTGATGACCTGTTTCATCTCTCAGCAGATTTTGGCACAGGTCAGGTGGATTGGTGCCAGCGGTATTATACTGTGTGTGTGTGTGCGTCCGTGTATATGCGATTGTGTGTGTGCGTGTGTGTGTGTGTGTGTGCGAGCGAGAGTATGGGAGACAGACATGGAGGACATACTTTGCTGTCACAGATGCTGAACTCTAGTCTTCTCTAGTCTTCTGTCCTCTGTGTCTACACAAAGTATATGCCGGTGTAAATACTGTCCCAGCCCGCCAGAGCAACCGTTATAAAGAGTCTTTGTTTAGAAAACACTGTCCACACACATTTGTGATTTTATTTAATCCACATTATGGAGAAAAGGAGGTTGTGCGGTAAATACCATAACGCTGGTTTGATTGAATGGAGCTCTAAGTGTGTGTTCATCAGGTACCATTCCTACCTGAGAGATGATCCTGGAGGTGGACAGAAGACTCAGATGGTGCCGGACTGCAAGTGCCCCATCTTCCTCAAAACCTTTTACCTGTGAGCCCAAATATTTTACTATACTATATCAAAGAAGGACAACAACACAAAAGTTCTGTATGTGAATCTGTATTTGTCTGTGTGTACGACTGAGCATTTTTTGTCATCACTCATTCCTCAGTGATTCCCACTTCACAGAATGCAACAGTATGGCTCATTAAATGTCAGTCTCCCTGTCTGTGTCTGCCCTGTGGTCATTCAGCCATGCAATGTGACAGTATTCTAAGCCTTATTCCATTCCATTCCATTCCAGCATCATTAGGAGCTTAGTGAAGAGCAGGATTATCCCACAAGTGTGAAGCCTTTCAACAGACCCTTTCCTAATCCCAATAGACCCTCTCATAATCTGATCAGATTATTCCATAATCTATCAGAAATGTCAATATATATTAATTGCCATTGTGCTGTATTAGTTGTATGCAATAGGCCCCTAGGACTTGACAGGGTGTATTATAACGGATGGAGTTTCTGTTGTTTCAGTATTGTCACTGAGGAAAAGCACCATAAGAGGCTACTGTTCACCATGTGGACCTGTCATCAAGGTATCAGTCAATGGCATGGTGATGGTGATGGTGATGGTGAAGATAATGATGATGGGGATTGTTGAAGGAATGCATGTTCCTCTGCTTCTACTTATCAGCATTCTTACACACACACACACACACACACACACACACACACACACACACACACACACACACACACACACACACACACACACACACACACACACACACACACACACACACACACACACACACACACACGCACGCACACATTGTGTTTATTAAAATGATCACAACATTTTCTTTGCAAGTTTGGATAGAAAACCAATAGACCTCCATGAAAGCAGTTCAGTTTGTCCTTATTTTAGGCTTAATCTGTGTCCAGGAAGCAGCCCCTTTGTCCGTGATGTATTATCTTAAAAAAAAAGTATGGATTAGTTAGACCATTCCTGGTGAACAAGCAAACCATTAAGCTACATGAGTTTACTGGTCGTCAACACACAGTATAGTGTGTTATGCAATCCTAATGGTAATGGTATTGGATTGAGTTGGGTTTAATGGTAAATATCACTACATATATAACATATAGAGATGTTTTCTAGTAATTTTATGACTGCCGTTTATAATTGTATTATTTTATTAGAGTTTTAGTAACTAGCACATTTCTCCATCAAAGTGTTGAGCTTTAGTCTTTATATTAGAAATGTACCATAGAGATAGCCCTATCAGAGCTGTCATTTGTTGGATAATTCAAGGAGAGTTGGGTTGAACAATTGGCCCAGTGTAGTCCGGGTTTGGGGAGGGTTTGGCTGGGGTAAGCCATCAAAAAGGATGAAGAAGCAATACTCCAAGCCTCAGCTCCATACTGCTTGTCAGACATAGTGAACTAATTCTGAATACTGGTTGTTGGGTGGGATTGCCATGGGGTGTTAGCAGTCCGCGGGTGGCTTTTGAACATTTTATTGGATTCATCATGTCTCACTCAATGGTAAGAAGACGTTTGGCATCAGATGTTAGGTACTGTATTTATTGAATATTATTTGAATTCTCTAAATCAATACTGCTAATTTGGGTGCAATCAATTAGCTTAATCTGTAATGGTGGGTGTCATGGCTTGCTGAAATTATAGCACATGGAATGACTCTATTGGAAAAGAACATGCTTTGTTAGTTAGTCAGTAAACAACTGATAGCCAAACCCTCTCCACCTTTATAGTATGTGTGCCAGTTTGTGTGTGTGTGTGTGTGTGTGTGTGTGTGTTAGAGAGAAAGAGAAATAACCATAAAGAGTGTGAGTCACAGTAGGGACAGGATATAAAACCTGCACTCTTCCAGAGGCATGACACGCCACTCCAATTTTCTCCCTCTGTCTTTAAGGCAGTGTGTCTCTAGGGATAACAGTTTTTAAGTCCCTGTTATCTCAGATAGAGCCTGTTAAATAAGTAAACAGTATCAGTGTCAGTTCAGCACTACTCTCACACCACAGCATATTTAACACATTAGCTGTCTGCAATGCTACACCTACAGTCCCAACACTGGGGCTGGCACATTTTATAACAGGGTACAAAATATGCAGCATGGAATCTCCCTACTGCTCATATTTTCCCTGTAGGAAACATGATGAGGTTGTGATGATTTGATGATGATGACCCTGCTCATGTTATTGACTGTGTGGACCGCTCTGGGTGGGATACAGTTTGTATGAGTACCCCTGGGTGTGGTAGTATGTCTGAGGTGGGGTGTGTTTTATCACCCCCTCTGCATCTGTGTGCACTAGAATGGTCTGGGTGTTGATGATTATACCAGTGTATCACGGCAGGGGTAAGGAATTAAATTGCTAGCTAGGGACAGGATTGCTGCCTGTCAGGAATAGAACCGTATCATTTGACCATTGATCTATTTCTCTGTCTGTGTGTGTGTGTGTGTGTCTGCAGGAGTGTATCAGTTTTGTCATGCGTTCCCTCATGGACCACAGAAGGTGAGTTTGTTATTCTTCCTACATTTCTCTACTCTCCACTGTAACCCTGTACATACCACTGTAACCCTCCACATTCCACTGTAACCCTCCACATACCACTGTAACCCTCCACATACCACTGTAACCCTCCACATACCACTGTAACCCTCCACATACCACTGTAACCCTCCACATACCAATGTAACCCTCCACATTCCACTGTAACCCTCCACATACCACTGTAACCCTCCACATACCACTGTAACCCTCCACATACCAATGTAACCCTGCACATACCACTGTAACCCTCCACATACCACTGTAACCCTCCACATACCACTGTAACCCTCTACATACCACTGTAACCCTCCACATACCACTGTAACCCTCCACATACCACTGTAACCCTCCACATTCCACTGTAACCCTGCACATACCACTGTAACCCTCCACATACCACTGTAACCCTCCACATACCACTGTAACCCTCCACATTCCACTGTAACCCTCCACATACCACTGTAACCCTCCACATACCACTGTAACCCTCCACATACCACTGTAACCCTCCACATACCACTGTAACCCTCCACACACCACTGTAACCCTCTACATACCTCTGTAACCCTGCACATACCACTGTTTTTTTCTTCCTTTTTTTCAACCTTTATTTAACTAGGCAAGTCAGTTAAGAACAAATTCTTATTTACAATGACGGCCTACCTACAGGGTCAGCCCCTGGATCAAATTAGGGTTAGGTGCCTTGCTCAAGGACACATCAACAGGGTTTTCACCTTGGGTATTCGAACAAGCGACCTTTCGATTACTGGCCCAATGCTCTAACCGCTAGGCTACCTGCCGCCTCAAAAAACTGTAACCATCCACATACCTCTGTAACCATCCACATACCACTGTAACCGTCCACATACCACTGTAACCCTCTACATACCACTGTAACCCTCCACATACCACTGTAACCCTCTACATACCACTGTAACCCTCCACATACCACTGTAACCCTCTACATACCACTGTAACCCTCCACATACCACTGTAACCCTCTACATACCACTGTAACCCTCTACACACCACTGTAACCCTCCACATACCACTGTAACCCTCTACATACCAGTCATTATCTCTCTCCCTCTCTCTGAGTATGTGTGTGTCAGACCATGAAAATACATGTTTAGTCCAGATTGAGTGAGCAGCCGTGGTCACAGGAAACACCCCTGGGGCCTTGGGTGTAACAACACATCACTACTCCCGTCAGAAAGCCTACTGCACCTCAGTCCCTCTAGTCTAGTGGTACAGCCATATTAGTCTATGGTTGCAGCACAGATACAGTACAGCAGTTCTTCTGGTGTCCTTGTACAACTGGGTCCTGGACTTCATGATGAGCCTACACAACAACACCTCCGCCATGCTGATCCTCAACACAGGGGCCCCACAGAGGAGCTTGCTCAGCCCCTCCTGTACTCCTTGGAAAATAACCTCTCCCTTAGTGTCAAAAAAACAAAGGAGCTGATTGTGGACTACAGGAGACAGCAGAGAGAGCACGCCCCCATCCACATCGATAGGGCCACAGTGGAGAGGGTCCTTGGTGTGCACATCACTGAGGACTTAAAATGGTACCTTCACACAGACAGTGACTAGAAGATCATCAAGGACCTCAGCCACTGTTCACCCCGCTACCGTCTAGAAGGCGGAGACAGTACAGGTGCATCAAAGCTGGGACCAAGAGACTGATAAACATCTCTAGGCCATCAGACTGTTAAATAGTCACCACTAGCCGGCCTCCGCCCAGTTCCCTGCCCTGAACCTTAGTCATTGTTACTAGCCAGCTACCACCCTGTACCTTAGAAACTGCTGCCCTATGTACATAGTCATTGAACACTGGTCACTTTAATAATGTTTACGTACTGAGAAGGGCTTACCAAGAAAAACTTCCAAGGACTAATTCAAGGTAAGAAGTGCGAAGGCCAACCGGAACGCTAAAATGTTTACATACTATTTTACCCACTTCATATGTACAGTACCAGTCAAAAGTTTGGACACACCTACTCATTCAAGGATTTTCTTTATTTTTACTATTTTTTACTTTGTAGAATAACAATGTTAAACAAATCTTCAAAGTAGCCACCCTTTGCCTTGATGACAGCTTTGCATACTCTTGGCATTCTCTCAACCAGCTTCATGGAATGCATTTCAATTAACAGGTGTGCCTTAATTTAATTTGTGGAATTTCTTTCCTTCTTAATTCATCTAAGCCAACCAGTTGTGTTGTGACAAGGTAGGGGTGGTATACAGAAGATAGCCCTATTTGGTGAAAGACCAAGTCCATATTATGGCAAGAACAGCTCAAATAAGCAAAGAGAAACTACAGTTCATCATTACTTTAAGACATGAAGGTCAGTCTATCCGGAAAATGTCAAGAACCTTTAAAGTTTCTTCAAGTGCAGTCGCAAAAAACATCAAGCGCTATGATGAAACTGTGTCTCATGAGGACCGCCACAGGAAAGGAAGACCCAGAGTTACCTCTGCTGGAGAGGATAAGTTCAACATCAACTGTTCAGAGGAGACTGCGGGAATCAGGCCTTCATGGTCAAATTGCTGCAAAGAAACTACTACTAAAGGACACCAATAATAAGAAGAGACTTGCTTGGGCCAAGAAACACGAGCAATGGAAATCTGCCCTTTGGTCTGATGAGTCCAAATTTGATATTTTTGGTTCCAACCGCCGTGTCTTTGTGAGACGCAGAGTAGGTGAACGGATGATCTCTGCATGTGTGGTTCCCACCGTGAAGCATGGAGGAGGAGGTGTGATGGTTTGGAGGTGCTTTGCTGGTGACACTGTCTGTGATTTATTTAGAATTCAAGGCACACTTAACCAGCACTGTCAGGTTCTGACTATAGGGAGGCCTTTAGCCATCTTTATGTTGGTCTGGAGGTGACTGTCAGGGCCTGGCAGAGGGGAGGTTTCTAGGAAAATCTATGTTTGGTTTTGTTGGTCCCCAATTAGAGGCAGCTGCCCTGCATTGTCTCTAATTGGTGATCCTACTTAAGTTCATGAGTTTCCCACCTGTGTGTGGGTTATTGTATGTGCACCAGGCCTCCACAATCACCCGACCTCAACCCAATTGAGATGGTTTGGGATGAGTTTGATCGCAGAGTGAAGGAAAAGCAGCCAACAAGTGCTCAGCATATGTGGGAACTACTTTGACTGTTGGAAAAGCATTCCAGAAAGCATTGAGAGAATGCCAAGAGTGTGCAAAGCTGTCATCAAGGCAAAGGGTGGCTACTTTGAAGATTTGTATAACACTTTTTTGGTTACTACATGATTCTATATGTGTTATTTCATAGTTTTGATGTCTTCACTATTATTCTACAATGTACAAAATAGTAAAAATAAAGAAAAACCCTTGAATGAGTAGGTGTGTCCAAACATTTGACTGGTACTGTATATACTGTATTCTAGTGATGGTTCATCCTATGTAACTACTGCTATACACACCTTTTCTATTCATATTCTTTCCATAATTTCTATACACACCATATATATTAATTTCTTCAATTTTACTTTTTAGATTATGTGTGTATTGCTAGGTATAACTGCACTGTTGGAGTTATAAAAACTGCGATAACATCTGCAAATCTGTATACGCGACCAATACACTTTTTTTATTTAATTTGAACACATCACTTCTGCGCTCAAAGCAGTCCTTTTGGTGTTACAGAAGATCAGTACTGAAGATCAGGACTGCCCTCACATATAGCAGTTATTCTGGTGTTACAAAATATTAGTACGGCCATCACATATAGCAGTTATTAAAAACAATTTAAAAATGCTGGTGTTTCACAATATTAGTACTGCCCTCACATAAAGCAGTTATTATGGTGTTAAAAAAGATCAGTACTGACCTCAAAGCAGTTTGTAATGGACTAACCCACAACAGACCTAGTTGCTGTTAGGGTGCTGTTTGCAAAGAGACAAACTCAATAGCTATAGCAAGAACTGTTACTTTTAAATACACAGTAGATGAGAACAAGCTGTAAGTAGAAATCAAAGCATATAATAATGTTTTTCCTTCTGTGAGAGAGAGTCCCCTTAACAAGGTGAGTGTATTCCAAGGCGGGCTGCATTTTGACAGCAGAGGTGTCTAGTTGTTTTTATTTGCGAGGGACAAGGCAGGAAGGCAATTTCTGTTGTCCACTTGTGTGTGAGCTATCAGAACACACTGTCCTCTTAGGCCTTCAGTGATTCAATAGGCCGCCTGCCCGCCTCACTCAACTGGGCAGCAGATAAGAAACACAAACCATTTTTTCGAGGTGAATCATTCTGTTTCAGGCCACAACTCCTGTCAAGTTTGTCTCCCACACGCCTCTCGCCTTTCAGCTGTCTTTTTTTATTTTGTTTGACAATCACACGCACGCACGCATACAAACACACACAGACAAACATAACCCCCCCCACACACGCACATACACACACACACACAAACACACACACACTACCGGTGACCACAACAGGATGATTTTGCAAGACAGTCGTAGGACAGTGATGAAGCCTTTTGAATCTCATTATAGAATATGCATAAAATGCATCCTCCGATTGCAACGTCATGTCTGCCTATGTTCAAACAAATTGTCTCAAGAAAATGTTCTATTTTTAATACCCTCAAACACGAAGTTAGGCATACCTAATTTCAAAATTGCCCATCATCACTGTCAATCGTGAATTATAATTCTTTACGTTTTACCGGTGAAACGTCAAACTACATCTGCATGCCAATCATTTGATCTCAATCATGGGAATATGCATTTAGATCTTCTTGAATGAATGTGTCGTGAGCAAAGTAGAGCAGATGGTGTAAACAAACTATATAGCCTTCCTGTATTTTGTTTCAGTCCATGCACATTCTGCCTAGTGGCCCGCACTGTTGAGTTTTGGCCACATGAGAAATAAAATGTGACTATTCAGCTAACCATTCTAAAATCTCATAAGAAATTAGGTGGTGTTTATTGTGTAACAGTAACATTATACTATATTATATTATATTATATTTTGGTTCTGTTATGTAGAACACTAATTAATCACTATGTGATCTTCGAACACATTGATTCAGCTTTGATCTAACTTTACTGAACAATCACCATTGTGAGAAGTGGCGGAGCAACACTCCAGTGCTCCAGCAGCACTACAACCCTGCTCCCACTGCACCGAATGAAGCGCACCTATTGGGCTATACTGGAGAGACCACATGTGGTTGTTTAATGAAAAACTGGGAATATTTGTTCAAGGATACATTGGTTGGTCTCAGGGACTGTAAAACAGTTAGGGAGACTTTTAAAATGGGATTGAGTGAAGCAGCAGCAAATGAGCATGGAGAGCCTCAAGTTTGACGAAATTACCTTATCTTTCATTCTAATACGGCTATTTACTTATTTTTGTAGCTCTTCGTCAGAAGCACACTTTTTTGTAAATTGTTAATCCTAATTGTCCACTCCAAGCTGGAATTTAGCCCGAAAGGATTTTAAAAATGTAATTGGTTGAAGATAGGCCTATGACATGACATTGGCCTATGCCTCATCTTGCTTTTCGCAGAACATCAGATCTCTAAAATGATTGGAGAAGTGTTTAACATCACCAGTACCTCATCCTTATAATATACAGTGCCTTCCGAAAGTATTCAGACCCCTTGACTTTTTCCACATTTTGTTAGGTTACAGCCTTATTCTAAAATTTATTAAATTGTTGTTTTCCCCTCATCAATCTACACACAATACCCCATAATGACAAAGCAAAAACAATTTTTTTGAATTTTTTGCTAAAACAGAAATATGACATTTACATATCTCCGGTCCCTGTATATTTCTTCTATTTCTGTAATGTGAGCTGTGAGAACAATGCCTTCACACACACACACACACACACACACACACACACACACACACACACACACACACACACACACACACACACACACACACACACACACACACACACACACACACACACTACATTGACCACAATCAATATTCAGCCTATTTCCCATACAAAGTAAGCCTTTTCCTGACATTTACTTCAAACTCTGTTTTTGTCTTCCTCTCTAACATTTAATCCAAAGAGGAGATTAAGTCACTGGAAGTTCTCCATTTCATTGCTCAGCTCCCTCCATTACTGTCAAACTCCACAACTCATTGGCTTTATTCCTCTTCATCTATTCCCCCTTATCTCTCTCCTCCCTCTAATCCTCCCATCCCTCAATTCCCTCTCTCTCTTCTCTCTCTCTCTCTCTCTCTCTCTCTCTCTCTCAATTCAATTTCAATTTCAATTTCAATTTAAGGGCTTTATTGGCATGGGAAACATATGTTAACATTGCCAAAGCAAGTGAAGTAGATAGTGAACATAGTCAAAGCATTCCTTAAGTTTGGGTCAGTCACAGTGGTCAGGTATTCTGCCCACTGTGTACTCTCTGTTTAGGGCCAAATAGCATTCTAGTTTGCTTAGTTTTTTTGTTAATTCTTTCCAATGTGTCAAGTAATTCTCTTTTTGTTTTCTCATGATTTGGTTGGGTTTAAATATGTGGTTGTCTTGGGGCTCTGTGGGGTCTGTTTGTATTTGTGAACAGAGCCCCAGGACCAGCTTGCTTAGGGGACTCTTCTCCAGGTTCATCTCTCTGTAAGTGTTATCTCTCTGTAAGTGCTTTGTTATGGAAGGCAGAATTTAACGTCTCTTTTCTGTATTTTGATCATTAGCGGGTATCAGCCTAATTCTGCTCTGCATGCATTATTTGTTTTTTTTCGTTGTACACAGAGGATATTTTTGCAGAATTCTGCATGCAGAGTCTCAATTTGGTGTTTGTCCCATTTTGTGATTTCTTGGTTGGTTAGAGGACCCCAGACCTCACAACCATAAAGGGCAATGGCTTCTATAACTGATTCAAGTAATTTTTGCCAGATCCTAATTGGTATGTTGAATGTTATGTTCCTTTTGATGGCATAGAAGGCACTTCTTGCCTTGTCTCTCAGATCGTTCACAGCTTTGTGGAAGTTAGCTGTGGCGCTGATGTTTAGACCGAGGTATGTTTAGTTTTTTGTGTGCTCTAGAGCAACGGTGTCTAGATGGAATTTGTATTTGTGGTCCTGGCAACTGGATCTTTTTTGGAACACCATTATTTTGGTCTTACTGAGATTTACAGAATCTGTAAAAGAAGATCTAGGTGCTGCTGTAGTCTCTCTCTCTCTCTCTCTCTCTCTCTGTCTCTCTCTCCCTCTCTCTCTCTCTCTCTCTCTCTCTCTCTCTCTCTCTCTCTCAAAATATTCAGGGGTGGCACAGTCATTGCTTAGACTTACAGTACACGTCTCCCCTCCCCCACTCCCCCTCTCTCCCTCTCGCCCCACAGCCTGTATAAATCTGTCTACTCAGATAAGATACTTTTACCAGCGATTATTGTTACAGTCCACAGAATCACATGTATTTACTACAAAAGAGCTCAGACTGCAGCGTAGAACCACCCCAATAAGGGACAGTGAGAAGAAACCAGAACAGAGAACACTGCATTCTGCACTCTCACTGGATGGAGGAAGACCTAGGAAAGCTGCTGCACTGTACAGTGTGTGTCTGTGTGTGTTTTTGTGTTTATGTTGCTCTAGGGCAGTGGAGCCAGAGACGGTAGTGGTGTGTATTGTGTGTGTTTGTACATTCATGAATCTGTGGAAGAAAGAATGCTCTCATTTCATTTCATTTTGAATGTATTTTTCATTATAGTGAGTCCCCCAGCCAGAATATACTTTTACTCAGACAACATGCTTTATTTCACTCTTCTCTCTCTCTCCACACATGCTTCACTGCAAATACACATTAAAATGCTTCAAATGCAAATATTACCGTTCTCTTCCCTTCCTCTATCTTCCTGACTCTAACAGTGCGGTTGTTGTGTTGTGTTGGCTGCTGTAGGAGGTCAGGTTCTGGTATTACTTGCTGAGGAAGACCAAGCCCCTGAGAGTGTTCGTCCCATCCCCAACGACTCCAACAACACACTACCAGTCAGTGGGACATCTAGCCATTCTACGTCTGTGTGTGCTACAGTACGTGTGTGGTTTAAATGTATGATGGTATATTTAGGGGAGCTCAGATGAGTGCACACAGATGTCTGTCGTGTATCTGTGTGTCCAGCAGACCTACACTGAGTCGAGTTTGTGTATGTGTTATATGTGTGTGTGAGTGTGTGAGTGTGTGTGTGTGGACTGTGCTGGACTCGCGGCTGGGGCTATCTAAAGGGGGCTTAGCATTCTGGGTTGGGAGGTGGGGCGAGTGGTGAGGGGGAAATGGGGATTAAGGGAGTGAGGGATTGGGAGAGCGAAGTAGTGAGTGAGGGAGGAAGGGTGAGAGGGAGGAGGGGGCTGGACAAGCGTTCGGAGTGTGTTTGTACTGCGTGCTGGAGTGAAACTGCAGAGCTGCACACACGCTGCTGTTTACTTTCATTCTTTCCTCCACACTGTCCATCTTTTCTGGTTTTCTGTGGAGAAGAGTGACTGTTCCCTCTCTCTCACCTATCTATGTTCTTTCACCTTGGTGCTAGTGGACTATAGAGGAGTTATGCCTTTGAGTGCCTGCACTCTGAGCAGCCTGGAGTAGGTGAGTGTTGTCTTTGTGCACTCAGGAGTACAGTATAGTGTTGTTGTTTGGGATCTAGAAAGATAGAAGCTATCAATTAGTGTGTTTTAGTGTTTATTCTCTCTCGCTCGCTCGCTCGCTCTCTCTATCTCTGTCTCTCTCTCTCTCTCTCTCTCTCTGTGTGTGTGTCTCTCTCTCTCTCTCTCTCTCTGTGTGTGTGTCTCTCTCTCTCTCTCTCTCTTTTCTGTCTCTCTTTATTGGTGTGTGAGTGAGTGAGTGAGTGAGTGAGTGAGTGAGTGAGTGAGTGAGTGAGTGAGTGAGTGAGTGAGTGAGTGAGAGACTCACACCTTTGACACATTATTTGATGACAATGTAATTGTATGCCCTGTGTAATTAATATTTGCATGCTTGGCTGAGCTCAGATTGTCTCGTGCAATTTGCAACTAGTTTTAGGAATAGTGTGTGTGTGTGTGTGTGTGTGTGTGTGTGTGTGTGTGTGTGTATATATATTCTGTATATAATGGCTGTCTGATAAGAACTGGGGCAGTTGTCACTTCATACTTTAAGTGCTGTTTAGAAAGTCTTTGTGTTCTGACAATGGCATGAGGCTGCTCTGACCCGTGCCCAGGGGTGAGATGGGAAAATGTTCCTTCATTCTGAAGCTGATGGACTGAAATTAATCTAAATGCTACAATGTTAGAGTAAGGATAGGCCACAAAGCCCATTGCTATAGCCAGACGATGAGTCATGGTGGTAGGAGCTACACTCAGCGTTCTACAAAGAACCATATTTTATTATTCTTTATTTATTTATCTGAATAAGTCTTGACCAAGGGTTAACATTAGATAATATATTAAATACAGACCAGACAGACATGCTCCTCAATTCTTATCAATATTTCTGTCTGAATGTTTCCTCCATATTGATTAAACCTGTTGTGTTGTGTTGTCTGACCCACTGCCATCTAATCAGATCAATATACAGTATACACTGAGTATACAAAACATTAAGAACTGCTCTGTCCATAACATAGACTGACCAGGTGAATCCAGGTGAAAGCTATGATCCCTTATTGATGTCACTTGTTAAATCCACTTCAATAGGTGTAGATGACGGCGAGGCAATTAAGGTTCAATTAAACCTTGAGACAATTGAGAAATGGATAGTGTATTTGCCATTCAGAATATAAAAGAGTTCCTTTGAATGGTGTATGGTAGTAGGTGCAACGCTGCTGGGTTTTTCATGCTCAACAGTTTCTGTGACATTCACTCAACTTGAAATACTGTAACTGTGGGAAGCATTGGAGTCAACATGGGCCAGCATTCCTGTAGAATGCTTTTGACACCTTGTAGAGTCCATGCCCCGACAAATTCAGGCTATTCTGAGGGCAAAAGGGGGTGAACTCTATATTGGGAAGGTGTTCCTAATGTTTTGTGTACATATTGAGTATGTATGTGTGTGTTTGAAAACAGTGTGTGATCTGACTCTTCATATCAAAGCCTGTGGGTGTCTTGTGTGTGTGTGTCTGTGTGTGTGTGTGTGTGTGTGTCTGTGTGTGTGTGTGTGTGTGCATCTGTGCATCTGTGCATCTGTGCATCCCAAATCAGTGTTGATTCTCTCCTGTGCTGTTGGCATCTGGGTGAATGTAGGGCAACTAAACTCTGTCCTAACCAGAAACATGGACATGGATTGGGCAAATCCAATTAATTTAGATGTACGTCTATTGTAGCCTTCCGCTCTTTATCTTTCTTCATCTCCCCCTCTTTTCTGTCCCACAGTACCTCTCTCATCAATGTCCTGTTCTCTCTCTTTGTCAATCCCTTTATCTTTCGCTCTAGTTTTCTCTCTCACCCTCTCTCTCACTCATAAACGTTTATCTTTCATCCGTCTCCTTTGCCAGTGTCTTACACATCCTTAGTTGTATAACAAATGAATAGAAATACTTTTTTTTATCACACATTCAGCTTGTTATAACAGGCTACAATTAATGATTATATGATGTATTTGGTTTTTAAACTCACAGCTTTATGCCATCCTCTGAGAGCAATCCCAGTGATAATAAAGCGATCTTGGAACAAGAGCAGGAGTGGGGCTTGAACCAGCGATACTCTGGACCTTGCTGTCCAATTACACCCATGACGGCTACAGTATATTTGCCCAATGAAGCTAAAGGACAAATCTAGCTAAAGCAGGAAGTGGAGCAGATGTGTGGGGTACATCTGGTTTGACAGAGCCCCGGCCCCAGTGTTGCTCAATACAGCGGTGTAGTGTTGGTCAGTGTGCCAGGCAACCCTGCCTGATCTCTTTGGCCTAATTTCAAGTTTCAAGTTTTAATGCTACATACATAAGTACAGTGAAATGCCTTTCTTGCTAGCTCTAAACCCAACAATGCAGTAATTAATAACAATGCAGTGGCGATTTATAGTTGTGGGATTCATGCCAGCAAAGCCACTACACAACACAATACAAAAAAATACATTCAATGCAAATAGTCTGGTTAGCCATTTGATTAGTTGTTCAGGAGTCTTATGGCTTGGGGGTAGAAGCTGTTTAGAAGCCTTTTGGACCTAGACTCGCTCCGGTACTGCTTGCCATGTGGTAGCAAAGAGAACACTCTATTGCTACGGTGGCTGGAGTCTTTGACAGTATTTTGGGCCTTCCACCTGGTATAGAGGTCTTGGATGTCAGGAAGCTTGGCCCTGGTGATGTACTGGGCAGTACACACTATCCTCTGTAGTGCCTTGTGGTCGGAGGCTGAACAGTTGCTATACCAGGCGGTGATGCAACCAGTCCGGATGCTCTCAATGGTGCAGCTGTAGAAGTTTTTGGGGATCTGAGGACCCATGCCAAATCTTTTCAGTGTCCTGAGGGGTTGTCCATGACTTTTGTAGAGGGCCCCGGTGTTACCAGCCCATTCCAGCCTGTGACACGTATTAATGCCAAAATAACATAACAGGCAAGCCCTCCAAAAAATTTGCTCTGCCCCACCTGCCCTGAATGACGGGTCGCCACTGTAAGATAGATAGATAGATAGATAGATAGATAGATAGATAGATAGATAGATAGATAGATACTTTATTGATCCCCGAGGGGACATTTCTTCGTCAAGCAGCTACGAAAAAACACAGGGCAGGTGCAAAATGCCAGAACGAAAATACACAAAAGACAGATACACGATACATGATACATAGAGCGGCAGTATGAAAAAGCTATAAAAAGACATTGCATAGTGTTGGTAATACTAAATACAATGTATAAGGTAGAAGAAAAAATATATATTAGAAATAAGAAGAACATGAGTAAGTAAGTAAGCATACTATATACAAGGTCAGTCAGTTCCAGTACCATATTTATAATATGCAGGGATACTGGAGTGATAGAGGTAGATACAGTGCATTCAGAAAGTATTCAGACCCCTTGACCTTTTCATGCTGTGGGGATGTTTTTCAGCGCCAGGGACTAGTCAGGATTGAGAAAAAGATGAAAACATGGTCCAGAGCAATCAGGACCTCAGACTTTAATGGACGGCAGGTAGCCTAGCGGTTAAAGGGTTGGGTGTCCTTGAGCAAGGCACTTAACCCTCATTTTAGATTTTCTAGATTGATGAGGGAAAACATTTATTTAATCTATTTTAGAATAAGGCTGTGACGTAACAAAATGTTACAAGGAGTCAAGGGGTCTGAATACTTTCCGAATGCACTGTATGCATAGGTGTAAGGTTACTAGGCATATATGATAAACAGAGCAGCATCAGTGTATATGATGATTGTACATGAGTGGGTGTGTGGGTGTGTAGAATTTGTATAAATGTATGTGCATATTATGTTTGTGTGAGCAAATGATAAAGTGAGTGTTTGTGTGTGTGTGTTAGAGTTTCAGGGTGTGTGAGTGTGTAGGGCCCTGCGAGTGTGCATAGAGACGGTGTAAAACGTTTAAAAATGGTCAACTCAGATAGTCTGTGTAGCTATTTAGTTAGCTATTTAGCAGTCTTATGGCTTGGGGATAGAAGCTGTTCAGGAGCATGTTAGTGTAAGACTTGATGCACTGGTACCACTTGCCGTGCGGAAGCAGAGAGAACAGTCTAGGACCCATCTTGGGTAACAGCCCTGTTGCCCGGTTGCATCTGCCAATCTGCACTGTCCACACAATGCAGCTGTTAGCCTACCAGAATAGAATCAAATATAATACAATACAATAGAATAGAATAGAACCACTAACTCCTCTATACAATTGCTCTAGCCACACAGTGCCTTCTAGGCAACAGAACCAACAAAGACAAGAGACTATGTCCACAAACAAGCAATATGGAAATTGGGATCCAATTGACATAAGCCTGGCTCGGTTAGAGGGTTGGGCCAGTAACCGAAAGGTTGCTGGTTCAAATACCTGAGCCGACAAGGTGAAAAACCTGTTGATGTGTCCTTAAGCAAGGCACTTAACCCTAATTTTCTCCAGGGGCTGACCCTGTAGGTAGGCTGTCATTGTAAATAATAATTTGTACAGATGGTGAATGCAAGCATTTCGCAAGACTGTGCCTCAATACCTAATGTCTACCTGGCCAACCACTCCACCCTGGACTCGAACAGCCTTTACGACCAGGTCCACCTCTACAAGGCAGCAATCCCAACTTTTGCCAGGACACTGAAGGACATCACCCTCAACCATAGGCCCTCAACCGTCTCTAATTGGGCATCCCATTTAAGTTCATGATTGTGCCCACCTGTGTGTGGTTCTTTGTTTGTCGCACATCAGTTCGGGGTTTCGTTCTCTCCTTTGTTTTGTTGTTTTTGGTCACAAATAAAGGAAGGTATTCACACTACTGCTCAGCGCCTCGGGTCCAATCTAAAAACCTGAGTGAGGGGTCTGAGATGAGATTGGGTATCTAATGCTCTCTAATTGGACTACACACACAGTGCGGCGTAGTCTCCCTCTCGACCCAGTGCGGTCTTGAGTGGCACTCTGCTCTTCCCTTCCGCAGGAGTGCACATCGACACGGGCCAGACTGTTAGAATAATTGACCAGGGTACTGGCCTTGCATTTAAAAGGGTAATTTAAGCACTTCTCGGGAGTGAGAGAGATCCACCACACCACCTTTTTGGTCTTGTGAACACATTCTAATGCAGAAGTTTTCAACATGTTCTCCAATGGGTTAGACAGTTAGTGTGTGTGTGTTTATCGTGTGTGTACTCACCCTCCAGGACAGCTAGAGTATTTAATAATAACACAGCGTGACTTGTATGTGTGTGTGCATTTAACCATGTCTAACGCACTTCCTTCAAACACTGTTGCAACTAGGGTCAAATGGTCTACACATGAGCCAGATAGTCTACACATGAGCCAGATAGTCTACACATGAAAATATAATCTGCATTCACACACGCTCTCCCCTCCCCTGAAGTACTAAAACATTTACACGCCTACCCAACCCACTTCCCTATAGTCAGTTTTAGAGGAGAGGCACAGCATTGACTTGACATTGCCGCTGAAATTGTAAGCACAAGAGGAATAACAAAGATGAATCTCAACTTTGCCTGTGGCAATCCATCAGAGATCACAGTCAACACTTTCTAATGTGTATACGTCAGATAAAAAGAGTTCCTCTAAAACAACAGAGGCAATCCAATTCAATTTGATATTTCACACTTGTTTCCATCAATGCCAACTGAAACACATGAGACCTTTCTACTGTACATTATTAGACTGCCCTTTAACAGATGGCTTCAAATACCTTTTAATCCGCAGATTAAATATTTATATGAAATTAAAGTAAATGTCAAGCATCAATAATATCTCCCTGTTTCGCATGGAGCTGCTGTCCTCACATCTCAAAGGTGTTATGACAAATGAGTTCAATCAGAAGATTCAATGAGCTATTTCTTTCCCCCTGCCGAGTGGGAAGACTGTGCGTGTGTTTGAGAGAGTGTATATAACTCAGGTCTGCACTGATGTTTGTACTGACGCTGCTCTGACTAAAGGATAACTCATGCCTCATGCTACTGTCCAGTTGATCCAAAGTGAAATATCCCATCCTAATAGGTCACATATCCTCTGTCCTTTCCTCTGCCCACTTCCTGCCATGTTGAACTGTCAAATACAAAATACTCAAACCATCCTCTCATACTGTATGTCACCTCCAACACCATTTTACCGCCCCCACCGCCATGGTGACAGCCAGGTTGACCTCCTCCCCCAGCTGACTGACTGACTAATTGGCTGTGTTTTTGACAAGACACAAACACGTTGATGAACATGTTATGTCAATTATGACATTTTTCAGAATCCTCTAAATTGGACATACTATCCACTCATCAAAATAGATTATAATCTTGATAATATTTTTTAATGTTTGATCAATTATAACCTTGATAGTCTTTTAAAGTGTAAATGATCTGGGTTGTGGAGAAGTTTTCACCCTGCCATGTAAGAGTAGTTGTGTATCTGGTGTCAGGTACAGACAAGGATCAGGATCAGACATGTTGTGTGAGGAGAGCCTAGCAAATGAGACAACATCTCTACTGTCAGGAGAGCGAGAGAGAGAGAGAGAGAGTGAGAGAGAGAGAGAGAGCATGACAGACAGACAGAGAGAGAGAGAGAGAGAGAGAGAGAGAGAGAGAATTTGAAGACTTTATAAAAAAAATTCACATGAAACTTTTTTTAACATTTACCATTTACCTTTTATACCACAAAGAACTACAAAATAAAAACCTTTTTCTACATTAGTAGAAGAGAAAAAAATATTTTTCCATCAATAACAGAGCAGAGCCTCATTCTTACACCATTTCATTTCAAATGTAATAACATCATCCATGGAACTATAAAAACGAAAATCAATGAGTATTCTGGATTTAACCCTGGCTAAAAACAGAATATTAATATCTTGATCTGCACCCATTTCTATCTTGTTTTTTCTACTCATATACATTGCCAACTTTGCTTGACCTATAAGAAAATGAAAACACTGACAAATAAACCTATTTCTTCTAACATATTTAAAACCAACAATAAATACGTATATAGAAAAAGATTCATTAAAACTATAAAATAAATCATGTAATAAACTTTTCAATAAACAACCTTTTCAGTCTAAAACAATCCATATAGGCATGAAAAACAGTTTCTCTCTTTAAACAAAAAGGGCATTCTGTAGTGACATCAGCATTTAAAACTGAAATAAAAACATTAACTGCTATTGCACCATGTAAAAGTCTCCATTGTATGTCCCCAACTCTTTTACTTAAAGGTGAGAGAGAGAGAGAGAGAGAGAGAGAGAGAGAGAGAGAGAGAGAGAGAGAGAGAGAGAGAGAGAGAGAGAGAGAGAGAGAGAGAGAGAGAGAGAGAGAGAGAGAGAGAGAGAGAGAGAGAGAGAGAGAGAGAGAGAGAGAGAGAGAGAGAGAGAGAGAGGCTAAAGCTCCCAAGTGGCGCAGTGGTCTAAGACACTGCATCTCAGTGCTAGAGGCATCACTACAGACAACCTTGTTCAAATCCTGACTGTATCACAACCGGACGTGATTGGGAGGCCCATAGGATGGCCAGTGGTACGATTCACCAAATCTGGAACCAACAGGACCCTGAACAGCTATTACCCTCAAGCCATAAGACGTCTAAATAGTTATTTAAATTGTTAACCAAATAGCTACCCCCAAAATGTTACTCATCATGTGCACTGTTGCTACTGTCACTTTATTCCTAGTTATATGTACCTATCTACCGCAATTACCTCGTACTCCTGCACATCGACTCAGTACTGGTGCACCTTGTATATAGCCAAGTTATCTTTGCTCATTGTGTATCTATTATTACTTTTATTATTACGAGTTTAACTTTTCTGTTATTTCTCTATTTTCTTTCTCTCTGAACTGTTGGGAAGGGCCCGTAAGTAAGCAATCAATTCACTGTTAGTCCACACCTGTTGTTTATGAAGCATGTGAAGAATATCATTTTATTTTAGTTGATACATTCCCCAAAAATGTCAATGGAGTCAATCTGGGGCTCGCCAATAGCTAAACTCCTATTGGTGATGAAGCCATGTCCATGTGCCATGATCCCCCAAGGGAGTGAGACACCAAACCCAAGACTGCTCACTTGGTCTCTCTCACTTTCCCACTCCCTTACTCTTTGTCTCCCTGATCTGTCTCATGTTTCGGTCTCTTTCTCTCTTTATCTAACTTGGTCCTTTTTTAAAATCTGTTTTCACCTGTGTCACATGTTCTTACTTGCTTTCAGCTGTCCCTTTTTACAATACAATGTTAAGGCCTATAGACATTTGTTAGTGGTTTCCTTTCACAGCATCAAGGTGGTGCCATCTTATAATATTCATGATATCACATTAATACAGTACAGTATGTTAAAATCGAATCACCTTAATTCATGTGTCATTATCACTCAATTCTCCTTCTGTTTAAGCCTTAAACCCACCCAAACCCTCTATGTCACAGACTGAGACAGTGACATGATTGATTGACGTGACTCATAATCCCCATGGGCAGCTTGGTCCGCCGCAGAAACAGGAAATAAGACATCTGCCAATCACAACGGCTGCTGTCTGCCCGGTCGCCCTAAATGTCCCCGTCTCGTTGCATAGTCCCGTGTGGCATGATGAGTCAGTCACCCTCAGTTTGGCTGGGCAGAAATCCTGCCTGTCTGTCTCTGTCTGTAGTACTTTGTTGCATTGTGTTCATCTATCTGTTAGCTCTGGGTGGTGTCATCGTCTTTGAGTCGCTTTCAGATCCCCTGCTTTTGCTTCAGAGTGGACTGTTTTTGTGCAGTCAACCCAACCATAACAAAATGTAATTTCATCCTGAACGTCACTTTGTGTGTGTGCTTTCCGTTCCTTTCTTTTTTTCCTCCCCTCTCTGGCATATAGCTGTAATTTTAGGCTTTAGGGAGAATACTGTTTCATTCCATGTCTCTGCGTTTGCCTGGATGTTTTTATGTCCTATTCTCCCTTGATTTACCCAGTACACAGGGCTCACCAGTCACATCCTGGTAATAAGACTTTCCCTGGTAACGCGCCTGTAAGCATCTGATGGCTTATTATATCCAAGGCACTGGTAGTTAATGTGTCCAGTTTATTGAGTGGCCCCCAAACCTCACTTCCGTAAAGAGCTATTGGTAGGATTACGCTGTGAAATATTTTGGTCCAAATTCTAATTGAATAATAAAATTTTTATTGCATACAATGCTCTACTGGCTTTTTCTTTGAGCGCAGTCATTTTTAGTGTGTTCAATTATGGTGTTGTTCAGGGTGAATTTATATTTGTGTTTCTGACATCTGGGTTTTTTCTGGAAAATCATGATTTTTATTTTAAATTTACAGCCAGGGCCCAATTGTGGCGATGTTGCTCTTGAATGTTAAGGTTCTGTTGAAGACCTTCTGGAGAAAGAACTGAATTGTTATAATTGTTATAATCTCCACCCGGCACAGCCAGAAGAGGACTGGCCACACCTCAGAGCCTGGTTCCTCTTTCTTCCTAGGTTTTGCCTTTCTAGGGAGTTTTTCCTAGCCACCGTGCTTCTACATCTGCATTGCTTGCTATTTGGGGTTTTAGGCTGGGTTTCTGTACAGCACTTTGTGACATCGGCTGATGTAAAAAGCACTTTATAAATACATTTGAATGATTGATTGATTGATTCTTTGGTTGGTGATAAAATAACCAAATCATCAGCATATAGCAGATATTTTACCTCTGTGTCAAATAGTGTGAGTCCTGGGGCTGGAGAATGATCCAACATGTCTGCTAATTCATTTATATAGATGTTGAAAAGGTTTGGACTCAAACTGCAGCCTTGTATCACACCTCAACGTTGGGAAATAATTCTGTTCTTTGGTTTTTGGTTATTGCACACTTATTTTCTGTGTACATACATTTTATTAAGTCATACACCTTACCACCAAGCCCACTTTGGATAATTTTGAAGAAGAGAATCAAACGTTTTTTTTTAAGTCAATAAAGCAAGCAAAGATTTTGCCCTCTTTAATTTAGTCAGTAGTGTTTATTAATTAGTGTGTGTAAGGTCAGTAGTGTGATGTTGGGGAGAAAGCATATTCCCCTGTAATTTTGGGGTCTGATTTGTCTCCACTTTTCTGGATAGGGGGGATGAGCCGCTGGTTCCAGACATCAGGAAAGCAGCCGGAAGTTAGCATAGCATTTTGCAACTCAGGTGTGCTGTTTTTTAGCATTTCATTTCTGATGAAATGACCACAAGCCTTCTTTGGTTTTTATCGATTTTAGCTTTTCATTTAGTTATTGTTGGGTTATTGGGTAATCAAATGGATTTTGGTTGTTTTTAATGACTGATTCAAGGATGTTACATTTTTCTTTAATTTCTAATTGGGTATGTCTTTTTGTTGGATGTAAATTAATTATTAAAAAATCATACAATGTGATTTTCTGGATTTTTGTTTTAGATTCCATCTCTCACAGTTGAAGTGTACCTATGATAAAAATTACAGACCTCTACATGCTTTGTAAGTAGGAAAACCTGCAAAATCGTCAGTGTATCAAATACTTGTTCTCCCCACTGTATATGGTGCAGCCTCTGCTCTGACCGCTTCGGTTAGAGGTAGCATTTCCTGACGGGGAGAAAGAGACATTTGTTAAGATGTGTTAAAGTGTGATAATGGGTTCTTTTCAAATGCCCTAAAGCTGCTCTACCCACCTCTCCAATTCACAGCCACATTTAAATTTAAATTGCTTTAAACTGCCTCATACAGGATCATATGCTATGCAGTTTCAATTCACAACAAAGTTGCAAAGTTACAACAAAGGCAACGTTTGTTTTGGTGCCCAGCATTACCATTATGGCCTCATGTTTGAGGTGATCTTAAACGACTGTGAAAGAAGTCTGCTTTATGGAGAGAACATTCTCTCGTTCTCTCCATTAAGTGTTTATTTGTTTGGGGTGTAAAAGGAGGGCCAGGATGTCAAGAGAGTGAAGAGCGCTTCCACGATACTTGAGGAGAGAGAGAATTGTTCTATGGCCCGACAAAGCTGTGGCAAGACAAGAGAGTGAGGAGCGCTTCCACGATACTTGAGGAGAGAGAGAGAGTTGTTCTACGGCCCGACAACGCTGTGGCAAGACTGACTGACTGACTGTGGCCAATGGCCAACACTATTCATTCCTCCTCTCTCTCTCTCTCTCTCTCTCTCTCTCTCTCACTCTCCATTTCGTAAATACTTCAGTGCGCCCCTCGCTCTCTCTCTCTCTCTCTCTCTCTCTCTCTCTCTCTCTCTCTCTCTCTCTCTCTCTCTTCTGTCACTCTCTCCTTGACTCTCTTTACTCTCCAACTCTTTCTTTGTCTTTATTTCTGTCTCCCCTATTTTTTAAATGTTTGTATCATTCTCTCTCTCTCACTCTCCATTTCATACATTCTCTCCATTTCTTCAGTGCCCCCTCTCTGTTGAGAGGCTGTTCCTGATGTAGTCAGGCTGGCTGTCAGTCCTGTGTGCCAGTAGGTAGGTGTGTGTGTGTGTGTGTGTGTCCCTTCACTCTGTGTGATTAGTGTTCATCCAGAGAAAGGGCAGATGGGTGTTCAGGTTGGCTCTGAGTTAGGATTAAAGTGACAAAACTCTTAGGATCCTGCTTGGAGCTTGCCCCCGTTACCCCGGCAACCCGATTGCGGGAAGGGATACATGTCTTCAGGGCAGTAGGAGAACTAACTGTGTCAGGGCAGTGTGTGTGTGTGCACTTCTGTGGTTTATGGATGTGTGTGTCTGTGCTAATGCTCCTCACGAGGCTAACGCAATGCTGGGGAGGAGAGGGTGGTGTTTCCATGGGGTGGAAAGAGCGAGAATGGCAAAGAGCATAAGAAAGTAAGAGTCCGTGTGTCTCTATAGAGTGACGAGGGGGAGAGAGATACAGCTCTGTGTATAAGGAAAGAGAGAGAGGCGGGGAGAGAGAGTTGTAGCTCTATGTATAGTGAGGGAGGGAGGGTGGGAGGGCGGGCAGAAAGGAGGGATGGAGGAAAGGAGGAAGGGGGAGCAGGCCTCAGTATTGTGGGCCAGCTGAATGCTGCCTTTATGAGGAATGGTTAAAAGGACATTGGGGGCGAGGCCCCGTCACCATGGTAACCTCACAGGCGCCCTCGAAGGAGAGATAATGGAGTGAGAGGGAAGCTCCTTTTCTTTTTACCCCCTCTCTCTCGTGTTCCTCTCCACTCTTGGCTAGTTGGAACCTCACACCTTAGCGGAGTTACCCAGAGTTGGTAGTTCTGTTTGTGCCTAACTTAGGGGTCCTAACTGATGACCCTTTAACAACTAACACACACCAAGGCAGCCCAGGAAAGGCTTCATCCATTGCCTTGTAACGTACAGATACTTTTTTTGGCTGCAACATATTGCCGTCATTTTGGGCAGCATCAAATTTGGGACTTTATCTTTATCTATATTGCATCTGCAATATATTGAGGAGTTTCTTTGGTTGCATCTTGTTGAGAATAATAGCAAGTCCCCCCGTTGGTGCCCTGAAGGTCCAGAGAGGCAGAGATGTTCTCTAAAGGCAGTGTCTCAGCCTGTGACTCTTTTGTTTTTCTTTCAGAGGCTGAGTTGTCAAACCATGGTGATGCCCCCGCGACCACAAGCCCTGAGAATATGCTGTGCTTAACGGTGAGTGACTCTATTAGAACTTTCTCTTTATGTGTCTTGTGCCTGTATGTGCTGTATATGTATCTGTGTGAGACATGGAACTGTGGTTAAAGTCTTCGGCTTGCAAGCCTCCTCCTTTTTCCTCCAAACATAACGATGGTCATTATGGCCAAACAATTCTATTTTTGTTTCATCAGACCAGAGGACATTTTTCCAAAAAGTACAATCTTTGTCCCCATGTGCAGTTGCAAACCGTAGTCTGGCTTTTTTATGGCTGTTTTGGAGCAGTGGCTTGTTCCTTGCTGAGCGGCCTTTCAGGTTATGTTGATATAGGACGAGTTTTACTGTGGATATAGATACTTTTGTACCTGTTTCCTCCAGCATCTTCACAAGGTCCTTTGCTGTTGTTCTGGGATTGATTTGTACTTTTCACACCAAAGTACGTTCACCTCTAGGAGACAGAACGTGTCTCCTTACTGAGCGGTATGACGGCTGCGTGGTCCCATGGTGTTTATACTTGCGTACTATTGTTTGTACAGATAAACATGGTACCTTCAGGCTTTTGGAAATTGCTCCCAAGGATGAGCCAGACTTGTGGAGGTCTACAATAATTTTTCTGAGGACTTGGCTGATTTCTTTTGATTTTCCCATGATGTCGAGCATAGAGGCACTGATTTTGAAGGTAGGCCTTGAAATACATCCACAGGTACACCTCCAATTGACTCAAATTATGTCAATTAGCCTGCCTGCCTGCCTGCCTGCCTGCCTGCCTGCCTGCCTGCCTGCCTGCCTGCCTGCCTGCCTGCCTGCCTGCCTGCCTGCCTGCCTGCCTGCCTGCCTGCCTGCCTGCCTGCCTGCCTGCCTGCCTGCCTGCCTATCTATCAAATCCACCAGTATTTGGACAAAACACTTGAAGCTATTTTCTTGTTGTTGTAACAACTACTTGTAGAATTATTTTTGTTTGTTTAAAAGGTCCTTCACTTGTGATAGAGACACCACTGTCCTCAACGGTACTCCCACCAGCTTTGGTCTTTGTCATGATAGCTAGCAATGTAGGTTACGCTGTTACTCCTCGCAGTTCCAGACAGGGCAGATCACAGGGAAGATTGAACACAACAAACAGCAGGGATCTAGACAGCCACAAACCCGGGGCAATCCACAATATGATATGATATAAGGACAACTTACATTGCCATAAATGCAAGGAGAGAAAATCACACGATTTTGGACAAATTCGTCAAGACTCCAATCATGATAATGGATTAAATCAACTTGTGAATTTTATTGAATATAGGTATGATATCGCCCTTATATCATAATGTAATAATAACAAATTCAGATTATTATCAATGACTTATCAACAGCTGTAACAAGTTGTCCAGTGTAGGAAATCCTCACTGGCACACTAGTTTATAGAAACACCCATATCAGCAACATTTTCCAATGTAAGTTATTGATTCACTAGCTACCACAAAATCTGTTGCTGGTTCTGCTTGCACACAATCATTTCAAGCGACAAACTTACATCAACTTTTTCTTACTCCATTGCGCTAAATATTTACTGTTGGATCACAACCCTGGTTCTGCAGCAAACAGTTGTTTGAAGTGTGTATTTGAAGAGAGGCTATGACAAGGAACAGGAAGCTTCTGTAATGCAATGCTAGATGACAGACTTTTACATCTGTTTTTGAACGCTCTCCTCCCTCTCTCTCCTCCCTCACTCTCCCCCTCTCTCTCTCCTGCTTTCTCTCTTTGCTCTTGCTGGTTGATTTGAGCGGTCTGTGTGGGTGTTCTCCTGAGACCGAGTTAAAGAAGGGCAAAGAACATTCACAGGCTGAATGCGGAACTGTTGGCATTTCTGCTTTTCCCTGACTTGTCTACTGGTTCCATTCCAGGTCAATGCGCCATTCTGTTCTACACTCCTCTCTCTATCTCTGTTAAGTCTGTGGGGGTTTTCGGAAAGCTCTGGAGTTTTCTCCGCCCCACTCTTTACCTGTTCACTAAAGTTCATAATGTCTACAAATGGTTTACAGTACTCGTTTAAACAGTTTGAAGGGGTTTCAAAGTGATCATGGGATACCGATATCTATGTATACTCGAGGGATCAGATTCAATCAAACCCATACGGTAAAAACTGCAGACACATCATATTGCTCATTTGACAAAAATGTAATTCAAACCAAAACTAGTTTTGTTTTATTTCACGCTTCCACTCACTCAAGTTATGTTTTTCTACATCACAGTCTAGGCCTAGGTTTTGTCAGCTTTCTCTGACTCTGTGAGTTGTGTCCAATGCATCTATGCCCTTTTCCATGGAGTGGCGAGAGCCAAACGCCTCCACTGCCATATTAACATCTATCTATCAGCACTTAACCTGAATGGACAGAGCAACACATCTCCAGTGGTCCATCCCACAGAAAGCCCAGACACAGGCCATGAATATTAATGCTGATTGAGCTGACAAAAAGTTTCCCTGACTCATGACAGCCAGTGCTTGTCGGCTTTTTACAGGATCGTGTCCCGCCCTCGGGAGTCTTGAGCTGATGTGCGCTAATGTGATTAGCATGACGTTGTATGTGACAAGACAATTTCCCAGGACATAGACATATCTTATATGGGCAGAAAGCTTAAATTCTTGTTAATCTAACTGCAATGTCCAATTTACAGTAGCTATTATAGTGAAAGAATACCATGCTATTGTTTGAGGAGAGTGCACAGTTTTGTACTAAACAAATAGGGAGATTTGGGCAGACTTCATACAACATTTTGAACAGTAATGCAATGGTTCATTGGATATGTCTAAAGCTTTGCACATATGCAAAATCTAAATTGCTTCTGGACTCCTAAGTAATATTATGTCCTTTCTCTTGCATTTCAAAGATGTGTTTTATTCTCCTACATTAATTTCACATTTCCACAAACTCCAAAGTGTTTCCTTTCAAATGGTATCAAGAATATACATATCATTGCTTCAGGTCCTGAGCTACAGGCAGTTAGATTTGGGTATGTCATTTTAGGCGAAAATTGAAATAAAGGGTCCGATCCTTTTAACTAGGCAAGTCAGTTAAGAACAAATTCTTATTTACAATGACGGCCTACCCCGGCCAAACACATACGACGCTGTGCCACCCTATGGGTTGCGATACAGCCTGAAATCGAACCAGGGTCTGAAGTGACACCTCTAGCACTGAGATGCAGTGCCTTAGACCGCTGTGCCACTCGTGAGTCTGGTATTACGTTCCTCTCTCTCTCCATTTCCTGAGAACTGGAAGTGACACTGTCCTGTTGCTCTGGATGCAGAGAGGTGATGAGGATGAGGGTGAGAGAATGGACAGAAAGGTTATTCAGTTTGTTGGGTTTCTTAGCTCTGCAGGAGCTCCAGTCCAGGCACCAGCCCTGGAACAAACACAGTCCTAGTCCTGTTGTCCTGGTTTTAACCACAGCCACAGCCCATGGCCCCAGTCCCAGTCCAAGCACTAACCCCTGCCCTAGTCATGACCCTAGTCCTATCCCCAATCCATGGCCCTAGTCCTAGCCCTATAAAATAACCCCAGTCCTAACCCTAAACCTAGCCCTATCCTTGGTCTTGGCCCTAGACCTACAAAATAACCCCAGTCTAGTTCTGCCCCTGACCTCGGTCCTGGTTGCCCAGTGGAGTGGAAGCTGCTTGTCTTTGACGCCTCCTCTAGTCAGGTCAGACAGAGAGACGCTGACTGTCGGAAGATCCCACACTCCAAAAAGGAGCCGCTCGGTTAATCTTGTCTGGCTCAAAGACGGAGTTAATAACACTTGCCTCTCTCCCTCTAATCCATCCTTCTGCCTGTTTAGAGCTGAACAGAAGGATAGAAAAGGAAGAGAAAGAGCTCTTGCATGTTCTTGTGTGTGATTGAAGGGTAACCTTCCCCTCATGTTTTTGTGTGTAATTGAAGGGGTAACCTTCCCCTCATGTTTTTGTGTGTAATTGAAGGGGTAACCTTCCCCTCATGTTTTTGTGTGTGATTGAAGGGTAACCTTCCCCTCATGTTTTTGTGTGTAATTGAAGGGGTAACCTTCCCCTCATGTTTTTGTGTGTAATTGAAGGGGTAACTTTCCCCTCATGTTTTTGTGTGCGATTGAAGGGTAACCTTACCCTCTTTAATAGGATAACAGGGAACAGTCCCCCTAAATGCCCAGTAGAGGGGATGTAAGGACTTGAATGGTCTTTTTTTGCCAGCCTGTTAGCATTGTGAAGAGAGCCCACTATGGGTTCCTCTTTGGCCTCTCTTTTTCTATGTCTCTGTAAACCTTCAGTGAGCCAGCTACTAAAGGATAAATGGAACGGAAACATGTTAGGAATTAATGAGGTCGCTCAGGGTTACATTTGCCAGTTCTCTGGCCGAGCCGAGTGATGTTTGTTGTTATTTTACACAGATTTCATAGCGCCCCTGTTTCCGGCTCTCATGCCGTAGCCAATCAAAACAAAAATAGGAGAGTGTTTTGATAACTGGAAAGGGGTTTGTCTGGGTAGCACATTAGCAGACGCGAATTTCTGCACAGGGAGAAATGAAAGGAAAAGGAGAGGAAATACGAAAGAACCAAACATAACAAACATGAAGGTGTCTGGTGTGAGATTGCTGTAGAGGAGTTTAGAGAGAGGGAAGTCTCCAGAGAGTGTGTCTAGGTGTGAAAATGGACTGTGTGTGTGTGTGCTTGTGTGTGTGAAAAAGAGAGATTTTTTAGAAGAATTGCGAGGTGAGAGGTATGTGTAAGGCAGCAGACTGCCTCCTGCTGCTTTACCGTTCATCAGCAGTCTGTTTTGTCTTTCATTGTAAGAGTTGCACAACAGGAGGCTGCACACAGTGGGTGTTTATTGGTAGTGTATGTGGGTGAATATGGCGAAGGTGGACGCTCATAAACATACAGGAGTATGTCTACTGTATTTATAGTACATGCCTGTGGGATTGAGCGTTCACAGACTTTCTCCCACCTCCGTATGCATAACATACATATTATGTATACAAAAGCATTCATTCTCACAGTGCTCTTCTCTCTCTTCCACCTCTACAGTATGATCATACGTTTCTGTGTGAGCGGTCGCTCTCACCTCTATCTCTCTCTCAGCCCTGTACCGCTGGCTCAGGAAGTTGTTCTGGGCTTATCGAAGGCAGGCACACAAACAGGCTGGCCCGGACAGGGCTCGAGGTGGGGGGAGGCAAAAGAGAGGAGTGTGAGGGGGAGGGTGGCGGGGGGTGGGGGTGAAGGGGCACTTCCTCCCATTCTTCTTCAGAGCGGAGTTCCCATGAGCGGCCATGCCAAGAGCAGTGTGGCTGGAGCAGGCCGACGCAGCACCAGTCTCGCCTCCGCGACGCCAGCCCCCACACACGGACACACTCAGAACAGAGACGACTGGACAGCGCTAGGAGGATCCACATACAGCACTCTGAAGACCCATACACAGCACTCTGAAGACCCATACACAGCACTCTGAGGACCCATACACAGCATTCTGAGGACCCATACACAGCATTCTGAGGACCCATACACAGCATTCTGAGGACCCATACACAGCATTCTGAGGACCCATACACAGCATTCTGAGGACCCATACTCAGCACACTGAGGACCCATACACAGCATTCTGAGGACCCATACACAGCATTCTGAGGACCCATACTCAGCACACTGAGGACCCATACACAGGGCTTGGAGGACCGCACCAGGAGCAGTAGAAGATTTAATAGAGGATTTAATTGGGGACTGCACCGACCGATACAGAGAACTGTTTCCAGTGCATCTTATTGACTGCATGTTGACCATGCAGATAAGACCATACCTAGTGGTTGCCTCATAGAGGACAGCAATCAACACAAACCATACTGACTGGACTATTCCATAGAGGACCCTAACTAGACAACCACACACAGAGGACCATCCAGAGTGGACCGTGCTGGTCTGGAATCAGATTGGGGACCATACATAACACATTGAAGAGCACATACAACATTGGGAGAACCCAAAGGACCACACAGACCACTGCGTTTAGGAGATCTTCCTCTGAGTATAGAGAAGAACAGAGGAACTCTAGAGGAACATCCTCAAAGAACCATCCAGGGCTGTAGACAGAGGAACACCCACAGTGTGTCTGTCTTCAGGAGGAGCCTGCAGTCATGCATACCATCCACGGGCTGTGTAGGGTCTGCATCGCCGCTAGACTGCCTCAGGTCTGTCCCCCTAGACAATCACCTGGAGAGAGAAAGGGAGTGTGGGAGGGAGGGAGAGGGGGATAGAGGGATAGATAGAAGGGTGTTGTGCATAGGGATGTGACAAATGGAAGGAGAGTGTCAGTAAAGTGTGCGAGTGAGAAGAGAGGGAGAGCACAGGGAGTAGGGTAGGAGGGTGTGCGAATGGAAGTGCGGAGAATGGGGGTAGTGGGAGGATGGAAGAAGAGGGGGAGAGGAGGAGGGATGGGTGTTCAAACAGGGTTTCGTGTGTAGCCGGCTCTTTTGGAGAGACTGCAACACAGACAAAAGAGAATACGTTAGAAAGCATGAATATTAAAAAAAATGACAAGGGAACAGAAAGATGAAAAAGCAGTGATGTAGGAAGCAGACCGTTCAATTGGTTGTGAAACTATATCAATTTGTTTTCTATAGTGAAATTGGATTAAGGCACCGGAACAATAAGATAAAGATAGATAGGAGACATGCTTGGGAATTCACATTCAATGCTTTAGGTGTTACTTTGCCATTGGAAAGCTCACTCCTACAGTATCTAACGTGTAAGGGGATTGATGATGAGGAAACCAGTGTAACAAACAAGTGGATGAAAAGAGAGTGTGTTCCCTGTTTCCTGAGACAGAAGAAGGAAGTCTCCGCCACCTGCATTATTTATCCAGAGGCAATCTGATGGAGAGAAAGGGAGAACATTTACACTGTGCTACAGGCTAAAAGTCTCTCATCCTCACTTAAACACGACTTTGATTCAGTCTCAAGCTTATGGCTTATAGACATAGCACAAACCTTTCTTATCTAACAGTGTGCAATCAGTGATTGGAGTTTGCGTGGCATCGCGTCAGTACAGTGTGTTGACATGGACACAATACTGGGCTGGGAGAGAGTTTGTTTTTTTAGACAGTCTAGACACGTTGTCACCAAAACACAGTGACCCAGATAAGGTCTTGCACAACGGACTGGGACTGTCTTACTGGAGCTTCAGTGTTGTGGAGTTCAGCACACAAACAGACCTGGTGGTGGATGGGAGAGAATTGGTCTTTTGCTTTAGTCCTGTAGTGTGTGTACATGTGTGTATGTGTGTGTGTTTGTCTGTGTGAGTTGGTAAGTTAGTAGTGTAATCACTGAGGCACATCGGGTTGACAGGCTAGAGAGGCATCAAACAGAGCAGAAGTACACAGAAGACAGACGTACAGACAGTGGGTTGGCTCATAGCTGTGGCTCTCATAGTTAGATAGTGTCTCATATGAGATTGTTGAGGCAAAACAAAATAGAGCAAAAGCTTGGTCTCACACACACGCACGCACACACGCACGCACGCACCCATGCACCCACACACTGCGAATCTCAAAGGACACAACAGGTCACGACTCCACACACACACTCCTACACATGACATAGATACACTCCTGTACAGCTGATTTCAATAGCTAAGTCTCTCAATAGCGAGCAATGGTAGTTTCATACTCACTCTAAAGCACCATGTAAGTGGGCTCGTAACCTTCTCATTTGGCTGGAAGGAGATAGATTGAGGCGTTAGATGCTCTTGAGACAAACTGGAGATGGGAGAATAGCATCCAGATGCTCACTCTGAGCCAGCTTTGTATGCTGCCTGTCAGGCAGTTGTTGCGGGTTGTTTGGCCTTGGCACGAAGAGCTATCCAAACTGCTCACATCAGTATTGTGGAGCAAGGTTGGGCGTGTGTGTTAGCGCATGGGAGAGCAAGACCAGGGATGAGGTTAATGAGTAAGAATGTGTGTGTACCCACCATGTGCCCGCTGTCAGGCCCTGGATGCCAGTCGGTTTGTGACTTGTCTCCCAGTGGTCCGGTCCCACGCTCAGAGAGGCCAGGGGGCACCTCTCATTAACACTACCCCCCCTCTACCCACAGTCCCTCTACTCTACCCTCCCTCTTCTACTGCGTGCCAACCTTTCCCTTCAGACTACTACCCCCTATAGAGCCCACATCTCTTTTTATTTTCTCTTTCTCTTCTCTCGCTGTCTCCCTCAGACTCTCCCCCTCTCTTTCTCTTCTCTCGCTGTCTCCCTCAGACTCTCCCCCTCTCTTTCTCTCCTCTCGCTGTCTCCCTCAGACTCTCCCCCTCTCTTTCTCTCCTCTCGCTGTCTCCCTCAGACTCTCCCTCTCTCTTTCTCTATTTGCTGCTGTTGTTTCTCTCTTTTTCCCCATCTGTCTTTTTGTCTCTTCCTCTCGCCATTTCACGTCTTCCTTCTGTGTCTCTCTTTCTCCCTTCCTCCCTCTCTCCCTCTCTCCCTTCCTCTCCCTCTCCCTCTCTCTCGCTCTCTTTCTCTGATCTGACAGTGGTGATGTTGTCTCTGTTGGTTAGGCAGGCTGTAGAGTAATTAAACAGTTGTCTCCTCCACTGCCCAGATTATCTAAATTATCTAAACTATCAAGATTATAATTGATCAAACATTGTAAAAGACTATCAAGATCATCATCTATTTTGATGAGTGGAAAGTATGTCCAATTTAGAGGATTCTGGAAATATGTCATAATTGACATAACGTGTTCATCAACGTGTTTGTGTCTTGTCAAAAACACAGCCAATTAGTCAGTCAGTCAGCTGGGGGAGGAGGTCAAGCTGGCTGTCACCATGGCAGTGGGGGCGGTGACATGGCGTTGGGGGTGACATACTACATGTCACCAGTGATTATAGACTGTGACACTGTGTTCTCATAGTGTGTGTCCATCTATCACTGCGTAATCTGCCAGGCTTTCAGCTCACAGCCCACAGCACATCAACAGTGAATCAGATTAATATAACTTTATGCACCGATTTGATTTATCATTTACTTCATTGTCTTCATCCATTTCAAGTGCCCATCCCTTCCAAAACAGTATCATTAGTGATCATGGAATGTACAGTGTGTGAGCGAACATACATAGGGATTGTGTGTTGCATTGCACTTATGGGCATCAAGAGGTTAGCAGTTCAAGTTAAGGTTCAATGTTCAAGTTGTTCACTAGATGGTAAATCCTGTAGGCAGATCCATCAAGGAATTCTAGGAGCTATTCCAGCCTCCGTTGGCTACTTAGGGTTGTACTGTAGTAATCAAAGGTAAACAAGTTAATCCGCTTAAGCATCTTGATGCCAGTCTTTTAGACACGCTCATAGGTTAACAATAGGCACAGATCTAGGATCAGTATACCCTCTTACCATCCTGATCTGAACTATAACGGGGAGACATACAGTAAAACTGACTTTAGATAAGAGTCTTGGAGCAAAATCGTACTGTGTTTGTGTGTTCAGACAGACTTTTACTGAGTTTAATTTCAGAGGCCCTATTGTCAGCAGATGAGATGGAAACAATGTTTTGGAGCGGAGCACTGTTGATTTTGGCACACACACTGGCATTATTCCTGGAATCTTTACAAGTTTTTGGGCATCGTACGTGTGTGTGTGCTTGCACTCCTACTCTGTGCGGATTGTGTCCACAGTTGGCGTCAGTTCCACACCAAAACGCCGGCCATTTTTGATGAGGGCCACAGTGCTAGTCTGTGTGGCTGGCATCCACACACATTCCATCCACACACACTCAGCTGCTGGCCTGAGAGAGAACCACACTCTAATCTATAGGCATATGCTCACATGTTGGTCTAACTGCTCCTATTTTACTGTAGATGGCTTTTCGAAAAATCATATTTGCTATTCACTTCATGGACATACATAGACATGTCATAATTTAATAATGTCTTTACATATGGTGATTTGATGTCTCTGTGTCTTTAGGTGACCATCCTTCGAGGAAAGGACGGCTATGGCTTCACCATCTGCTCTGACTCCCCAGTGAGGGTTCAGGCTGTCGATCCAGGCAAGGCTCTCCTCTCCCTGCTGTCTGTGTGTTGATGTGTATGTGTCTGTGTGTGTGTGTGTGTCTGTGTGTGTGTGTGTGTGTGGTTGTGTGTCTGTGTGTGTTTTCGTCCTGTGTGTGTGTGTGTATATCTGACCCAGCCTTGTCCTCTACTGTCCTGAGGTGGTCAAGCATATCAGGTTTGATTGTAAATGAGTGGGTTGAAGCTTGTGTGCGTAACTGTGTGTGTGTAACTGTGTGTGTGTGTTTGTGACCTCTTGCCCCATCTCTTGTCCTGAGGTGGTCAGAGATTTGTGTGTGTGTGAGTGTTTGCGTGATATCTGTGTGTGTGTGTGTGTGTGTGTGTGTGTGTGTGTGTGTGTGTGTGTGTGTGAGTGTGTGTGTGTGTGTGTGTGACCCTCTGCTGACCTCTCTCCTGTCTTCAGGTGGTCCGGCTGATCAGGCAGGTCTGCAGCAGCTGGACACTGTGCTGCAGCTCAATGGTCAGCCTGTAGAACAGTGGAAATGTGTGGAGCTCGCCCACGCCATCAGGTACTACAGGCAGGGAGACACAACTTTTATAGGGATAACTATCTTAAACACTTATAACTCCCCATGTACATTTTAAAAGTTGATCTATGCACAGCAAACCCTATATCCCGTAGCATCTTTGCTCACGTCCTTTGCCAGTGATAAGATTACCTTTTCACTCTTCCTGACTTGTCACACCCCTATGCGCGTTCCCTCTCTCCCTCCCTCTACAGAAACAACTCCAATGAGATCAAGATTGTTGTATGGCGCACCGGGCCGGCCGCAAAGCCCAGTTTTGAGGGCCTCATCCACCGGCCCTCCTACAAGCCCAACTACGACACCCCCTCGCCCCCCACCAGGCGGAGGGACAGGTCAAAGGACCGGCTAGAACGAGACAAGATCCCCCCGGCCGTACCCCCCCTCCCCGCCCACCACAGGACCAGCCGCCGGGTGCTGGTCAACGGCTCTGAGGGAGGTGGCGGGGGAGGGGTAGGGGGGCTGTGGGGGGAGAGGGGGCGTGTAGGAGGGGGGAGGGAGGAGGTGGATGGTAAAGCCAGGAGCCAGACCCATAGCCAGAGCCACACAGCCACGCTGAAGGGGACTAGAGTGAAGGCGTCCAACGGAGATAACTACATCATCCTGGCCCCCATAAACCCAGGAAGCCAGGTACTGGGAGGGGAGCAGAGGCTCATGGTCCATCCCAGGCTCCTGCCCTACCCCCTCGATGGCACTATCTAGACCCTGACATACACTGGAGATCTCAGTATGTGCCATTCATACCTGCCATAGATCCGTGCCAATCCTACCTGACATACACTGCCATCTAAATCTAAGATACACCCTGCCATTCTAACCTTAGAAATATCTGTGTAATTCAAACTGACACATGTGCATTCTGTAAATCAAAGATACTATATATAATAAATAGTTAAAAAGGTAGTTGAATGAGAGATTGTTAATAAAAAGCATTCAACCAAGAGTTGAGATGTGCTCCACCAGTAAGTACAGTAGTATTCCAGCCCCTATATGGGGAAAGCCACGGTTGGCCCATGGGGTGTTCTATCAAATGGTGCACACTGTAACATCCTGTAACATGCTGTATGTGAGGCAATAGCTCTTTATGATAAAGACAAAATAAAGTGTTCCGAATGGAATAAGAAACACACTGATTGTGAACTTCATTCCTTAACATCCCCAACCATACAACACCAACCATCCAGCCTGGAAGAATGGACCAGTTGTTGAAGCAATGAATGCAGAGAACCAGAAAACCATATCTTCTAGTCTTTACCTATTCCTCCATCATCTGTCCCATTGAGCTTGAACAGTCAATCACAGACAGTAATGCTGACTGTGTGGCTGAGGGCTTCCATGACTCGGTAGCCTGGTTGTTAGAAAGCCTCTAGGGGAAGTGAAGGAGGCTGTATACCCTGCTTTCCATTCAGACCCAGGGACCTAGACACTGTAGGGCTGTCGGTTAGTCTGGGAGCTGCTGCCTACCTGGCAATCTGATATCAGATATGGCATGACATAGGGCTCAGAGAGCATGATGGGAACGCCTTCTGTGTGCAAATGCTAAGAGGAGAGCGCAGGGGTTAGGAGGGTGAGAGGATGGACTGCTGTGGAGGAGGAGTGGATGGAGTGGGAATAGGATGCAGAAGAGGGGAGAGAGAGAGGGGATGGGGGAGGGGGAGAGAGAGAGAGAGAGAGAGAGAGAGGGGGAGAGAGAGAGGGGATAGAGAGAGAGGGGGTGGGGGGGGGGAGAGAGAGAGGGGAGAGAGAGAGGGGGATGGGGAGGGGAAGAGAGAGGGGGGAGAGAGAGAGGGGATAGAGAGAGAGAGTGAGAGTGAGAGAGAGGGGGAGAGAGAGAGGATAGAGAGAGAGGGGGAGAGAGAGAGGTGATGGATGAATGGCGAACCCCCATTTACCCATCACCTTCCCTAGGGGAAATATTGGATATGGAACAGAGTAGATATGGTTAGTACATCTATATATAGGGAACAGAGTAGATATGGTTAGTACATCAAGAGGTTGGAGTAATGGTTGTAAGAAGTAGAAGGGATGACTGGGGTAGAGAGAGGAAATGATGGATGGATGACAGGTACAATAGAAGACGGAAAAAGAGAGTAGAGAAAAGGAAGGATGTAGATAAAGCAGTTGCCAAAGTGGACGGAAAAGTGGATGGAAATAAAAGGATAGAACATTTCAGACTAAATCCAAACTTTGAAGCATGGGGAAAATGAACATCTCTCCTCCTCAGCTTAGTCAGCCTGGTCACAGGTCAGAGCAGGCATACAATTCATGATGATTTGGTTCATCCTGTCGGCCAGTCCACACTGAAACACACACAGCAGAGAAATCAATCATGGAAGATAGTTGGATGTACCAGCCATTGATATGCCTCTGGTTGGGTCACCTCTTTCACCTGGCTTCTTAGATCGTATCTTTAGGCACAGTTCTAGGTTCAGCTCCCCCTCCCACATTACATCTCCAGGGGCAGCGTTACTTGCGTACCTGCGTAGCTATCTGTAGGCACAGTTCTAGGATCAGCTCCCCCCACCAACCATTCAATTTCCAAGGCAATGTCATCCTTCTCCGGTATTCATAGTGCTACAGTACAATACAGTACAGTACAGTGTGTGGTTGACCATAGGAATCAATGAACAGCACAGTCACCATCACGTATCATGACATTAGCTATCAGGTCACTGAGTCTATTCCTTGAGCTGAACTTGTATACTGAATATGTGACATGGCTCAATGAACTGAGATCATATAGGCCTACTGCAGTACAGTAGTAATGGAGACAGCCAACAGTCTGTGGCCCCATTACATGCTCAACATGACCAATTTGACTTCATGGTAGGCATTTATTATGGTGGGATGGATACATTACATTACATGTGAAAGTATCCCAAAGCTGTGTATTGCTTAATGGTATTGGTCAACTGTTATAACAGAACCATTGATTGTGATGTTTTTGTCACTTTCAGATATTGAGACCTGTCTACCAGGACAACCATGGTACCTTGGGTAAGCCATTTGCTACTGACTACGATTTTAATGAACGAGGCAGGACAATTCTATCTATAACCATCGTACTTCTATGGGTCCAGGCTAACTCCCAGTGTGTGTGTATGTGTTGTGTTGTGTGTGTGTTGTGCGTTTGGTGTCTCTCAGCAGGGAGGAAATTCCCGGGTCAGGTCAACATGCCCCAAACACAGGGGTCTGGCGGCGCCCTGCCTGGGGGTGTAGGACTAGCAGGCCGGACCACCTTCCTACGACGCTCCACTAATGCCAAGACGTCTAAGCCATCCGATGCCAACCTCTCTGGCCAACCCCCACCCAGCTACCAGCAGGCCCAGAGCTCCAACTTTGCTAACTACCAGAACTGTACTATAGTACGCTCCCATGTACCACACGGCAACCCGCACGGAAACTATGGCTACGTCAAAGCGGCACCTAAGATCCTCATCTTCCCCATCTTTGTTCAGGTGTGTGTGTGTGTGTGTGTGTGTGTGTGTGTGTGTCTGTGTATGTGTGTGTGACTCACCATATCTCTCCATTAGTGCTGTTAGGGGTTTCCTCCTTTTATTTGGATAACCTTTAAGAAAACCACACCATGTTTGCTGCAATGCTTCTCCTTTCTGTGGTATGTGTGGAGCAACATATGATTCTGTCTTAAACACACTAGAATGAACCACATTTCCTCTACATGCTTATGACCAAGCACTCATGCCCACTGTCAGGCTGTGAGTGTTTTGCACAACTGGACTACCCACTTCTCAATATTCTACAGTGGTCTGTCATTGTACTTACTGTTGACTAATTGAGTCACTCAGCTGCACAGTGAAACGGCCCTGTGGTCTTTCTAGCTCCAGTCCGGGTCCACAAGAGGATGTGGCTACCACCCCCGCTGCACTAGCGCTTTTAGCCTAGCGCCACTTCACAGACTGAGACCTTTATAGAGCATCTCACAGACTCCTGGAGTCACAGCTCACACTGTGAGGATCCCTGTAGAGACTAGCTACACGAGCGCCGCAAGCTGCACAGCCTGTGTTGATCCCTTTGGTGGGCAGAGAGCATGGAACTTGGAGCCAAATTGGAGATGGTACTGTAGCTACATGCTCCCTCATGTACGGCTATGTCCATGAGAACATCACTCCCAGATATGTCTATCCTTGAAACATGTTTATCAATCTGTATCTCTATTTAGTGGTATTTGTGAGTGCTGTGAATGATATTGGACTGTAATAGCAATGTTACGAGTTTAGTATCAGTGACTTTGGCTGTAGTATTTTGTACTGTCATTCACAAGATATTAGTAAATGTAGTGTGTTTGAAGTGATATTAAACTGCAGTATCTTGCCCCGGATGATAATGTAATCTTAATTTCATTCCTGGCAAATTGCCTCAACTTCATCTAACTTTAATTTAATGTCAATCTAACCCTTAACTCTCCTCTCCTCCTGTGTGTGTAGCCACTGGACCTGTGTAACCCCACACGGACACTGGTGATCTCTGAGGAGATGATCCTCCACGAGAGCAAGCATCTCTCCATTAAGGTAAATGACTTCTGACGAGAGGTGTGTGTGTGTGTCAGGATCAGTAAATCAGTAAGATGGGACATTGTAAATGTTTATGACTGAGAGTATTTAAGAGAGGAACACGTTGTGTCTGTCTGTCTGTCTGTCTGTCTGTCTGTCTGTCTGTCTGTCTGTCTGTCTGTCTGTCTGTCTGTCTGTCTGTCTGTCTGTCTGTCTGTCTGTCTGTCTGTCTGTCTGTCTGTCTGTCTGTCTGTCTCTCTCTCTAACTCTCTCTCTAACTCTCTCTCTCTCTCTCTCTCTCTCTCTCTCTCTCTCTCTCTCTCTCTCTCTGTGTCTCTCCCTGTCTCGCTGTCGTCTCAATTCAATTCAATTCAATTCAAGGGGCTTTATTGGCATGGGAAAATAAAAGGGAAAATAAATAAACATAAATATGGGTTGAATTTACAATGGTGTTTGTTCTTCACTGCTTGCCCTTTTGTTGTGGCAACAGGCCACAAATCTTGCTTCTGTGATGGCACACTGTGGTATTTCACCCAGTAGATATGTGGATCTGTGTAATCTAAGGGAAATATGTGTCTCTAATATGGTCATACATTTGGCAGGAGGTTAGGAAGTGCAGCTCAGTTTCCACCTCATTTTGTGGGCAGTGTGCACATAGCCTGTCTTCTCTTGACAGCCAGGTCTGTCTACGGAAGCCTTTCTCAATTGCAAGGCTATGCTCACTGAGTCTGTACATAGTCAAAGCATTCCTTAAGTTTGGGTCAGTCACAGTGGTCAGGTATTCTGCCACTGTGTACTCTCTGTTTAGGGCCAAATAGCATTCTAGCTCTGTTTTTTTGTTAATTCTTTCCAATGTGTCAAGTAATTGTGGGGTCTGTTTGTATTTGTGAACAAAGCCCCAGGACCAGCTTGCTTAGGGGACTCTTCTCCAGGTTCTCTCTCTCTCTCTCTCTCTCTCTCTCTCTCTCAATTCAATTCAATTCAGTTAATTCAAATGGCTTTATTGGCATGGGTTTACAATGCCAAAGCAAATGAAATAGACAATAAACAAAAGGGAAATAAACAAGGGAAACCTCTTTTCTACTTGTAACACTTTTCTTTGTTCCACTGCTGTGAATAGTGTTGATAGATAAAAACAACAAGTACAAAACAAATTAAATGGTCTATCTGTCTATCTGAAACTCACAGATTATAGTAAATGTTGCTTACTGTACAATAATGTATTACACACATACAGTGCCAGAGATAAAGTGAAATTGACCGGGGGTCACACACTTAGTAAAAAGTAATGACAATACACACAATGATCTGAAGAATGATACTGTACTGTGGCCCCCATTGCCTCTCTCATTCTTCTTCTTCTTCTCTCTCTCTCTCTCCCTCTCTCTCTCTCTCTCTCTCTCTCTCTCTCTCTCTCTCTCTCTCTCTCTCGTTCCCTCTGTCACGTTTCCTCTTTAACGTTTCCTGACCTTTGTGTAGTGTTATCAGTGGGAGGACCATGTGGCCTCCAGAACTTCCTCTACAGTTACTTATCAGTGGCTACATAACCATTAAGTAGCATCATCAGTACAGTACAATGGACTGGGGGACTTTCTTTTGACTGATGATTCGTCAAGGCTCCATTGGCTCCAGACAGTAGTTTCAATCAAATACAATATTCACTAAATGCATATGCTGCTTCTCTCTCTCATATTCTATAAGTCATACTGTATCTCTGTTTTTACAAGAACTCTTCAAAAAGAGCAATACAGTACAAAGGGCTCAAGTTGCCCATATTTTCCATTGTAGTTGTAACTGGCTGGAAGTCCTGCAGTCATTCTATAGACTGGTGGATGAATGTAATCACCTCACTTTGGCCTTGGCTATAGTGGAAAGCTACAATACTGTGATATTGCGAGGGGTGAGAAGTGAGTGATGAGGCAAAAATGAAAAAGAGATGAATTTAGCGAAGGAACGAATGACATTTAATTAGATAACAGCAACACACAATAGACAATAACCCGCGAGGGTTGAAACAAAAAACACAGGGTTAAATAGTGACGGGGGAAGATGCTACCATCTTCCCCCGACCGCCGGTTTAGAACGCCGGCGAGGATGATCGCTGGAGAGGAGGAGGGCCCGTCGTCTTGCACGGGGCATTCGTTACATATACAAGGTTGTGTAGGATGAGGATGGATATGTAATACACAGAAGTTTTCCACCCTGTGTTTTCTGGCAATGAGAGAGTGGAGCGAGATAGGGAAGCCATGCCAAGCTAGGCAGCCATTGTGATAATATTGTCCAGGAAATGTGATGGAGAGGTGTGTGTGTGTGGGTGGCAGAGAGAGCGGGGGGGCTGTTTACTATCCAGGGGGGTTATTAGGTGGTTGGCAGAAAGGGTGTTTGACCTCACTCAATATATGCACAGTGATGTGATGTCAAGTTTTAGCAAACACACATCCTGACAGGTTGATTCTGGGCGACCTTCCTATCTATACCCCTCTCACAAAAGAGATCAGCTGTGATTTTTTTTTTATTGTTGAGGGATGGACTTAAAAAACAACTCTGACCCTGTTGACTTGAGCCTTCTTGACATTCTCTTCCTCCCTGAGGGGTTCAGGTCTGTGGATATATCCAATTGATTGATAGCAGACAGGAGAGGATGGAAAGAGAGAGGGAGGGAGTGGGGGCTGTGTGCGGAGGACTGGATGTTAGAATATCCCTCTAACACCTGATCTGTTGATTTCAATTGTGTTTATATTATTGAAAAGTTTTTGTCATGTGGCTATATGTGTGTGTGTGTGTGTGAGTCCACTGCAGATAAAAATGGACAGTACTGCACACGTACTGTGAAGAATTGTCTTTTCTGTTCCAATTCTTCACAGTTCTATCACTTTCATTGTGTCAGATGAGCCTTGCATCGGAGCTGCATGGTAATTGGGCCCCTGGCTGGGACTTGATAAAAGAAGACAAATATTTAACAGTCCGTGTTAGTAGATAATCAGTGTGGGGCCAGACATCTCTGCAGATTGCCACTGTTTAAATTAGAAATATGTATTATTACAGCTTTTACCTTGATGATGCAAGCCTGGCCGTACTACCCTGGTCGCACACACACACACACACACACATACACCTACACACCGAAATACACACATATGCCTGTGCACAAACACGCACACACATACACACATCAATACACACACACGCACACACAAGTAATAGTGGTTGAGTGATTTTCTGAAGATAGTGAGTACAGAGAAGTTTACTGATATCGCTGCACCAACTTCTCCACCCACACACACACACACAGACAGATAGATAGACCGACAGCAAAACTCTCACAACAGCAAGACCCTCAGCATCCTCTCGATCTTCATAGAAACCACATACACAAAAAAAATATATAACACACCCAGCCCACACATAGCCTAGAGACACTGTTTGCTGTACTGTGTTGATGCATATGATGCAAGACCTTTGCTGTAGCTTCCTTGGTGTTGCCCAGAGGGGGTTTACTGAGTGTTTTGTTTGTTTAACACTAATGGGTTTAACAGTTAGTGCTGTGCCTTCTGTTAAGAGAAACGGGTATACATGCCACTGACAGACACACACACACACACACGCACGCACGCACGCACGCACGCACACACACACACACACACACACACACACACACACACACACAGACACACATTCATGCACATAAAGTATTTGCATACACAGGATTATTTATTGCAAACAGTACTGCAAGTGCACGTAGAGTATAATCAAATCAAATCAAATGTATTTTTATTTGTCACGTGCCAAATACAACAGGTGTAGACCTTACCGTGAAATGCTTACTTAAAAGCCCTTCACCAACAATGCAGTTTTACTAAATAAACTAAAGTAAACAATAAAAAAACAACAATAAAATAATAATAATGATGCTGTATACCTGGGCAATTGTTTTCCATGGAGGGCCACATTAGAATATATGTGTGCCTTCCCGAGCCAGAATCATATTACAGGATTATACATAATGTGTATGACTGTGTTGACAGATATAGCTACTGTAAATCACATCCAGATATGCTACTTATTTTACTTTTTTAACATGCACAGAAATAAACCACATCCATGTTCTCCTTTTGGTAGGTATTTTCATTATTAAACATGCAATGAACTACATGGAGGGAAAAGTACACTGTGAATTCAGCACCACGGACAGAACTCTTGTTAATGGATATGCACAAAAACACAAGAAAGAGAGAGCTAAACATTACATTTAAACTAGTCTCTGATGGGCATTGACTAGAGCAGTGAAGTCAGGTATAGTTTCTGATGTCGCTATGCACAGGATAGCTGAGAGGTGAGAGTCAGTAAGAGATGATCTGTGCCTTGACTTGTTATATTTCATCAATGAAAATGTCTGTTCACATACATAGTTTGACCCATACAGTACAAACATCTTCTGAGCATGACTCCTAATCTTTGGAAAGTTTTGTTCATCGAGAGATGCATAGAACTTCGTCAGTGACATTGTTTTGAATAGTTCTCCAATCACTGCATCAGAGTGAAGATCGATAAGCTCAAGTTGCAGGTCAGTGTTGAAGATGAAGTTAAAGTTGAAAGAACAGGAAACCTACAACATGTCGTTTTCCAACACTTTGAAATCCTCAAAACGACGAGAAAACTCACCGCTCAAAGCACTCAGCAGCGATATACATATTCTTCTCCCGCTGGTAATCTGATAGGCAACAGACTAGGCTTTGACAAGGCTGTATACAATATGTGCAAAAAGGCCCTTCCTTTGTAGTTTGGAATTCAGTTCATGAGTTCATTCATTCATTAGGGCCATGATGTCCACGGTGAAGGCAAAATCAGCTAACCATTCTTTATCTTGCAGTTGAGGGAAATCCACATATTTTTCTTTCATTTGAAAAAACTCAGACTTCAGGTCCAACACTCCTTTAAGCACCTTCTCCAAACTCAGCCATGTCAAGTTTTTGTTGTAGGGGAGATCTGCATGACCCGACTCTGTCTCTTCCAACAGTGAGACAAACTGCCTGTGGTTTAAAGATTTTGCTCTTATGAACTTTACCACTTCAGTGACTGTATCCACAACATGGCTCATTTTCAGAACTCATTTACAGAGCACCTCCTGATGAATAATGCAATGCAGGAAAATCATTTTATGATCTGGGTTCAGCTCAGCTACTTGATCTTGTATCCTTATCAAAAGGCCAACGTTTTTCCATGTCATGTTTGGGCATGAGTGGTCACACTGGATAACTTTTCAAAACTCAGTCTCAGCTTTGCCACACACATTAACCTCCTCCAATAAATATTTCCCTATGGTTGTGCTCTTCATTGACTGCACTGAAGCAAGCTCCTCTGTAATTTCAACAACTGCGCTGTGTCATGTGTATCACTGTTCTCATCCAGGGACAAGGAGAAATAGGTGAAATCCTTTACCTTGTCTTTCAACTATTGTTCCATATTCTCTGCGATGTCCTCAACACGTCGTGTCACTGTTCGTCTTGACAGGGAAAGATTTGCCCTCTGCTCAGAAGACATATTCCTATATTTCTCTGCATGCTTCGTCTGGAAGTGTCGGGACAAGTTGTAGTCTTTCAAGACAGCGATGCTCTCTTTGCACACTAAGCATACAGCTTTCCCTGATAAATAAATATTTCGATGTCCACTCTTGCTGGAACACCCTACATTCATTGTCTACTTTCCTTTTCTTTGAAATCACTACCCCCTATAGCACCTTGCGGTAGGAGTCCAAGCAGTTGCTATAACAGGTGGTGATGCAACCAGTCAGGATGCTCTCGATGATGCAGCTGTAGAACTTTTTGAGGATCTGCCAAATCATGCCAAACCATACCAAATATTTTCAGTCGTGCCCTCTTCTCGACTGTCTTGGTGTGCTTGGACCATGATAGTTTGTTGGTGATGTGGACACCAAGGAACTTGAAGCGCTCATCCTGCTCCACTACAGCCCTGTCGATGAGAATAGGGGCGTGCTCGGTCCTCCTTTTCCTGTAGTCCACGATCATCTCCTTTGTCTTGATCACGTTGAGGGAGAGGTTGCTGTCCTGGCACCACAGTTCCAGGTCTCTGACCTCTTCCCTATAAGCTGTCTCATCGTTGTCAGTGATCAGGCCTACCACCGTTGTGCCGTCGGAAAACGTAATGATGGTGTTGGAGTCGTGCTTGGCCATGCAGTCATGGGTGAAAAGGGAGTACAGGAGGGGACTAAGCAAACACCCCTGAGGGGCCCCCATGTTGAGGATCAGCGTAGGAGATATGTTGTTGCCTACCCTTACTACCTGGGGGTGGCCCGTCAGGAAGTCCAGGATCCTGTTGCAGAAGGAGTTTAGTCCCAGGGTCCTTAGCTTAGTGATGAGCTTTGAGGGCACTATGGTGTTGAACTTAGAGCTGTAGTCAATGAACAGCATTCTTACGTAGGTGTTCCTTTTGTTCTGGTGGGAAATGGCAGTGTTGAGTGGAATAGAGATTGCGTCATCTGTGGATCTGTTGGGGCGGTATACAAATTGGAGTGGGTCTATGGGATGATGGTGTTGATGTGAGCCATGACCAGCCTATCATAGCACTACATGGCTACAGACGTGAGTGCTACGGGTCGATAGTCATTTAGGCAGGTTTACTTGGTGTTCTTGGGCACAGGGACTATGGTGGTCTGCTTGAAACATGTAGGTATTACAGACTCGGCCAGGGACAGGTTGAAGACACTTGCCAGTTGGTCAGTGCATGCTTGGAGTACACATCCTGGTAATCCGTCTGGCCCTGCGGCCTTGTGAATGTTGACCTTTTTAAAGGTCCTACTCACATTGGCTAAGGCGAGCGGATGGTGTCGGTCCGGTCCTGTAACTAACTGACAAAGACATCTAATAGCAGTTCCTGTGCAAAGGACCAGTCCAGTCACCAGTGAGACCTAGCACATTACAGTAGGTTATAGAGGGCTAGGGGAGGGGTAACCCAGTCTGTTTAGGTTTAATAACAGGCGTTCTCTCTCCTGCCTGCCTCATTGTTTGGCCCAACCACTGACAGGCAGGAGACAGAGAAGCCCCTCTGACAAAAATACCCCCCCCCCCACAGCCCCAATACAGCACAACCCGAAACACACACACCCTAGGGCCAGGAAGGAAGGCAGTTTGGGAAGGCAGTGCGTGTGCCCTTCTCTTCTCTCACACGCAAGCCTCCCACTCCTTTACCCCCGGCCTCCACAACCCCGTACCCTTCAAACATGTACCAGCTATAATTGGTCTTTAGGGAGGGTGACTGACAGTTTGTTTCATTAGTCAGTCAATTCAGGTGCTTAAAATGCTTCAACCGCAGTTGTGGACTGGTGTCTGTACCTTCATATTTCTCTATTTTAGCAAGGCTTTTGCTTTAGTGGCTCAGAAGAATAGTTAGAAAACTCATTAATAAATTAGACTAGCTAGGGCTTAGATTAGTCATGCATACACACAACATGCACATGTCATCTTTACGGGGGCTTTGGAAGTTGAAGCAGTGTTTCTCTAGAGACCACGGTTCTCTGCCTTCCTGTGTGAACTACACTTCCTGTTGCATAGAAGGTTTCAGATTAACACTTTTCTGAATGCACTTTGTAGAGGCGAGAGGGGCTATGTATGTGTGTCTGTGTGTTTGTGTCTTTGTAAATTTGTGTGTCTGTGTGTGATGCTCTGTCCCTGACACCAGATACACAACCTTTCTGACATTTCAGGGTGACAACTCCTGCACTACCCAGATTATCAGTTCTAGGTCTCTGACCTCCTCCCTATAAACTATCTCATCGTTGTCGGTGATCAGGCCTACCACCGTTGTGTCGTCGGCAAACTTAATGATGATGTTGGAGTTGTGCTTGGCCATGCAGTCATGGGTGAAAAGGGAGTACAGGAGGGGACTAAGCACACACCCCTGACAACTCCTGCACTACCCAGATTATCTATTGAGATTATCATCTATCAAAAATGTTAAAAGACTATCAAGATTGTCAGCTATCAAACATTTTAAAAGACTATCGAGATTATCATCTATTTTGAGTGGAAAATGTGTCTAATTTGGATGATTCTGAGGAATTGTCAGGCTCTGGCCATAGAGAAGCCTATTTGCCGGTGCCCAGTCCAGGCCCGGTTGTCTTCCCAGCTCCATGGCTGGATCCGTTTGCCCCACCGGTAACCAGTCCTGGCCCGGTTGTTTTCCCCGCTCCATGGCCGGAGTCGTTTACCCCACCGGTGCCCAGTCCGGGTCCGGTTCCTTGCCCAGCTCCATGGCCGCAGCAGTTTACTCCACCGGTTCCCAGTCCGGGCCCGGTTATTTGCCCAGCTCCATGGCCGGAGCCGTTTACTCCACCGGTACCCAGTCCGGGCCTGGTCATAAGGAGGGGGCACGGGAGAAAACTGTCCACTTCGCCGGAGCCAGAGCCGCCCCCGACGGACTAGTCTTCCCTCCCTATACCCCCCCATGTATTTGTGTGTTTTCTTTGGCATTCGGGAGTCCGCGCCTTGGGGGGGGGGGGGGGGGGGGGGGGGGGTACTGTCAGGCTCTGGCCATAGAGAAGCCTATTTGCTTCTCTATGTAACCATGGTCAGAGTCTGACAGGTCTTTTCTTTCTCTTTCTGGTGGTGGTTTGTGTGGAATCCCTAATTAGAGGCAGCTGTAGCGCATCGTCTCTAATCAGGGATCCTACATAGGTTGGTAGATTTTCACACTGGGTTGTGGGTCGTTGTCGTTATATGTGAAAATAAGTGTGCTATTCGTTACGTCCGTTCATTCGTGTGTGTTTTTGCGAACGTGACGTTGTGTCGTTAGTGTTTGTTTGGTGTTGTTATAGTTCGTAAATTTTGTGACATTTTATACATAGTATAAATAATACAAATGACGAACTACTATCCCTGCGCTGCGCCTTGGTCGATGTATGCACCCTCACGTGACAGGAATGTCATAATTGACATAGAAGGGCAGTTATGACGATGAAAAGATGGTGCCGATAGACATGGCCGCTCTGTTTCTGACTTTGCAGTATTATCATATATTTTTTTGTGTGTTATTTTCTCACAACTGTAAAAGTGTTATAGCTCAAAACGCCCGTTATTACATACAGCCGAAAATATCTTTTGGATATTAAAGCGGCAGTAACTCAACAGCATTTTGACCAGAAATACGACATGCCTTAATTGGACCTTTTATTTGTACTCCCCAAAGCAATTCCATGTATCCCAAAGACTGCTTCAAGACGCCACCAGGGGAGAAGAGGTATTCGGAGTGGACTTTTTTTTATACCATCCACCACTTCCAAGTATATTATTCGCTGATATTTAGTCCCTGGACAATAAAGTAGATGTGCTCAGGGTGAGGAGCTCCTTCCAGAGAGACATCAGGGACTGTAACATACTCTGTTTCACGGAATCATGGCTCTCGCCAGATATACTGTCCCCATCCATACAGCCAACTGTCTTTTCAGTACATTGCGCAGACTGGAATAAAGAACTATCTTGGGAAAAGAAAGGTGGAGAGTATGTTTCATGATTATCTACTCATGGTGTGATTGCGGTAACATACTGAAACTCAAGTCCTTTTATTCACCCAACCTAGAATACCACACAATAAGATGCTGACCCTATTACCTCCCGAGAGAATTCTCTTTGGTCATCGTCACAGCCGTGTATATTTCCCCGCTCACAAAGAACTACACTGGACTTTGTGCAAACTGGAAACCGTATATCCTGAGGCCACATTTATTGTAGCTGGAGGCTTTAATAAAGCAAATCTTTGTAAAATGCTACAGACGTTTTAGCAACACATTGCCTGCACCACTTAAGCATCAAAAACTCTCGACCATTGCTATTCTCCTTTCCAGGATGGTTACAAGGCCCTCCCCCACCCTCCCTTTGATAAATCAGATCACCTAGACCCACTGCAATTTGCATACCGCACCAATAGATCCAGGGATGACGAAATCACCATCGCACTGCACACTGCCCTATCCCATCTGGATATGAGGAATACTTATGTAAGAATTCTGTTTATTGACAACAGCTCAGCTTTCAACACCATAGTACCATCAAAGCTCACCATTAAGGTAGGCAACAACACCTTCACTATGCTGTTCCTTAACACTGGGGCCCTACAAGGGTGCGTGCTCAGCACCCTCCTGTACTCCCTGTTCACCCATTACTGCGAAGCCATGCACGTCTCTAACTCAATCATCAAGTTTTCAACTTCTACCCAATTGAGATGGTTTGGGATGAGATGGACCGTAGAGTGAAGGAAAAGCAGCAAACAAGTGCTCAGCATACAGTATGTGGGAACTCCTTCAAGACTGTTGGAAAAGCATTCCAGGTGAAGCTGGTTGAGAGAATGCCAAGCGTGTGCAAAGCTGTCATCATGGCAAAGGGTGGCTACTTTGAAGAATCAAGCATGTTTTTGTCTGTGAGTTTGTGTGTGAATATGTGTTTGGTAAAAGTGCATCTAGTGTGTTGTGCGTCTATGTAAACTTTTTTGCAATATATGCACAGCACTGTGATGTCGAGATTTAGCAATATGAGATTCTCAGCAAAGTTTAATTCAGTCCCCCACCCCCATCTCTCTCTCTCTCTCTCTCTCTTTTTTCGCTATGTAGGTAACCGTGTTCATCTATACAGACCTGATGTTGGTGACCAGAGAGGATGAACCAGGGAGATGTAACGTCCTACAGAACCCTCTATTTCTCAGACAACTACGGCTACAGGACGGTCAGTGTTTTAACCCTTACACAAAAAAACCTTTGAGCTGGCCCTGGAGCTATTGGACAAAATTAACCCCTTTAACCCCCGAAGACAGTTTTGACGGTTGGTGTATAGGCCTAACCTTGACCTTGTTGACCTGACCCGTTTATAGACCTAACAGTACCCTCAAACCCTCAACCTCAGACAGCACTGAGACTACAGGATGGATTTCCTAAAACCAGTTGTGACGAAAAGGAGATACTAGTTCAGATTCTGACCCTTGACCTGGTCCTTACTGTAAACCTGACCCTTAGCATCTACCATGTGTAGGCCAGAAAACAGGGCATAGAGATCATTTTTTGTCTAAGAACTGACAACTTCCTAATATGGAGGCCCAACATCGGAGATGTCATAATTTACACTTGCAACGGTCATCGAAATTCAAGTATTACATTTATTGTCAAATGTTACTTTTTTGTTTTCTTAGAATGCACTCTTATATACATTTTATTTTTGTGTCAGGTATTTTTTTTTTAAATTTTGTGTTAAAATTACGAAAATGATATGTGCAACATTTGCATAAATACATTAGGTGTAGTTGCATATAAATACATTAACATAAATGGGTGTAACAGGGCTGCAACCACCAAAGACTTGCTCTGTCTACCCTACCGGCACTCACCTGCGCTGTCTAGACTGCCTCATTAATTACTGTTGTTGTCACGTTCTGTTGCATAATTAAACAAGTGTGTCAATAGCAGGATACCCTTGGATTAAAAATCAACAAGCTTGGCTTTAGATTACACTTATCTGCACATACTTTACATTGTTTGCAAGATCAGGCATAATATCACTATAATCTGAGTGTTCATTTCTGGAAGTTGCTTTCATTTCAGCAAATCTAATTTGTAAACATTTCAACTGTATAAAATTATGACTTTTTTCAATTTAAAAATTCCCAAATATAAAATGTTTTTTATTTATTTATTATGGATCCCCATTAGTTCCTGCTAAGGCATTTTTTTATTTTTTTTTAACATTACAATACATTCACAACAGATTTCACAACATATTAAGTGTGTGACCTCAGGCCCCTACTCTAATACCACATATCTACAGCTGTCACGGAAGGGTGCAGAGAGAGACCAAGACGCAGCGCAGGGATAGTAGTTCGACATAGTTTTATTTTCTTATACGTATAATCAAAACCAATGGCGAACTACAGGACACAAACACACTATAAACTAACGTCACGTTCACCAAAACACACGAAATGAACGGACGTAAAAAAAGGCACACTTACTTCTCACCGTGACTGCGACATATAACGACAACGACCCACACCAGAGTGAAGGACAGACTCAACATATATGGGATCCCTAATTAGAGACAATGCGGTGCAGCTACCTCTAATTAGGGATCCAACCCAAACCCCACACAGAAACAGAAAAGAACGACACTGTCAGACTCTGACCATAACTACATAGAGAAGCCTATTTGCTTCTCTATGGCCAGAGCCTGACAACAGCACAAAATCCATGTGTACGTGTGTATAGTGCATATGTTATCGTGTGTTTGTATGTATGTGTCTGTGCCTATGTTTGTGTTGCTTCACTGTCCCCGCTGTTTCATAAGGTGTATTTCTATCTGTTTTTTTTAATCAAATTGTATTGCTTGGATGAGTTACTTGATGTGGAATGGAGTTCCAAGTAGTCATGGCTCTATGCAGTACTGTGCGCCTCCCATATTCTGTTCTGGTTTTGGGGGCTGTGAAGAGACCTCTGGTGGCATGTACTGTGGAGTATGCAAGGGTGTCTGAGCTGTGTGCTAGTAGTTCAAACAGACAGCTCGGTGCATTCAACATGTCAATACCTTTCACAAATACAAGTAGTGATGAAGTCAGTCTCTACTCCACTTTAAGCCAGGAGAGATTGACATGCATATTATTAATGTTAGCTCTCTGTGTACATCCAAGGGCCAGCCGTGCTGCCCTATTCTGAGCCAATTGCAATTTTCCTAAATCCCTCTTTGTGGCACCTGACCACATGACTGAACAGTAGTCCAGGTGCAACAAAACTAGGGTCTGTATGACCTGCCTTGTTGATAGTGCTGTTAAGAATGCAGAGCAGCGCTTTATTATGGAGAGACTTCTCCCCATCCTAGCTACTGTTGTATCAATGCTTTTAGTTTTATAAATATTTAGGACTAACTTATTCCTTGCCACCCATTCTGAAACTAACTGCCGCTCTTTGTTAAGTGTTGCAGTCATTTCAGTCGCTCTGGTAGCTGACCTAAATAGTGTTGAGTCAGCCGCATACGTAGACACACTGGCTTTACTCAATGTCCTTAGTAAAGATTTTAAAAAGTAAGGGGCCTAGACAGCTTCCCTAGGGAATTCTGATTCTACTTGGATTTTGTAGGAGAGGCTTCCATTAAAGAACACCCTCTGTGTTCTGTTAGACAGGTAACTCTTTATCCACAACATAGCAGATTGTGTAAAGCCATAACACATACATTTTTCCAGCAACAGATTATGATTGATAATGTCAAAGCTGCACTGAAGTCTAATAAAACAGCCCCCATAATCTTTTTATCATCAATTTCTCTCAGCCAATCATCAGTCATTTGTATAAGTGCTGTGCTTGTTGAATGTCCTTCCCTAAAAGTATGCTGAAAGTCTGTTGTCAATTTGTTTACTGTAAATTAGCATTGTATCTGGTCAAACACAATTTTTTTCCAAAAGTTTACAAAGGGTTGGTAACAGGATGATTGGTCGGCTATTTGAGCCAGTAAAGGGGGCTTACTATCCTTAGGTAGGAGACATTTTTTTTTCTTAATGGGTGCATGCTTATTAGTAACTGGGATAAGCAATTTCATAAATGTGTCAAGTGCAGTGTCTGGTTGATCTTCATAACACACCACAAACCAACAAATATTCTTTACATCAACAACATAGGAATCGCTACAAAACTTATTGTGTGACCTCATATACACTATACTAGGCCCAGCCTTTGGAACTTTGGTTTTCCTAGATATGGCTATTATGTTGTGATCACTACATCTGATGGATTTGGGTACATCTGATGGATTTGGGTACTGGTTACAAGATGGCGCTGGCAGAGAAGGCTGCATCGTGACTAGTTCTTAGGAAACTTTGCAGTATTTTTTAGTACATCTTTTTATGTACTATTTTTTACATTATTAGCTCAGGAAATGTTTTGTGTTATTACACACAGCCGGGAAGTACTATTGGATATTAGAGCGCCGGTAACTCACCAGAACTACCATCATTACGACCAGGATGACAAATTCCCGCAAGTGAAGAAGGTGGAAAACTTCAAGTTCCTTGGTGTACACATCACTGATAAACTGAAATGGTCCACCCACACAGACAGTGTGGAGAAGATGGTGCGACATAGCAACACAAATTTGGCTTAACACCTAAAACCCTCACAAACCTTTACAGATGCACAATTGAAAGCATCCTGTCGGGCTGTATCGCCGCATGGTATGGCAACTGCACCACCTGCAACCGCAAGGCTCTCCAGAGGGTGGTGTGGTCTGCCCAACGCATTACCGGGTGCAAACGTCCCGCCCTCCAGGACACCTACAGTACCCAATGTCACAGGAAGGCCAAAAAGATCATCAAGGACATCAACCACCCGAGCCACTGCCTGTTCATACCGCTGTCATCGAGAAGGCGAGGTCAGTACAGGTGCCTCAAAGCTGGGACAGAGAGACTGAGAAACAGCTTCTATCTCAAGGCCATTAGACAGCTAAACAGCCATCACTAGCACATTAGAGGCTGCTGCCCATAGGCATAGACAGGAATTACTGGACACTTTAAGGAATGGAACACTAGTCACTTAATCGTATCTTGCATTACTCATCTCATATGTATATACTGTATTCAATACTATTCTACTGTATCTTAGTCCATGCCGCTCGTCCATATATGTATATAGTCCTCATTAATTCCTTAGATTTGTGTGTATTGTGTATATGTTGTGTAATTGTTAGATATTACTTGTTAGATATTACCGCACTGTTGGAACTAGAATCACAAGCATTTCGCTACACCCACATTAATATCTGCTAAACATGTGTATGTGACCAATAACATTTGTTTTGATTTGCTTTCAAACACATTTTGTGCAGCATTAGTAAAGATGTGAACAATACAAGTTGATGATTTAATTCATGTGCTATTTGTAACTACCCTGGTAGGTTGATTGATAACCTGAACCAGGTAGCAGGCACTAGTTACAGTTTGAAGCTTTCTTTTGAGTGGGCAGCTTGTTAAAAGCTAGTCACTATTTAAAACATACAGAAATATACCTCTCTATTGATATCACAAACATTATCAAGCATTTCACACATGTTATCCGTATACTGACTGTTAGCACTTGGTGGTCTATAGCAGCTTCCCACCAGAATGGGCTTTAGGCTTTAGGTTTAGGCAGATGAACCTGTAGCCATATTACTTCAACAGTATTTAACATGAGATCCTCTCTAAGCTTTACAGGAATGTGGTTCTGAACATAAACAGCTGCACCTCCACCTTTGGAATTTCTGTCTTTTCTGTAGATCCTATAACCAAATCAACACCCATCAAAATAAAGTTATCTTTCTTCTCTTTCTTGTGATGTAAGTGTCGAGACGGTGCGTTAAGTCCCCAAGGAAGCATTCTTATAGATTCAACGGAAAGACAATGCATTCCATTGAGCCAATTTCAGCCATCACCAGGGTGTGTTTGACAGGTCATTACAACAATGTATGCGGTCGGTATGTTAACGGAAAGAAACGACAGGCACAAGCAAGAGTATGAAAGAGACGCAGGAGTAAAATGAAAGCAATCAATCCAGCGATATTTAAGTAACAAGTGGATTTTGCACCCCTGAAACACAGGAAATAGATGGCTTAAAAAGACAGAACCTCAGGTGGGTAGGGCATGCACATTGCTACTTCCATGGTTTCATTCCAAGCAGTACATACTGTAGGAAACACACAATATTTCCCTAATGTATATACAGTCATCTAAAGTAATAAATGCCTTGTTATGTTTATGGCCCAGTAGTAGTGAGTCTTCCAGTGGGATATTTAGGCTGAATATGAGCCAGACCCCAGAGGTTTGTCTTTCTGGTTCTCAGCTATATAAACACTCCACTCAGTTGGCACCTTGCAAAGAATACAGTAGTTTGGCCCACAGTATAACAAAGCACTGCAGGTCAAATAAATACCTTTTACTGTCAATACATGTGTTTATAATGTAGAGAGGATATGGAGAGGGTTCTGTGGTTACACTAGGCTAGAGCAGGCTGGATGCTAGTTAGAGCCTTTTAGTGTGAAGAAGCTGTAAGTGTGTGTGAGCAAGTGAGTGTTTGGGTGTGTGTGCGCATGCACGCGCAAGTGAGATCTGTTGATATACTGTACATAGGGATCAGGTGGCAGACAGTCCAGTCGTATTGATCAGCTGTGTTTTGACAGTGTTTGGACAGCCCAAACTGAGTCACAATATCCTGGGGTGTCTGTGTCCTGTCCTGCCCCATCCCTGCAACTATATACTGTATATCTGTGACGCACTTGAGAACACCCTTACCTCTCGCTTTTCTATGTCTCAATCTCACTCTCACTCTCTTTCATTAACTCTCTCTTTCTCTCTTCTCTCTTATTCCCAAATCTGCCTCTTCTATCTCATCATCATCCATGTTTTTTTCCTACATCCAGGCCTGAGGGGACGTGAGGCTCATCTGTCATTAAATATGGTACCTTATAAAACTCTGTTTCTCTCTGTTTCTCCCTCCCTTGCTCTCTCGCTTTTCACTCTTACATATTCCCTCTGAAATGACAGCTCAAACTAAAACTTTATATAATTGTCCCCAGGAAAAAGCCCCACTAAAGCTCCGGTTTTAGTTATTGAATTACATGTTATTGTCAGTGTAACAGTTCTATCATTCAACAGTCCAGTATGTGATCGTTCTCTGTGACATATGAAGTGAGCTAATGGTCAGGCTAGCCATTGTTATGTGTTTAACCCCATAGATGACAGTGCATTACATTACATTGCAGTACGTTAGCTCATGTCCTGGCCCCTGAGACCCAGCACACAGGAGGGGGATGTAGGAGTGCTATCCTCCCCATGGATGGTGCTCTCAGCCAGGTCTAACTCTGCACGGTTCCCCCCTGCACCCCTCCACCACAGTAGATTAGGAAGTAATCAGGCGATGGGAAGGGTGGGTGTGTGTGGGAAGGGGGTTTACAAGAAGGGTGCATCACCACCCGCCAATCATTGTTATTTTAGAACGGCAGCGCCTCTCAGGAAAGAGGCTCCGGGGACTGTGTTTGTTTCAACCAGGGTGTTGTGTGTGAGTAAGTAAGGTGGGGTAGAAGTTGGACAGGGGGTTTCCTGTGAACTTGTCACCTACCATAGAGACAGGGGTGTGGAGCATGGGAAAGACAGAGGGTGCTAAGAAAGAGCACCACAACAGACACCCAATCTACACCCCCACACACACTGTTGTGTGTACCTGTAGAGCACAGTCACATCAAGCAAAACATTTGTAATTTGCGAAACATTTGCCATTTTCTTATTTAGCATTTGAGAAGCATCTTATAAAGGCAGTATGAAGGCTTCATAAAGCATTACAAGTTATCCTTTGTTAAAGTATGAATAGAATAGTCCTAGTATCACCAACAGTATAATCAGGCTGTAATTGCCATAAAAGCTGTGATCTCCCTCCCCAATGTGCAGTAGATGTCTTGTTACTGTAAAATGAACAGAAGAGCGACCTCTGTTGTTGAGTTGGGAGAATCACAAGCATTCTGACCTGGTTCTGAGATTTCAGTGAGGAGATGCAGTATTCTTGGCTGCCTGCCTGTCTGAGAAATGTGCATCTGAGAGAAATGTAATGGAAATCTAACAATCTCACTCGGCTGCCCCCCAGGGTTAGCCCAGTGACACGCAGTTCAATGAGCAGTTTTCTCTTTCAAAATATTAATTAGATGTACAGTACAAAAAAAAAAATACTGCTTTCAATGATAAGTTGTGATAGTAGGAGGGAGTTGTATTTTTTTTTTTTTTTACAGACAATGTTCCTTAGTCAGTAAATATAGTGCTGAAACTGTGATACTGATATTGGCTTATGTTCAGAAATATTGTTTTTGTTCAATATCCTGACTGGTCTGCAGACCATGATTAATGTAAAATCAATAACCAATTATGATTACACCTTAATTGCTGTGTTTATCATAGTCAGTCAGGTTCTTTGTACAGTTGATTATTCGTGTCATAAATCAATTTAACAGTGGCATTATTTATGGTTGAGTAATATGCTAATTAATGCAGTAATTAGTAAAGTAACAGTATTGTACCAGTACACTAATATCATAGTATAGTGATATTGCACATATTGCTATAGGTGAGTATACAGCAACCCTTGGGGATGAGCATGACCTCAGCGGTATCAAGGGTAGAGTGTGTTCAGGTGGTCAATGTTCTTAGGGGGACAACTACACAACAGAATCTAGTTACCTTCCAACGTGGTAAAAATTACTTATATGAACATGACGTGAAATGGAACTGGTAAATTAAATGCGATGTCTAAATCTAGATTCTCTACGGTCTTCTCTCTGGTCAACGCTCAGTATGTAGACATATCATCTCATCATGGTAACAGGTAGACTTACATTTGCTGCAGCATAGACTATGTTACAGTAAAATAAAGACCGAATGTCTAATTTGCACATCTCCATCTGGCTTTCGGGTGTCACCTTTTTATTGTAAGGATATATACTGTATATATATAAATATTGCAGCTGCAGAGTTTTAAACAGTCATATACCGTTGCTTCAAATCTCACAGTCTTTCTCTCTCTCCATCAATTCCATTTAAATTGCATCCAAAATAGATGATGATTCAGGATTGATATATAGACCTATATCTACAGTAGATGTCCGAGCCTACCTCGTTTAGGTAATACTGTACATTCAATGCAGTATTAGCCTTATACTTAGCTAACGAATGATTGGTTTTGCATAATAAGCTTCTAACTTATAGCCTCTGTATCTTGCACGATACGCACGCACTTCACTCTGGCCTCACTCTGTATCAATGGCTCCTTAACTCTTAAATCCCATGCAGGAAAATCTAGACTAGAATAGCTTGCTGGACATTATTTTCTTTTAGCACTTCTTATACCAAATTGAATATTCAAAGAGGGACGCAAGCTCTTGAGAATAGAACTCATGGGTAGTTTGAAAGAAGAGCGAACGTGACAGAACGTGCGATGGCGGTAGGCTATAGCAATGATCAATTCAGACCCATAAGCATTCAATCCTCGTAAAATCAAACCTCGTAAAAGCCTTCTGCATCTCATTCTAGTCCTATATTATTCAATCATGTCATTAGAATGACGAAAATAAGGTTTAGTTAATAAGTTTATTTAAATAATAAACAAAACATATTTGATTTAACTGTTGAAAGAGAGGAAGGAATGAAGCAACACTAGAGAGAGAAAGAGGCGGTAGGCTAATAACATTAGGGGAAATATTATGAAAAATGTTAATTAAGTTTGCTGCTCTGATGTCATTACTTTACAGACCACAAACATTTTCTTATTTATTTTTTATTTGTAACCTTTATTTAAGTAGGCAAGCCAGTCAAGAACAAATTTTTATTTACAATGATGGCCTACACCAGCCAAACTCGATACTGGGCGACACCCAATCGGACTCCCAATAACGGCTGGTTGTGATACAGTCTGGATTTGAACCAGGTTGTCTGTAGTAACGCCTCTAGCACTGAGATGCAGTGTCTTAGACCACTGCGCCACTTGGGATCCCATATGCTTTATCATTGTTTGAACGATATGCGTAAATCCAGTTCATATAATACTGTATAATACAGTACAATACGGGAATACAGTTCACACTCAAAAAGATAATTTTACTGGAGCTAGTTTAATTTATTTACCAAAGAGAGCACATAGCTAGCTACGTCTATAGGCTTTTATGTTTCTCTGTCATGTGTAATGTTCAGTAGCCTATACAGTATATCATATAGCCTATGTATTGGATAATAGCACAATCATTTGGGCTTTTTTGGGCTTGGACTCATTAAATGTCTTTAATATAGGACTCATGAAATGTATTTAATCTGGCTCAAGGCATCAGGCTTGAATTTTCGATCAAATCTCTAATCAAATCCAGACACAGACTTTTATATGCTTTATAATGCTTTTGAATGACATTTCCAGTATTGGCGGAAATACCGGGTTACTCGGGAGCAAAGTGATTTATTCTCAGGATGGAACATTTGTAAAATACCAGGAGAATATTCAACCTTAGTGGACAACCTTGTGGTGTGAGCAGAACCACCTTCAGCTCAACAGCTCAACATCAGCAAAACAAAGGAGATGGTAATGGACTTCAGGAGAACCAAGGCCCAACTGACTGCAGTCCCTATACATGAGATGAATGTGTCAAATTCCTGGGAGTCCATATGGACAACAGACTGGAATGGCCTGGTAACACCGGGGCTCTGTACAAAAAAGGGCGACTCTTTCTGACGATGCTCAGGTCCTTCAACGTGTGCACTACGGCACACCTTCTATGCAGTAGTTCTACCAGTCTGTGGTGCCATCTTTTTTGCAGTGGTGTGCTGGGGCGCCAACATAAAGGCAGGTGATGATTCTCGGGTAGATAAGCTGATCAGGAAGGCTAGCTCTAGAGGAGGTGGCATAGAGAAGGATCCTGGCCAAACTACTGGCCATCATGGACAACGTCACCCACCCTCTGCATGCCATGGTTATGATGCAGAGGAGCACCTTCAGTCACAGACTGATCCCACCATGGTGTGCCAGAGAGCGCTACAGGAGGTCCTTCCTGCAGGCGGCTATTAGACTATTTAATGCCTCACCGGGGTGCCGTGCCGTCGGCAACATAGACCTGGAACTGTTGGGGTGTTAGGACCTAGTTTAACAATCATGGATCCAAAAGTGAGATACTCTGGTCTTATATATTCATTCAAGTCTGTATAAACATATTCATGCTGTTGTTATATCATATCACGTGCAGTATTGTAAGTAATTCTTGGACTGAACTTCCGTAGTCATTCACTCAGAAATGCATATTAGTATCCTGTCAGGTACAGTGGGGAGAACAAGTATTTAATACACTGCCTATTTTGCAGGTTTTCCCACTTATAAAGCATGTAGAAGTCTGTAATTTTTATCATAGGTACTCTTCAACTGTGAGTGACGGAATCTAAAACAAAAATGCAGAAAATCACATTTTTAAGTCATTAATTTGCATTTTATTGCATGACATAAGTATTTGATACATCAGAAAAGCAGAACTTAATATTTGGTAGAGAAACCTTTGTTTGCAATTACAGAGATCATATGTTTCCTGTAGTTCTTGACCAGGTTTACACACACTGCAGCAGGGATTTTGGCCCACTCCTCCATGCAGACCTTCTCCAGATCCTTCAGGTTTCGGGGCTCTCGCTGGGCAATACAGACTTTCAGCTCCCTCCAAAGATTTTCTATTGGGTTCAGGTCTGGAGACTGGCTAGGCCACTCCAGGACCTTGAGATGCTTCTTACGGAGCCACTCCTTAGTTGCCCTGGCTGTGTGTTTCGGGTCGTTGTCACGCTGGAAGACCCAGCCACGACCCATCTTCAATGCTCTTACTGAGGGAAGGAGGTTGTTGGCCAAGATCTCACGATACATGGCCCCATCCATCCTCCCCTCAATACGGTGCAGTCGTCCTGTCCCCTTTGCAGAAAAGCATCCCCAAAGAATGATGTTTCCACCTCCATGCTTCACGGTTGGGATGGTGTTCTTGGGGTTGTACTCATCCTTCTTCTTCCTCCAAACACGGCGAGTGTTTGGAGGAAGACCACATGACCTTCTCCCATTCCTCCTCTGGATCATCTAGATGGTCATTGGCAAACTTCAGACGGGCCTGGACATGCGCTGGCTTGAGCAGGGGGACCTTGCATGCGCTGCAGGATTTTAATCCATGACGGCGTAGTGTGTTACTAATGGTTTTCTTTTAGACTGTGGTCCCAGCTCTCTTCAGGTCATTGACCAGGTCTTGCCGTGTAGTTCTGGGCTGATCCCTGACCTTCCTCATGATCATTGATGCCCCACGAGGTGAGATCTTGCATGGTGCCCCAGACCGAGGGAGATTGACTGTCATCTTGAACTTCTTCCATTTTCTAATAATTGCGCCAACATTTGTTGCCTTCTCACCAAGCTGCTTGCCTATTGTCCTGTAGCCCATCCCAGCCTTGTGCAGGTCTACAATTTTATCCCTGATGTCCTTACACAGCTCTCTGGTCTTGGCCATTGTGGAGGGGTTGGAGTCTGTTTGATTGAGTGTGTGGACAGGTGTCTTTTATACAGGTAAGGAGTTCAAACTGGTGCAGTTAATACAGGTAATGAGTGGAGAACAGGAGGGCTTCTTAAAGAAAAACTAACAGGTCTGTGAGAGCCGGAATTCTTACTGGTTGGTAGGTGATCAAATACTTATGTCATTCAATAAAATGCAAATTAATTATTTAAAAATCATACAATGTGATTTTCTGGATGTTTTAGATTCCGTCTCTCACAGTTGAAGTGTACCTATGATAAAAATTACAGACCTCTAATGCTTTATAAGTAGGAAAACCTGCAAAATCGGCAGTGTATCAAATACTTGTTCTCCTCACTTTATATCTTTTTTCATTGCTTTTAGTATATCGAATGTGCAATTCGTGCAGTTATCTGTAATTAAACCCTGCGCACTAAGGACTGCATTTTAATGGAATTACTATTATTACCCTAAATTATATCATAAACACATTTAGCTATTCAAGTATCTCTTCCTGTCATTTACCTGTACAGTTAATTTAACCATGCACAATATTCACTTACCTGTTCATTTCACCAGACTGTATATTAAGTAACTATTATTACCCTCACTTATATCATACACACTTTTAGCTATTTAAGTATTTCTCTGCCATCAACCTGTATAGTTTAGTTAACCATGCAAATATTCCTTGTTTATCTATATCAACTTGCAATATTTTTATATTTTTTCTTTCTCTTAACACTCTTTTTATAGTTTTTTTGCACTCCAGACTTCTTGTATTTTTATACTTTATCTTACTGCCGCTCTATGTATCATGTATTGTGTATCTGTCTTTTGTGTATTTTCGTTCTGGCATTTTGCACCCGCCCTGTGTTTTTTCGTAGCTGCTTAACGAAGAAATCAATAAAGTATCTATCTATCTATCTATCTATCTATCTATCTATCTATCTATCTATCTATCTATCTATCTATCTATCTATCTATCTATCTATCTATCTATCTATCTATCTATCTATCTATCTATCTATCTATCTATCTATCTATCTATCTATCTATCTATCTATCTATCTATCTATCTATCTATCTATCTATCTATCTATCTATCTCTATCAGACAGTGCTGTCACTGTGGTAGACAGTGGAAACAGGTTGACAGCCTGGAGTTAGAGAGGAGCAGACACTATGGCAGGTGGGCCCACCACAGACCATCACAACCTGTCTCATTTTATTAGGGAAGACTGTGACACACACAACCACAGTTGCACAGAAGTGCACTCATCTCTCTCTCTCACATACACACACACAGTTTTTTTGTATAGGTGTGATAGTTGGGAGAGAAGTAATGTCAATAACTTTCAAGGCTTAGAGATCTTTATCAGCCCCTCTTGGCAGCCATTTCTCTTCTCCTCAGCAGATTTAGTGATTGAGGAAATGGATGAATGGAGGGAGGGATTGGATTTCTCCTGTCTTTCCTTGGCCTAAGTTAATCATAAACCTCAGCCTGGGGCATAGCTCTTTTTTGTACGGTGTGTGGTGTCTCAGGGGGAGTGAAATATGCAAAAAACACATTTCCATTTTACACCACACACCTGTATATGCAGTGAAACAAGACAAATATAAACACCCGCTATTTGACCTTTGATACACATACAAAGGCACACACACACAATCCGGCCACTAGGGGCAACATTGAGCGCTGTTACCTTCAAGAATGTTTCAGTTTATGCCTAAACTTACCCCTAATTCAGAGTTAATGCCTAAACTTAACCATAATAAACACTTTGATGGATGTCTAATTCTGAAGTGAGACTGTTAGAGCTTGTTGCACGCACACACACACGCATAAGTGACAACCCCTCACACCTCCTCCTATCTGTCCTGTGGGCAGGACTGGGGCACTCATCACAGGAGGTGTCAACCCTGCTGTCAGATTGTCACCTCCAGTTGTCACCAGGGAGTGACAGAGTGTGACATAGTGGTCCCGGATGGGGACCGTGGTAACAGGGTGATAGACATCTAGCTTGGCCTCAGATCAAAGCTATTGATCTGGACCTAGATACACAGCATGTCTATAGTGATGGATGACCAGTACATTGACCAGTGGTATGCAGCCTTTACAACTTAACTTCTGAATAATTATTATTGGTAATATGTATGAACTTTTTTGTTCCTTCCACAGATCATGCTGAAGATCTGAGGTTCTATCTCATCCACATGACTGAGGTAAGCAATTTGTGTGTTTGTGTGCCTCAGAGGGGCCATGCACTACAGTGGAAATCACATTACAGGGAAGACATAAGGCTTGGCTCAGAGTTCTAATGAGAATGGAGAATCTCTCTCTTTCTCTCTCTCTCTCTCTCTCTCTCTCTCTCTCTCTCTCTCTCTCTCTCTCTCTCTCAATTTCAATGTTAAAGGCTTATTGGCATGGGAAACATATGTTAACATTGAAGTAGATATTAAACACATTTCTTTACAGTAAACATTACACTCAGAAGTTCCAAAAGAATAAAGACATTTCAAATGTCATATGATGTATATATACAGTGTTTTAACAATGTGCAAATAGTTAAAGTACAAATGGGAAATAATTATGGGTTGTATTTACAATGATATTAACCCACTCCTTATTAATTTCTAGCCAGATGTAAAATGTTCCTGTTTTGACTAATTTAATAGAGTGGGTTAGGTCTGCTCTATACCAAATTAGCATACCCCCTGAGTCTCTTCCCTGTTTAACACCTGGTAGTTTGGTGGATGGGACTACCAGCTCTCTGTTACCTAGAGGGCAACCAGTGGGTCTGTCTCCTCTATACCATGTTTCTTGTAGGATGACAATGTCTATATTTCCAATTTCTTTGATGAAGTCTGGGTTCCTGCTCTTTAGGCCAAAGGCAAATGACCTCAGACCTTGTATATATCAGGATGAGATAGTAAAAAGCTTTGTGTTCCATAGTGTCTAGTGTTGTTTTTGTGTGGTTTGACTGGCTGCAAACACACCCACACACACACACACACACACACACACACACACACACACACACACACACACACTCCAAAGGGATGGTCACAGTCATCACTCCACTCTTCATTTCCCAAAATGACAGAGCACTCAATCAGGAGAACAGTGATCAAGTCTCTCTCTCTCTCTCTCTCTCTCTCTCTCTCTCTCTCTCTCTCTCTCTCTCTCTCTCTCTCTCTCTCTCTCTCTCTCTCTCTCTCTCTCTCGCTTGCTCCTGTTTATTCTCCTCATCATCTGTCACACTGAGCATCTTCCCAAACCAAAGCACTGATGTCATTACTTTACATACACAATACTGACCACAAACATAAATAGTACTGACACTATACATATACTACTAATACAAATTACCCTCCCTCTCTCTCTCTCTCCTCTTCCGCATCTCCATCTTTTCCCATCCACTTGTTCCTGATCAACTGCCTTTCTCTACCGTGTTGGAAAAGTTTAAAAAAATCGTACTCCTCCCTAAAACCTTGTTTTCTCTGTAGTGACCAGCTGTGAATAATACATGTGACATCATCACCCCATTGCCTTTTTGTCCTTTTAAAATGTGCTATGTAACCTAATTACAAGGGTATTCATCTTTAACAGCTCACGGCTTTATGTAAAAACCGCCCAGACAGTGTAGCACTGTTTGATATCTGCCCACTGGTAATGGTAAGAAGAATGGAAAAGCTTAGATATTCTGCCATGTCTAGTTAAGACGGTTATAAATAGCAACTGTTACGCAAGTGAGGAGGGAGGAGCCGCCCATGGCTGGTGTGAGGAGTGAGAATGGTGCTTTAAGTAGACTGTAGTGTAGATGGACACAGACAGACAGACAGATCTTGTGGGTTAGATCTTGTGACGGGATGTCTGCTCCACTCTCTCCAGCCATTATCAAAGGAAGTAAACGTGTATGTGTATGTGTGTGTGTGTATGTGTGTGCATACTTGTGTGTCTCAAACACGCAAAGGGGCAAGGCATCATCACAAAAACACATAGTTCATTCAGCCTCAGTATCCCATCAAACCTAATCCTTCAGTCCATGCCTCTCCCTTAGCAGCAGCCCTGCAACAGAATGGCTTACCCACACACACTCACCCACACAAACGGGTGCACGCATGCACACACACACACATGCACAGTCATCGGTCATACCTAATTTCAACTGTCATCACTTTCCTCCTGTTCATTTTCTACCTAAAGGAACCAAGCATGCCACCTACAACACCAAATGTACTTACAGATCCAAAGACAGATACTGAGTTCCCATCCAGTCGAGTTTCAGTGCTGAGTTGAGTATGTATAGCACTCATACACACGCTGGGACTAAACTGTGTTGATGAGAGGGACCCTGATGTAGGGTGAAGTTTGCCCCAGTAAGCAGCCGCCAGGCCAGCCCCAGCCCCAGCTACACTCCCTATCCATCACCTGGTGCGGACAACCTTTCCATAGAGTGGTTGGCCCTCTGGTCTATAGACTATGGCAGGTCATTGCTTTGGGAATTCTTTAGCTTTGGCTGTAAATCTGTGAGAGGCAACTAGAGGAATGTTGTCAGGTAAGAGAGAGGGGGAGAGAGGGAAGGAAGTGGGGTGAGAGAGGGAAGGAAGAGGGGGGAGAGAGGGAAGGAAGAGGGGGAGAGAGGGAAGGAAGAGGGGGAGAGAGGGAACAAGAGGGGGAGAGAGGGAAGGAAGAGGGGGAGAGAGGGAAGGAAGAGGGGGAGAGAGGGAAGGAAGAGGGGGGAGAGAGGGAAGGAAGAGGGGGAGAGAGGGAACAAGAGGGGGAGAGAGGGAAGGAAGAGGGGGAGAGAGGGAACAAGAGGGGGAGAGAGTGATGGTAGAGGGGGAGAGAGAGAAGGAAGAGGGGGAGAAAGGGAAGGGAGAGGGGGGGAGAGAGGGAGGGCTGATCTATAGGCATTGACCTCTGGGAGATGTGACACTTGATCATTGTTCTCCTGATTGAGTGCTCTGTCATTTTGGGAAATGAAGAGTGGGGTGATGACCGTGACCATCCCTTTGGAGTGTGTGTGTGGGTGTGTTTACTGCCTGGTCACCCGTATTCGACGTCGATCCATGTCTGAGGATGTCGGGAGATTATATGGAAATCAGCCACTAGGGGCAACAGTGAGCACTGTTACTTTCAAGTAGGTTTCAGCTTTTCTAGGGCATTGGTGTGAGACTGTGAGAGCTGGTAGTGTGTTTGTGTGTGTGAGTGCATGCACTGTATGTGTAAGCTTGTGTATCATTTTCAGGTTTTCCCTTTCTAACGGCTGTGTTATAGTGTGTGAGTGTGTTTTACTGAATGAGTGTGCATGTAAGAATGTGAGTAGTGTAATGTAATATAGTCTAATTAGATTGTTCTTCTCTGGCCTGCTGTGCAGTAATGGTAGCTTGAGTCTTATCTACAGCCCCTGGTCAGGGTCACATTACATGCTGTTGTGTTTCAACAGGGATTTATCATCTCCCTGCTCGCAGAAATAACAGTGTGATCTCTCCACAGCCCTGGGAAATGGACACACACATACACTCGCTCACACACAGACACACAGACACACACACACACACACACACACACACACACACACACACACACACACACACACACACACACACACACACACACACACACACACACACACACACACACACACACACACACACACACACACACATATGTCACTCCACTAATATATTGTACCAACAAACTGATTACAAGCAGGCAGGTCAAACTTCTGTGTCTCCTTCTTCTCTTCCATTCATAACATAACATAGGAGTGCAGAGCATCAGGATACAGTGCATTATGACAGTACATTAGCATACAGTACAGTATGACAGTACATTAGCATACAGTGCAGTATGACAGTACAGTTTGACAGTACAGTATGACAGTACAGTAGCATACAGTGCAGTATGACAGTACAGTATGACAGTACCGTATGATAGTACAGTAGCATACAGTGCAGTGTGACAGTACAGTATGACAGTACAGTATGACAGTACAGTAGCATACAGTGCAGTATGACAGTACAGTAGCATACAGTGCAGTATGCCAGTACAGTAGCATACAGTACAGTATGACAGTACAGTATGACAGTACAGTATGACAGAACAGTAGCATACAGTGCAGTATGACAGTACAGTAGCATACAGTACAGTATGACAGTACAGTAGCATACAGTGCAGTATGACAGTACAGTATGACAGTACAGTATGAGAGTACAGTAGCATACAGTGCTGTATGACAGTACAGTAGAATACAGTACAGTATGACAGTACAGTAGCGTACATGTTTTTATTTTTTATTTAATCTTTATTTAACTTGGCAAGTCAGTTAAGAACAATTTACAATGACAGCCTACACAGGCCAAACTCGGACGACACTGGGCCAATTGTGCGCCGCCCTATGGGACTCCCAATCACGGCTGTATAGGAAACAGGTGGTCTGTAGTGACGCCTCTAGCACTGAGATGTAGTGTCTTAGACCACTGCGCCACTTGGGAGCAGTGCAGTATGACAGTACACTAGCATACAGTACAGTACAACAGTACAGTATGATAGTACCGTAGCATACAGTGCAGTATGACAGTACAGTATGGCAGCACATTAGCATACAGTACAGTATGACAGTACAGTATGACAGTACAGTAGCATACTTTTTTTGTTTTTTATTTAACCTTTATTTAACAAGGCAAGTCAGTTAAGAACAATTTACAATGACGGCCTACACCGGCCAAACTCAGACGACACTGGGCCAATTGTGCAGTACTGTATGACAGTACAGTAGCATACAATATAGTATGAAAGAACAATAGCATACAGTGCAGTATGACAGTACAGTAACATAGAGTGCAGTATGACAGCGCAGTATGACGGTACAGTATGACAGCGCATTATGACGGTACAGTATGACAGTACAGTATGACAGCGCAGTATGACGGTACAGTATGACAGCGCAGTATGACGGTACAGTATGACAGCGCAGTATGACGGTACAGTATGACAGCGCAGTATGACGGTACAGTATGACAGTGCAGTATGACAGCGCAGTATGACGGTACAGTATGACGGTACAGTATGACGGTGCAGTATGACAGTGCAGTGTTTGGACATCTTTATAATTCTTTATCCCCTCGTATGGTATTATTTTATTCCTTCTCCACGTTTAACAATTCACTGTACTTTTGATGATTGTGTTAAATAAAACAATTGGAGGAGAATGCTTGCTACAGTGTATAATCAAATTGGTTGCAGTTGAGGGATTCAGCTTGTTATTGTTAGTGCTGTGATCTGTGTGTCTGTGTTTGTGTGTGCGTGTGATCAAAGAGGATAAAATATAAAGTCAAACTCATATTACATAATCAACTGAATACATTATTATGTTAAGCTATTATGGTTCCTCTCCCCACTTGAACAAAATGGTAGACTTAGTGGTTCCAGGCCCCACCAGCCATGTCCAAGACATACAATCAGCATTTGAGCTCTTCGTAACACCATCAATCGAAAAGGATATACTTGAGATGACAAATCTAGAGGGGAGGCGCATGTATGGGGACAGTTGGAAAGACTTGACCCACTTGTGACCCACTTGCAAGCCAACATTGGGTGTCTCATTTTGGCAGGAGTGTAAGTCAAAAGGAGAAGCAACAGCAAGCCTTGGGAATGCTGACACTGGAAGGTAATATTTCCAGCCACCATGTCTCTAAAGACATTCCATGTTTTCTCCCGTGTCATACGCTTTGACGACAGAGAAACAAGGCAGGGCCGACGAGAACGTGACAAACTCGCAGCAATACGGGATGTATGGGACAATTGGGTCCAGTCATTACCCTTTCTTTACAATCCAGGACCCCACGTCACTGTGGATGAATGTCTGGTTGCATTTCGTGGGCGCTGTCCCTTCAGACAATACATACCAAAGCAAACCGGCCAAATACGGTATCAAAATATGGGCAGCATGTGATGCACAGTCCAGCTACGCCTGGAATATGCAGGTGTACACTGGTAAATCCCCTGATGAAGTACATGAAAAAAATCAGGGCATGAGGGTGGTACTAGACATGGCTGAAGGACTGAATGTTCATCGCATTACATGTGATAATGTTTTCACATCGTACGCTGAAAAGGAAGGTTAGCATGTTGGGGACAGTGAAAGAAAACAAGCCGGAGCTTCCCTCTGAGCTTGCGATGAAGAACAGGAAGGTAACATCTTCAATGTTTGCCTTCACTGGCAGAGCCACTGTCATCTCCTATTGCCCCAAGAAAGGGGAAAATGTTAGTAAATTTGAGTTTTACAGGAGGGTTAACCCACAAGATCTGTCTGTGATCTGTGTGTCTGTGTGTGTGTGTGTCTGTGATCAAAGTGGATAAAATATAAAGTCAAACTCACATTACATAATCAACTGAATACATTACTATGCCTCTCCACTTACCTAAACTATCTATGTAGCCGTGTGTGTGGTCCCTGCTTGCACAAGGTGGGTGACATATGCAGGACAGTCACAGGGATCTCACAGCCTGTAAATTGTGTGTGTGTGCACGCACGCACGCACGCACGCACGCACGCACGCACGCACGCACGCACGCACGCACGCACACACACACACACACACACACACACACACACACACACACACACACACACACACACACACACACACACACACACATACTCCTCTGCACTATGCTTTCCGAATCCAAGCACACACACCACGCTACATTTTATGCGTATATACACATAACTATATACAGTTTCCTTTGATTCACACAGTATACTATAGACACACTCCTATACCCTAAGCTGTACACCACTGAGCAAAGGGCAATGATACACACCAGTCTCATCTAATGTGGAGGAAAGGTAAGCTAGTTTGAAGATCTATATGTTGTTTGTGAATACTGTTGTCTTAAGTGTGTTAGTTAGTATTGTCTGTGTGGGATGGTTATGCAATGATTTCTTTATTCTGTTCCCGTAGGTATTGCTGTCATGTACATTTTGGGAAGCAACATTGTTTTAGTTTGCAGAAGAGTCAGAGGTCTTAGATTTAATTGGCTGAGTACTTTAATTGTGCAGGAGAGAGGTGAACAAGTCTAGCAGCTATTGTCAGTTGTATCTTTTTGTCAGTTGCTTTTAGTATATATATCGAATGTGCAATACATGCAGTTATCTGTTATTAAACCCTGCACACTAAGGACTGTATTTTAAGGGAATTACTATTATTACCACAAATTGTATCATACACACATTTAGCTATTTAAGTATCTCTTCCTGCCATTTACCTGTACAGTTAATGTAACCATTCAAATATTCACTTACCTGTAAATGTAACTGTATATTTACCTGTACAGTTAATTTAACCATGCAAAATGTCCGTCCGTCTGTCCGTCCATCCATCCATCCATCCATCCATCCATCCATCCATCCATCCATCCATCCATCCATCCATCCATCCATCCATCCATCCATCCATCCATCCATCCATCCATCCATCCATCCATCCATCCATCCATCCATCCATCCATCCATCCATCCATCCATCCATCCATCCATCCATCCATCTATCTATGTCAGTCACTGACAGTCAGTCAATTAGCCCATGCCAGCTAACTTTTTTTAGATTGCTAAGTTAGTTTAGCGGCGAGCTATCTAAAGTTGTTATCATAGTTACTGGCCTCGGGGGCCCCATTGTTTTTGTTAGTCAGTCTCACTCAGATGTCATATTAAAATGGCAAAGATTTCTCTTCACCTCGTGGCAAAATGAGTAGAATTGCATGAAATTAGTTATAAAATGGCACAATCTTCTCTCCACCCCATGGCAAAATGTGTAGAATTGAACGAAATTGGATATGTGTAAGTAGACCCGCAAGCAACTGTAGCCTGCATGTTGAGTTCAGAATTTTTTGATGGCTTCCAGCCCATCAATGTTGCCCATCCTGCTCTACCATGTTCTCCACATCCTCCTACTCAGTGAGGCTGAGTGTATGACCTCTCCTCCCCTCTACTGAGTCCAGGTCCCCTCAGACCCCCCTGTCCTTCTCTCTCTGGTCTAGAGGACATCCTATTTTAGCAGCCGCTCCAAAAGGAACCAATCTAACCCAGATTCACATAGGACACTGGGAAATGTGTGTGTGTTTGTGTGTGTTTGGAAAGTGTCAAGAGTGTGTGAGCAAGAGAAAGCGAGGGAAAGCAAGAACGTGTTGGAGTCGGAGGGATACGAGACAGATTAAGAGAAGCTCTGACCAAATTTACTAGGCTGAATTATCTTCCCTTGACCTTGTGCGTTGTGGTTCTCAACCGGGTCACCATGGGTAACCTAGCAGACCGGGTTGGGACCAAGAAGAGGTTCATCAGGGGTGCAGACTCCCTCCAGAAGCACCTGCTCTCTGACTGCACAGACGTGAGTGTATCTGGTCAACACTTCTGCTTGGTCTGTATTAGAGAGACTCTAGAGTTTAAAGCGAGGAAACTGTTGTTCTGATTGTAGGTTTAATAAAGGTTGATTAAGGGTTATGCTTTTTGACTGTAAAGAATATGAGTGTATCTGGTCAACGGTTCTGCTCAGGCTGCGTTTCAGATCGTCTAGAGGAAACTATATTGGCAATGATAATGTGGATTCATCAACAACTGCATTGGTGAAGGATGATGAACTAGTGGCATGCTCTTTACCTGTTTGAGTTGAACATGTCCACGTAAGGTGGTTTGATGACGGTGTTCAAAGGTAGTTTTAGTAGCCTCCCACCCTCTTCTTCTCTCATGAGAACAGACTGTGTGGGGTTTAGTTTACATTGTCAACCCCATTAAAAATTATTATCCATAATACTACAGGTTGGTGTTATGAATTTCCTGTGAAGTGGAAAGCTAATTATAACTATAGATGAGATACAGATGATATTCCGCTATGCACTGTACATGCAGAACTATAGATAATTTTGTCCCTTGTGTGCTCAGTTGGATGTTGTCTACAGAGGACAAGCAGTGAGGTAGGATTGGGTAGGTTACTTTCTAAATGTAATCTGGTACAGTTACTAGTTACCTGCCCCAAATTTTTATCAGCAATGTAACTTTTGAATTAACCAAACCCAGTAACGTTCCCTGATCACTTTCTGTTACTTTTAGTTTACTTTCCCCTTAAGAGGTATTAGAAGAAGATAAAAAAGATCCATCAAACACATTTGGTGTGTCATCATAGTGGTCCTTGACTTGTCAGACTTTAACTTGCACCTACCAAGGTTATTATAGTAAACTTAAACTATACTGAAACTATTATCTCTGACTGCGAAACTAATTACAATCAAATAAAATAATCTAGATGGTAATTTAGAATAGACATAGGTAAAATATATTTTATATTTGAGATTCTTCAAATAGCCACCCTTTACCTTGATGACAGCTTTGCACACTCTTGGCATTCTCTCAACCAGCTTCATGAGGTAGTCACCTGGAATGAATTTCAATTAACAGGTGTGCTTTGTTAAAAGTTAATTGATGGAATTTATATCCTTCTTAGTGTGTTTGAACCAATCAGTTGTGTTGTGACAAGGTAGGGGTGGTATACAGAAGATAGCCCTATTTGGTAAAATACCAAGTCCATATTATGGCAAGAACAGCTCAAATAAGCAAAGAGAAATGACAGTCCATCATTACTTTAAAACATAAAGGTCAGTCAATAAGGAACATTTCAAATGCAGTCACAAAAACCATCAAGCGCTATGATGAAACTGGCTCTCATGAGGATCGCCACACGAAGGGAAGACCTAGAGTTACCTCTGCTGCATAGGATAAGTTAATTAGAGTTACCAGCCTCAGAAAATGCTTCACAGAGTTCAAGTAACAGATACATCTCAACATAAACTGTTCAGAGGAGACTGTATGAATCAGGCCTTCAAGGTCGAAATGCTGCAAAGAAACCATTACTAAAGGACACCAATAATAAGAAGAGATTTGCTTGGGCCAAGAAACACGAGCAAGGGACAATAGACCGGTGTAAATTTGTGCTTTGGTCTGGAGTCCAAATTATAGATTGTTTGTGTCTTTGTGAGACGTGGTGTGGATGAACAAATGATACGCTATCCCATCTGGTTTGCGCTTAGTGGGACTATGATTAGTTTTTCAACAGGACAATGACCCAAAACACCTCCAGGCTGTGTAAGGGCTATTTGACCAAGAAGGAGAGCGATGGAGTGTTGCATCAGATGGCCTGGCCTCCACAATCACCTGGCATCAGCACAATTCAGATGGTTTGGGATGAGTTGGACGACAGAGTGAAGGAAAAGTGTGTGAAAAGTATGCCAAGAGTGTGCAAAGCTGTCATCAAGGCAAAGGGTGGCTACTTTGAAGAATCTAAAATCTAAAATATATTTTGATTTGTTTAACACGTCTTTAGTTACTACATGATTCCAATCGTGATATTTCATAATTTTGATGTCTTCACTATTATTCTACAATGTAGAAAACAGTAAAAATAAAGAAAAACCCTTGAATGATTCAGTGTTCTAAAACAAGTGTGTGTATATACAGTGGGGAGAACAAGTATTTGATACACTGCCGATTTTGCAGGTTTTCCCACTTACAAAGCATGTAGAAGTCTGTAATTTTTATCATAGGTACTCTTCAACGGTGAGTGATGGAATCTAAAACAAAAATTAAGACAATCACATTGTATGATTTTTAAGTAATTAATTTGAATTTTATTGCATGACATAAGTATTTGATACATCAGAAAAGCAGAACTTAATATTTGGTACAGAAACCTTTGTTTGCAATTACAGAGATCATACGTTTCCTGTAGTTCTTGACCAGGTTTGCACACACTGCAGCAGGGATTTTGGCCCACTCCTCCATACAGACCTTCTCCAGATCCTTCAGGTTTCGGGGCTGTCGCTGGGCAATACGGACTTTCAGCTCCCTCCAAAGATTTTCTATTGGGTTCAGGTCTGGAGACTGGCTAGGCCACTCCAGGACCTTGAGATGCTTCTTACGGAGCCACTCCTTAGTTGCCCTGGCTGTGTGTTTCGGGTCGTTGTCATGCTGGAAGACCCAGCCACGACCCATCTTCAATGCTCTTACTGAGGGAAGGAGGTTGTTGGCCAAGATCTCGAGATACATGGCCCCACCCATCCTCCCCTCAATACGGTGCAGTCGTCCTGTCCCCTTTGCAGAAAAGCATCCCCAAAGAATGATGTTTCCACCTCCATGCTTCATGGTTGGGATGGTGTTCTTGGGGTTGTACTCATCCTTCTTCTTCCTCCAAACACGGCGAGTGGAGTTTAGACCAAAAAGCTCTATTTTTGTCTCATCAGACCACATGACCTTCTCCCATTGCTCCTCTGGATCATCCATATGGTCATTGGCAAACTTCAGACGGGCCTGGACATGCGCTGGCTTGAGCAGGGGGACCTTGCGTGCGCTGCAGGATTTTAATCCATGACGGGGCAGTGTGTTACTAATGGTTTTCTTTGAGACTGTGGTCCCAGCTCTCTTCAGGTCATTGACCAGGTCCTGCCGTGTAGTTCTGGGCTGATCCCTCACCTTCCTCATGATCATTGATGCCCCACGAGGTGAGATCTTGCATGGTGCCCCAGACCGAGGGAGATTGACCGTCATCTTGAACTTCTTCCATTTTCTAATAATTGCGCCAACAGTTGTTGCCTTCTCACCAAGCTGCTTGCCTATTGTCCTGTAGCCCATCCCAGCCTTGTGCAGGTCTACAATTTTATCCCTGATGTCCTTACACAGCTCTCTGGTCTTGGCCATTGTGGAGAGGTTGGAGTCTGTTTGATTGAGTGTGTGGACAGGTGTCTTTTATACAGGTAACAAGTTCAAACAGGTGCAATTAATACAGGTAATGAGTGGAGAACAGGAGGGCTTCTTAAAGAAAATCTAACAGGTCTGTGAGAGCTGGAATTCTTACTGGTTGGTAGGTGATCAAATACTTATGTCATGCAATAAAATGCAAATTAATTACTTAAAAATCATACAATGTGATTTTCTGGATTTTTGTTTTAGATTCCGTCACTCACAGTTGAAGAGTACCTATGATAAAAATTACAGACTTCTACATGCTTTGTAAGTAGGAAAACCTGCAAAATCGTCAGTGTATCAAATACTTGTTCTCCCCACTGTATATGTATAGACAATATGGACAGTATATGGGTACATATACAGTCTATACATATACAGTGGGGAGAACAAGTATTTGATACACTGACGATTTTGCAGGTTTTCCTACCTACAAATTATGTAGAGGTCTGTAATTTTTATCATAGGTACACTTCAACTGTGAGAGACGGAATCTAAATGGAATTATTTTGAGAACATTGGAAAGGACAAAAGCAACTGTATTTTCATGTAAGAAGATGGCAGCGTGTGTGGAACAGAGGTAAAAGAGAAAAACCCAACCAACCTCAAAGTTGATCTGAACAGCATCCACATAGAATTTTAGGATAAAGACAAGGTGAGACAGGCATTATTTTATTTTTGGAATTCGGTCAAGATTCGACTCCTGGTATCACATGAACACACACATTTCTAAAGTTGTAGGAAATGAGCTTCGAAACTGCTACATTTTCTCTTCGCTCGATGGCATCATGTGTAGAAATGTAGAAAATGATTTTTAAAATTTTACATTTTTCTCCCTGCCAACAAGAAGGGGGTGAACAGTTTGGGGTTACATGGGTTGCGAGGTGGGGGTTTGTTACGACGCCAATAAATGACGATAGCCATTCTGACCTTTGCCAGCTAGGAAATGTGTGGTGAGTGGAAGGGGGAGAAAGCAAGGAACTTGTCTGTTGGCTGTGCATTAAAGACCAAAATTGCTTTTATTTATTTATTGAACCTTTATTTAACTAAGCAAGTCAGTTAAGAACAAAATATTTTGATAAATAAAAAAGTATAGTAGTTTAATTTAAAGACCAAGGAATTGACAGTTGTGCCACATATATTGCAAAAGAATTGGGAAGAGATTTTTGATGTGCCTCCCACACATAAGGCTGCTTTCTGTTCCTAACACTAAAAGTCAAACTGAAAATAAATAATATAAAAACAAAATATAAATGTTTTTATCAAACTGAAACTGTATAAAAACAAGTAAATCAAGTCTGAAAACTAACTGAAACTTAACCTTGGTGCCTATCTTCAATGCTGAATTGAATGTAAATGATAAAACAGAAACATGTCATCATATATTTTTTCCTGCAAAAATCATTTCTGAATTTCAAAGTAATCCAAGAAGTAATCATCTAGTTTTTCAAAAGTATCTGTAATCTGATAAAACATTTTTTGCTGGTAACGTAAGTGCCATTGCAGTTTATTTGTAATCAGATTATATTTAACTGATTACATGCAATGACTTACTCCCCGGCAGGTAGCCTAGTGGTTAGAGTGTTGGGCCTATAACTGAAAGGTTGCAGGATTGAATCCCTGAGCTGACAAGGTAAAAATCTGTTTTTTCTGCTCCTGAACAAGGCAGTTAACCCACTGTTCCTAGGCTGTCATTGTAAATAAGAATTTGTTCTCAACTGACTTGCCTAGTAAAATAAAGGTTAAATAAAAAAAAGTAAGGCTGTATCACATCTGGCCGTGATTGGGATTCCCATAGGGCGGTGCACAATTGGCCCAGTGTTGTCTGGGTTTGGCCAGGGTAGGCCATCATTGTAAATAACTGACTTGCCTAGTTAAATAAAGGTGAAAAAAACCTGCTGATAGGCACAACACAAGAATGACCAAACACATTAGTAATGATGACTAATGTGGGTTTATTTATCTGAACACAGTCTTTATAAACTATTGCCTATTGGATTTAGCCTGCCAATTGTTTCTGATTTAATTAATTGATTCTACCATCAATCACTTTCAAACTTTTGAGTCAAATGTTCAACGAGTGTATTTCTTGCGCTGTTGGAATGAGTGATGAATGGAGGAGATGTGACAGATAGAAGTAGCAGATAGAGAGATAAAGTAGGTGTTCTCACAGTTTGAAACGCATGACTAAGCTGGTAGACAGTGAGGGAGTCTTTAATTTAGCTTTCAGAGGGGATACTGTACATACAAACAGTCCTTTTTGTGTGATCTATTTGCAGAAAAGAAGGTAAAATTATTCACAGGCCATTTTTAGGTGTGACGTTTGTATGCTCTGGGCATAGCTCTAACACTAGTTCCACCTGATGACGTCCTAAACGTCCAACTGACGAAAATTATTTATTTTGGTAACATGGTCTGCATTGATTTTTCCAGCTGTGCGTGTGCCTGCCTTTGCATAAGTGTGTGGGTGTATGTAAGTCCGTCTGAGTTTTCTTGAATGTGTCTTTATCTACCCCCTCCTGGAGTGCAAAGAACCTTGGAGTGACCCTGGATAACACCCTGTTGTTCTCTGCAAACATCAAAGCAGTGACTTGCTCCTGCAGGTTCATGCTCTACAACATCCATAGAGTACGACCTTTCCTTACACAGGAAGTTGCGCAAGTCCTAATCCAGGCATTTGTCATGTTCGGTCTGGACTACTACAACTCTGTAATGGCTGGACTCCCCGCTTGTGCCATCAAACCCCTGCAATTTATCCAGAATGCTGCAGCCCAACCTTCCCTAGTTCACCCACGTCACCCTGCTCCTCTGCACACTACACTGGCTTCCAGTCAAAGCTTGCATCCACTACAAGACCATGGTGCTTGCCTACGGAGCAGCAAGAGGAACTGCCTCTCCCTACCTTCAGGCTATGCTCAAACCCAACACCCCAACCTGAGCACTCTGTTCTGCTACCTCTGGTCTCTTGGCCCTCCCACCCCTACGGGAGGTGGGGGGGTCAGCTCCCACTAAGTCGAAGCTCTTCTCTGTCCTGGCACCCCAGTGGTGGAACAAGCTTCCCCCTGACCCTTGAACAGCAGAGTCCCTACCCATCTTCCAAAAACGTCTGAAACTGTACGTCTTCAAAGAGTATCTTTGTAAAGATTTATGTTCAGAGAGGTCTCTGGAAACCTTTATGTTTTCCAGGTTTATTGTCCAGAGAATTCTCTGTGTTTGTGTTGGAATTGTTCCACCTGTGTTTGTGGGTTTTTGTGTGTGTTCCTTTGTGTTCGCGCCGGTCGCTGTCTCTCCTTTTGTTATTTTTGTGTTTTCTTATTAATAAAAGTAATGTTATCGCACTACAGCTCTGCGCCTCGGGTCCTGTCTCAGAGCGATCGTGACAATCTTAAATAAGACATCTAAGACTTATTTCCCCCCCCTTGCCTAAAAAAGAAAAAAGCTAGTAACACTGCCTTTCTGAAAACTTCTTTATTGAGGAAAAATGTACTTACTACGACTGTGATACGTGTTTGTCTCACCTAGCTACAGTATCTTAAGATGAATGCACTGTAAGTCGCTCTGGATAAAAGCATCTGCTAAAGGACTAAAATGTTAACGTGTGTCTATCCGCTGTGTCAGAGTGTGTGTGTTTTTGTGTGTGTGCGTGTGCAGGTAGCCCAGTGGTTAGAGTGTTGGGCCCGTAACCGAAAGGTTGCTGGATTGAATCCCTGAGCTGGATTGAATCTGTTGTTCTGCCCCTGAACAAGGCAGTTAACCCACTGTTCCTAGGCTGTCATTGAAAATAAGAATTTGTTCTTAACTGACTTGCCTAGTAAAAAATAAAAATATGTGTGTGTACAGTATATTCACTTTCAGCACACCTGTGTGTTTGCTGACAAACTCCTCTAAAGACTCCATGATATGCAGTCTGTCATCCTCAGATAAGGGGGGCTGAGTGGTATCCACCCTGGGGTTGTTGTCAGTGAAACTGTGTTCTTTATGGTGGCAATCCATAACAGGGCTATGGCAGGGCTCTCCTCCCCTGGTCTGATTGCACTGAGAACTGCTTTACTATCTCTCTGTCACTGTACTGGGGCCGGGACTGATAGACTGTGTGGCTTAATCACAAGTTTAATATGCTGGGAGCGATAGATTGCGAAGCCCTGACAGCGCCCATATATCTACTTGTAATTACATAAAGACTTCACCTTCAGTAGGATGATTGAGATCTATGGTTTCGATAGCCTCCTCAGGTCTAGCCTCCTAGACCAACTTAATTTGCAGTGCTCTTGGGATCCTATGATGGACAAACAGTAGGTGGTGTTCTTTGACAAAGACATTGTTTGTACAATTTGTCCATGTCCATGTAAATTATGAAAGTGCTAAAGTACTGTTGTGAGTTTGGGTGATGCTGTCCAACTTTTCCTTCACTTAATAAAACAGAATTACAGTGTTTGAGATTGAAACAGTGCTGATAGTTTGCTTTAGTTGAGCTCTGTGAGGGAATTGGCACGAAATTATACATACAATGTGGCATTACTCAAGGCCAATAATATGCATATCACTCTCACTAGTGGCTATCTGGAGGCCTGTATAGGCCTGGGGTTCCAGTAATGTCCCTCCCTGTGCCACACATCTTTGTCTGGGCATGCCAAAGAACCACTGGTTTAAGCTCCAGACCAAACATCCCGTCTTGGAACCAAAACAAAAATAGATGAAAGAGTGTGGGAATTATGATGTAGATGAGAAGGAATCAAATATCTCTCTGTTGTCTGTTTGTTTACAAAAACAAACAACTTTTAGTTTAGTCTGGAATGTTATTTTTAGTTTTTTATATATAGTAATTTGATCATGTGTTGGATTCCAATGTACTGTACGCTTGCCCAGAGCTCTAATGTGTACAGCTCTGATAAAGGCTCCATTTTGAAGGGGAAAAATACCCAGACTAGTTTGACCTTGATTCTATGAGAGATGAGAGTGGCTACCTTAGAGACCAACTACTGTAGACGCTCAAGACCAAGGTCAGCTATTTCTAGCCTCCTCATCAGATGTACTCTAAAATTAACCAGTGTGTGTGAGTGTGTGTGTGTGAGAGTGATTGTGTGTGTATGTGAGTGAGTGAGAGAGAGAGAGAGAAATGCTTTGAACACCACAGGTACCTTTGAAAACCAATGGTCTTGAAGTTAGCAGTGCAACAATAGACATACAGCGTAACTTTACAGAGATCTATAGATCAATTCAACTGAAGTTATCCCACCAATGCATACTGTATGTCCAGCGGAATGCTATTGTCATAGCCTATATGCATTTCATCATTTCCATTTGACTCATACATAACACACAGCATTTTTTAATCTGGGATTGATGTGGTACACATGGATTAACCCAGCTCCTGTAGTGGGTCCTCATGACCCACTTTTTAGCACCCCCATACTGAGTGTGTCTAACACGGTTACTTAGCGGGGTATGGGAACCAGAGCACCACAGTCAGAAATCTCTAAGATCATCTGAACTTTAACTTTGACCTCATCTATCCTGTCTGGACATTAATCACTTCAAGGAGGAGACTATGAAGCAAGGGAGAAGGAGGGAGAGAGAGAGAGAGAGAGAGAGAGAGAGAGAGAGAGAGAGAGAGAGAGAGAGAGAGAGAGAGAGAGAGAGAGAGAGAGAGAGAGAGAAGAGAAGGTGAAGAGAGAGGAGGGGGTGCAAGAAGGTGAGAGAGGGAGAGAGAGAGATAAAGAAATAGAGAAAATATGTGTTATGGCATGTGTTACTTAAACAGAAGGTTTACAGAGTACTGTAGGCCTACTCTCTATCTGTACTTTCTAATCTGTTCCTTTGTGACCGACAAGTTAGGACAAGTGACATGGGAGCCAAAAGTGACATGGGATCTTGTTTACTGTTCGCTCGTGCACTGGTCGCTCGTTCACATGGGTTAGCTCATTAAGTGTTGGCTACTTTAAGCATTAGATTAGCCTTTCTTTAGCCTGTTCACTGGTATCTCGTCTATAACAGCACTCTACGTCACATTGTACAGTGGTGGCTTGTGGGTTGTTAACTATAATTAGCACTAGTGCAGTACTGATAGCCCATTGACGATAGCCGTGTTTAGCAGTACAGTACAGTAAAGTACAGTACAGTACAGTACAGAAAGCTAGCTAAAAACTGCTTGGAGTGGGAACTGAGATACAGTAGTAGTGTGGCATGTTATGATAGCATGTTCAGTCCTACTGGGAGGATTGTGAGTGATGGGGTGTGACAGTGCTTTGTGCTTCAATGAATATGTGAGCCTCTGCGCTACTACACGGGGACTGCACACATAAACAGGCATCGAAGCTCTGAGGAGCGTGACATCCGATGACACTCACCATGGATGGATATGACGTGAGTGTTTCTTAAAGCTGACCTCCATTGAATAGTGCTTTGACGTAAATGTCTCTCTTGATCGGCTATTGCTGTTTGATTGGTTGATGAGGTGTTTTTAGTTGTGATGGGATACAATATACATTGTATCTAGGATAGGAATTATAAGACCACCTTTATCCCAATTCAACCCCTTATTGCAAAGCCATTACCCTTTTTTCGCAGGGTACCTTTGCTTCGCTTAAATCCCAATGAACAGCAGATTAGTAGTGCTCAGGAGACATTAGCTTGTCATCAGCATTTATGCAGTGACCTACGTTGACTCTCTTGTTTGTATACTACACTGCCATACCCAGCCTGCCAGGCTAATAGGGGTGTCATCATCTTTGCCATTCATTCTCTGTTTTAAAAGCTTCTTCAGAGTATAGCCAGAGTTGTATATCTAATATTATAAACTGGGTGATTCGAGCCTGAATGCTGATTGGCTGACAGCCATGGTATATCAGACCGTATACCACGTGTATGACAAAACATATATTTTTACTGCTCTAATTACATTAGTAACCAGTTTATAATAGCAATAAGGCACCTCAGGGTTTGTGATATATGGCCAATATACCACGGCTTAGGGCTGAATTCAGGCACTCAGTGTGGAGTCGTGCTTAAGAACAACACTTAGCCGTGGTATATTGGCCATATACCACACCCCCTCAGGACTTATTAATTAAGTATGAGGGCAGGAAATACAGGAAGTTATTACATGGATGTCAGTGGTAGTGCGCTAGCTGGTTAATCCCTGCAAAGTACATACAGTGCATTCGGAAAGTATTCAGACCCCTAGACATTATACACATTTTGTTACGTTACAAGCTTATTGTAAAATGGATTAAATCATTTTTTTCCTCATTAATCTACACCAGTGGAGACTGCTAAGGGGAGGACAGCTCATAATAATGGCTGGAATGGAGCTAATGGAATGGAATCAAACACATGGAAACCATTGTTGATACCTTTCCACCGATTCTGCTCCAGCCATTACCATGTGCCCGTCCTCCCCAATTAAGGTGCAACCAACCTCTTGTGATCTACACACAATACCCCAAAATGACAAAGCAAAAACAGTTTCCTAGAAATGTTTACAAATGTATTTACAGTACAAGTCAAAAGTTTGGACACAACAACTCATTCAAGGGTTTTTCTTAATTTTAAAAAAAGTGTTAAACAAATCAAAATATATTTTAGATTTTAGATTCATCAAAGTAACCTTGATGACAGCTTTGCACACTCTTGGCATTCTCAACCATCTTCATGAGAAATGCTTTTCCAACAGTCTTGAAGGCGTTCCCACATACAGTGGGGAGAACAAGTATTTGATACACTGCCGATTTTGCAGGTTTTCCCACTTACAAAGCATGTAGAAGTCTGTCATTTTTATCATAGGTACTCTTCAACTGTGAGTGACGGAATCTAAAACAAAAATCCAGAAAATCACATTGTATGATTTTTAAGTAATTCATTTGCATTTTATTGCATGACATAAGTATTTGATACATCAGAAAAGCAGAACTTAATATTTGGTACAATTAATATTTGGTGCAATTACAGAGATCATACGTTTCCTGTAGTTCTTGACCAGGTTTGCACACACTGCAGCAGGGATTTTGGCCCACTCCTCCATCCAGATCCTTCAGGTTTCGGGGCTGTCGCTGGGCAATACGGACTTTCAGCTCACTGCAAAGATTTTCTATTGGGTTCAGGTCTGGAGACTGGCTAGGCCACTCCAGGACCTTGAGATGCTTCTTACGGAGCCACTCCTTAGTTGCCCTGGCTGTGTGTTTCGGGTCGTTGTCATGCTTGAAGACCCAGCCACGACCCATCTTCAATGCTCTTACTGAGGGAAGGAGGTTGTTGGCCAAGATCTTGTGATACATGGCCCCATCCATCCTCCCCTCAATACGGTGCAGTCGTCCTGTCCCCTTTGCAGAAAAGTATCCCCAAAGAATGATGTTTCCACCTCCATGCTTCACGGTTGGGATGGTGTTCTTGGGGTTGTACTCATCCTTCTTCCTCCTCCAAACACGGCGAGTGGAGTTTAGACCAAAAAGCTCTATTTTTGTCTCATCAGACCACATGACCGTCTCCCATTCCTCCTCTGGATCATCCAGATGGTCATTGGCAAACTTCAGACGGGCCTGGACAAGCGCTGGCTTGAGCAGGGGGACCTTGCGTGCGCTGCAGGATTTTAATCCATGACGGCGTAGTGTGTTACTAATGGTTTTCTTTGAGACTGTGGTCCCAACTCTCTGCATGTCATTGACCAGGTCCTGCCGTGTAGTTCTGGGCTGATCCCTCACCTTCCTCATTATAATTGATGCCCCACGAGATGAGATCTTGCATGGTGCCCCAGACCGAGGGAGATTGACCGTCATCTTGAACTTCTTCCATTTTCTAATAATTGCGCCAACAGTTGTTGCCTTCTCGCGAAGCTGCTTGCCTATTGTCCTGTAGCCCATCCCAGCCTTGTGCAGGTCTACAATTTTATCCCTGATGTCCTTACACAGCTCTCTGGTCTTGGCCATTGTGGAGAGGTTGGAGTCTGTTTGATTGAGTGTGTGGACAGGTGTCTTTTATACAGGTAACGAGTTCAAACAGGTGCAGTTAATACAGGTAATGAGTGGAGAACAGGAGGGCTTCTTAAAGAAAAACTAACAGGTCTGTGAGAGCCGGAATTCTTACTGGTTGGTAGGTGATCAAATACTTATGTCATGCAATAAAATGCAAATGAATTATTTAAAAATCATACAATGTGATTTTCTGGATTTTTGTTTTAGATTCCGTCTCTCACAGTTGAAGTGTACCTATGATAAAAATTACAGACCTCTACATGCTTTGTAAGTAGGAAAACCTGCAAAATCGGCAGTGTATCAAATACTTGTTCTCCCCACTGTATGCTGAGCACTTGTTGGCTGCTTTTCCTTCACTTTGCGGTCCAACTCATCCCAAACCGTCTCAATTGGGTTGCTGACGGGTAATTGTGGAGTCCAGGTCATCTGATGCAGCACTCCATCACTCTCTTTCTTGGTCAGATAGCCCATCACTCTCTTTCTTGGTCACAGCCTGTTGAAAAACAAATCATAGTCCCACTAAGCACAAACCAGATGGGATGACATATTTCTGCTGAATGCTGTGGTGGCAATGCTGGTTAAGTGTGTCTTAAATTCTAAATAAATCACTGACAGTGTCTACAGCCAAGCACACCCACACCATCACACCTCCGCCTCCATGCATCACGGTGGGAACCACACATGCAGAGATCATCCATTCACCTACTCTGCGTCTGACAAAGATACAGCGGTTGGAACCAAAAATCTGAAATTTGGACTCATCAGACCCAATATCCATTGCTCGTGTTTCTTGGCCCAAGCAAGTATCTTCTTCTTATTGGTGTCCAGTTGATGTTGAGATGTGTCTGTTACTTGAAATCTATGAAGCATTTATTTGGGCAGCAATCTGAGGTAAAGTTAACTCTAATGAACTTATCCTCTGCAGCAGAGGTAACTGGTTTCATCACAGCGCTTGATGGTTTTTGCGACTGCACAAATTCTTGAAATTTTCCGGATTGACTAACCTCCATGTCTTAAAGTAATGACGGACAAACACTATTTTGGTTACGACATGATTCCATATGTGTTATTTCATAGTTTTGATGTCTTCACTATTATTCTACAATGTTGGAAAATAGTAAAAATAAAGAAAAACCCTTGAATGAGTAGGTGTGTCCAAACGTTTGACTCGTACTGCATGTAAAAGAAATACTGAAATATCACATTTACATAATTATTCAGACCCTTTACTCAGTACTTTGTTGAAGCACCTTTGGCAGCGATTACAGCCTTGAGTCTTCTTGGGTATGACGCTACAAGCTTGGCACACCTGTATTTGGGGAGTTTCTCTCATTCTTCTCTGCAGATCCTCTCAAGCTCTGTCAGGTTGGATGGGGAGCATCGTTGCACTGCTATGTTCGATCAGGTTCAAGTCCAGGCTCTGGCTGGACCGCTCAAGGACATTCAGAGACTTGTCTTAGATAGATAGATAGATAGATAGATAGGTACTTTATTGATCCCCCGGGGGGGGATCAATAAAGTCCTGCCTTGTCTTGGCTGTGTGCTTAGGGTCGTTCTCCTGTTGGAAGGTGAACCGTTGCCCAAGTCTGAGGTCCTGAGCACTCTGGAGCAGGTTTTCATCAAGGATCTCTCTGTAGTTTGCTCCCTTAATCTTTGCCTTGATCCTGACTAGTTTCCCTGCCGCTAAAAAATCCCCACAGCATGATGCTGCCACTACCATGCTTCACCGTAGGGATGGAGCCAGGTTTCCTCCTGATGTGATGCTTGGCATTCAGGCCAAAGTGTTTTCATCATCCAGAGAATCTTGTTTATCATGGTCTGAGAGTCTTTAGGTGCCTTTTTTGCTAACTAAATATCTGTCATGTGCCTTTTACTAAGGAGTGTCAAAGTGACCATTGGGTTCTTGTTCACCTCAATTTGGCCTGGCGGCCAGCTCTAAGAAGAGTCTTTTGTGGTTCCAATCGTCTTCCATTTAAGAATGATGGAGGCCACTGTGTTCTTGGGTACCCTTCCCTAGATCTATGCCTCGACAAATCCTTTGACCTCATGGCTTGGTTTTTGCTCTGACATGCACTGTCAACTGTGGCACCTTATATAGACAGGTATGTGCCTTTCTAAACCATGTCCAATCAATTGAATTTACCACAGGTGGACTCCAATCAAGTTGTAGAAACATCTCAAGTATGATCAATGGAAACAGGATGCACCTGAGCTCAATTTCGAGTCTCATAGCAAAGGGTCTGAATATTTATTAAAACACATAAAAATCTGTTTTCGCTTTGTGTTAAGGAGGATTATATATATTTTTAATCCATTTTAGAATAAGGCTGTAACGTAACAAAATGTGGAAAAAGTTAAGGGGTCTGAATTCTTTCCGAATGCACTGTACTGTGTGTGCTGGTGTTGTGCACACTAAGGTGAGCATTGTTGACAGGAGGCCAGAGATCCACTCAGTAGTCATCTGCCAGATGGCTCAGGAGGGTTCCAATTATGGAGCAATTTAATCAATCTGATTACAGGGAAATGCTGCCTATATTTTTAGCCACTCCAAGGCAGGCCAGTGGCCATCCATTAAATTGTGTTTTGTTTGCTCTTGCGTTAACATTTGAATGTTGGTGTGTTTGAATGAACATTGAGGTAGCGGTATAGGAGACTTAAAGAGAGTTGGGCAAATAGCTTGATCTGCCTAATGGGTGCACATTGAGTTATACTTACTACCTGTACTGCATTTCAGCTTTGTTTTGCACAAGCATGTGTCCGAAGCATGTGGTTGCAATGCATTGGACAACATACAAAAAGCTACAGAGTTCAGCAAACTCGACTTGGAATTAAGAGTTCTGGTGCCAGCATGAAGGATAGTTACCAAACTGTTCATCAATGGTTCATCCATGGTATTGTTTAGCGATATACCCAGAATAAGCTGTGGCATTGGCTGGAGAATGTGTGTCCTAGTGTCTGTCAGGCCAGGGGCCTTGGGAGGGGAGCCCCAGGGGAGAAGCCTCAGGGCAGTTACCAGATGCCACTTATGGAGTTGGAGCAAGAATATAGACCTTAACATGGAGGTCCCTACAGACTGGCTACTCTCGAATCTGTGTGATTTTGATGCATCTGTTGTCATTCTCCAGGGATTCAAGTCCTCAGTCCAACAGAGCATGGTGTTCTGTCCAAGTTAATGTCTTTTCACTCAGGGATCTAAGTTTTAAGGTTGTTCTCCATTGCAGCAAGTTGAGATTTAATATTTTAACTACACTTTGTGACAAATGTATTTTGTAAAAACACTACTCAAATGACATTTGAATTGAATTGATTTATAGGGGCATGGTTTACCATGTGTTTTTCTGAGCTTGACTTGTCTAGAAGATTCTTGGACCCTGGTCTTGCTAGCTACTCATGCAATGGTTTTGTCCTTCACACACACAGCCTGCCATTGTGGCAGTGCCCTAGAAAATTCTCCAGCCTGCCAAGACTGTGGTCAGCCACAGACTGTCAGCACTCCACTCATAGTCTAGTGAGGTTTTCATCGATGCTGACTTGAGTGATGAGTTTGAGGTCACTGCAAGGAAAAATATGGCATGCCATCCCAAATAGTTGGGACGGCATGTCATAAAAAGTAGGGGAGACTGACAGTGTAATGTTATATCATTAGGAGCAATATATGAGACAAAGTAGGCTATGAAAAGTATATTGAGCTATTTTAAAGCCATAAATGAATATGTGCTTAGCAGAACTACAATGGTCAGTTTAAATGGATCAACTTACATCATTGGTATGTCACTCTTCCCACCCCCACCCCTCTTTCTCTCTCTCCTCTCATAGACATGTTTCTACTCTCCCTCCCTCCCTTCCTCCCTCCCTCCCTCCCGTGCAGCAGAGGAAGTGTGTCATGTCAGTGAGTGGGTTATGGCCAGAGCCTGATGGGTCTCCCAGACCCATATACAGTATTTAGAGAGTTGGTCCAACTTTTAGAATTTTGAATATTCTTCTAATTCTAGACATTCAGTTACACAGCATTGTTATGCTATGTTAATGGAGAGCTAACATGGCTGCCATATCATTTTGTGGTGTCATATGGATTATAATGCAGAAACTTCAATGGCCCAACTCTCTAAATACATAGCTCTGGCATCTCCTATTACCCCCCAGGAATGTGGCCCTACTATAGGTAATTATCCCCTAATAAGGAAGCAAGGAGGCTATGGACACAACCTTATGCTTCAGAGTCAAAGCAGAAACTACTTGTTCACTTTTAAAGGTCGATGAGGGACTAACTTCTTGCTCACTTTTAAGGGTCTGACCAGGGACCACTTGCTCACTCCTTAAATTGTGAGCAGGGATCTTTACCTGAGTGTGTGGTGCAGGGTGTGATTGGCTCCTATGGTGCAGGACGTGACTGTTTGGCTCAAGATTGGCTCCTGACCACTGACTATTCATTTTTGCTTGCTTTAAAACATTCTGTCCAATTCAACATTCTTTTGAGTGAGGAGAAACATCCATTTAGTTGAATAAATTGTCCTACCGCCAGTATATCCTACTGGAGACAAACATTTGCCAACATCAAAGGACAGCGGTGAAGGGCAGTGGACCGCTTAGCGACAGACATCAGACCAGGGCAGAGTTAGTTCCAAGAAAATCCTTCAGGACTCCAGTTGATCTCTGAGGACTTCAAGAAAATTGAAAAAGCTCTAAAAGAAACCCACGCTGCCGAAGACATCTCTGCACAAATGTTTTCCTTCCAGACGGAAGCAAAATCATCAGAGAGAAGAAAGCGGATAGAATAAATAGACAGCTCAGTGTAGAAAAATTATACGTGTTTTTTATGCAGTGTTCACTTCAGGGAATTAACTGAAATGATCTTACCTGAGCCAGGCATCTGTCTGTGAGAGTCTGGCATCTGTCAAGCTGAAGATGAACACTTGTTTTGAGTAGACTTTGAGTAGACTTCATGTGTTTAACAACTGTATGTGGGCGTATGAATACAACCCACAACTTGTAATGTCTAAAGGTGATTGATTGGTCATTTTGATTTGGTTGTGTGTATGTGTGTGTTCTGGGTTGTGTTGTTTGTGTGTGCCTTAGTGATAGTGGTGGTGGTTGTGGTGGTGGTGGGGCGATAGGTCCATGTCAAATGCTAAAAAGGAACCATTAGGAATGGTTCCAAGTGTTTCGCAGAAAAACACGAGGGTGACTCAACAGCTCACAATGCATTGACCCTATTCAAGGCCACAGGCTTTTCCCCCAGTTGTTTTGTTGCTGCAGTGCCCTTTAGTAGCCTATGTCTTTGTACAGATCCACTGTAGTTAATAGAAGAGGTTACACTATTGTGTATAAATACAACATAAGCAGTCTAATTTAGAAAGTTGTACACATACACACACTACGTAGCCCTTTACACTCGCAACCCATATAAGTATTGAAAATAGCAGATTTGGTCTCTGATAAGCAGGGTTGGAGAGTAAAGGATTGCATGTAATCCGTAACAAAAAAAACAGTAACTGTAATCCGTTACGTTAGCAGAAGAAAATATTGTTAAAGCATTACTTTTAAATTCAGAAAGGATGTTTGCGCAAAAAAATATTTGACACTTCTCTGTTTTCTCAATGACATTCAAATCAGCATTGAAAATAGCTTCAGCTTGCAGCACTAGAAAGAAATCACATCCACTGCAAATAGGCATAGAATTCCACTTCTGTTGAACACATATCCCATTAGTCTCTCCCTCTGATGTTTTCTGAGTGTCTCTTTTGAACAGACTTTACACACCGACATCCCTGTCGACTTGAAGTTAGCTACGATACATTCAATTTCACCCACCAGATCATTAACAAAAGAGATGGGTTGTAGGGCTTCCTGAGTGGCTCAGTGGTTTATGGCACTGCATCGCAGTGCTTGAGGCTTCACTTCAGACCCGTATTCAATCCCAACTGGCCTTGACCCGGAGTCCCATAGGGCGGCGCACAATTATCCCAGCGTTGTTTGGGTTAGGGGAGGTTTGGCCGGGTTGGCTTTATTTTGCTCTTCGTGCTCTAGCGACTCCTTGTGGTGGGCCAGACTCCTGCAGGCTTACCTGGTCATCAGTTAAAAGGTTGAAAGGTGCGGCTGGCTTCCGGGTTAAGTGGGTGGGTGTTAAGGAGTGCAGTTTGGCTGGTCATATTTTGGAGAACGCATGACTCGACTTGCATCTCGCCTGTAGGGGAGTTTCAGTGATGAGACCGTAATCGGATATGAGGAAAATACAAGAAATAAAAAAAATAAAAAAATAAATGGATTGATTTCTGTTCTTGCTTAGTTCGGCACCCAACTTGAAGTTTTTTTTATTATAACATTTTTTGCCCCTTTTTCGTAACTCCCATCTGGACTCGGGAGAGGCGAAGGTCGAGAGCCGTGCGTTCTCCGAAACACGACCCCGCTAAGCCACACTGCTTCTTGACACAATGCACGCTTAACCCAGAAGCCAGCCGCGTCAATGTGTCGGAGGAAACATCGTACACTTGGCGACCATGTCAGCGTGCATGCACACGGCCCGCCACAGGAGTAGCTAAAGCGCAATGGGACAAGGACATCTCGGCCAGCCAAACCCTCCCCTAACCCAATTGTGCATCGCCTCATGGCGACACAGCCCGGTATTGAACCAGGATCTGTAGTGACACAGCTAGCACTGCGATGAAGTGACTTAGACCCACCAACTTGAAGTTTTGCCTGAGCTTTATTTCACCTGAAGTGAGCAAATCACATGATCTAATTCCCCTAATGCTTGCAGTTTGGGTGTGGAGAGATGTTGTCATGTCGATGTAATAAACAGCCAATGTCGATTCAAATAAATGCTCCCAGTGCTACATATCATTCCCTAGATTTACTAAGTATTCAATTTGCCCCCTATTTACAGAGAGAATTAAACATATAAGGTAGAGCAAAAATGTAATGGTAAAAAATGTTTTAAAAATGAAACAATATAGTATACATGCTATGAGAGGGAAAATACATAAGAGAAAGTGTATATAAAAAATCTTACTAGGCCTTTATATGGCTCCAAGTCACAATGGTTGTTTATCACACCAAGAGGTTGTTCATCTTTAATGAAGCACAGTACTGTTTGCTACTACTCAGCAGTAGTACAGTATGACACTTCTGGCTTGCTAAGCTCTTTTGTTAGTGCTTATTATCTTATTCAAGATGCTCTGTGCTGGCCTGGACTGTACCAGTGGGTCAGCGTAATTCTCTGTGACTGAGTGGATGTGACTCACACTCACACACACGCATGCACACATACACACACACACACACACACACCCACACAGACACAGTACACACGCTGCCTTGTGCCTCTATGGGCGAGGAGACCATTAAGCATGGTACTTCTCCAACACTATCTTACTGTTCCTCTCTTTCATTTGCCATCATTCATTTGCTTGCATTCTCTCTCTCATTTGCTCTCTCTCCCTCTCCTCCCCCCTCCTAAAACAGAGGCCCTTACCCGATGAAGACACATTTACAAAGAAGGTTTGGTCAACCAAACTGTCAAATAAAGTATTGGGTGAAAGGAGAACAACCACCCTGCTCATCCTTTGCCCCCCCCCCCCCCCTCTCCATCTCTCTCTCTCTCTCTCTCGCTCTCTCTCTCGCTCTCTCTCTCTCGCTCTCTCACTCTCTCTCGCTCTCTCACTCTCTCTCTCTCGCTCTCTCTCTCTGGCTGTGTAGAAGTGTGACTGCCTACTGAGTCTGGAAGCCTACTCTGCCGACCAGAAGCGGCGTGTGTGTCAGTGTCTGAAGGACACCATTGAAAAGCAGCTCCAGCTCCAGAGGAGTGCTCCCTTCTACCCTCCTGCTGACCAGGTAGGAAACACACCCTCATGCTGCCACTCAGTGGCTCATCTGCGCTCACACTCATCCATGCTCTTATTCACTCACAGGACCATTGCTGAAGCACATGGCTTGTACTGTACTCATGGTGAGAGTGGATCCATGGACTGTGTGCTACTGTGCTCCTCCAATGAAGTCCGCTGGTTTCTCCTTGTTTTATCAGCTGATGGATGTGTGGATCTTTATATGACTATGGAGTGCTCCCATGTAGCTTGCCAAGATCTTTGGTTTGCCTGGTTCTTGTGTTGGAAGTGCAGTGGGCATTCTTTAATTGGACACTACCCCAAGCACTGTTCTAGAACCTGTTCTTAGATAAGATTAGAGAGGGGTTAGAATTAAACTGAACAGAAGAAAAGGAAAGGAAACCTGTATATTGAATACATCTTTATCAAAATAGTCCATCCTTCACTCTTAGAAAAAATGGTTCCAAAAGGATTCTTTGGCTGTCCCCATAGGAGAACGCTTTTCAGTTCCAGGTAGAACCATTTTTGGTTTCAGGTAGAACCCTTTTGGGTTTCATGTAGAAACCTCTGTGGAAACCTACATGGAACCCAAAAGGGTTCTACCTGGAACCAAAAAGGTTTCTTCAATGGGTTCTCCTATGGGGACAGCCGAAGAACCCTTTTAGGTTTTAGATATCACTTGTTTTCTAAGAGTGTACTACAGTATCTGTATGATATATTGTTTCATAATCTCTATCCTTATTTCCCCTTAGTGGAAGGTTTGGACAGACAGACAGACAGACAGACAGACAGACACTATATCCTATACTATCTAGCTGTGTTCCTATTGCTCTCTAGCTTCATTATGTGTATGGCATCCACACCTGCCATCCATTAGGCCTTTATTCTCCTAGCAACATGAAAGAGAGGGATGAGCTCGCACTCTTTTATCCCTCTCTCTCTCAATCAACCAGGGAATACGCTTTTCTCTGCATGTCGCTGGTTTTGTCCTGTCGCCTCTCCCTGCATCCTCTCGCTGTGTGTGTGTGTGTGTGTGTGTGTGTGTGTGTGTGTGTGTGTGTGCGTGTGTGTGTGTGTGTGTGTGTGTGTGTGTGTGTGTGCATGCTTCTGTGTGTGCGTGTGTGGGTGCCTGTGTGTGTGTATGTGTATGTATGTGCTTGTTTCCGGCAGCAGCAGCTGTTTTTCTGGGCTGACCCATTTACCAACTAGAGAGACAGAAGAAAGAAGTGAGACAGAAGAGAGGAGTGAGAGAAGAACGGAGTGAAACAGAGAGGAGTGAGAGAAGAAAGGAGTGAGCCAGAAGAGAGGAGTGAGAGAAGAAAGGAGTGAGACAGAAGAGAGGAGTGAGAGAAGAAAGGAGTGAGACAGAAGAGAGGAGTGAGACAAAAGAGAGGAGTGAGACGGAAGAAAGGAGTGAGACAGAAGAGAGGAGTGAGACTGAAGAGAGGATTGAGAAAGAGGAAAGGAGTGAGTGCTTTTTTGTGAAATAAAGGAGGATTGATAGGAAAGTCTAACAGGATAGCTATGTGCTGATTCTCTGACGAGAGGAGAAATATGTTGTGAGAGTGAGGGAGTTGAAAGAGTCAGTAATATCTATGTTATGTTGTATAGAAGGAGTAGTTCCAGAGAAGGGAACACCATATGAGTAGAATAGGGCAGTACTGTATATCATCACCCTGGCTGCGTCCCAAATGGCACCCTATTCCCTATATAATGCGCTACTTTTGACAAGAGACCTATGGGCCTGTGTCAAAAGTAGTTCACTAGGGTTCCACGTGGGATGCATCCCCAGTCCTTTGACCTAAAGGAGGGAGTGATCGAGAGTAATGATGGCTGTGTGACATATTGTGGCGTCTTCATGTCGAAGGCAGTGACAGTCTGAGTCCACCTCTGTGACCAGCCTCTGTGAAGTGACTTGGCAGAGGCAGAGCAGAGAGGACATGTGTTGGGACTCATCTGATAGGGGAGATCAGTTCACTGCGGTCACCCTTTTTGGCTTTGTGTGTGTGTGTGTGCCAGCATCCATTAGACTCATCATACAGCAGAAATCAATCAGATATTGATTGAATTTTAGCACATAAAACATTTTACTGGCATGGACAAATAATGAATGGAGTTCATGGTGGGATGGTGGTGGAAATTCGATATTAAATTAATTGTAAAATTTCACTTTTCTTGCACTCGTATATGCATGTTTTAATGGTATCAGGTATTTTTTCAATATTTTGTTTTATAATAAAGAAAATGATATGTCCATCATTTGCATAAATAGTGTATTTGCATATATGAACACATTAACATAAAGGGGTGGAACAGGGCTGCAACCACTAAACACTTGCTCTGTCTACCCTACCTGCACTCACCTGCACTGTCTAGACTGCCTCATTAATTACTGTTGTTGTTACGTTCTGTTGCATAATTAAACAAGAGTATCAATAGCAGTATACCCTCAGATTAAAAATCAAAATTATCTAGATTACTCCTATCTATACATACTTTAAATTGTTTGCAAGATCAGACATACAGTTGAAGTCAGAAGTTTACATACACTTAGGTTGAAGTCATTAAAACAAATTTTTCAACCACTCCACAGATTTCATGACCCAAGCATACTTCCAAAGTTGTGGCAAAATGGCTTAAGGACAACAAGTCAAGGTATTGTAGTTGCAATCACAAAGCCCTGACCTCAATCCAATAGAAAATGTGTGGGAAGAACTGAAAAAGCGTGTGCGAGCAAGGAGGCCTACAAACCTGACTCAGTTACACCAGTTCTGTCAGGAGGAATGGGCCAAAATTCACCCAACTTATTGTGGGAAGCTTGATGAAGGCTACCCGAAACGTTTGACTTAAGTTAAACAATTTAAAGGCAATGCTACCAAATACTAATTGAGTGTATGTAAACTTCTGACCCACTGGGAATGTGATGAAAGAAATAAAAGCTAAAATAAATAATTCTCTCTACTCTTTTTTATTTTATTCCAGAAACAATTTACACCGATCACAATAAAGTTATCTTTCTTGTAAGTGTCGAGACGATGCGTTAAATCCCTGACGAAGCGTTAGCGTTCTTATAGATGCAATGGAAAGCCAATGTAATCTTTTAACGGGAGAAAATGAACAAGAGTATGAAAGAGTCACAGGACTAAAATGAAAGCAATCAATCCAGCGATATTTAAGTAACAAGTGTATTTTGCACCCCTGAAACACAGGCAATAGATGGCTTATAAAGACAGATCCTCAGGTGGGCGGGGCATTTGCGTTGCTAGTGACAGCACACAGCCCAATTACAGTTCCCGGCTTTGCTAGACAGGTCAATAAGAGCATGGGCGGGAAACAGAAAAGCTCATTTAAACCCCTGTTCTAAATAGACAAAAAGGTGTTTCCAATCCGTTTAGGAAGCAATGACATTGCCTTCTCATTAAATAAATACCTTGCGATTGGATAATCTATTGACATTTCCATCAACAAATACATTGCTATATCTGTCCAAATGTGTGTGTGTGTCCTGTGTGCGCCAGGAGTTCTAGAACTCCTAACCTTTGACCTGTAGCCTTTTCATCAGTGGTATTTACGGTGTTCACTGACAGGGAGCCAGAGAGCTCCTGTGAGGGAGGCTGTGCTGTGCTGTGTATTCCTTAATGTTCTCCCATGGTTTCCACCAAACCATTGAATGCCCAGATCTCCTGCTAATTGGCGGGATGAGTCACAGATGGATGACTGTGTTTGAAAAAAAGAGAGAGACAATTGCCCACACATCCCAGCCCTGTTACCCCCATGCCCTAACCCTAACACCCACATGCCTTTACCCTAATATTGATACAATCAAGTACTGACACACCCATGTCCTAGCCCTAAACCCCCTATTTGTTACTGAAGACCCCAGTTCCTTTGCCAATAGACCTCATCCCAGTTACTTACCTATCTCAGCCCTGTTACCCAATTTCCTTAGGCCTGTAATCCTCAAGTCACCAACAGTAACCTACATGTATATCCAGTAATTCACTGCATAGTCCTGTGACCTCTGACCTGTATACCCTAATCATTTCACTAAAGTGCTATAACATGTGCCCCAGCCCCATTCACTTTTTTCTCACCACAAAAGGATTTGAATGGGCAATAGACATCCTTCCAGACCCAGTAGCTGTATGAGACTTGTGTATCCCTACACCCTGTTATTCATATAAACCAGGTAAGTCCATGGGGATACTCATATAAAACACGTCTACCCCAGTGTACAAGCCTCAACATTCATACAAACCAGGTCTACATATGTACTTCAGCCCCAATATTCTTACAGACCAGGTGTATACCTGCACGTCTAACCCATTATAGATTAAAACAAAAAAAAACAAGTTACTTCTATTTGTCAGTCCCAATTGTCATAAAAAGTGGTGTACTTCTGCATTTCAGCCCCAATATTCATACAACCCAGGTCTACACCTGTACTTCAGATCCAAATTACATACCTACAAAGTCTGCACCTGTGTTTGAACCCAATTAGTCAACTAAGCCAGGTCTAAATGTGCCAAAACCTGAATACTCATAAACTGTAAACCAGGTCTACCCCTGAACCTCAGCTCCAGTACTCCTATGAACCAAATCTACACACTTGACTGAGTCCCAATACTAATATTAACCAGATCTACAAGACTACACCTGCATATTTCAGCCTAAATGCCCATACGAACCAGGTTTACACCTGTGGCTTTGACCCAATACTCTGATAAACCAGGTCTACCCTTGTTACTATTCAGTAAAACTCACATAAACCAGGTCTACCATTGTGACTATTCAGTAAAACCCACATAAACCAGGTCTACCATTGTGACTATTCAGTAAAACCCACATAAACCAGGTCTACCATTGTGACTAGTCAGTAAAACCCACATAAACCAGGTCTACCATTGTGACTAGTCAGCAAAACTCTCATAAACCAGGTCTACCATTGTGACTAGTCAGCAAAACTCTCATAAACCAGGTCTACCATTGTGACTAGTCAGCAAAACTCTCATAAACCAGGTCTACCATTGTGACTAGTCAGCAAAACTCTCATAAACCAGGTCTACCATTGTGACTAGTCAGCAAAACTCTCATAAACCAGGTCTACCATTGTGACTAGTCAGCAAAACTCTCATAAACCAGGTCTACCATTGTGACTATTCAGTAAAACCCACATAAACCAGGTCTACCATTGTGACTATTCAGTAAAACCCACATAAACCAGGTCTACCATTGTGACTATTCAGTAAAACCCACATAAACCAGGTCTACCATTGTGACTATTCAGTAAAACCCACATAAACCAGGTCTACCATTGTGACTAGTCAGCAAAACTCTCATAAACCAGGTCTACCATTGTGACTAGTCAGCAAAACTCTCATAAACCAGGTCTACCATTGTGACTAGTCAGCAAAACTCTCATAAACCAGGTCTACCATTGTGACTAGTCAGCAAAACTCTCATAAACCAGGTCTACCATTGTGACTAGTCAGCAAAACTCTCATAAACCAGGTCTACCATTGTGACTAGTCAGCAAAACTCTCATAAACCAGGTCCACCATTGTGCAAGAGACACAACAAATCTATTGACATTAAATATTTGTTAAGTTATTACACTCATTTAGTTCAAGAGTCTATACATGGGAAATTCCTCTGAAATATTGAGTTTTACAGTCAAAATCACTGATTTAAACATGTGTGACGGCTAAGATATTTTCATATACGTACCACAAACATCATGGATTCAATGTATTGGAAAGTAAGGGACGTGTAAACTAGACCCTTTAAACATTATTTACAAAGAAAATATTTTGAAATTTCAACAATGTATTTGTTTTTTAAGCTGTTGAATACAGACTTCTGGTGCCAATCTGTAAAAGTACACCCTGGAGATTTATGCTTGTGATCTTGTGACCATTTTAAGGAATCATATGAAGCTTCTCTGAATATACTAGACAGCTTAATAATGCTTAATACTGTATATGACTTTGTTGATAAGTACAACTTTAAATTCTCGAAAGCCTTAAGTATAAGTAATTTGTTTCTAACTATTGTGAACGATTAAATGGGTCAACAGCTGTTAGTACCCACAAGGGGACTAACAGTAATATATATCCAATCATGACAATATTAGTTCAATTTTAATCAGGATAATGTATTGGATTAATTTTAGGTAAACATGCAGTTATGAGAATTGAAAAACTAATGAATAGATATTTAATCATAATAAAGCTTTTGTATTAATATGCCTTAAAGTCTTAATATGTCTGTTGGGGTCTATGCCTTTGCGTTCTCTTAGGACACTTTAACAGGATGTTATAAATTAAAGGTTTCCAGGAAGGTCAGACGATGCATCATGTGTTCATATGCACGTGGTTGTGTGTGTGTGTGTGTGTTTTCAGTCCCTTGTGTTGTTTAATTTAGAGGTCTAAGGGTACAAAGCCTTTGGGTAATTAGGTAAGCCAGGACAAAGCACACCCTCCATTTGACTCATAGACCGGGTATTGATACGGGATGTCAAGGTTTCTCTCTTGCAGTAGTCAAATCTGAACCATGAGAATTTCTCCACTTTGACCATAAAGTGTTTTGGATGAACTCTGCCGTCATAACTCCCCCTCTGACAGAACCTGACTCAGAGCTGACCACAAGTTCCAAAAGCTGAACCAGCACAATGTGATTTGAAATAAACTCAACACTAAAAGCCCCAAATGAGTTGATGATTTCACTTCGGCCTAATAAATACACAATCCCTCTCAGCTTGTCTTGCTGGTGGAAGACATTTTCTACTGTATGCTGCTCCAAATGTGTCAAATCGGCTCTTATATTCTGACTTCGGAGGATTTTCTTTCACTAGTACTTAAGTACATTAACAAAGGCCTGGGAGAGTGTTTTTTGTTGAGCTTGTCAGTAGCAGTTACCAGTTGCACTGTAAGAGAGAGAGAGAGAGAGAGAGAGAGAGAGACAGAGAGAGAGAGAGAGAGAGAGAGAGAGAGAGAGAGAGACAGAGACAGAAAGAGAGAAACAGAGAGAGACAGAGAGAGACAGAGAGAAAGACAGTGTTATATTTCCCATAATGTCAGAAACAGAATTTAATCTCTGATGTATGGAGGGTAATTTCTCACTCTGCTGAACCTCACGTTTAATGTACTCTTGAGAAAAGGAGCGCTGAGGTAAATGCTAAAGTCAAACTGACTTTACCTTACCTGTGTACGAGTATGCAAACGGCTACTATATGCAAAAAGTCAACCGGATCACCGTAATTCCTGTTCCTCTGCATGGGCACAGTGCTGACGCTGAACTGGTACTCGGGGGCATTGAAAGCCGCTTTTTATTTTAAAGCCGACTGAAGTTTGTTGATGAGCTATCTCCACTTGAGCCAGTAATTCCCTCCAAACCCCTGTGAACGACTGGGGGAGAGGATAAGAGTTGTGCGGACGGTCTAAATGTACTTTCAGTGTTTGGTTCATTCAAAGTTTGAGCTCGAGGGCTGAATTTGTGGGTAATGTCAAATATTGTGTAGTGAATAGTCACCAAGTCTTCTGAGATTATTTTCCAATAGCAGTTTGCTGGCTCCTGCTTTGTTGACGGGCTACATCGATTTTCACTATTGTTGAGGTTGAAGACCACATTTTTGTTTTTGCTAATGTTGTTGTATAGTGTGGTAACCATGTGCCATAATGGTTCTAGTTAATTCAGTCATTCTAGGTATTGCTAGAAAGAGTTTCCTTTCTCAGATTGTCATTCTCAGTCTCTTCATAGTAAGTGGTACAGGACTGTCTGGGACAATGCACTCCATTGCTACTGTAGGCATGTGACCTAGTGATGCCGCTACATGGTTACCTTGGAATCCAAGTACTATTACTGTAGTATGTGGTATTTAGGGGAGATGGTTATGTCCCTGACTGTCTCTCTGTCCTCTCCCTAACCACCATGCAGTCAACCCTCACACACACCACGGGACTCTGCCACCTTACATAAGACGCATTCACACACACACACACACACACAACACTTCTATTCCTGGCCAGGCCACATTTCTCCCTCAATGTGTGATTGTCACATGGACAGAAATATGGATGTACACATGCACACACGTACGCACACACACACGCACGCACACACATACACAACTCCCGGGTGAATGGTCATACAGCTCATAAGCCTATGATCTCATCCTGCTCTACGCTTCCAGTACTATCTGTGTCCGGGCTGCATTAGCCAGAGAGCTGCTGGAAAAGTACATTTGTTCAGCTGGACACACACACTAGCACGCACACACTCACTCACTCACACTCTCCAAGCAGCATCTGCTGCTCAAAGAGGTAATTTAGGTTGTCCTGTGGAGCAGAAAGAGACAGATCCACAAGAAAACTCTAGGCTAAGTGCTATGGCTATGGTTGTATACCGCGACACACAGGGGAGCCTCAGACAGGGCCTAGCCTTCACTTTGCTAGGAGAGGTCCTTAATGTTACAGACGTCTAATGGATGAAGGATGTCTGCTGGGCCTCAGAGACCGCCTAGACTGTTTCTGACTGTTTCTGACTGTCATGTCAAATGTATGATGACCCTTTATTGGATGTGGAGGTGGGTGGTTTTAGGGAAGAGCTAGCTTGTTTGCTACGTTTGACGGTACAGTTTTTATAACCACTTGACTTGTATGACGTTAGCGTGACCTTTCACCTGTGTCACCCCCTCCCTTCTTCTCTCCTTCCCTCTCTCCCTCACTCCTCTCCTCCTTTAACCTGAATTCACAAAGACTGGATCACATCTCTTCAACCTGAGGCTATGAGAGGTGTACTGGAATCAACTGTTCTCTGTAAACACTATAAAGTAGTCAACAAATGCACACACACAGTCATACCAGGTACAGTGAATTATATGCAAAGGGAAAAGAGGAAGCACATTCTATTAGAAGTTGTAAATCACAGCTTTAGTCTCTGTACAGTATGGTACATAGTCCATTTTCACCTGCCTTCTTAGTTACCTGTCTCTGACTCTCTGTCATGCACATGCACATGCACTCACTCACTCCCTCGTACACACATGCACACACACTTTTTGATCCCCCCTCCATGGTACATTGTGTCAGATCAGACAGGGTGTGAAACCCACACAGGCAGACACACACACACACACACACACACACCTGGGATTGGAGCCTCCATCAAATCGGCGTACTACAATGATCCCATATCCCAGTTTACCTACCCACTCCTCTCTCTCTCTCTCTGTTTCTCTCTCTCTCTCTGTTTCTCTCTCTCTTTCTGTTTATCTCTCTCTCTAAGTCTTTTGCACCCTCTCTTTATGACTCTGACTTTTTGCCTGAGCAGGCACTCGCCCCGCTCTGTGAACTGATAGCAGGCTTCAAAGGAAGATCTATTTCTATCTCCTTCCTCGTTTCATTCATTTTCTCTTTCACCTCCTCCATCACACTCACCCTGTCCTTTCAATGTGATGCTTACCTGTCTCCATTGACTTCAAAATTGATCACAGTAATCTGGCGAAAGGGAATACCTAGTCAGTTGTACAACTCAATGCATTAACCTGAAATGTGTCTTCTGCATTTAACCCAACCCCTCTGAATCAGAGAGGTGCTTGGGGCTGCCTTAATCAACATCCATGTCATCGGCGCCCAGGGAGCAGTTGTTGGGATTTATCTGCCTTGCTCAGAACGACAGATTTTTACTCGGGGATTCGATCCAGCAAACTTTTGATTACTGGCCTATGCTCCTACCCGCCAGGCTACCTTCCGCTTTCTTTCAAAAGCACACACACACGCACGCACACACACACACACACACACACACACACACACACACACACATACACACACACACACACACACTTTCTCACTCCATCAGTGTGTGCATGCATGCGTACGTGGGTGTGCTTGCGTACGTACATGAGTGTGTGTATTTGTGTCGTTTTTGCCCGGCAGTGATATCCATCACGTCCTAGGATCAATTCCCCTGCCATGCTTTAAACTTTCATCAAATCTCTTTGATGGATATTGTTTTGCTTTATTTCAGTTCAAAAAGCCCTTAACTATTTATAACTTGTTCTGTTGTTATATAATGCACTGGCATATAGAGTATATCGAGGCTCTGAATAAAAACTGCTGGACCAAGTCCTAAGACGCAATATTATTTATTTATTTCAATTATTCACATTCTTGGGTTAGGGTCATTAGAATTTCTCTGCAGAGGCCCGGCATGCAATGCTTAGGATAATAGTTTATTTTGGGACACATGAAACATATTCCACTTTCATATGACATGGATGTACTGTATGTGGAAAGTCTATGGCAAAGTGTGGAATGATCCTTTTGTTCTTTCCTATATGAAACTCCTTAGATGTCTCCATATATTTTGATCTTAAACCAAAAATGTAAAAACAAATATGGAGTTCAGAGGTTTTCTCCCGACTGCGATGATATGTTGTATTTTTATTATGCTATTTGTTAGACAAAGAAAGTAGTCTTCTGTGTTTACGTAAGCAGTTAAACTAGAGCTTGAGGGAATTCAAGGGCCCTTCAATTCTGAACATTTGGAAGTCATATGGGCTGTAAATAGATTAGATTAGCTGTACAAGCATATGTGTATAGAGGAAGTGTATAGAAAAGTGACATTTCACTCTGAGGCACTGCTAAGTCATGGGATGGGATGGGAGTCAAAGCTAGTGTTTTGTATGTTTGTGTGTGTGTGTGTGTGTGTATGTGTGAACATGATTGTGTGTGCATTTACCTGTGCGTGTGTCTTTATAGTTGATTAGGTGTGGAAGACAGGGCTCTTTTTCATCCTACATCCTGCCCCTCTTTGATAGGCTTTGATTCATTGGTTTGATTCATGGCTGGGCTGGGGTCTAAAAATAGGAGGTGGATAAAGAGGGAGGGAGGGTGGGAAGAAGGAAGGGAGGCAGGGAGGGAGGGAGGGAGGTAGAGGTACAGGGCTGCACAGCATGGCATCATGGGTCTCCAGAGACACACTAACACATGGATACAGCTCCCTTCTCACTCCTTCTTCCCTATCAACTCATGCACCTTTCTTTCTCTTTCTCTCTCTGTATCTCGTGTTTGTTTCTCCTTATCAACTCTTGCCACTCTCCTTTTTGTATCTTTCTCTCTATCTCTCTGTGTACACTCTCAACACTATCAGCTACTTCCACCAATATCAACTCTATGTATCTTCTTGCTCCTACTGTTTTCTCTCATCTGTCTCTCTGTCGACTTCCTCCCCTCTTCCCTCCCTCCATCCCTCCCTCCCTCCCTCCACCAATCAACTGTCACTTCTTGCTCTCCTCTACCTCTCCCTTCTTCTTTCCCTAAGCCCTCAATTGTCCCCCTCCTCCTCCTCCTCCTCCTCCTCCTCCTCCCCTCTCTTCCCTCTCCTCTTCCCCAGCACTAGTGTTGCATGTTGGCAAACACATTAGAACCACACAGTGAGAGAGGCAGGACTGCACAACATCCAGACATAGAGAAAGAGAGCGAGACAGAGAGAGATAGAAAAGAAGAAACATAGAGACAGTGAGGGAAAAAGAGAAGGACAGACTGAGGAGAGAGAAACATAAGACACAATTTTCACACCTGGATTTTCTGTCCTCTTCCGCTACTATCCTGTGTGTGTGTGTGTGTGTGTGTATGCTCGTGCACCCCGCTCTGGCAGAAGTCGCACACACTCACACACACACTCGGAGCATCCAGATGCCTGTCTCTAAGGTACTGTACAAACTCTTTGTGCTTCCTTTCTAAGGTCAGATACCATACACCTGCAGGTCTGTGTTTTGGTAACTTTAGCGGAGATTCAAGTTATGGTGTGTGTGTGTGTGTGGGTGCGTAGCGTTCCGGAATGTCTCTGCGTTATATTATTTTTGCATGTTTCAGCAGCTAACGTTTTCCTAACGTTTTCCTAACGCTTTTCTAAAGCTTTAGTGATACTTCTGTTATGGTTCTCTTTTTGGATTTCAAAGATATCTTTTTAGTTACAGTATATAAAGTATTTGATGTTATGTCACAATGCAATCATTTTATTTGGCTTCACTGCTGGTTGGATATCAAATTCCATTCCTCATTAAGGGATGTTTTTGTTTTTTTATGATACCAAATCTATTTAACGTAATATCTGCACACAAATTGTTTTTGACTTAATATATCATATTTCTCTCTCTTTGAAAGGAATGACTGCCCACTATTTGGTAGTGACATTGCATTTATGCACTGTATGTGTAGTGCATGTGATTGAGTCACTGCTGAAGGTGCTGTCAACTGCAGCAGTGGTGTAGTACAGTAGTTAATTAGCTTATCCCCACTACACAGAGCAGTGGGTGTGAGGAGAAGTACAGCAGGTGAGTATGTAAATGGTAGAAATAGGCTGTTCTCCATAGTGTCAAATTAAGAAATGGAGGTTAGAGAGAGGTGTGAGTGTATTTGTGCATTTATGCCTGAGAGAGAACGACTTCACTAGTGTTTTTTTTGTAGTATGTGTTTGTGTGAGAGAGAGAAATAGAACAGGAGGGAAAGAGATATATAGTTTGTGTGTGTGTGTGTGTGTGTGTGTGTGCGCTTGCTTGTGAATGTGTACATTTTTAACAAGGTATTTTTATGATGAATTGTGAGGATCCCCAGGGGGCAAGTTTTTCAAAAGTTATCTATTTGGATTTCACCTATTGGATAAGATTAAATGTTAGTATTAAACATTTTTATTCTGATCCTCCGGATGGGGATTTTGGTTTGGTAATCCAATCTCACCTTCAATCAGGTTTAAATAATGTTTTTTGTGTTTTTCAAAACTCAAAGGTGATTAGGATAGTTTTGATATGGAAAATCTGGATTATCTTTATCCCACTGGAAGGGTGGTACCTTTAGGTAGTTTACATGTAGTTTACTCATCTCTGTTTACCTTTAGGTAGTTTACATGTAGTTTACTCATCTCTGTTTACCTTTAGGTAGTTTACATGTAGTTTACTCATCTCTGTTTACCTTTAGGTAGTTTACATGTAGTTGACTCATCTCTGTTTACCTTTAGGTAGTTTACATGTAGTTTACTCATCTCTGTTTACCTTTGGTAGTTTACATGTAGTTGACTCATCTCTGTTTACCTTTATGTACCTTTATTCATGTAGTTTACTCATCTCTGTTTACCTTTAGGTAGTTTACATGTAGTTGACTCATCTCTGTTTACCTTTAGGTAGTTTACATGTAGTTTACTCATCTCTGTTTACCTTTGGTAGTTTACATGTAGTTGACTCATCTCTGTTTACCTTTAAAATTGTGTTGAAGTAGTACCACAACCTGTCCAGTAGATGACAAGGTGTAGGCCTATTCAAAGCACTACATTTTACATTTACATTTTAGTCATTTAGCAGACATTCTTATAAAGAACGACTTACAGTTAGTGCATTCATCTTAAGATAGCTAGGTGGGACAACCACCTATCACATTCATAGTAAATACATTTTTCCTCAATCAGCAAAGTCAGAGCTAGTAAGGGGGAAGAAAAGTCAAGTGCGAGTGTTAGTTCACTAAACATCCAGATACAGTGATCTGTATATTGATATTGTGGTATCTGGATCAGAAACATATTATCCCATTATTTTCTGAAAAACTGGCTCAAAAACAGCCAGATTGATCTCAAAGAGACCATTTATACCCTTCCAGTTTAAACAACCAAAATAGCGGGTTTTTAAAAGTCATGTGTAAAGAAATAACCACATAGTAGGTTTTTAAAAATAATATGTAATAAATTACCTAGGAAAATACTGCATACTATAGGCCAGGGTTATTAAAGTTCCATCGCCTACTGGTTTTCAGTTCTACCTGATAATTAATAGACTATAGGCCAGGGTTATTAAAGTTCCATCGCCTACTGGTTTTCAGTTCTACCTGATAATTAATAGACTATAGGTCAGGGTTATTAAAGTTCCATCGCCTACTGGTTTTCAGTTCTACCTGATAATTAATAGACTATAGGTCAGGGTTATTAAAGTTCCAGAGCCTGCTGGTTTTCATTTCTACCTGATAATTAATAGACTATAGGCCAGGGTTATTAAAGTTCCAGAGCCTGCTGGTTTTCAGTTCTACCTGATAATTAATAGACTATAGGTCAGGGTTATTAAAGTTCCATCGCCTACTGGTTTTCAGTTCTACCTGATAATTAATAGACTATAGGTCAGGGTTATTAAAGTTCCATCGCCTACTGGATTTCAGTTCTACCTGATAATTAATAGACTATAGGTCCTGACTGAATCCTCTCTTGTAGTCTATTGTCAGTTTGGTTGATACCCAATTAGAGGCAGCTGTCTTGAGTTGTCTCTAATTGGGGATTCTATTTATGTTTCGTGTGCTTCCACCTGCGTTGTGGTTTCTTGTGTGTGTTATGTTTGTTCACACCAGTTTGTGTTGCTGTCCTTTGTTTTTAACTTTGGTTTTGACATCAATAAAGATGCCTTCTTGCAACTTCCGCTCTGCGCCATGTTTCCAACCCTTGCACCATGACAGAAGAAACCCCCACTCCGGGAACAAGCAGTGGCGGAATGTGGAGGAACGCTTCATTCCAGGGGATTTCGAACCCGAAGATGAGTACCTTCGGTCTATCGCCCCGGTCCTTGAAGAGGAGCCCGATCAAAAGGGCAAGCCTCTCGAAGAGCCCAGGAAGAACCCCAGCCGTTGGTTGTGGGGAGCATCTGGGGACACTCGACAGGTTGGGAAGAGGAGCCCATGCCTATACTATCGTGGGGACTCGTGGCAGAGCCCCTGCAGCCGTGGGAGCAGGAGTATGAGGAAGAGAGGCTCCTGACTTCCAAATCATGGGGACTGTGGTACGAGCCGCCACGGGGTCTAGAGGAAGAGGAGAGCCCACCACTTCGGCCTCCAACGGGGGAGAATCGGGGGAGAACCCCGAGGGTTTTTCGATCGGCCCATGGCGGAACAGGCGAAGTGGTGGAGAGCCTGGATGACTCTTCCGTCCGAGATCCATCCCACACCATTCATGAAAAGGATGGAAGAAGAGGAGCCTTTTGAGTGCTGACTGGCACTGTGGAAGCGTCTTCCACGACCAGGAGAAGGAAGTCACTGAGCACGTGACGGCTGCACAACCCCAGACTCCGGTGCAAGCTCCACGCACCAAGAACACGGCGCCGGTCAACAGCTCTGATCAGGTGAGCAGTCCGGGTCTGGTGGCCAGGTCCATTTCGAAGTCGGAGCCTCCAGCAACGGTCCACAGCCCGTAGCCTCTAGTGACGGTGCACACCCCGGGGTCTCCAGTGACGGTCCACAGCCCGGGGTCTCCCAAGACGGTTAACAGCCCAAAGTCTCCAGTGACAGTGTCCAGCACAGCTACATGGCCGGAGCCTTCCACGACACCGGTGCCCAGTCCAGGACCGGCAGCCGACCCAGCTCCAGGGCAGGAGTCTTCCTCTACGCCGGGGCCCAGTCCAGGTCCGGCGTCAAGTAAAGCTCCATGGCCGGAGCCTTCTCCTGCGCCAGATCCAGGGTCAGATCCGGTGTCCAGTACTGATCCATGGCTGGAGCCTTCCTCTGCGCCGTGGCCCAGTCCAGGCCTGGTGTACAGCCAAGCTCCATGGCAGGAGTCTTCCTATGTAACAGAGTCCAGTCCAGGTCCGGCATCGAGTACAGCTCCAGGACCAGAGCCTTCTTCTGCGCCAGACCAAGGGACATATACAGAGACCGGTGGCCAGTCCGGGACCGGTAGCCATAACCACTCTGCGAGTCTGTCAGCGTTTCCCTATGAGGTGGTTCTCAGCCGGAGACCAGGGTCGAGTGCTGCGCCGGGGTCCAGACAGGACCTGGTGTCGATTACTGCACCAGAGAGGTGGTCTACAATGCCAGGGTCCAGACAGGGCCTGGTGCATCGCACATCTCCAGAGGAGGTTCTAGCAAACTATATTGTCAGTTTGAGGCAGCTGTCTTCAGTTGTCTCTAATTGGGGATTCTATTTATGTTTCGTGTGCTTCCACCTGCGTTGGGTGTTGCGTTTGTTCACACCAGTTCATGTTGCTGTCCTTTGTTTTTCACTTTGTTTTTGACATTAATAAATATGTCTTCTTGCAACTCCCGCTCTGCGCCATGTTTTCAACCCTCGCACCATGACACTGTTTTTCAGTTCTACCTGATAATTAATAGACTATAGGCCAGGGTTATTAAAGTTCCAGAGCCTGATGGTTTTCAATTCTACCTGATAATTAATAGTTCCAGAGCCTGCTGGTTTACAGTTATACCTGATAATTAATAGTTCCAGAGCCTGCTGGTTTACAGTTCTACCTGATAATTAATAGCACCCACCTGGTGTCCGAGATCTAAATCAGTCTAGAGGGTAAGAATACAAAAAGCAGGAATTGGCTTTGAGGTCCCAATTTGAATCGAGGGCTATAGGCTATGTGTTCTTACAGTAGCCTCCAAACACTACTGCACAGACACAGGCAGACATACAAGCAGGCACGCACGCAGTTACAGAGGCACACACAATACCCCCCACACAGCCCATTTCGTTGGTCCCACTCACTGTCACAGTCAGGTTATATCGGAGCCGAGAGCCACTCCTGTCTCAGTGTACTCTGTCATCTGAAGCTGTTGAGATGAAAAGCACCTGAGAGAAGACAAGAGAGAGAGGAGGGAGAGGGAGCATATGTTCCCTAAAGCACAGTCAAGCATACTGAGCAGTGAATAGATATAGGGCGTTATGATCAGCTGTTGGGAGAGAGAGAGAGAGAGAGACTTTTTGTCTTTCTTTAATGATACATTCACATTTCATTACACCTCCCCCCAAAACAAAACAGCAAATATCCCCTGTACTGCGTACTCACCTTGCCCTTTGCCCTACGATACAAAACAACACCACACATTACAGTAACCAAAAATTCTCCACTTCTACAGCCGTATATCCAACCCATCTTCCCCAGCTATACAGACAGCCCTACTGACACAGCATATCTCCACACTTTTGATGATTTTATAGAACTCAAATTCCACCCTAAGGCGCGCAGAGACCATCCCATTAAATAATAGTAAAGGGTCTGTTATCCCCCGACCTTTGACCCTGTTCCTCCTTGTTAGCCAAATAGGCAACTTTGCCTGAGCAAACAGAAAATTCAACAACACACATTTGGTCTTCTCCTTATTTGAATATCTGTACCCCATTATAAACATCCCGGCAGTAAACTCAACCCCCAACCTCTCACACAGACATTCCAACAGAGACATACATTAATGGCAGTAACCTGGTCCACACAGAAAACACATGAATCACAGTTTCACTCATGACACAGAAAGGACACCCCTGTCCGACTCCCGGTACAACCCGTGCCAACCAGCTGTTAGTGGCCTGGGCTCCATGTAGAACCCTCCACTGGAGGTCCTCTGACCTCTTTGGTATTGGAAGTTGGTAGAGCCCCCTCCATCTATAACCCACCATACTCTCCGCCCCACATATCCCCTGCCACTGATGTGCCTTCACTCCTGTTAGGCTCCTAATGTTCCTTACCTTAATACAGATGTTGTAGATTGCTTTATCTCCCACCCTCCCAAACTCCCCCAGGCTTGTATGTTAAAAGTCCTCCAGACCCCCTTGCCAGTCCCCTGAGGATGAGAGAGCTGCATACTGTTGACAGAAAAGCCTAATTTTCCCACATCCCACCATTGACTCAGAGACTCATACTCCTCTGTGCGCTGCCCCCACCTTTCCCAAAAAGTCTGGAAACGTGAGCAAAAAGTGGCATCTTGTAAGAGCTTTGCATTAGAGTTCCAATAGGATGTCTGCCAAGGCCCTGGTGAAATAGACAGCCTAGCCATGGTTATGTGGTGATCTGGGAGAATGGTAGCACCCAACAGCCTATTACTCTGATTCGTAAAGTCTATCAAGTCGGGCTGCACTCACCCTAGCCCCAAAGACCCACGTATACTCTCTTGTGTTGGGATGTCTAGTTCTCCAAACATCCACTAGGTCAAACTGATTAATGATGTCCCTTGTCTTTCGTAAAATCCATCGAACAATTCCAGTCCCCGCCGACCACCAGCATCTCCTCAGGCGCTACCTGTGAGATTTCCTGTCTAAGACACCCAAATAGAATTCACCTCTCTCTCCCTGTGTTAGGCACATACACATTTATAAAGACAAAACCACTGTTGTTAATTTCTGCTTTTACTTCAATCAGTCCACCCCTACACACCTCCTCTGAGGAGCACATTTTTACAGACCCGGTACAAAAAGGACTGTCACCCCAGCACTAACATTTGTCCCATGACTCAGCACACTTGCTCCTTTTCACCAGAGCCCCCAATCGACTTCATTCACTGCAGAAACAACAACTGTACTTTTTTGTTTTACCCAACACTTTCCCGCATCTCTGGCGCCATTTATATTAAGCGATTCTACCCAAAGTCTCCATGAGAAGTGGGAGAAAAGCCAATAAAGAAAGAGACCAATAGCAAACTCAAAAAGCATAGCCAGTAATATAACATTTGAAATATCTCTATTATTTTAAAACTTTTTTAAGAGTGTAATGTTTACTGTTCATTGCTGATAGTTTATTTCACTTTTGTTTATTATCTATTCCACTTGCTTTGGCAATGTAAGCATGTTTCCCATGCCAATAAAGAACTGAATTGAGAGAGAGCGAGAGAGGGAGAGAGAGATTGAGTTTTCATCTGCTTCTCTCTCCTTTATCACTGGTATCTCTTCTTATTCCCATGTCCATGTCTCAGAGGTATGATCACTGGGCTGTGTGTGTGTGTGTGTGTGTGTGTGTGTGTGTGTGTGTGTGTGTGTGTGTGTGTGTGTGTACAACGCATGCATATTGTATTCTTTAGCCTTTCGTGGTCAAGTATAATCAAGGCTACTGTATGTTTAGGGGGCGGTAGAGTGATGAATGCTAATGGTTCTGTGTGTCCCCTGGGACATATGTGCACAGCGCCATAATGTCTTGTCCAGGGATGGGCAAGTGGGGTTGTGTTCTACTGGGTGTACACACATAGACACACACTTCTTCCTCTCCCCAGTCCTCTCCTCCTCTTTCTTTATCTCCTCCCCCTCCTCCTCCCTCTTTCTCTCTATCTCTTGTTGTGGTTGTGCTGCTGGATGGGAGTCTCCCTACAAATCCCACAGGGCATTCTATCTCTCCCTCTTGCTCTCTCTCTCGTTCTCTCCGTTCAGCTCGGCAACAGAGACACAGTTCCTGCACTTCTGTAATTCACACTGACGGACGCACACAGCCCTGGAACACAACACACACACACTCACCCTGACACACACACCGTCAACACACACCGCTGGCCGTTTGACTGAGAAGAGAGTGTGGCACTTTACCAGGGATGTGAAAGAGGAGTGCCTGTCTCTGTTTATTGGACTATAACTGGGGATCTCTCACTACAGGTGAAGTCTATTAAGATATACTATCTCCATATTGACACCCACCCACACACTTTATACGTGTCTGTATTTATGGGTGTATTTATGATCTATCCTAATGTTGAATGAGTGGGTGTTGTTTTTGATAGATTTGTTTTTATTGCTGGTGTTCCTTGTTGGAAGATAGGGAGTGGTTTTATTTGCCTTACCAAACAAGCGAAAGAACGAAAGAAAGATAGATGAGCTGAGAGAAGGCAATAAACACAGGCTCTTGGACTATCACTTCAGAGCATCTGGTTGGATGACCCACGTTATATTATGTACTTTTATGATGTTGTGTTTTGTCTTCTTTCTTTCTTTCTTTCTTTCTTTCTTTCTTTCTTTCTTTCTTTCTTTCTTTCTTTCTGTGTCAGAATAGGTTTGCTTAACATTTGCTATAATACTACAATTATTATCAGAGTATTTAAATCAGTTCAAATGCAGATAGAGAAATCAGGTTTGTGACTTGGTTTGGCCTTCACTTTCTCTGTACTGTTATCTGAGGCTGGGAATCACAGAAGGGATTGATTCATCTTCATCGGCTCATCTCTCAAAGAGGATCATCATCAGCTCTATGAACGTGTAAAGCCATCACAGCTCTGTGTAAAGCCAGAGATAAGGACAAGAGAAAGAGAGAACAGAGAGATCATGGAGAAAGAGAGAGAACAGAGAGATCATGGAGAAAGAGAGAGAACAGAGAGATCATGGATAAAGAGAGAGAACAGAGAGATCATGGAGAAAGAGAGAGAACAGAGAGATCATGGAGAAAGAGAGAGAACAGAGAGATCATGGAGAAAAAGAGAGAACAGAGTGAAGGGAGAGGGAAAAAACAAGGGAGAAAAGGTTCTCTACTTTTGCCTTGTTAAGATCTCGCTGGCTGGTGTGTGTGTGTGTGTGTGTGTGTGTGTGTGTGTGTGTGTGTACATTTGCGCATTAGCAACCAGTGATCACACATCCTCTGTCAACAGTTCAGCAGTGTATTGACCTATTAGCACAGGAATAGCTAATAGTGTTCATGTCACTAGGAAGTCATAAGGAACATGTTTGTTGTGTGTTGCAATGAGGAGAGGGTGGGGTGAGGGTGAGTTTAGTTTAGTTTTCTATGGAGACAGAGGGAAGAAGGAATATACAGTATATATATATATATATATATATATACAGCGGGTGAAATAAGTATTGAACACGTCACCATTTTTCTCAGTAAATATATTTCCAAAGGTGCTATTGACATGACATTTTCACCAGATGTTGGTAACAACCCAAGTAATCCATACATACAAAGAAACCAAAACAAATAAGTTCAGAAATTAAGTTATGTGTAATAATGTGAAATGACACAGGGAAAAAGTATTGAACACACAAAGAAAGGGAGGTGCAAAAAGGCATGGAAAGCCAAGACAACAGCTGAAAACTATCAGTAATTAAAAAGCAATCCAGCCCCCATAATACGGAAGTGGAAAGACAATCATTTCAACATAAATTTGCCTCGACCAGGTGCTCCTCGCAAGATTTCTGACAGAGGAGTGAAAAGAATAATCAGAAGAGTTGTCCAAGAGCCAAGGACCACTTGTGGAGAGCTTCAAAAAGACCTGCAATTAGCAGGTACTGTTGTCTCAAAGAAAACAGTAAGTAATGCACTCCACCGCCATGGCCTGTATGCGCGCTCACCACGCAAGACTCCATTGCTGAAAAAAAAGCATGTTGAAGCTCGTTTAAAGTTTGCTGCACAACATTTGGAAAAGTCAGTGAAATACTGGGAGAATATAGTGTGGTCAGATGAGAGCAAAATTGAACTGTTTGGATGTCATAATACACACCATGTTTGGAGGAGAAATGGCACTGCACATCACCCTAAAAACACCATACCAACAGTGAAGCTTGGAGGTGGGAACATCATGGTGTGGGGCTGCTTTTCGGCAAATGGTACTGGCAAACTTCACATAATTGAAGGAAGGATGAATGGACAAATTTACCGAGACATTCTTGACAAAAATCTGCTGCCATCTACCAGGATGATGAAGATGAAACGAGGGTGGACATTTCAGCAAGACAATGATCCCAAACACACAGCCAAGGAAACTCTCAATTGGTTTCAAAGAAAGAAAATAAAGCTGCTAGAATGGCCCAGCCAATCACCTGACTTAAATCCCATTGAAAATCTATGGAAAGAACTGAAGATCAAGATTCATAGAAGAGGCCCACGGAACCTTCAAGATTTGAAGACTGTTTGTGTGGAAGAATGGGCCAAAATCACACCAGAGCAATGCATGCGACTAGTTTCTCCATACAGGAGGCGTCTTGAAGCTGTCATTACCAACAAAGGATTTTGTACAAAGTATTAAATAAATATCAGTAAGTGTGTTCAATACTTTTTCCCTGTGTCATTTCACATTATTACACATAACTTAATTTCTGAACTTATTTGTTTTGGTTTCTTTGTATGTATGGATTACTTGGGTTGTTACCAACATCTGGTGAAAATGTCATGTCAATAGCACCTTTGGAAATATATTTACTGAGAAAAATGGTGACGTGTTCAATACTTATTTCACCCGCTGTATATACACTACCGTTCAAAAGTTTGGGTCACTTAGAAATGTCCATGTTTTCCATGAAAACATACATGAAATGAGTTGCAAAATAAATAGTCAAGACGTTGACAAGGTTATAAATAATGATTTCTAATTGAAATAATAATTGTGTCCTCCATTTGTAGCAATTACAGCCTAGCAGGCCTTTGGCATTCTTGTTGTCAATTTGTTGAGGTAATCTGAAAAGATTTCACCCCATGCTTCCTGAAGCACCTCCCATAACTTAGATTGGCTTGATGGGCTCTTCTTACGTAGCATACGGTCAAGCTGCTCCCACAACGGCTCAATAGGGTTGAGATCCGGTGACTGTGCTGGTCACTCCATTATAGACAGAATACCAGCTGACTGCCTCTTCCCTAAATAGTTCTTGCATAGTTTCGAGCTGTGCTTTGGGTCATTGTCCTGTTGGAGGAGGAAAATGGTTCTGATTAAGCGCCGTCCACAGGGTATGGCATGGCGTTGCAAAATGGAGTGATAGCCTTCCTTCTTCGAGATCCCTTTTACAATGCACAAATCTCCCACTTTACCACCACCAAAGCACCTCTAGACCATCATATTGCCTCCACCATGCTTGACAGATGACGTCAAGAACTCCTCCAGCATCTTTCCATTTGGTCTGCGTCTCACGATTGTTCTTCTTTGTGATTCGAACACCTCAAACTTAGATTTGTCTGTCCATAACACTTTTTTCCAATCTTCCTCTGTCCAGTGTTTGTGTTCTTTTGTCCATCTTAATCTTTTCTTTTTCTTGGCCAGTCTGAGATATGGCTTTTTCTTTGCAACTGCCTAGAAGGCCAGCATCCCAGAGCCGCCTCTTCACTGTTGACATTGAGACTGGTGTTTTGCGGGTATGATTTAATGAAGCTGCCAGTTGAGGTGTCTGTTTCTCAAATTAGACATTCTAATGTACTTGTCCTCTTGCTCAGTTGTGCACCGGGGCCTCCCACTCCTCTTTCTATTCTGGTTAGAGCCAATTTGCGCTGTTCTGTGAAAGGAGTAGTAAACAGCGTTATACAAGATCTTCAGTTTCTTGACAATTTCTACCATGGAATTGCCTTCATTCTCAGTACAAGAATGGACTGACGAGTTTCAGAAGAAAGTTCTTTGTTTCTGGACATTTTGAGCCTGTAATCGAACCCACAAATGCTGATGCTCCAAGTACTCAACTAGTCTAAAGAAGGCCAGTTTTATTGCTTCTTTAATCAGCACAACAGTTTTCAGCTGTGCTAACATAATTGCAAAAGGGTTTTCTAATGATCAATTAGCCTTTTAAAAGGATAAACTTGGATTAGCTAACACAACGTGCCATTGGAACACAGGAGTGATGGTTGCTGTCAGGTTCTGACTGTTGAGAGGCCTCTAGGCTTCTCTATGGTTGTCATGGTCAGGGCTTGACAGTAGATTTCTAGTGAACTCTATGTTTAGTTTTTGTGTTGGTCCCCAATTAGAGGTAGCTGCATTACGTTGTCTCTAATTGAGGATCCTATTTATGTTCATGACTTTACCACCTGCGTTGTGGATCTTTGTTTGTGCATGTTGCACACCAGTTCGTGGTTGATTTCTCTCCTTTGTTTTTGTTGTTTTAGAAAGGAATGTCTTTATATTACGGCTCTGCTCCTCGTGTCCTGACTACGCAGCGTGACAGTTGCTGATAATGGGCCTCCGTACGCCTATGTAGATATTCCATAAAAAATCAGCCGTTTCAGCAACAACAGTCACTTACAAAATAACAATGTCTACGCTGTATTTCTGATAAATTTTTTGTTTTTTAATGGACAAAAAAATAGATTTTCTTTGTGACCCCAAACTTTTGAACGGTAGAGTATATATATATATATATATATATATATATATACAGTGGGGAGAACAAGTATTTGATACACTGCCGATTTTGCAGGTTTTCCTACTTACAAAGCATGTAGAAGTCTGTAATTTTTATCATAGCTACACTTCAACTGTGAGAGATGGAATCTAAAACAAAAATCCAGAAAATCACATTGTATGATTTTTAAATAATTAATTTGCATTTTATTGCATGACATAAGTATTTGATCACCTACCAACCAGTAAGAATTCCGTCTCTCACAGACCTGTTAGTTTTTCTTTAAGAAGCCCTCCTGTTCTCCACTCATTACCTGTATTAACTGTACCTGTTTGAACGTGTTACCTGTATAAAAGACACCTGTCCACACACTCAATCAAACAGACTCCAATCTCTCCACAATGGCCAAGACCAGAGAGCTGTGTAAGGACATCAGGGATGAAATTGTAGACTTGCACAAGGCTGGGATGGGCTACAGGACAATAGGCAAGCAGCTTGGTGAACAGGCAACAACTGTTGACGCAATTATTAGAAAATGGAAGAAGTTCAAGATGACGGTCAATCTCCCTCGGTCTGGGGCACCATGCAAGATCTCACCTCGTGGGGCATCAATGATCATGAGGAAGGTGAGGGATCAGCCAAGAACTACGGCAGGACCTGGTCAATGACCTGAAGAGAGCTGGGACCACAGTCTCAAAGAAAACCATTAGTAACACACTACGCCGTCATGGATTAAAATCCTGCAGCGCACGCAAGGTCCCCCTGCTCAAGCCAATGCATGTCCAGGCCTGTCTGAAGTTTGCCAATGACCATCTGGATGATCCAGAGGAGGAATGGGAGAAGGTCATGTGGTCTGATGAGACAAAAATAGAGCTTTTTGGTCTAAACTCCACTCGCCGTGTTTGGAGGAAGAAGAAGGATGAGTACAACCCCAAGAACACCATCCCAACCGTGAAGCATGGAGGTGGAAACATCAATCTTTGGGGATGCTTTTCTGCAAAGGGGACAGGACGACTGCACCGTATTGAGGGGAGGATGGATGGGGCCATGTATCGCGAGATCTTGGCCAAAACCTCCTTCCCTCAGTAAGAGCATTGAAGATGGGTCGTGGCTGGGTCTTCCAGCATGACAACGACCCGAAACACACAGCCAGGGCAACTAAGGAGTGGCTCCGCAAGAAGCATCTCAAGGTCCTGGAGTGGCCTAGCCAGTCTCCAGACCTGAACCCAATAGAAAATCTTTGGAGGGAGCTGAAAGTCCGTATTGCCCAGCGACAGCCCCGAAACCTGAAGGATCTGGATGGAGGAGTGGGCCAAAATCCCTGCTGCAGTGTGTGCAAACCTGGTCAAAAACTACAGGAAACGTATGATCTCTGTAATTGCAAACAAAGGTTTCTGTAACAAATATTAAGTTCTGCTTTTCTGATGTATCAAATACTTATGTCATGCAATAAAATGCTAATTAATTACTTAAAAATCATACAATGTGATTTTCTGGATTTTTGTTTTAGATTCCGTCACTCACAGTTGAAGAGTACCTATGATAACAATTACAGACTTCTACATGCTTTGTAAGTGGGAAAACCTGCAAAATCGGCAGTGTATCAAATACTTGTTCTCCCCACTGTATATATACAGTTGAAGTTGGAAGTTTACGTACACCTTAGCCAAATACATTTCAACTCAGTTTTTCACAATTCCTGACATTTTATCCTAGTAAAGGTTCCCTGTCTTAGGTCAGTTAGGATCATCACTTTATTTTAAGAATGTGAAATGTCAGAATAATAGTAGAGAGAAGTATTTATTTCAGCTTTTATTTCTTTCATCACATTCCCAGTGGGTCAGAAGTTTACATACACTCAAGTAGTATTTGGTAGCATTGCCTTTAAATTGTTTAACTTGGGTCAAACAATTTGGGTAGCCTTCCACAAGCTTCCCACAATAAATTGGGTAAATTTTGGTCCATTCCTCCTGACATAACTGGTGTAACTGAGTCAGGTTTGTAGGCCTCCTTGCTTGCTTTTTCAGTTCTGCCCACAAATGTTCTATAGGATGGAGGTCAGGGCTTTGTGATTGCCACTCCAATACCTTGACTTGTTGTCCTTAAGCCATTTTGCCACAACTTTGGAAGTATGCTTGGGTCATTGTCCATGTGGAAGACCCATTTGCGACTAAGCTTTAACTTCCTGACTGATGTCTTGAGATGTTGCTTCAATTTATCCACATAATTTGCCTTCCTCATGATGCCATCTATTTTGTGAAGTGCACCAGCCCCTCCTGCAGCAAAGCACTCCCACAACATGATGCTGCCTCCCCCGTGCTTCACGGTTGGGATAGTGTTCTTCGGCTTGCAAGCCTCCCCCTTTTTCCTCCAAACATAACGATGGTCATTATGGCCAAACATTTCTATTTTTGTTTCATCAGACCAGAGGCCATTTCTCCAAAAAGTACGATCTTTGTCCCCATGTGCAGTTGCAAACCGTAGTCTGGTTTTTTTATGGCGGTTTTGGAGCAATGGCTTCTTCCTTGCTGAGCGGCCATTCAGGTTATGTCGATATAGGACTTGTTTTACTGTGGATATAGATATTTTTGCATCTGTTTCTTCCAGCATCTTCACAAGGTCCTTTGCTGTTATTCTGGGATTGATTTGCACTTTTCACACCAAAGTACGTTCATCTCTAGGAGACAGAACGCATCTCCTTCCTGAGTGGTATGACGGCTGCGTGGTCCCATGGTGTTTATACTTGCGTACTATTGTTTGTACAGATGAACGTGGTACCTTCAGGCGTTTGGAAATTGCTCCCAAGGATGAACCAGACTTGTGGAGGCTGATTTCTTTTGATTGATTTTGATCAGAAGCTTCTAAAGCCATGACATAATTTTCTGGAATTTTCCAAGCTGTTTAAAGGCACAGTTAACTTTGTGTTTGTAAACTTCTGACCCGCTAGAATTGTGACATAGTGAATTATATGTGAAATAATCTGTCTGTAAACAATTTAGATTTGGATTTAGTTGTGTCAGGCACAAAGTAGATATCCTAACCGACTTGCCAAAACTATAGTTTGTTAACATGAAATCTGTGGAGTGGTTGAAAAAAAACTTCCGACTTCAACTGTATATATATATATATATATATATATATATATATATATATATACACACAGTACAATCAAAAGTTTGGACACACCTACATTCCAGGGTTTGTCTTTATGTTTACTATTTTCTACATTGTAGAATAATAGTGAAGACATAAAACTATGAAATAACATGTGGAATCATGTAGTAACGGAAATAGTGTTAAACAAATACAAATATGTTATATTTAAAATTCTTCAAAGTAGCCACCCTTTGCCTTGCTGAACAGCTTTGCGCACACTTGGCATTCTCTCCACCAGCTTCATTAGGTAATCACCTGGTATACATTTCAATTAACAGGCGTGCCTTGTTAGAAGTTAATTCGTGGAATTTCTTTCCTTCTTAATGCGTTTGAGCCAATCAGTGACAAGGTAGGGGGGTATACAGAAGAAGCCCTATTTGGTAAAATTCCAAGTCCATATTACCTCAAGAACAGCTCAAACAAGCAAAGAGAAACAACAGTTCATCATTACTTTAAGACATGAAGGTCAGTCAACCAGGAAAAATTGTGCAGTCGCAAAACCCATCAAGCGCTATGATGAAACTGGCTCACATGAGGGCCGGCACAGGAAAGGAAGACCCAGAGTTACCTCTGCTGCAGAGGATAAGTTCATTAGAGTTACCAGCCTCAGAAATTACAGCCCAAATAAATGCTTCACAGAGTTCAAGTAACAGACACATCTCAACATCAATTGTTCAGAGGAGACTGCGTGAATCAGGCCTTCATGGTCGAATTGCTGCAAAGAAACTACTACTAAAGTTCACCAATAAGAAGAAGAGACTTGCTTGGGCCAAGAAACACAAGCAATGGTCTGATGAGTCCAAATTTAAGATGTTTGGTTCCAACCGCCTTGTCTTTGTGAGACGCAGAGTAGATGAGCAGATGATCTCCGCATGTGTGGTTCCCACCGTGAAGCATGGAGGAGGAGGTGTGATGGTGTGGGTGTGCTTTGCTAGTGACACTGATTTATTTAGTATTCAAGGCAGCGATACCCCATCCCACCTGGTTTACGCTTAGTGGGACTATCATTTGTTTTTCAACAGGACAATGACTCAACACACCTACAGGCTGTGTAAGGGCTATTGGACCAAGAAGGAGAGTGATGGAGTGCTGCATCAGATGACCTGGCCTCAACAACTCCCAACCTCAACCAATAGAGATGGTTTGGGATGAGTTGGACCGCAGAGTGAAGGAAAAGCAGCCAAAAAGTGCTCAGCATATGTGGGAACTCCTTCAAGAGTGTGCAAAACTTTCATCAAGGCAAAGGGTGGCTACTTTGAAGAATTTAAAATATAACAAATATGGCCATGGAGAAAGGGAGCTTTAGTCCAGCTGTGAGAGAGAGAGAGAGAGGGATTGGGCAGGCAGAAAAACACACTCACAATCCATACTTACCAACTTTCAAGATGGATACAGATAAGTACAGAAACAGACACACACATGAGTGGGCACAGCATGAGATAGCAAGAGATAGAGAGAGAGCTCAGAAAGAGAGGAGATACACACGCAGATGGGGGGTAAAGGAAATTAGGTCTGTTGTGTGGGACATTATTACATCTGCAGCGTTATCCATCAATCTTACCTCACCCTCTCTCCCCCTCTCTCCCTCTGTCTCCCCCTGCCCTCTGTCCTTGATCAATATCAATGGACACTGCGCCCAGCCCTCCCTCACTCCCTTCTGTCACTCTCTCTCTTTCTCTAATTCTGGCTGGTGCCATTGTATTATGTGTCTGTGGAGGGGAATATCAATGGCATTAACAGACAAACGCACACTGCTGGTAGAGGAGACTATCTAGGCAGTGTTGTAGGCTGAAGGTGATCATCAGTGTGTCCCTCACAGTCTGCCTGGCCCTCTGCACAGTAAGATGTTTGTTTAACGCTGTGTGGCAGACAAACAAATACACACACAAGATGTCTATCTCTCTGTGAGACAAAAACACACAGACACACAAACACACACACAAATGCTACAGCGGTCACATCGACATTGCCCTGGGACGTCACACAGCTGGCCAGCTAGCCCCATAATCACGTCACTGATATTCTCCCTCTGACCTTCCGCTGGGATTGATAATGTCTTTGAACATGAACCTTGACCCCCAGAGATGGGCTGTCATATCAAGTGCCCGTTATAAAATATGACTTTGTAAGGCCCCCTAATACTGTTGCCAGGAGGAGACGAGGAGTTGGTTGTTGGAATAAAATGGGTCCATTGTTGAGCTTAAATATGAATGCTTTTAATAAATCTTATACTTGCTATTCAAGTGACTGATATTGTGTCACTCCAGTGAGATATTGAAGGGGCCGCTGTGTTTTCCTGTTTATTGCTGTAATATATCCCCCATGTCAAATAAATGGTGTTGTATATGATGTTTTTTTTTATTTTACCTTCGCTCTCCGTTTGCAAAGGGGAAGATCAACTAAATGTATTTGTCACTATCACGTTCGAAGGTAAGACCCAGGCGCAGACAATGTCGGAATAACAAATGTTTATTATCACAACAGGGGTAGACAAAAGACAAGTCAGGGACAAGCAGAGTTTGGTAATCCAGAGTAGTAGGGCAAAAGTACAAGACAGCGGGCAGGCTCGGCGTCAGGGCAGGCAGGAGGGGTCAAAACAGGGAAAATATAGGAGATAGTAACAATAGCAAGGCAGGAGCAAAGGGGAAAACCGCTGGTAGGCTTCAACAAGCAAACGAACTGGCAACAGCCAAACATAGAACACAGGTTAAAGTACCCAGGGGATAACGAGGAATATGGGCGACACCTGGAGGGGGGTGGAGACAAGCACACAGACAGGTGAAACAGATCAGGGTGTGACAGTCACATGCGTTGGCTACAACAGGTGTAAACCTTACCGTGAAATGCTTACTTACAAGCCCTTAACCAACAATGCAGTTCAAGAAATAAAGTTAATTAAGAAAATATTTACTAAATAAACTAAAGTAAAACAAATTAATAAAATCAAAATGTAACACAAGAGAAAAGGAAATGTAATCAACTAATAATAGAGCTGCAGTTACAAGACAGAGTACACACATATAGAGATCTCCCTCTATATGGCTAAACAACTTTATAGTCCAACTTATTACAATGGAGGGCCTTGACATGTTAACGATCCATGCTGTCTCATCCCTCTGTCCTTTGAGCGAGGGATAGGCGGAGGAGGGTGGCGATGCGTGCGATGTGGCCCCTCAGTAATCATCATCTATTGCCTAGCCCTTTATTAACCAATATTGATGTGATAGTGAGCAGTCATAGTCATCCACAAATCCATACTCATAACTTAGTGTCCTCATAACTTAGTGTCCTCTAGCCATTGCTAGCCACTGCTAGCGGTCCTCACCACTGCTCTACCTGCATCAACCAGCTTTAGTTCGGACAATATCGGCCAGTCTGCACAGCGCGCTACCAACCCTCCGCATATCGGATTGCGTTCCCTTCCACTTCACCGGATTTCTGCCGAAATCACAGGACCATCACACCGGATCATCGCAGTTAGCTAGCTGCAACCAAGTGGCTGCTGTTGTTTGGCTAACACTACTGTCCAAAACTTGCACCAGTTAGTCTTGAGCTAGCCCGAGCTAGGCCTTTCTCCCGGCTAGCCGATGTGTACTAGTTCCCGGGCTACAGTACCTTTGTCAACCGGCCTGGAACTTCTACTGTCGACACGGAGCCCCGCCGAGCCATAATGACTGGTCTGCCGACGTAATCGTCCGACGTGGTCTCAACAGGCTTTTAGCATTCTGAACGCCATGCCTCCAGCTCGCCTAGTGCAGCGTCCACTGAATCTGCTTCCTGGCTAAACTCTTTGCTGCTCATCGGACCTTATGATCACTCTGCTACATAGCTGTTGCCTGCCTCAGCTCCGAACTCAGGTCCTGTGTGTGGCACAACTTCTTCTCAAAATTTTCTCAGTCTATTCATCACCATTTACCCGTTGTTGTCTTAGCTCTCTTGATTAACTGTGTTTGTTTTATGCCTCTCCCTTATTTTAATATGCCTTGTCTGTTGCTGTTTAGGTTAGTTCTTATTGTTCTATTTCACTGTAGAGCCCCCAGTCCCGATCAACATGCCGCAGACAGATCCTTTGTCCCACTCGCCTCACACGCGGAGACCTCACCTGGTTCCACTGGTGTCTCCAGAGATACAACCTCTCTCATCATAACCCAATGCCTAGGTTTACCCCCAATGAATTCTCATTCTACCATATCCCTGTCTGTACATTATGCCATCAATCTATTCTATCGCGCCCAGAAGTCTGCTCCTTTTATTCTCTGTACCCAACGCACTAGACGACCAGTTCTTAAAGCCTTTAGCCGTACCCTTATCCTACTCCTCCTCTGTTCCTATTCCATAGGCGCTCTCATATGTTGACTCCTGTAACCGTAAAAGCCTTGGTTTCATGCATGTTAACATCAGAAGCCTCCTCCCTAAGTTTGACTTATTCACTGCTTTAGCACACTCTGCCAACCCTGATGTCCTAGCCGTGTCTGAATCCTGGCTTAGGAAGGCCACCAAAAATTCTGAAATTTCCATCCCCAACTACAATATTTCTCATCAAGATAGAACTACCAAAGGAGGCAGAGTTGCAATCTACTGCAGAGATAACCTGCAGAGTTCTGTCATACTATCCAGGTCTGTGCCCAAACAGTTTGAGATTCTACTTTTAAAAATCCACCATTCCAGAAATAAGTCTCTCACTGTTGTTACAGACCCCCCTCAGCCCCCAGCTGTGCCCTGGACACCATATGTGAATTGATTGCCCCTCATCTATCTTCAGAGTTCGTACTGTTAGGTGACTTAAATTGGGATTTGCTTAACACCCCGGCCGTCCTTCAATCTAAGCTAGATGTCCTCAATCTCACACAACTTATCAAGGAACCTACCAGTTACAACCCTAAATCTGTAAACATGGGCACATAGATATCATCCTGACTAACTTGCCCTCCAAATACACCTCTGTTTTCAACCAGGATCTCAGGGATGTGGTCAAACGACCACCCCTTATCACTGTCAAATGCTCCCTAAACCACTTCAGTGAGCAGGCCTTTCTAATCGATCTGGCCCGGGTATCCTGGAAGGATATTGACCTCATCCCATCAGTAGAGGATGCCTGGTTGTTCTTTAAAAGTGCTTTCCTCACCATCTTAAATAAGCATGCCCCATTCAAAAAAAGTAGATCTATGAACAGATATAGCCCTTGGTTCACTACAGACTTGACTGCCCTTGACCAGCACAAAAACATCCTGTGGCTTATTGCATTAGCATCGAATAGCTCCCGTGATATGCAACTTTTCAGGGAAGTCAGGAACCAATATATACAGTCAGTTAGAAAAGCAAAGGCTAGCTTTTTCAAAAAGAAATTTGCATCCTGTAGCACTAATTCCAGAAAGTTCTGGGACACTGTAACGTCCATATGGAGAATAAGAGCACCTCCTCCCGATTGCCCACTGCCCTCACGCTAGGAAACACTGTCACCACCGATAAATGTATGATAATCGAAAATGTCAATAAGCATCTTGCTACGGCTGGCCATGCTTGCCACCTGGCTACCCCTACCCCGGCCAATAGGTCTGCACCCCCCTCGTACCTTCTCTGCTATGCAATCTGGTTTCCGAGCTGGTCATGGGTGCACCTCAGCCACGCTCAAGGTACTAAACGATATCATAACCGGCATAGATAAAAGACAGTACTGTGCAGCCATCTTCATCGACCTGGCCAAGGCTTTCAACTCTGTCAACCACCGCATTCTTATTGGCAGACTCAACAGCCTTTGCTTCTCAAATGACTGCCTCGCTCTCTGACTACTTCAGTGTGTCAAATCGGAGGGCCTGTTGTCCGATCCTCTGGCAGTCTCTATGGGGGTGCCACACGGTTCAATTCTTGGGCCGACTCTATTCTCTATATATATCAATGATGGTGACTCTGAACAATCTCTACACAGACGACACCATTCTGTATACATCTGGCCCCTCTTTGGACACTGTGTTAACAAACCTCCAAACGAGCTTCAATGCCATACAGCACTCCTTCCGTGACCTCCAACTGCTCTTAAATGCTAGTAAAACTAAATGCATGCTTTTCAATCAAACGCTGCCCACACCCGCCCACCGGACTATCATCACTGCTCTCGACGGGTCTGACTTAGAATACGTGGACACCTACAAATACCTAGGCGTCTGGTTAGACTGTAAACTCTCCTTCCAGACTCACATTAAGCATCTCCAATCCAAAAGAAATCTAGAATTGGCTACCTATTTCGCAACAAGGCCTCCTTCCCTCATGCTGCCAAACATGCCCTCGTAAAACTGACTATCCTACCGATCCTTGACTTCGCCGACGTCATTTACAAAATAGCCTCCAACACTCTACTCAGAAAATTGCCCCATATACTACCCACCACTGCGACCTGTACGCTCTTGTTGGCTGGCCCTCACCACATATTCGACGCCAAACCCACTGGCTCCAGGTCATATGTAAGTCTTTACTAGGTAAATCCCCGCCTAAATCTCAGCTTGCTGGTCACCATAGCAACACTCCAGCAGGTATATTTCACTGATCATCCCCAAAGCCAACACCTCCTTTGGCTGCCATTCCTTCCAGTTCTCTGCTGCCAATGACATGGAACGATTTGCAAAAACCATTGAAGGTGGAGACTACCATCTCCGTCAACAACTTTAAGCACCAGCTGTCAGTGCAGCTTTCCGATCACTGAACCTGTATACAGACCATCCGTAAAAAGCCTACCCTACTATTTCATCCCCATATTATTATTTTTGCTCATTTGCACCCTAGTATCATCTATTTGCACATCATCATCTGCACATGTATCATTACAGTGTTAATGCTAATTTGTAATTATTTCACCACTATTGCCTATTTATTGCCCTACCTTCCAAATCTTACTACATTTGCACACACTGTACATAGATTTTCTATTGTGTTATTGACTGTACGTTTGTTTATCCCATGTGTAACTCTGTATTGTTTTTGTCGCACTGCTTTGCTTTGTCTTGGCCAGGTCGCAGTTGTAAATGAGAACTTGTTCTCAACTGGCCTACCTGGTTAAATAAAGGTGAAAAAAATAAAATAAAATAAAAAAAGATGTAGATTAATTGCTTTAGTTTTGCTTGAAATGTATGTAAATTGAACCAATTAAGGAGAGATTTGAAGTTTAAAGGCTGGGACCTCAAATTATAATTTTTTGATGTAAATGCTAAATGACGACATTTGTTCGCTGGATGTCCTCTGTTCCTGGAATGGTTGATTAGATATTTCACATTAAAGCAAGGATGTGGCTGTTTAGTGTGTGTGTGTTAACTGGAAGAGGCTGGAGGTAGGAGTGGGGGGTTACCTCCTCCGCGCTAACCAAGATCCCCCACCCTTTGCTCTTTGCACCACTCCATACGCTGTTGTGATTTGAGGGGTTGATTGGTGTGAGGGCCACGTTTGTGTCTTTGTCACTGTGTGTAGCAGCACTGTTCACACAGCAGTCCCACAGCAAAGCTAATCTTCCTTAACGTATCACATTTGATGCAGAGCTGTGTGAGTGTCTGTTGGTGTGTTTGTGTGTGTGTGTGTGTGTGTGTCTGTTTGCGTGTGTGCATGCTTGCGTGTGCATGTGTGGTGTGGAGATGAATCTCCCTCTTAGTGATCTCTCAGAGGGCCACTAATATGCTCTCTAATTCATGCTGCTTCAAAGGCAGATGAGACATGAGGACCACATGATGACACAATGTTGTGTTAACCACATACCAGCCCCATTCAGAGGGACGTGAGGACATGGTTGGATTAACTAGACACAACCCCCTTCAGAGAAAGGTGACATGAGAACATTGGGTTTATTGACACATAGCAACCCCAATTCTCAGAGATGTGCCATATGAGGATATTGGTGTATTAGCTAAACTCACACAAACACTCTTCAAAGATTGATAAAATGAGGACACGGGTGATTTGACACATCATGGCTTAAGAGGCCACACTGTTCTGTTCCATATCACCCCTTGTATGTATGTGGTTTGTGGGTTCCTATAAGCTCAGTCACAGTAGACATTCACAGAAGAAGAGAGGCTCCTCTGTGACATCAGAGTAAAGTGACTTGAAGCATGTGACCAACATGAGACGAGGTCCTGTTCAAATATTTAGAAAAAAATCTTCCTTTCCTCCCTTCCTTGAAGGCAATCACTAATCTTATCTAACATGACTGGGTGGTTGAAAGCTAATCAATGGAACCCTTGGTTTCATGTTAGATCAGTGACACCTTTAACCAGTGCAAGAAGACTGGGAATATGGAAGAATACAAACAGTGCAGTTATTTCCTCCGTAATGCAATCAAGCAGGCTAAATGTCGCAGTTCAATGGCTCAGACACGAGACGCATGTGGCATGGTCTACAGATAATCACGGATTATAAAAGGAAAACCAGCCACATCGCAGACACCGACGTCTTGCTTCCAGACAGTCTGAACACCTTCTTCGCTCGCTTTGAGGATAATACAGTGCCACCGAAACGGCCCGCTACCAAGGACTGTGGGCTCTCCTTCTGAGTAAGACATTTAAGCGTGTTAACACTCGCAAGGCTGCTGGCCCAAATGGTATCCCTAGCCACATCCTCAGAGCATGCGCAGATCAGCTGGCTGTTGTGTTTACAAAATATTCAATCTCTCCCTATCCCTGTCTGTTGTCCCCACATGCTTCAAGATGACCACAATTGTCCCTGTACCTAAGAAAGCAAAGGTAACTGAGCTAAATGACTATCGCCCAGTAGCACTCACCTCTGTCATCATGAAGTGCTTTGAGACTAGTCAAAGATCATATTACCTCCACCTTACCTAACACCATAGACCCCCTTCAATTTGCTTACCGTCCCAATAGATCCACAGATGATACTATCGCCTCCACATTACACACTGCCCTATCCTATCTGGATAAGAGGCATACCTACAGTCGTGGTCAAAAGTTTTGAGAATGACACAAGTATTGGTTTTCACAAAGTTTGCTGCCTGAGTGTTGATGATGGCAATTTGCATATACAGTCCTTCTTTGCCATGAAAATTAACTTAATCCCCCAAAAACATTTCCACTGCATTTTTAGCCCTGCCACAAAAGGATCAGCTGCCATCATGTCAGTGATTGTCTCGTTAACACAGGTGTGAGTGTTGACGAGGAGAATGGTGCTTAAAATCAATGTTCTTCCTCTGTCAACCATGGTTACCTGCAAGGAAACACGTGCTGTCATCATTGCTTTGCACAAAAAGGGCTTCACAGGCAAGGATATTGCTGCTGGTAAGATTGCACCTTAATCAACCATTTATCGGATCATCAAGAACTTCAAGGAGAGAGGTTCAATTGTTGTGAAGAAGGCATCAGGGCGCCCAAAAAAGTCCAGCAAGCGCCAGGACCGTCTCCTAAAGTTGATTTAGCTGCGGGATCGGGGCACCACCAGTGCAGAGCTTGCTCAGGAATGGCAGCAGGCAGGTGTGAGTGCATCTGCACGCACAGTGAGGCGAAGACTTTTGGAGGATGGCCTGGTGTCAAGAAGGGCAGCAAAGAAGCCACTTCTCTCCAGGAAAAACATCAGGGGCAGACTGATATTCTACAGGGATTGGACTGCTGAGGACTGGGGTAGAGTCATTTTCTCTGATGAATCCCCTTTCCGATGTTTGGGCCATCCGGAAAACACCTTGTCCGGAGAAGACAAGGTGAGCGCTACCATCAGTCCTGTGTCATGCCAACAGTAAAGCATCCTGAGACCATTCATGTGTGGGGTTGCTTCTCAGCCAAGGGAGTGGGCTCACTCACAATTTTGCCTAAGAACACAGCCATGAATAAAGAATGGTACCAACACATCCTCCGAGAACAACTTCTCCCAACCATCCAAGAACAGTTTGGTGACGACCAATGCCTTTTCCAGCATGATGGAGCACCTTGCCATAAGGCAAAAGTGATAACTAAGTGGCTCGGGGAACAAAACATCGACATTTTGGGTCCATGACCAGGAAACTCCCCAGACCTTAATCCCATTGAGAACTTGTGGTCGATCCTCAAGAGGCTGGTGGACAAACAAAAACCCACAACTTCTAACAAACTCCAAGCATTGATTATGCAAGAATGGCCTGCCATCAGTCAGGATGTGGCCCAGAAGTTAATTGACAGCATGTCAGGGCGGATTGCAGAGGTCTTGAAAAAGAAGGGTCAACACTGCAAATATTAACTCTTTGCATAAACTGAATGTCATTGTCAATGAAAGCCTTTGACACTTATTGAATACTTGTAATTATACTTCAGTGTACCATAGTAACTACTGGCATAAAGATATAAGAACACTGAAGCAGCAAACTTTGTGGAGACTGAAACCTTTGACCATGACTGTACATGTAAGAATGCTATTCATTGACTATAGCTCAGCATTCAACACCATAGTACCCTCCAAGCTCATCATCAAGCTCGAGGCCCTGGGTCTGAACCCCTTCCTGACAGGTCGCCCCCCAGGTGGTGAAGGTAGGAAACAACACCTCCTCCTCACTGATCCTCAACACTGGGACCCCACAAGGGTGTGTGCTCAGCCCCCTCCAGTACTCCCTGTTCACCCATGACTGCGTGGCCAAGCACACCTCCAACTCAATCATCAAGTTTGCAGACGACACAACAGTAGTAGGCTTGATTACCAACAACGATGAGACAGCCTACAGGGAGGAGGTGAGGGCTCTGGGAGTGTGGTACCAGGAAAATAACCTCTCACTCAATGTCAGTAAAACTAAGGAGATGGTCGTGGATTTCAGGAAACAGCAGAGGGCGCACCCCCCGATCCACATCGATGGGACCGCAGTGGAGAAGGTGGAAAGCTCCTCGGCGTACACATCTCCGACAAACTGAAATGGTCCACTCACACAGACAATGTGGTGAAGAAAGGGCAACAGTGTCTCTTCAACCTCAGGAGGCTAAATCAATTTGGCTTATCACCCAAAACCCTCACAAACTTGTACAGATGAACAATTGAGAGAATCCTGTCAGACTGCATCCCCGCCTGGTACGGCAACTGCACCGCCCATAACAGCATAGCTCTCCAGAGGGTGGTGCGGTCTGCCAAACGCATTACTGGGGGTAAAATTTCCGCCCTCCTGTACACCTACAGCACCCATGCCACAGGAAGGCCAAAAAGATCATCAAAGACATCAACCACCCGAGCCACTGCCTGTTCACCCCACTATCATCCAGAAGGCAAGGTCAGTACAGTTGCAACAGACCGAGAGACTGAAAAACAGCTTCTATCTCAAGGCCATCAGACTGCTAAACAGCCATGACTAACACACCAGAGGTGGCTGCCTATAGACACTGATTAGAAATCACAGGCCACTTTAAGGAATAGAACACTAGCCACTTTAATAATGTATCCGTATCTGCATCACTCATCTCTATGTATAAACTGCATTCTACACTATTCAACGGTATCTTAGTCATTCAATTTGTGTGTACATACTGCATCACCCATCTTATATGTATATACTATATTGTACTCTATACTATGCCACTGACTGCTAAACAACCATCTCTAGCACATCAGAGACTGCTGCCTATAGACATAGATTTGAAATCACCGGACACTTTAAGGAAATTAAACACTAGTCACTTTAATAATGTTTCCGTATCTTGCACTACTCATTTCATATGTTTAAACTGTACGCTGTACTATTCTTCGGTAGCTTAGTCACTTAATCGTGTTTACGTACTGCATCACCAATCTCTCATGTGTATACTGCATACTATAAAGCTTACTATGCCACTGTATCTTAGTCCAATGCCGCCCTGACATTTATGTATATATTCTCAATCCATTCCTTAGATTTATGTGTATTTGGGTATATGTTGTGTAACTGTTAGATATTACTTGTTAGATATTACTGCACTGTTGGAGCTAGAAGCACAAGCATTTCGCTACACCCACAATAACATCTGCTGACCACGCATATGTGACCAATACATTTGATTTGATTTGACTTGACTGTAACTTAATGGAAAGGAGGAAGATCACATGACTTTTCAAAGAATCCAAAGTATCCAAAGAGTTCAGTGCTTCTTCTGTCTTCCTAGGGATAAGAATGAGAGAAGTAAAAAACAGAGAGATGGAGAGATACAGAGAGAGGGATAGTTTGTAATTAAAGGAGGGTCTAATGGTTTCGTCTTGTTCTCTCAAACTGCCCTGGGCTTCTACGATAGCAGGAAGAAGGAGCCCCAGATAAGTGTTTCTCAACCCAATTACCCAGCGCCATCCTTTGAAGCCTTATGTTCTTAGTCTACTTCCTCTTTGCCACTCTTTCCCCTATCATTCCCTCTCCTAAATCTAACACTCTGTCTCCTCTACTTTTCCTTTCTCTTTTCGTAATTGTTGCTCTGTTTCTCCAGCAGTGTCAGTGAGGCAGGCATGTTATTAGCCATTGGTGTGCTGCCCCTCAGGTGGTGGATAGGCTGTTACCTGAAATCTATGGTGCCTGGTGGGCTGAGCTGCCTAGAGAGTTTCATCAAACATGCTAGCATCAGACTTCCTTAGAGCTAGATTAGACAGAGAGCCAGAGAGAGAGAGAAAGAGCAGGGCACTTCTGGCCATATCTCTCCATAACATTGCCTGTGTTCCAGCTTTGTACGATACTGACCTATCATACCAATAAAGTACATTTAATTGCATTGTATTATATTGATGGAGGGACAGAAAATACTCAGAGGAGCTCAACATCGGTACAGAGAAAGATGGGGGGGGTGGAGAGAGAGATATAAAGAGAGTAGCACAGAGCCGTGGGCAGGACAATGTTCCTCAAGAGTTCATCAATGCACACCACAAGGGGGGTCTACTGTCTCCATGGTAACCCCATGAGGTCAGAGGTGAATGCTGATGAATCCCAAGGCTGGCTCTTTCTGGCTATAGGCTCCAGTGTGTAATGGCCTGAGATAAGAGGCTACATGGTTGTTAGCCTGCCCTAATGCTGTTAACGCTCGTGTAAGCAATTCTATCCACAGGAAAGCCGAGATGGCCATTTTCAGACATTTAGTTCCCTCAGACATTCCTCCCTCCTCATCTCTCCCCATCTCTCCCCATCTATCCCCCTCTTGTTGTCCACTCTCCCTTCATATTTCTATGTCCCTTTTCCCTGCTCTCCCTCTCGCTCCTCTTTTCTCCTCCCCTCTCTCCTACTGCTACTCTCTTTTCTTTCTTTCTTTCTTTCTTTCTTTCTTTCTTTCTTTCTTTCTTTCTTTCTTTCTTTCTTTCTTTCTTTCTTTCTTTCTTTCTTTCTTTCTTTCTTTCTTTCTTTCTTTCTTTCTTTCTTACTTTCTTTCTTTCTCCCCTACTCCTCCTCTCCTCCCTGGGCTCTCATAATTTGCCCATCCCATCTCGTGTTTCCATTCAGCTCCTGTGATCTACATTGGGTCATTAATGGAGGTGGTGCTAGTGGTCTGATTGTGATATGTTAATCATTGATGACCTACCTGTGCTCCTCTCCGCTCCTCTCCTCCCCTCCCAGACCCCTCCTCAATCCTCTACCCAGTCCTCTCCTCTCACAGAAACACAGAGAGCTTTTAGCCCATCAAGAGTAGCTCTCTTTCATCCTCCTCTCTCACTGCTCTCAACCTCTGCCCCCTCTGCTTTCACATGAGCCAGGGGAGAGAAAGAGAGAGTAATGACTTCTTAGCCACGGCCATAAAACACATGACAGGGCTGGACAGAGCTGAAATGAATTAGGATGAGTTGTGGTTTTGTGGTTGGACCGTTGTTCTTTTCATGGCCGTTCACTGGACATGTGGATCTTTTCTTGCAGATGACACTTGGAGGGCATTTTGTGTGTGTGTGTATATGAATGTGTGTGTGTGTGGCCTAGTATGGTAGCAGATGGCTGTTTTAGGCTGGGCTCTGAGATGAAACATGTGTATCTGACAGGACAGGTGGCTCCTTTGTGTCTCCTGCAATATCTCCACTGGACAGGGAGGGAGGGTGGGAGGGAGGGAGTGTGTGTGTGACGTGTGTGTGTGTGTGTGAGAGAGAGAGAGAGAGAGAGAGAGAGAGAGAGAGAGAGAGAGAGAGAGAGAGAGAGAGAGAGAGAGAGACCAAATATTCAAACAAATACAATATTTTATACTCAAGCTGTTCATTGGGTATGTTTAAAACATGAAAGAGTCAGAGCAAGGACTACTGAGGCTAATAAGAATACTGTGATTGTTTGATTACAGTCAGAAGAATTGTGGATTGTTTTTTCCCTTGACGTCCAATCTGATTATGCCTCTGACCCTGAGGGGCAAGAGAGAGAGAGAGAGAGAGAGAGAGAGAGAGCAATAGACAGAAAGAAAAGAGAGGGAGGAAAGAGAGAGAGTGAAGAGAGTGTTTTTTTTGTTGAAGAATTCTCTGTTCGTTCTGTGTACTGTTTTTCTTCTTGTTATCCTGTCTCTTATGAAAGTGCAATTCACTCTAAGAATAGCATCCCCGTCATCAGGAACCTTTGCCCCAGGGCTTGGGGCTGGGGCGGAGGGCGGGAGTGTTTAGAGTGGGGGACAGAGAGGGTAAGTGAGGGTGAGAGGGCGGTAGGTCTCGAGTGAGCATGGGCTGTGTACGTACATGGACAGATGCCGTCTTGTGACTGTAGCTAGTGAACTTTAAATCAGTAGAATGAGGCCCTCTCACAGCAAGGAATAGGCTACCACCCCTGTGTGTTCCAGACTGTCTTTCTATACGCCTGGTTAAGAAATGCTCCTACGCTAAGTCTAGAAGAGAGAGAGAGAGGTACGGGGAGAGAGAGAGATAGAAAGAGAGAGGTACGGGGGAGAGAGAGATAGAGAAAGGTACGGGTGAGATAGATAGATAGATAGAGAGAGAGGTACAGGGGAGAGAGATAGAAAGAGAGAGAGAGAGGTAGAGAGAGAGGTACGGGTAGAGAGAGAGAGATAGAGATAGAGAGAGATATATATATATATAGAGAGAGAGAGATAGATAGAGAGAGAGAGATAGAGAGAGAGAGGTACGGGGAGAGAGAGAGAGGTAGAGAGAGAGATAGATATATATAGAGAGAGATAGAGAGAGAGAGGTGCGGGGAGAGAGATAGAGAGAGATAGAGAGATAGAGAGAGATAGAGAGATAGAGAGAGGTACAGGGGAGAGAGATAGAGAGAGAGACAGGGATAGATAGAGAGAGGTACGGGAGAGAGAGAGATATATATAGAGAGAAAGAGAGATAGAGAGAGATAGGGAGTCAGGACCATATTGGGAGAGGAAGAAGGAAAAATCACTTCTCTCTAATATGCCTCTGCGATATGAGCACTTAATTTTTTAAAATTTGCTTTTGGAGTTTTTCTCTTGTTATGTCAGTCACTGACAGTCACTCTATTAGCCATGTCAGCAAACAATGTTTAGGTTGGTAGTTAGTCTAGCCAGCTACCTAAACTTGTAGTAATCATGACTGAATTAGCTTTAGAACGGGAAACATTTCTCTCCGCCCCATGGCAAAATCAGCCTGGTCACTAGAAACAGCCGTCGATTTCAGACGTTTGAAAAGATTCAGAGGACGTCAATATATGCCTTCCTCGGCAGTCACCCAAAAATCCCCCAAAAATGATGGCACAGCACTGAGCATAAACTGATGAGCGCGCTGGCTAGACCACTGCACCAGGCCATTTCACAATGCTCTAGCAAGCATGTAGAGTACTTGATGATACTTGATGATACTTGATGATACTTCAGTCATGATCATTTTGTTTTAAGCCTTCCCCAACTCATAGCCCTAACTTTAACCCCTCGGTATTAATACCTAAACTTAACCCTTTGAGTTGTTTCTGTTTTAACGCTGTAACCACGCGGAATTAACCCTATAACCTTGCAGAATTCATGCGTTCTTCCATAATACGGCAAATTTCACCATGGAAGGCCAAAATTCCATCCTACCAAAACAGGCTGAAATGTCGAGCAGTCTTTTCAAACAGCTTTTACACTAAAAGGGCATTATCATCATCTTCACAGATTCACACTATTATTCCAACCTCATTGCGTGGAAATATGGTAACACTTTACTTGACACCCAGTGTCATAACACGGTCATAACCATGTCATAATATGTCTTAAGCGCTGACACAACTTGTCATAATATGGTCATAACACTGTCATGACCCATATATTTACACCTGTTGTGACATATTGTGTTATATTATGGCTGGTTATGACACCTACATAAGAGTGACGCCCACACCCACATTTATTCAGGAAGTTCCCTTTCGTTTGAAAATTTGCTTCTTAAATCCTTTGTTGTTGTAATTCATTCATTAAAGTCATATATTTTGTCATCATATTTTAAATAACTTGTAGAAAATACACTTTATGACACTGTCAAGAAACATTATGACCATCATAATCATATAAGTCAGATAGGCCTATCACGTACATGCCCTTATATTACTCATCAGTCAAAAAGAGGGTGTCTTGTCCTGCACCTGGAATATTTTCCTGCATTCATCCCAGTCATCAGCAACAGTGCATTAGGTTAGGTGTATGTCTGACATCAATGTGTAAGCAATTAAAATGATAATTTAACGTGGTCAGTATTTTTTTATATATGTGACCGGCCACCTTGATTCGGTCTTATGTAGCAAAATTTGAAATGTTGTTTTTTACATTGGATAAAAGCAGAGACACAGAGCTACAAAATGGTATATCATACACTACATTTGAGGAACAATAGGAAAGTAATTTTGCTTGTAAACTTGTAACCTCACTTTTGAGAAAATGGCCTTTGCATGTTTTGGTACCTTCGTCTATACCCATTCAGCATCGTTCACACCCTCTTAAGCTTTAGCCCCACCCATCTCTTTAAGGGTTGATCTGAGCATTCTGTACTAACAACAGCAGTCAAGCACCCAAGCTAACTGGCTAACGTTGGCTAGGTTGCTATCTTCTTCCAGACACAAAAGAGAAAAGCTCACTGACCATTACTCGCCCTAGCATAGCTGGTTAGGCTGTTTTTATGTTATCCAGAGCGTTGGTGACTGCAACTGTGCTGCTGGAAACAATTTACGTTTTTTTTGGCCAACGGTTACTGACACGGGCCATATTCAACAGGTGTTGAGTGTTCGTAAATTCGTCAGTTATTCCGCACTCTGGCACACTCAGATGAGAGTGCTCTGAAATCAGAGTAGATAGCCAGAGCGAATTTACAGTGACCTTCTATTGATATGGTTAATTGCATAGTGGAATATTTTATTTAGATATGTAGCTAGCTAGCTAGCTAGCTAAGTAATCAATGAAGCATAATCCCAACTCATGACGTTACTACCCTTCATTAATCTGCAGGTAAGTAACCAACCAGGTTCAATGTTAGCTAGCTAACATTAGGCTATAACTAGCAAAGCAAATGGCTCTGAGATACGAATAAAAATAGCATACACGTAACGTAGCTAGCTAGAGAGCCAGCCAGCTAACGTTAATTAGCTAGCTAGTTTTCTCCATCTCCTTAGCTATCATACTTTAATTCCACTAATTTCCAAACTTGGTCCTCCAGAAGAACAACACTTATGCAGCTCTACTACATGATGCATTTAAAAAAAAGCTGCGGTAGACAAGATTACATACACATACTGACCAGCTCAAACAGACAGAAGTGTGCTATATGGCAGACCAATCCGAACTCATCTCTCAGGATGTCCAGCCCACTCATTATCTCAGCCAATCATGGCTAGTGGGAAGGTTGCTGTATTTTTCTGTGGCTAAACCAATTAGGCTTGTAATCTAAACATTTGATTCATATTTACAGATGGCTTCCAAGTTTGTTATTAAGGCACATGAAAAGTTCACATTTTCCAGAAGACATTTCTGCCAAAAAATGCATTTTGATAAAAAAAAAAACGTATATTCTAATGGCTCTCCTGTGAAGTAGTGACCCTCAACATATGCGTTTCCTGAAACGAGTCACATATATAACATATACATACTGTTGACAGGTAGGCTATGGTGTAATGGAATGTTTGCCTTGTGTGGTAGGTTTTGTGGGTTTTGACACTCTTATGTAGGGGTCATAACCAGCCATACAATAATATGTCACAACAGGTCTAAATATATGTGTCATGACAGTGTTATGACCATATTATAGCAGGTTATGACAAGTTATGTCAGCTGTTATGACATTATGACATGGTTATAATGTGTTATAACGCTGGGTGTCAAGTGTTGACAGTAATATATATAAAACAAAGGATAATCTAGTTTTTGACTGCGCTGGTCCTTTAAAACTGCAACATTTTCTCTACGACTCATTGTGAAATGTATAGAATTGCAGGAAATTAACGTTTTTTTCCTCTCCACCGTCAAGAAGGGGGCCACCAAAGGCTTGAGCTGGCCACTGCTATTAGCTTAGCATTAGCAATGTTGAGGTGAAAACATTAGGAGTGGTAGGATGCTGTGTCCCACTCTTATCTACAGCCGTGTATTTCAGAACAAGAGGTATTCAGGTTGGTAGCAATTGGGCAGTTTCAGTAGAGAGCTGCAGTTCCAGAATGCGCAATGGAATTCAGTGATCATGCACATTGTCTCCTTCAATCTGATTTTCACAAAATTGCGCCCTCATTCCATTGTTCAACATCCCAATCTCTGCTTGAGATTTAAATAGAGACAAGTGAATGAATGTTAAGGATCACCATTTTGTTAACACTTTGGCTCTGACAGAATCTGTTCAAGCGCTCTACACACAAGGAGAGACAGAGAGGTAAACCAATCAGATGAATAATAACTGTGTGGTGTAGCGCCGTAGTGGGCTTGCCTTGTATAGTATAACTCCCTCAGCAGAGTTCAACACCAGAAGACAGACAACGGGAGGGGAGGGGGTTCAAGGGCAAGGGTGGATAAAACAGAGACAGGTGATCAAAGGTACACAGGAATATTAATGGAGAAGAGATGGTGGGGAGGTGATGGTGGGGATGGAGGGTTTCAGATATTCTCAGTGGGGTTTGGTCCAAGAGGTTCTATGGAGGACATGTTTGTTTTCCTCCATATTGCTCCCTCCCGTCTGTCCCAGAGGCCCTGAGGTGGTTGGGCCAGAGTTTGTCTGTGTGACACCAGACAGGAAGATAAAGTACCAGAAATGTGTCTGAACCAACAAGCAGTTCTGCTGCTGGAAAGCTGAGCTGTGTGTGTGTGTGTGTGTGTGTGTGTGTGTGTGTGTGTGTGTGTGTGTGTGTGTGTGTGTGGTGAGTGCATGTAGGGAAGTCAAACAGGCTGTATCAATCTTATCACCATGCACACACACACACACACACACACACACACACACACACACACACACACACACACACACACACACACACACACACACACACACACACACACACACGTGGCCTCTGTTTCCTGCCTAAAGTCAACAATCTTCCACATACAACCAGAATCACTGGCTTCTCCTTTACCAAAGCACTGCTGATAGTTGGTTTGGAGCCATTAGTCACTCAGGCTCGGAACACACTAACAGGTCTATAGGATTGGAATGGATTGCTGTCAATAAGAGGTCAAGAGCAATGATTGAGATCAGCCCAGGTCTTGGTATAGGCTAACCTATTGATTTAATGCTGTGGGATGTATCTTAATAGCTTTTTAGTGATTGGGACCAGGGGGCTCTGGTTGATTGTTGCTTTTGCCCAGCACTAATAAATGTTATTAATGTTCTAGTCCACTTCATCAAGCCCTTGATATGCAATAAATGTGTGGTGTGACAGTGTTTATAACTCCCTCTCCCTCTCCCTCTCCCTCTCCCTCTCCCTCTCCCTCTCCCTCTCCCTCTCCCTCCAGATGCTGGAGCCCAAGGTGGACACCCCTCCATGTGAGCTGGGAGGAGGACAAGGCCTACCTCTGCCACGTGGGTCTGAAGAGGACCACCTTTATCCCTACCCCCCCAGCCCCTCAGAGCCCCCAACCCTGGACAGCCCGCACCCTTCTGAGCTTCTCACCCCCCTGGAGGAGGTTTGCACCCCGCTTGGTGACGAAGAGGAGCACAAGGTGCCCCCCACCCCACCCCCCTCCACCGAGGGAGAGGACAGCAAGAGCATGGAGGGCACTGAGCCCGAGATCTGGCGAGAAAGACAGGAGGAGGTGGAAGATGGGGAGGAGGAGAGGAAGGGTGAGGAGGAAGGAGAGATAGAGGAGGGAAGGGAAAGAGAGAGGGAGAAGGAGGAGGAGGGAGGAGATGTGAATCCCCCGGCGACGGATGACGAAGCCCCTTCAGACCCCCCCGACACCAACGCTCCCCCCTCCTCTTCCTCCTCCTTCGTCATCCCCGAGCTCCGCCTAGACCACTCCTTCAGCGCCGATGCCCTCTCCTCGCCCAACACGGATGAAGATTACGACGAGGATGATGATGAAGATGACGATGATGATGATGATGAGGAAGAAGATGACAGCGATGATGCCTACCTTGAGCGCAGCGACAGTAAGCGCCGTAGCATGGTGGAGGGCTCTGCCTGCGAGAAGCACGGGGGCAGGCTGAGTGTCCAGAACTCACTGCGGCGCCGCACGCACAGCGAGGGCAGTCTGCTGCAGGACCCACGCGCCACCGGCTTCACCTCAGACAACGCCATCAACTGCCTGGACCCGACCCATGCCCACAAGGGGGGATGGACACTGCCCTCGCCCAAGACCTTGAAGAAGGAGCTGACCAAGAACGGAGGCTCCATGCACCAGCTCTGCATGCTCTTCTCTGGCAGGAAGGTCAGTACAGAACCATGTTCATAGTGTCACACACACATACACACAAATGTACACACGCACGGTGTGCGAACACACACAAACAGACATACACATACTATATATGAATGCACAGATGGCACACAAACACACACACACTAAATCACATATGTTGGTGTCATATTACACACTAGTACCAAGAAACTATGCCATGTTTTAAAGGCTTGTCTCGATGTAAGACTGATCATATAGGAAAAATCTGGCATTCAGTGTAAATAGTTTAAATGTTATTTTTGTATGTTCTGTGCATAGGTTAGTTTTTCATCATAAGATAGGTTCAGTGGGAAAGACTACCTAAGTCTCCATTTTAGACATTTGCCGCCACCGAGTGGTGAAAGTGAGAACTTAGAATATCATTACAGTTGAGTTTGCAGTATTCAACATTATCCACTAGAGGGCAAGCGCTGTGTTGTTCTCTTTTTCCGTACAAGCAGATAGAGCAGGAGCAAAACCTCCCCTCAACTCACACTCACTAATGATAAACAAGCTGTTTTATTCCATGTGACAGCCCGTGTGTGTGTGCGTGTGTGTTTGAGAGGGAGAGAGCAGGAGAAAGGGCTTAGAAAGGCAGGAGATATTGTTGGTGTCCTAGACCAATGATAATCTACTGACAAGCAAGCATACAATGCCCTCCCTCATCCGCCATTTGGCAAATCAGATCATGACTCCGTACTCTTGCTTCCTGTTTATAAGCAGAAGCTGAAACAGGAAGTTCCCGCGATTTGCTCCGTTGAGAAATGGAATCAGAGGTCATGCTACAGGACTGCTTTCCTAGCACTGATTGGAATATGTTTAGAGAATCAGGGGGCTACAGTCCATTAAGGATTACAAAGGAAGACCCAACCGTCATCTGCCCAAAGATGCCTCTCAATGAGACAAACTCAATGTATTTTATGCAAGATTTGACAACAACAACATCGAGCCGGGTGTGAGGGCTGTCACCGACCCAGAGTATTGTGTGATCTCTCTCACCGAGGCTGGTATGAGAAGGGTCTTTAATCAGGTCAACACCCGCAAGGCCGTGGGCTCCGACTGTATTCCAGGGTGCGTTCTCAGAGCATGCGCAGAACAGCTGGCAGGCATAATTATTCTTGGTCATTTCCAACCTCTAAGATTACCACAATCATTCCTGTTCCTAAGAACTCTAAGGCTTCATGCCACAATGACTACGACCCTGTAGCACTCACTTCTGTAATCATGAAGTGCTTTGAGAGGCTGGTTATGGCACACATTAACTCCACCATCCCAGCCACCCTTCACCCACTCCAATTTGCATATCGTTCCAACAGATCCATAGACGATGCATTCTCAATTGCTCTCCACACTGCCCTCACCCACCTAGATAAGAGAAATACCTATGTGAGAATGCTGTTCATTGACTACAGCTCAGTGTTCAACACCATCGTCCCCTCCAAGTTCGTCACCAAGCTCAGGACTCTGGGTCTGAATACTTCCCTCTGCAACTGGTTCCTGGACTTCCTGACGGGCCGACCCCAGGTGGTGAGGGTAGGCAACATCACCTCCGCCACGATGAGCCTTAACACAGGGGCCCCATAGGGGCCCCACAGGGGTGTGTGCTTAGCCCTCTCCTGTACTCCCTGTTTACCCACGACTGTGTGGCCATGTACGACTCCAACACCATTATCAAGTTCGCTGACGACTTACTTACTTACTTACTTTATTGTGTATTTCATACCGTGTGTTGTTTTCTAGTAATACATTGTTATTGATTATTGCATTTTTGGGTTTTGAGTTTGCATTGGCTTTTCAATGTACTTGTGACATTCAAACATGCAACCTGAGGCCATGGAAAAAGGGAGCTTTAGTCCAGCTGAGAGAGAGAAAGAGAGAGAGGGAGAGAGAGAGAGAGAGAGAGAGAGAGAGAGAGAGAGAGAGAGAGAGAACATACACTGGAAAGTGAATGTGTTGTTTACAGACATAGTAGTATGACGTCCCTGGAACCAATTAGAGTTAAATGCCTTGTTCAAGGGCACATTGAGAGATTGTTTAACTTGTCTGCTTGGGTATTCAAACCAGTAACCTTTCTGATACTGACCCAATGTTCTAACCACTAGTGATAGAGGAGAGAGAGTAAGAACATGAGTGCAAGTGTGTGTGTGGGTGTGGGTGTGAGAGATAGACATAGGGAGAGAGGAGAGAGGAGGAGAGGTGAGAGGAGAGAGGAGAGAGGAGAGAGGCGAGAGGCGAGAGGAGAGAGGCGAGAGGCGAGAGGAGAGAGGCGAGAGGCGAGAGGAGAGAGGAGGAGAGGTGAGAGGAGAGAGGAGGAGAGGTGAGAGGAGAGAGGAGAGAGGAGAGGAGAGAGGAGAGGAGAGAGGAGGAGAGGCGAGAGGAGAGAAGCGAGAGGCGAGAGGAGAGAGGAGAGAGGAGAGGAGAGAGGAGAGGAGAGAGGAGAGAGGAGAGGAGAGAGGCGAGAGGAGAGGAGAGAGGAGAGAGAAGAATATAGAGAGATAGCTCTAGTGGACGCTCTAGTTACTGGTCTGATAGGGAGCCTTAAATGGCGTTTAGTTCTCTGCATGGAGGGAGGAATGCAGCTAGCGAGATCAGCCTATTGGTCTTGGCAGATTCTGGGGGTAATTTTACTACCTATTGGCGTCATGGACCCAGCTCTACAGCTCTGTGTTTCCATTATTTAAAAGGATGTCAGTCCCTCACACTAAATCACATGGCATCTCTAAATTATGTGGGATCTAGATTGTGTGTGTGTGTGTGTGTATATGTGTGTGTGTGTGTGTGTGTGTGTGTGTGTGTGTGTGTGTGTGTGTGTGTGTGTGTGTGTGTGTGTGTGTGTGTGTGTGTGCATGTATGGTGGGTGTGTGTTTGTGTGTGTGTGTGTGTGTGTGTGTGTCTGTCTGTCTGTCTGTCTGTCTATCTGTGTGTATGCAGACTCTAAACTATCATGTTTTGCAAAGAGAGGAGATGCCTGGGTTAAAGCTGGTTCAATAGCTTGACCAGTTGGGGGGATTGAGGATTCACATCTGGTGCTTTGGTTGGAGCTGTTGAAAATGTGGATTATAGAAAAAGAAGAGTACACAAAGTATAATTTCGACATTTGGTCGTGTATCAGCAGTTTTTCTCTTGTTATGTCAGTCACTGACAGTCATACTCAACTAGCCATGTTAGCTAACAAGTTTTAGATTAGTAAATTAGTCTAGCCAGCTGTCTTAATCATGGACCAAGACCGGGCATGCAGGGCACGTGCCTAGGGGCCCTGACCTCCAGGGGGCCCCCATTGATTTTCTAAGTCACTCTCACTCAGATATCACTAACACGGCGAAATGTGTTATAAAATTGGGAAATGTTATCTCTGCCCCATGGAAAAATGTACCTAGCAATACCTAGCAATACAAAACAATTTACACATAATCTGAAAAAGTAAAAAGAAAGAAATTAAGAAATATCAGAACAAGCAATGTCAGAGTCCGGAATATATATATAATGGTGTGTAGAGACAGTATGGACAGTAAGTGAATAGAAAAGTTGTGTATAGGAGTAGTTATATAGAATGAGCCTTGACTAGAATACAGCCTGGCTTCCCTTGGCATCCATGAATACAAGCCACTTTGTAGGCTGAATGTCATTACACTTATGGTGTTTGTAATAGATGCCCCTTTCCATTCAAATGAAGGGTGCACAGCGTACTGTTCGGATGCTAGACTTATTTTGGAGTAGACGAACATGTGCAGGTAACGTACTTAACCTACTTTTTGAAGTAATTTGTTTGACAATCAGATGAAAACATCATGACTGGTTGTGTTCATGACACATTAAAAGGTAATACATTATTACAGCCCATAAAGAAATGTAATGCACACGCAAGCGAGCGCACACATAGGAAGTCCAGTAAAAGCATTTTTGACATGATATAATTTGCACTCTGAATGGCACTTTAAAGGGAATTTACTGCTTTATGCTAATAGCCATATATACAATCCTGACCTTGAATGGAAACACTGTAACAAGACTTTTTTTGAAATGATATATGATTTTTTTGAACAGGGAAATGTACCAAATCTAAGCTGAAGTATGTAATGCATCGATTAAGGTTCAACATTTTATGGCCCCCCTTAAACTGGGTCTGTGCCCCACTTTCAAAATGTTCTGCAAAACGCCACTGTCTGTTACACAAAATAGACTGCAGTAGGATGCAGGGTATGAATAGACCATCTGAGTTAAAAACTCTTCTCTACTTGTGCTACAACAAAATACCTAGTTCTATTGTGCTGTCACCCTGGTTTACACCATAGAGATTTATACCCTGCAGTATCCAACATATCCCCAAGCCTTGTTTCTGTGTATATACGATGTAGACAAAGTGCTGTATTATATAGTTAGTCAGCATAAAAATGCCAACTGGCATGGATGGAAACATACTTGACCTTCGGATAGATGTGTCAGTGGTTTGCATCAGGCAAAGTTAACTATTTACGAGCAGGGCTTTATGTAGTTGAGAAACCACCTTGTAGATATTTTACACAACTCATGTGGATATGTTTTTCTTAGATGAAGAAGATATTGATTGTTATTTCTTAGAGTTGTTTTAGAAAAAAAACCACCAAAACATTTAGACCGGGAGTCCATCAGTGCCACCTCCCATTGGACAGTGGGAAAAAGGCATTGTGGGTTATTTATACTCAGCTCCCTCATGGATCAATGGCAAGCTCTCCAAGGCTGTCAGAGACACCTCGTCATTTAGCGATTGTCTCTCTGGGTTACCAAACATCACAGTAGATGAGAAGGATAGACCCAGTCGGTATTAGATAGAATGTTGCAGTCCCGCCCGCCTGTGGAGAAAGCAACCTGTGGTTACCTAGGTTACTCCATTGGTTCACAGCAAGACTTGGCCTTTTGTATTTTTGTCTACTTGTTTTAATCAATTACAAAACTAAATTGAAGCAAAGTACAACATGTCTAAGACTACTTCTCACTACTAAAAACATAATATTTTAGGGCTTCCCTCATGCCCCTTTTCCTGATGGTGCTAGCAGCCACTTGAGTGAGTGATTGCTAGCAGAACATTAAGCTAGCCAAGACCAACAACACAAACAAACATATACAGCTACAAGTAGTGAGTGGGGTTAGAAACGGACTATGCTAAACAAGTTAAATGCCTTACCTGTGATTAAATGTTTTTCACACACATACAGTGGGGAGAACAAGTATTTGATACACTGCCGATTTTGCAGGTTTTCCTACTTACAAAGCATGTAGAGGTCTGTAATTTTTATCATAGGTACACTTCAACTGTGAGAGACGGAATCTAAAACAAAAATCCAGAAAATCACATTGTATGATTTTTAAATAATTAATTTGCATTTTATTGCATGACATAAGTATTTGATCACCTACCAAAGCATGTAGAGGAAGCATCTCAAGGTCCTGGAGTGGCCTAGCCAGTCTCCAGACCTGAACCCAATAGAAAATCTTTGGAGGGAGCTGAAAGTCCGTATTGCCCAGCGACAGCCCCGAAACCTGAAGGATCTGGATGGAGGAGTGGGCCAAAATCCCTGCTGCAGTGTGTGCAAACCTGGTCAAGAACTACAGGAAACGTATGATCTCTGTAATTGCAAACAAAGGTTTCTGTACCAAATATTAAGTTCTGCTTTTCTGATGTATCAAATACTTATGTCATGCAATAAAATGCAAATGAATTACTTAAAAATCATACAATGTGATTTTCGTTTTAGATTCCGTCACTCACAGTTGAAGAGTACCTATGATAAAAATTACAGACTTCTACATGCTTTGTAAGTGGGAAAACCTGCAAAATCGGCAGTGTATCAAATACTTGTTCTCCCCACTGTAGCTACGTGTTGCCTACTTGGACACCGGGTCTCCCATATTTCCCACTCTCCCACTCTGAATAGCCTGAAGATTCAAGGTTCTTCTCGCAGGCTCTATTTCCCTATGTGGGAGCATTGATTTTTGACCTGGTTAAATGTAGGTTGAAGAACCTACATTTCAGCTTTTCTGAAAATTGACGTTGAAGTTGGCTCTTTGACACTTAGGGTCAATGGGAAAGAATGTTTGTTTTCCCCAATTTGTGGGCGTGGTCGAGGGCAATTCCTTATTGTAACATGAGTATCGACTCGGACTATGGAAAAAGAGAGGGGCAAATGTTGGTGTGTGTGCTGGCATCTCTTCTCTTCTCCTCTCTCCTCTTTCTCTCTCCTCTTAGCTCTGTGGTGTTTATCTATTCCTTTAATAGTTCTGATTTACACGTTCTTGTCCTCTTTTCTTTCCGCTCTGCTCTTCTCCCCTGTGTTAGAAGCCTTTAGTGCCCCTTCATGAGGACAGAGAGAGACAGAGACAGAGAGCGACAGAGAGAGAGAGTTAGAGAGAGTGGCACCCACCAAGAGTGTGCTGGAGCCAATCTCAATGGGATGATTGAATCGCAATGGCTTCTTTTTCCGTGGGTCACACTTGTGCCTGAACTCCTAGACTACTTCCCTATTATTACACACAGAGCCTAGCCCTCCACTCAAATACATCACACTCATATACCTGTCTGACTCAGAGCTGCAGGTTATTGTCATTGGGTTACACTTGGAAATAGTGTTTAGAAAGTTCATAGAGAGCATTCCAGGTGACACAGGTGCCAAGGTAACCTGAGTTTACAAGGTCAAGCCATTAAGTTGATGGGAGTTGGCTCTCTTTTTGAAATCGCTGCATAAACACATGAAATCTAACAGGCTGGAGAAAACAGGATTTTACTGTGTTTACTGAGAGAGCTTACATTTTTATGTAGCACCACGCACAAGAATGCACAGTCACATAAACACATAAAAACATGCTGCTATGTACTCACACCCACACACACACAATAAAACATATTATGTGAGTGGTTACATAGCCGTCAATGTGTGTGTGAGTACGTGTGTGTGTGTGTGTCTGTGTGTGGGTGTGAGTAAATTATTATTATTAGTTATTTTTTTAAACCTTTATTTAACTAGGCAAGCACATACCAGCACGTTTGTAAGTTATTTTCCATGGACTCCACCAATTATGTAACGGTTCAACAACTGCCTTGGTGCAGAATCAATTAAGGAGGCAATAATCCTTCTGGCGTTTGTGAGAAGCAGTTGATTATAATCATGGTATGGTAGGACAGGACTGTCTTCAGTTGTTTAGTCATGGTATGTGAGGACCACAACGACCAGACCACAGAGATGTCCTGTGTTGCTGTCTTCCTCAGTCCAGTCAAAGGATGTAGAGGGTTCTAAGGGAGGGAGAGAGGGAACGAGGGATAGACGGAGCGAGGGAGTGATGTTGCGAGCCAGAGTCATAGTACAATACCGAACGGAGCACTTCATCTACGTGCGGAACATTTCCTCCTGTTCTATAATGTCCTTTTAATTCTCGTTGAGCTGTTCGCTGCTCTGTCCAATAGGAACCGGCTGCAGTTAATAGAAAAGAGAACATTAAATCCTATGAATTCTTCATCCATGAACCAAAAGGCATGACCTGAAAGTGCCTCGACATCATATACAGGCCATGACTTTTGGTTCATGGATGAAGACTTTGTGTTTTGCTTTGCTGAAAAGCAATTCAATTAGAAGACAATTTCATTGAAAGTTCTGGCGTTGAGAAAGTAAAATGTTGAACTGCAACATCAAGGCCAGGGAGCTTTCTAGTGAGGTTATAACTCTGTAATCTCTGTGTAGTTTTCCTCTTTGTCAAGTCTGTGTGGTCTGTCACTACCTGCTGTTAGTACAGACTACTCTATGTAGTCCAGTGTCAATACACATTACACAATATCTCTTTGAGTCCTGGAAGAAAATAAACTTCTCCCTCTGCAAGTTTGATCAAATCACTTGAACTACTTTCTGATCTGGGGCTTGGGTCATACTGGGCAGTTTGTTTTTAATGTAGTTCCTCAGCTTGCATCTAGAGGGCATAGTGGGTGAAGAGCACAGCCTTGCTGTTAAAAAGGCCTCTTATTCTGACCCTTACAGTGCATAACAACAGACCCAACCGCCAGTTAACAAGACAAATCACTGCATGTCAAACACTGTGCTAAATATAGACCTCTCTTGCTTTAGGGAATGAATCGAGATGTAGATAAAGAATTGTGCATGGTGTATAGAGTAGTGGTGTTGTTGTAGTGTTGTAGTGAAGTTCAAGGCTGACACAGAACGACAATTGACATTGTCTCATTCTCCAAAACACATGTAAAGACACTACGTGGTCTACAGTATTGCTGTTTACTTTGGTCTCAGAGAACACAGTTACTGTTACAGCATTTGGCACAGGGTACTACTAAGAGTGTACCACTCCAAGCAGCGAGGATGCTGGGTCAACATGTGGTTGTGTTCTGGTTGGCTGGGACCATCCGAGGGGATAAAGGGTCGTCAGGGGTCAGTCTCATGTGGGACACTGGAGCTGGAGTCATCTAGTAAAACACTAAATGAGTAATGTAAATATTTGTGGAGCGGAGTAAACTGTGCGTGCATACAGAACTCACGCCAAAGCCCCCCCTTGTCTCCATTCAAAAATGCTTAATTGGAGCGCATGTGGGTTTTCTAATATGGTGTTTGATGTATGGTATTTCACAGTTTATCCAATCTTGTCTTGACTGGAGTTTATATAGTAATAGAATGTTTTATTGACATTACATATACAATACATGATGGAGGGCTGTAGCGGGGGAGTTTCTCAATGGGTTTTGTGAGGTTTGTGCGTGATCATCTCCAGTAAGGTTTCCATCTCTTCCTCCCTTTTACGACCATTACAAATGGGTTTAGAAATCACCATCCTTCTATCTAAACATGATGCTCATGATACATGAGCCATTGTTTGTTTATCTCCATGTTTTGGGAAGAGGATGAATGGGAGGGTATGACTGTAAGTGTGTGTGTGTGTGTATGTGTGTGCGAAGAGGCATTAGGGTGGCAAGGATAGCTCTTCATGATACATATCCTGTGTCTTACCTCGTCATGGAGTAAACTAAAGCACTGGCATAGTTACATTGAGTAATAATCTCGCCTTTTTCTGTTCCGCAAGGCCTGCTGGGATTGGGGCTGGCTGGTTGATGTGAAGAGAGGGGTTGGGGGGGAATTCAGCTTTTGGGGAGAGAGGTAGGTGTAATGACAAGGATGGAGCATGCATCAAGGTAGAAGAGGCGTTAATGATGAAGTTGGCCTTGTGTTTTTATGGCTGTTACCATGGTTACACCTCTGATACAGTGCAAACAATCTAAAAGTAAATGTAAGTGCGATGTTGTTTATCTGTGTTGGTTTGAATCCCAGCCGAAGAAGTTCTGGCCAAAAGTAGTGCACGACATAGGGAATAGAGAGCCATTTTGTACATATCCAGTGACAATGACCCATACCTGAGTGGTCTAGACACCCCATTCCAAAGAGTTATGTGGCCTGTTAACACAGGTGCATGTTCCCTGCCTCACCCCATTTGGCTAAGTGTCAGAAAAAGCTAACGCAGTAAAAATTTACTAAGTGGGTTTAGTAGGGATGAGTTGTTGCCTGTGATCTATTTTCTCACTCCCATCCTGCAACATTGTTCTGCGAGGTTAGCGCGTGATGCTAAGCTATAAATACAACTAAATGAATGCTTGTGTGGTGCTCTACGTGGCGTGAATGCCAAACCAGATAGAGATAGATGTAATGGGTAACGCATGATCCAAATACGCTTCAGTGTGCTGGGATAAATATACTGTGAGACTCGAGGACGGATGCATTTAGAGCGGGGAGAATGCTAGCTGAGTATATGCATTCCTCCAAGGGGATGCCGCTTGACAGGCAGGAAAAGGAGAAGACATTTTGGCTCTGGAGATAGGCAGTCGCACTAACATGAGGGGGAAAGAGCAGGCTATCTGGGCGACTACGATAGCGGGTCTTCTGAGAAGAGCCATCAGAATTAGATTTTCTTATGGGCTTATAAAGGAGTGGCAGAATGTTCTGATATGGAGGCCTTTCTTTGGAACTGACTGTCTGTCAAAACAAATAGGATGGTTATGCAACTTAAAGAGATAAAGAGAGAAAGAAAGAGAAAACAAAGTAGAGAGAAAGAGAGAGAACCAACTGGAGAGAACACAGACAGAGAGAGGTGAGGGCGGGATAGATGAGGAATGGCATGTCGACAGCTTCAGCCAGACTGGGTTGGCCTCCACCCAGAAGCTCTCTGTTCTCTAATCTAATCGAAGGCTCCCTGTAATCGAACAGCTCAATGTAAAAACAACTATTCAACCTCTTAAGGAGACATTTATTCACTGTCTTAAATATTAGTATTAACATTCTATTAATTACTATTCTGAATGCTTAAATTTACATTGACAACATAGACACGTTCTGTAGTCCCTACAGTGGGGAGAACAAGTATTTGATACACTGCCGATTTTGCAGGTTTTCCCACTTACAAAGCTTGTAGAAGTCTGTAATTTTTATCATAGGTACCCTTCAACTGTGAGTGACGGAATCTAAAACAAAAATCCAGAATCAAAATCATGATTTTTAAGTAATTAATTTGCATTTTATTGCATGACATAAGTATTTGATGCATCAGAAAAGCAGAACTTAATATTTGGTACAGAAACCTTTGTTTGCAATTACAGAGATCATACGTTTCTATAGTTCTTGACCAGGTTTGCACACACTGCAGCAGGGATTTTGGCCCACTCCTCCATCCAGATCCTTCAGGTTTCGGGGCTGTCGCTGGGCAATACAGACTTTCAGCTCCCTCCAAAGATTTTCTATTGGGTTCAGGTCTGGAGACTGGCTAGGCCACTCCAGGACCTTGAGATGCTTCTTACGGAGCCACTCCTTAGTTGCCCTGGCTGTGTGTTTCGGGTCGTTGTCATGCTGGAAGACCCAGCCACAACCCATCTTCAATGCTCTTACTGAGGGAAAGAGGTTGTTGGCCAAGATCTCGCGATACATGGCCCCATCCATCCTCCCCTCAATACGGTGCAGTCGTCCTGTCCCCTTTGCAGAAAAGCATCCCCAAAGAATGATGTTTCCACCTCCATGTTTCACGGTTGGGATGGTGTTCTTGGGGTTGTACTCATCCTTCTTCTTCCTCCAAACACGGCGAGTGGAGTTTAGACCAAAAAGCTCTATTTTTGTCTCATCAGATCACATGACCTTCTCCCATTCCTCCTCTGGATCATCCAGATGGTCATTAGCAAACGTGGACATGCGCTGGCTTGAGCAGGGGGACCTTGCGTGCGCTGCAGGATTTTAATCCATGACGGCGTAGTGTGTTACTAATGGTTTTCTTTGAGACTGTGGTCCCAGCTCTCTTCAGGTCATTGACCAGGTCCTGCCGTGTAGTTCTGGGCTGATCCCTCACCTTCCTCATGATCATTGATGCCCCACGAGGTGAGATCTTGCATGGTGCCCCAGACCGAGGGAGATTGACCATCATCTTGAACTTCTTCCATTTTCTAATAATTGCGCCAACAGTTGTTGCCTTCTCACCAAGCTGCTTGTCTATTGTCCTGTAGCCCATCCCAGCCTTGTGCAGGAGTACATTTTTATCCCTGATGTCCTTACACAGCTCTCTGGTCTTGGCCATTGTGGAGAGGTTGGAGTCTGTTTGATTGAGTGTGTGGACAGGTGTCTTTTATAAAGGTAACGAGTTCAAACAGGTGCAGTTAATACAGGTAATGAGTGGAGAACAGGAGGGCTTCTTAAAGAAAAACTAACAGGTCTGTGAGAGCCGGAATTCTTGCTGGTTGGTAGGTGATTAAATACTTATGTCATGCAATAAAATGCACATTTATTATTTAAATATCATACAATGTGATTTTCTGGATTGAAGAGTACCTATGATAAAAATTACAGACCTCTACATGCTTTGTAAGTAGGAAACCCTGCAAAATCGGCAGTGTATCAAATACTTGTTCTCCCCACTGTACATATTTGGAAATGTGATCAGAGATCTGCCAGAGCCAAGTACACTACATGACCAAAAGTATGTGGACACCTGCTCGTCGAACATCTCATTCCAGAATTATGGGCTTTAATATGGAGTTGGTCACCCCTTTGCTGCTATAACAGACTCCACTCTTCTGGGAAGGCTTTCCACTAGATGTTGGAATATTGCTGCAGGGACTTGCTTCCATTCAGCCACAAGAGCATTAGTGAGCTTGGGCACTGATGTTGGGTATTAGGCCTGTCTTGCAGTCAGAGTTCCAATACATCCATAAGGTGTTCGATGGGGTTGAGGTTAGGGCTTTGTGCAGGCCAGTCAAGTTATTCCACACTGATCTCGACAAACAATTTCTGTATGGACCTCGCTTTGTGCACAGGGGCATTGTCATGCTGAAACAGGAAAGGGCCTTCCCCAAACTATTGCCACAAAGTTGGGAGCACAGAACCGTCTAGAATGTCATTATATGCTGTAGAGTTAAGATTTCCCTTCACTGGAACTAAGAGGCCTAGCCTGAACCATGAAAGCCCAGACCATTATTCCTCCTCCACCAAACTTTACAGTTGGCCCTATGCATTGGGGCAGGTAGCGTTCTCCTGGCATCCGCCAAACCCAGATTTGTCCGTTGGACTGCCAGATGGTGAAGCGTGATTCATCACTCCAGAGAACGCATTTCCACAACTCCAGAGTCCAACGGTGGCAAGCTTTACACCACTCCAGCCGACACTTGGCATTGCACATGGTGATCTTAGGCCTGTGTGCGACTGCTGAACAGTTATTGTGCTGACGTTGTTCCAGAGGCAGTTTGGAAGTGTTGCAACCGAGGACAGACAATTTTAACAAGCTACGCGTTTCAGCACTCGGCGGTCCCGTTCTGTGAGCTTGTGTGGCCTACCATTTCGCGGCTGAGCAGTTGTTGCTCCAAGACGTTTCCACTTCACAATAACAGCACTTACAGTTCACCGGGGCAGCTCTAGCATTGCAGAAATGTGACTATCTGACTTGTTGGAAAGGTGGCATCCTATGACGGTGCCACGTTGAAAGTCACTGAGCTCTTCATTAAGGCCATTCTACTGCCAATGTTTGTCTATGGAGATTGAATGGCTGTGTGCTTGATTTTATACACCTGTCACTAACAGGTGTTGCTGAAATACTTGAATCCACTAATTTGAAGGGGTGTCCACAAAATACTTAATCAGTATGTTGATTACCCTCCCTAAACCCCCAAAGAGTAAGCAGTAGCACAGTGGCAAGGTAAAACTCTAGCTGGAAGTAAGAAACATTTAGAGGAATCCTCCTCTGGCTGACCAAGTTCAGAGTATAGGATAAACACTGAGTATACAAAACATTCTCTTTCCATGAGGTAGACTGACGAGGTGAATCCAGGTGAAAGCTATGATCCCTTATTGATGTAACATGTTAAATCCACTTCAGTCAGTGTAGATGAGGGGAGGAGACAGGTTAAAGAAGGATTTTTAAGCCTTGAGACAATTGAGACATGGCTTGTGCATGTGTGCCATTCAGAGGGTGAATGGGCAAGACAAAAAACGTAAGTGCCTTTGAATGGGGTATTAGTAGTAGTAGGTGCCAGGCACCCCGGTTTAAGTGTGTCAAGAACTGCAATGCTGCTGTGTTTTTCAAGAGTTACCTGTGTGTAACAATAATGGTCCACCACCCAAAGGACATCCAGCCAACTTGACATAACTGTGGGAAGCATTGGAGTCAACATGGGCCAGCATCCCTTTGGAACGCATTCAAAACCTTGAGGATGTTCTGAGGTCAAAAGGGGGGGGTGATCCTAATGTTTTGTACACTCAGTGTACCTGTCCTGAAATATAATCAGATCTGCATAAGTACCTAGGGGCTAAAAGTCAACTTGGGATTCAGTATCAGGGTACCAAGTTATGGACTTGGCACCCTATTTCCTTGGGATGTAGCCATGATAACTTGCCATTCAGAATGCCCACACCCAGCAGTCTACAGAATGCATCCAGGCGGTCTGTCCAAAGTTCCACACCCCATCTAGACTAGGCCCTGCCGTGTAACAACCCACACCCCACTAACCAACCCTCTAGACTTGGCCCTGCCATGTAACAACCCACACCCCACTAACCAACCCTCTAGACTTGGACCTGCCATGTAACAACCCACATCCCACTAACCAACCCTCGAGACTTGGCCCTGCCATGTACCAACCCACACCCCACTAACCAACCCTCTTTTTATTTTTTATTTCACCTTTATTTAACCAGGTAGGCCAGTTGAGAACAAGTTCTCATTTACAACTGAGACCTAGCCAAGATAAAGCAAAGCAGTGCGACAAAAACCACAACAACACAGAGTTACACATGGGATAAACAAACATACAGTCAATGACACTATAGAAGATCTATATACAGTGAGTGCAAATGTAGTTAGATTAGGGAAGTAGGACAATAAATAGGCCATAGTGGCGAAATAGTTACAATATAGCATTAACACTGGAGTGATAGCTGTGCAGATGATGATGTGCAAATAGAGATACTGTGGTGCGAACAGCAAAAATAACAATATGGGGATGAGGTAGTTGGATGAGCTATTTACAGATGGGCTGTGTACAGGTGCAGTGAATGGTAAGCTGCTCTGACAGCTGATGCTTAAATTTAGGGAGATATACGTCTCTAGCTTCAATGATTTTTGAAATTTGTTCCAGTCATTGGCAGCAGAGAACTGGAAGGAATGGTGGCCAAAGGAGGTGTTGGCTTTGGGGATGACCAGTGAAATATACCTGCTGGACCGCATGCTACGGTTGGGTGTTGCTATGGTGACCAGTGAGCCGAGATAAGGCAGGAATTTACCTAGCAAAGAACTTTACCTCTAGACTTGGCCCTGCCATCAGGGCAGCCCTGCATTAGCTCCCTCTCACTCTACAGGGCTCTACAGGAGCTCAGTCCCTCAGCCTAAAACGAAATGTTTTCTTCAATCTCTGCCACAATCGCTTGATAATCCAGCTAATGAAGAGAATCTCTTTTGTTTGTTTGTGTTGGGGTGATTGTGTGGCTGCTTCCTCTGAGGCTTTAGCATGCTGGGGTCTTAGAAGCAGCATTGTGAGACACAGTGGGAACGGGCTATGGGAACAGTCTGGCTTCACCCATTTAGAACAAAATGTTGCTTGGCACTGATTCAGGAACAGTGTGGAGGAACATTGGTGAGTGGGGATTTGCTTCTATGGCCTTTTAAAGAACATGAGAGCTGAGAGACTGAGGGAGTGATGGGCAGTGCACTCAGATCTCATTCCAATATTGTTTTATTTGCATACAGCTTATTTTGTCCTTAGGTGCTCAACTTAACAGTAAAACAAAAGGTTGACAGGACTGCCATTGCCAAGTGAGGGAGGGACGTAGCTTCTCTGTCCAGCTCCTCTCTTCCCGACAAACCTCTTGTTACTACTTACCTCATTTCCCTCAGAGTGTGTAGCATACAGGCGTAGTTTGGCATAGGAGGTTGTGTGGTGTCCACAACAAGACGTCCACAACACACTAGCCCTTGACGTCTTGCTGCTGTGGGGAGAAGATCCAGCAGGCCCCTCTCTTCACCCTCCATGCAGTGTGTTTACCTGTGTGTGTGTGTGTGCGCCTGTGTGCGTGCATGCGTTCGTGTGTGCATGTGCGTATGTGTGTGTAGGTTGTGACTGCCTGTTGGGTGTGTTAATGGCACCGGTTGCCATAGTAGTGCTTTGGTAAGTATTGTGTAGAGGGGGATGAGACACACTCACTGTGTCAGTGAACAAGACATTCACTGGTCGATAAACACACACTGACTCAGACACACTCGACACACACTTCCACGCAGGGAGTTTCAAGGCAGATCTTACTCTTAATACTCCATTGCCAGGTTCCACAAGCCCATAGCTCTCTCTCTCTCTCTCTCCCTCTCCATCTCTACCTCTCTCTCTCTCTCTACCTCTCTCTCTCTCTCCCTCTCTCCCTCTCTCTCTCTCCCTCTCTCTCCCTCTCTCTCTCTCCCTCTCTCTCTCTCCCTCTATCTCATATCTCAGTCCCACCCTCCACTGCCCGCCGATCTGTCCCCTTTTGTATCTCCCTCCATCATCTCCTTCAGTACAGCCTGTTCTGTAACCCTGTTCCCCCACCTGTCAGCTAATTCCATCCCTATGTCACCCTGACTCCTAACAACTGTGTTAGAGAGTGTGTGTGGTGGTGTGTTTTGGAAGTGTTAGACAGCCAGTTAGGGAGTCTTCGTCGCTGACATTAGCTGAGAGAACACCCTGCTCTCTCTATCTCTGTGTGTAGCACATTGATCCCACAGAGAGAACACGACTACTTCCCAAATACCACCATATTCCCTATTTAGAACACTACTTTTGACCAGGACCCATAAGGCTCTATAGGACTTTTTAGAGGGTATGGTGTCATTTAGGACGCATCCCAAAGCACCTTGAACAACAACAGAAAGCCCAGTCCTTTTCCCACAGGCACTATAGAGACAATAGATCATGTTGTTGGTCAAACTTTGACAAGCAGTAATCTGCATACTGCACACACAGTACAACATCTATGTCCTAGTCATCACCATGTTTACTCTCTATCACTTTTACCCCTAACCTGACCTGTTCATGCTCATAACTACCTCATGGAGTACATGACGTTAACCAAGTTTCATAACTCATCTTAACTTTATATGACCATAATGTACCCACGGTCATGTCTCCATATCTAGCCAAGGGAAGCCAATGGTAACACAACACTGTCTGTGCTACAGAGAAAAGGATAATGTCCTCTCACCATGTGCTACTGACCCAACAAGAACCACATTATTCAACCCTTACTTCATCTTCCAAATCAAATTATATTTTTCCTGTGTTTTGTATCATATTGTACAACAGCTGATGAAACTAACACTGTAAAAGTGTGATTTTTTTATCAGTGTCAATTCCTGATAGTTGCTGGTTGAAAATACAATCTACACAGGACCTTCTAATCAGCAGGTTTGCATGGGCGGGAGTTTCGGCTTTCCGTGGTGACACCATGCGGTAAATTGGTTAATAGACCAACAACAAAGACAGTTCCAAACCTCAGCCAATAACAGCTAGTTTTCGGGGTTCCCCTCCCCACTAAGACCAATCTCAGACAGTTCTAGCAAAAATATTGCTTGAAAAATGTAACATTAAAATTCAATTTTTTCCCATTTTGATGTAACTCTATTACAGTTAGGTACTTGATTATTAACCAGAAATGATTTGATATTGATATAAAAACGTCTGCATTGGGCCATTAAATAAGCTTCTGATGAGGTATTTTAATATCACGTTGTAATTTATAGCCATAAATAATATTTACGCAGTAGTTGATGTCCAGCAGCTTGTGTTTTCCACTTTGGTATATGTTGTTTTTCACCAATTAATACAGTAACAAACTACCTTTAATTGGGGTTGAGTTGAGGGCATGCATTAGCCTGGGAATTTGGACAGTTCTGCCTATCCTCTACCAGTCTATTCTCATGTCGTTGCTGTTGTACTGATATATCTCTGACTTAGACAACAAAGTAGACTCAGGAACTTCTGTGTGGAGATGATAAAGACAGAGCAATTTACTGCTTAGATAAACTCTGAGCCTGGAAACCAGCCTACTGATACTGCTTTTGAGTTGAGCTCCATGCTATTCTGCTCAATGCGTTTCTTCTATGGAGAGCAAAACAATCCATATTTTAAACATATCTACACTTTGAAATGATGTACTGTACATGAAAAAAAAACGAGGATTAAATTGGATTACTGGTTATAATGTGTAGCCTATAAGCCTCCTATATAGTTACAGTGTTCTTCCGTGTGTAGCTCTGTTGTAATATATCATGTAGATACAGTAACTCATGCACAGTGCATGCACAGTGTTAATGGAGAAACCAATTGCAAAATATCCTTCTGTTATCTTATGAAGAGTTAGGTGTTGTTCTCCCCTGTTGTGATACATGGTGTAGGGATGTATCTCGTCTCCAGAGAAGACCATGTGAGGATCTAGGTGTTGTTTACCTCTGCTGAGAGGTGGAGTGTGACCCGCCGTGACCCTGTCTGACCCGCATCCTTCCCCAGCTGCTTTTTCTCTGTCTCTCCCTCTTCCATCCTCTAGTGGAATGCCGTTTATACCATTCCTCCCAGGTCCCCTATTTTCCTGCTACAGCTTTCCACAAACTGCCCGTTTGTCTTGCTGATGGCTGAACTCCACCTCTGAGATTTCCTTCAGGGTAAATACCCTAGGTTAGGTTTGGTATTCAGGTCTCCCCCTCCCTCTCCCCTTCTCCTCTCTTCCTCTCTCCTGTTGCTGTCAGATGAGGGGTCAGGTCTCCCCTCTCCTGTCGCTGTCAGATGAGGGGTCAGGTCTCCCCCTCTCCTGTCTCTGTCAGACGAGGGGTCAGGTCTCCCCCTCTCCTGTCGCTGCCAGACGAGGGGTCAGGTCCCCCCCTCTCCTGTCTCTGTCAGACGAGGGGTCAGGTCTCACCCTCTCCTGTCTCTGTCAGACGAGGGGTCAGGTCCCCCCCTCTCCTGTCTCTGTCAGACGAGGGGTCAGGTCTCACCCTCTCCTGTCTCTGTCAGACGAGGGGTCAGGTCTCCCCTCTCCCGTCTCTGTCAGATGAGGGGTCAGGTCTCCCCCTCTCCCGTCTCTGTCAGATGAGGGGTCAGGTCTCCCCCTCTCCTGTCACTGTCAGATGAGGGGTCAGGTCTCCCCTCTCCTGTCTCTGTCAGATGAGGGGTCAGGTCTCCCCTCTCCTGTCTCGGTCAGATGAGGGGTCAGGTCTCCCCCTCTCCCGTCTCTGTCAGATGAGGGGTCAGGTCTCCTCCTCTCCTGTCTCTGTCAGATGAGGGGTCAGGTCTCCCCTCTCCTGTCTCGGTCAGATGAGGGGTCAGGTCTCCTCCTCTCCCCGGTCTCCCCCTTCCCTTTCTCTTCCCTCTCCCTTCGAAGTCAAAGGAATTTCTCATTAGATCTGCACTGGCTGTGATTAATGTCTCACTGCTACCTTTGAAGAATTCCTATAACTAATAATAGTCAAATGGAATCACCCCCGTCAAAAATACCTTGCGTTGTTGTTTCTTTAACAATGTTCCAGGAACATTGTCCTTTCCAAGGGCTTACGGAAAAGGGTATGATGTCGCTAAGACTTGGGGACTGGAAGGCATGGAGGCTGTGGACGAAATTGCTTACCAAGGCTGATCTGTGGCCTTTTGGGAATGTCGCTAGCGTTGGGGCTTTTTTAAGTCTAAGGAAGCCTGGTTGGTCTATGTGAAGCGATCCACATTGTTCCACAACATCCTGTACACCACAGGAAGGCCTTACTCAGACAGGAAGCAGCCATCTCCTGCAAGTGCTGAATAACAGCAGGAAGAAACTGAGGGGGGTTAGATTAAAAAGAATACACACACACAAAAGTGATGTACTTGTTGTACCTGATAGCATCATTTTGATATTTTCTTTAGTGAGGAGTGACTTATTGTTGTGTTTCCTGGCTTGGTTTATGGAGTTTGTCATCAGACACACCACACACTGGTTGATTGTGTGAGACTTTATTGGACTTTTCTGAATGTGTGTGTATATGTCTTATCAATGTGTGCATGCTTGTGTGTGTGTGTGTGTGTGTGTGTGTGTGTGTGTCTCTCTGTGTGTGTGTGTGTGTGTGTGTGTGCTCTCTCATCAGAACACAATCACTTCAAACTAAAGCTGGAAAGACTGTAAACTAGCTGCACTTTTTCCAATTTACATTTGTGACCAACCGGCTCGATTTGGTCCTATGTAGCAAAATTTGAAATTGTGTTTTTTACATTGGATAAAAGTAGAGAGCTGAACTGGTATATCATACACTACAGTTGAGGAACAATGGGAAAGTAATTCTGCTTTGAAAGTTGATAAAATTGTAACCTCACTTTAGCCCCATCCCATCTCTTTAAGGGTTCACGTGTGAGGCCATGTACTAAACAACCAAAGATTTCAAGACTAAAGGCTGGTTTATACCAAGGGTGTGTTCGTAAATTCAATCTGGAGTGCCAGAGTGCGCTCAGAGTGTGCTTTGGCCGTTCGTCAACTCAGAGCGTTGTGAGATTGTCAGTTTGTAAATTGGATAACTGGACGCTCTGGCTGAGGAGTAGGGTGGATCAGAGCGTTCTGACCTAACAACAGCAGTCAAGCACCTAAGCTAACTGGCTAATGTTGGCTAGCTTGCTAGCTACTTCCAGACACAAATGAGAGAACAGCTCACTCTGACCATTGCACTCGCCCTAGCGAGCTGGTTATGCTGTTTTTATGTTATCCAGAGCGTTGGTGACTGTAACTGTGCGGCTGGCAATAATTTAATTAGGCTTTTTTGCAAACGTTTACTGATACCGGCCAAATTCAACTGGTGTTCAGCGTTCGTAAATTTGTCAGTTATTCTGTGCTCTGGCACACTCAGACAAGAGTGCTCTGAAATCGGAGTAGATAGCCAGAGCGAATTTACCATCTACATCTATCGACAGTTGTCGCCGGTACATCATGAACATTCTATTGAAATGGTTACTTGCATAGTAGTAGAGTCTTTTGTTTAGACATAGCTAGCTAAACAATTAACCATAATGTTACTACCCTGCATGAATCTGCAGGTAGCTAACCAACCAGGTTCAATGTTAGCTAGGTGCTAACATTGGGCTATAACAAGCAATGTAAATGGCTCTGAGATATGAATAATATTACTACACAGATCATACACGTAACATTAGCTAGCGAGCCAGCCAGCTAACATTAGCTAGCTATCTAACAGTACTGTTTAACTTGAAATGAAAAGACTTCCTGACAAAATTAGAAATATGTAATATCTGAAAATATAGCTAGCATATACATGGATGGATGCTTCACATGCTGACCAGCTCATGTTATAGACAGAAGCGTGATACATGACAGACCAATCCGAACTCATCTCTCATGTCCAGCCCACCCAATCCAAACTCATGTCCAGCCCACACATTATCTCAGCCAATCATGGCTGGCGGGAAGGTTTCTGTCTTTTTCCATGTCTAAACCAAATAGGCTCTTAATTTAACAATTGTATTCGTATTTACAGATGGCATACAAGTTTGTTATTAAGGCACAGAAGGCATTTCTGTAAAAAAAAAATTACGTTCAAATGGCTCTCCTGTGAAGTAGTGACACGCAACATGCGCCTAGTTTCATGAAACGAGTCACATTTCTTTGTATATATCCATAAAAATGTTGCCAGCTGATTCATGATTTCGACTGGCTGAGAAACGCTGCCTGCCTGTCTGTCTCATCCCGATGCCCGACATGTTCATTACTATGGGACAGCTGGAGATCGAATTTGAATATTGAAACAATGTTGCAAATGTCGGAGAGACAGACAGCGAGGTTTATACAAATATCTGCTGTTGAAAACGAAACGCTAGTCTAAAAGAAATGTGAGAGAAAGACTAGATGCTTTTTACGGTGGAGATCAAGTTTTTAAAGTGCCTGGCTGTGATGATGAGACAGTGGATTGCACAGTCAGATGGAACAGAGTGAATAGGCATTTCATTTTAAAGTCATAGATTTAGCTGACGGTAACTGGAATAGACACCGGCTGGAATAACCAATCAGCATTCAGGATTAGACCCATCCGTTGTATAAAGGGAAACAGTCACCCTGGGCCTGTAACAGTTACGAACACAGCTCTGTCTGAACCAACTCTGTTTCATAATGTTGTTCAAAGAAGTGGTACCAGAAAAAAGGACAGACCACTATCACTGGACACTTAAACAATTATGTCATTAAGGATATCAAAGAAAAGAGAAGTGAACAATGTGCATCAGGAATGTGCTATCAAGCCAATGACGTCAAAGTGCTTGCATTAACCCATAAGAGTCTAAGCCCTGTCTAAGCCGGGCGAGGTGGGGGGGTTCTACTAAGCTATATGAAATTGTTTTAAGAAGGTCATACCAAGGATCATTTTGCTATTTGATTTAGAATTTTAAGTCCCCTAGAATTATCCCCAAAATATATAAAAACATTATTTTATGAAAAATGTTATTTGGCCTTACTGCCATCAGCCCTACAAACGCATTGAACAACATATTCACTACAACAGAACAACAGCTAGTCCCCCAAAAAATATAAAGTGTCTGTCCTATATCTGAGAGATATAAGGGAGATCAGGAAACATTATTCTAATATATTTTTTTTACATCTACATATTTAACCCATTATTTTTGGAACTAAATAGTCAATTTTTTCAACTGGTACCAGGGGACTTTCAGATGAGTCTTGGGAGGCCTGTGAGTGTCCTAGAGCAAAACAACCGACATGTACGTGTTCGTTAGAGTCTCACCTTTCCGAGGAGTCATATTAGTGTGTAGGTCAGACAACATCCAATGGAAAAAAAACAGATGTCTCTAGCTTCAACTGACAGATTGTTATGGAGATTCTTTTTTTAATGCTAATTAGATTTCCAAGGGGGGCGCGGACATCAACCTTAGGGGGTTAAAGAAAACAACAAGTCGGTCGTGTTGAAAAGTAAGTCGAAACTATATGTTGTAGCTAACCTGCACTTCAACTTCCTCCTGTGACTCAAACTGCCATTGGGTTGATATTTTACAGCAGTACTGTTCAAGTTCACTCATTGAGTTTTTTTTTATTTCTATTCTTTCCATTCTTCACCAAGACCCATTGTTGCTCCCATACCCCCAGGAGAGAACTCAGAGAAGCCTCATTCTCTGCTTTTTGTCGTCTTCCCATTACAACCTTCTCCTCTCCTCCTCTGCTCTCTCTCTTTCCACTGGTCCACACAATGTCAGGAAACCGGGTCTAAAGGGTTCACACAAACCCAGAACTGCTCAGATGGAGCAAGGGAAAGAAAAGCAGGCCTGAAGGAAAGAAGGAAATGGCCGGCCCTACGTTGTCCCAGGGTGAATAGTCAAGTTGTTTTCCGATGGAGAGAGAGAAAGACAAATGAAAGGAGGCATGAATAAGGAGTGAACTGCTGAATGGAGGTTAGGTATACAAACACTAACAGGATGGAGGCCAAACCTTCACCTTAGGGGATTTGCTGTGGGCTGTTTTACAGTGTGAATTGATTGGGGTGTTTTTAGCAGCGGTGGTTTGTTTATGTGTACTGGATGTGTGAATAAAGTTGTCTATTGGGGGTGTTTTTACTGGATGTGTGAGTACGGTTTTTGTTTGTGTGCACTCTATGTGTGTGGTAGTGTTTGTAAGTTCTGTCTTTTATTTTATTTTTGTGTGGTTAGTGTTTGTAAGTTCTGTATGCATGAATATGTACTGTATTTGTGTCTCAGCGTGTAGTGTTTCTTTGCGTTCACTGTTTGTGTGTATGTAGCACAATGAATTGTCTATGGCTTGGGTGGCTGAAGTCTGTGCCAATTTTTGGGCCTCTGACACCACCTGATATAGAGGTCCTGGATGGCTGTAGCACTTTGCAGTCGAGGGACGGTCCATTTGCCATGCCAAACGGTGATGCAGCCAGTCAAGATGCTCTCGATGGTGCAGCTGTAGATCTTTTTGAGAATACATGGGTCAATGGTGAAGAGTTGCGTATGGACCATGTTAAGTCCTTAGTGATGTGGACACCAAGGAATTTGATGCTCTCGACCCGCTCCACTACAGCCCCGCCGATGTGGATGGGGGTGTGCTCTCCCCTCTTTTTCCTGTAGTCCACGACCAGCTCCTTGGTCTTTCTGACATTTAGGGAGAGGCTGTTGAACTTGGCACCACACTGCCAAGTCTCTGATCTCCTCCTTGTAGGCTATTTTATCGCCGTTGGTGATCAGGCCTACCACCGTTGTGTCATCAGCTAAATGTATGATGGTGTTGGAGTCGTGCAAGGCCATGCAGTCATGGGTGAACAGGGAGTACAGGAGGGGACTAAGCACACCACTGAGGGGCCCCCGTGTTGAGGGTCAGCATGGCGGAGGTGTTGTTGCCTAGCCTCACCACCTGGGGTCGGCCCCTCAGTGGTGTGTGCTTAAACCCTCCCGTACACCCGGATCCAGTTTCAGAGGGAGGTGTTCAGTCCAAGGGTCCTGAGCTTGGTGATGTGCTTGGAGGGGACTATGTTGTTGAACGCTGAGCTGTAGTCTATGAACAGCATTCTCACATAGTTATTTCCGCTCTTGTCCAGGTGCGAGAGAGCAGTGTGAAAAGAAATGTATATGTTGGGGCGGTATGTGAATTGGAGTTGATCAAGGGTGTCTAGGATGATGGTATTGTTGTGTGTCATGACCAGCCTTTCAAAGCACTTCATACAGATGTGAGTGCTACGAGACAATAGTCATTTAGGCAGGTTACCTTGGAGTTCTTGGGAACAGGGACAATGGTGGTCATCTTGAAGCATGTTGGGATTACAGACGAGGACAAGGAGAGATTGAAAACATCTTTCAAGACACTTGCCAGCTGGTCTGCACATGCTCTGAGAATGCACCCTGGCATTCTGTCTTGCCCACCGGCCTTGTGAGTGTTTTTACTCACATTGAGATCATGTAAGACTCTGTGTTTTTTTCTTCAAAGCGAACATCCAGTCATTTAGCATTTAGTCTTGTCCAGAGCAACTTACAGTTAGTTAGTGCATACATGTTCATACTTTTGTTGCACTGGTCCAACGTGGGAATCAAACCCAGAACCCTTGCGTTGCAAGTGCCATGCTCTACCATCTGAGCTACACGGGACAACCGCACATCCAGAGGCAGCGTTTCTTGTGGGCAGAGACGTTAACGCAGGGAGATTTAAAAACATTCTACCTCACTTCTACCAACATGTCTCCTGCACCACAAGGGAGGGCCTTATATGCGTTTATGTGGGTAGAATAAAAGTGGCCTAGAGTTTTAGATCCCCTTGTGGTGCAGGAGACATGATGGTAGAAGTGAGATAGAATGTTTTTAAATCTCCCTGCGTTAAAGTCTCTGCCCACAAGAAACACTGCCTCTGGATGTGCGGTTTCTTGTTTATTTATGGCCCCATATAGTTTGTTAAGTGCCAAAGTGGTGTTGTCTTGTGGTGGGATGTAAAAATGTGTGATAATCCCTCCCTCTTTGGACTTGCCGGAGAAAGCTGTTGTTTGGTCGTGTCGCTCCATGGAGAAACTACTTAGTCCTATGTTCATAGATTCAGCTAGCCTAGTTTCTTCTAAGCATATAATATTGCAGTTTTCTAGTCTCTCTGATAGGTGACTCTCGAATGAAGCTCATCCATCCTATTCTCAAGTGACTGGACATTTGCCAATAAAACGGAGACGAATGCTGGTCGATTTTCTCTTTGTCTCAGTCTCACCAGGATGCCAGCCTTTATGGTAGAGTGGCCAGACGGAAGCCACTCCTCAGTAAAAGGCACATGACAGCCCACTTGGAGTTTGCCCAAAAGACACCTAAAGGATTCTCAGACCATGAGAAATAGAATTCTCTGGTCTGATGAAACCAAGATTGAACTCTTTGGCCTGAATGCCAAGTGTTACGTCTGGAGAAAATCTGAAACCATCCCTACGGTGAAGCATGGTGGTGTTTTTCAGCTGCAGGGACTGGGAGGCTAGTCAGGATCGAGGGAAAGATGAACGGAGCAAAGTACAGAGAGATCCATGATGAAAACTTGCTCCAGAGCACTGTGGCAAAGGTTCACCTTCCAACAGGACAATGACCCTAAGCACACAGCCAAGACAACGCAGGAGTGGCTTCGGGACAAGTCTCTGGATGTCCTTGAATAGCCCAGCCAGACCCCAGATTTGAACCTGATTGAACATCTCTGGAGAAACCTGAAAAAACTGTGCAGTGACACTCCCCATCCAACCTGACAGAGCTTGAGAGGATCAGCAGAGAAGAATGGGAGAAACTCCCCAAATACAGGTGTGCTAAGCTTATAGCGTCATACCCAAAGTGCTGATTAAAGGGTTTGAATACTTATGTAAATGTAATATTTCAATTTCGTATTTTTAATACATTTGAAAACATTTCTAAAAACCTGTTTTTGCTTTGTCATTATGGGGTATTGTGTGTAGATTGATGAGGGAAAAAAGCTATTTAATCTATTTTAGAATAAGTCTGTAACGTAACAAAATGTGGAAAAGGTTAATGGAGTTAATGCCTAACTTTAAGAATTTGGAATTAATGCCTGAACTTAACCTTAACTTTAAACATTTGGAGTTAATGCCTAAACTTAACCTTAAACAATCTGACATTTGACATTTTGAACAACTTCAAAACATGGATGAACATCTAATTCTGTGAGAGCTGGTAGTTTAACATGCTATTGTATTTACTCTGTATAGCTATTCAGTCAGTAAGTCGTTTTAGGTTATGTTGCCATGTTCCTCTTATGAAAAACAACACACCTTCAAGGCAGCAGAAAATGACATTCCTAAACTAGGTCTGCATCACGTCACCAGACAGCATCCTACATTACGTGAAAAATTACTCTTTATCTTCACGGTACAGGAAGTTCAGAAAGCTCTGTCCTTATGATCAGAAATGGTCATGTTACATATAGTAGGAAACCCATAAACATTCCCTTTAAGAGACAGATTAGAAGGAAGTCAATGTGTTCCTGTAGGTCGTAATGGGTCTTAATGGCAGTTTGAGGGTTGTTTCAAAGTGTCACATGAGCCTGGCGTTGAGTGCTTTATGGTATGAAGGGGCTTGTAACATGAGGACCTCCTCCCAATGGCTAGAACCTCATTGTGTGTCTTCATTTGGAGACCCCCGCTGAAGGCTATAGCAGATGTCGTTCTTTGTTGGTGTGTGTGTGTGTGCGAGAGAGAGATATAGAGACATATAGAGAGAGATGGACAGGCAGACGGACAGTCAGACGGACAGGCAGAAGTACAGGCAGACGTACAGGCAGCCGGACAGGCAGCCGGACAGAGGCAAACTAGGTCAAAGGCAAACCATTTTCCCCTGTGTCTGTGGTCAGTAATGTGGAGTTATGACCTCTGGATTAGCTATTCCTACAGTAAACCCTCTGGGTAAATAGCAGGAGGCCTGGGTTGGCCTGACATCCCCCCCATCCTCTCTGGTTACTGGGGCAAAGCCTGGCAGACGGCTCCCTGGGGTCTGGGCCACCCTGGTTCTCATGTTCCCCCACTAAGATTAAACACTTTATTTTGATGTTGCTGCTGACCCTACTGACCTCATGGGGATATGGTAGTTGCAAAAGTGTGTGTGTGTGTGTGTGTGCGTGTGTGTGCGTGTGCGTGTGTGTATGTTTCTCAGCCTTGAGTGTCTGGGGCTTGGAGGTGGACAGGTGGCTACTAATGACCTAGACACACATGCACATGTATTCTGAACAAAAATATAAACGCAACATGCAACAATTTCAACGTTTTTACTGAGTTACAGTTCATACAGTATGAGGAAATCAGACAAGTGAAATTAATGAATCTGGCCCTAATCTATGAATTTCACGACAGAGAATATAGATATATTTCTGTTAGTCACCGATACCTTACAAAAACTGGGCCTCAGGATCTCGTCACGGTATTTCTGTGCATTCAAATTGCCTTCAATAAAATGAAATTCTGTTAGTTGTCCGAAATGTATGCCTGCACATAGCATAACTCTATCGCCACCATGAGCAAACCGCTTGCCCACTCAACACCATACACGTGGCAACAGCTCTGGTGGATATTCCTGCAGTTAGCATGCCAATTGTACGCTCCCTCAAAACTTGAGACATTTGTGGCATTGTGTTGTGTGATAAAAGTGCACATTTTAGAGTGACCTTTTATTGTTCCCAGCACAAGGTGCACCTGTGTAGTGATCATGCTGTTTAATCAGCTTCTTGATATGCCACACCTGTCAGGTGGATGGATTATCTTGGCAAAGGAGAGATGTAAACAAATTAGTGCACAAATTCTAGAGAAATAAGCATTTTGTGAAATGGGTAATTTCTGGGATATTTGTTCAGTTTAGATACATACACTGAGCTTAGTGGAGCCTGTCACACATTGTACAGCAGTTCCTCATTGTTTGTAATCATACTTTAGGCCAGAGAATAGTTAGCACTTGAGTCATTTTCTGTGATGACGTTGATCTAGTTAACAGGAGCTGTTTGTTGTTTTGGTTCCGTTCAGTCACACCTTTAGCAGCTCAGTATCTGGACTGGCAATGATCAAAACACGACACAGGGTACAAGCCAACAGATTATGTGTGCTTTAGACTGGGATTTGTTGAATAGGTGTACACTTCCAGTAATATGGGTAGGAGGCATTACAGTTTCAGTTTGACTTTCATTTTGTTTAAAGATGGCACTGACCTCAACTATGGACACAGCACAGGTTCAATGGCTGTGAACTCCTTGCCAACTCTTGGTTAAATAGCCCTGTGTGTCTGTGTTGTTATTCTTACTTGTCACTTTGAGACACAGGCAGGGGAAAGAAACTATACTGTACCTAATGTATCGGGAAATGGGAGAAAAACACTTATTGTTCCAGTACAATAACAGCCACACACACGCGCATGAACGCACGCACGCACGCACGCACGCACGCACGCACACACAGAAACCTCCTTCTCTCCCAGGTCAGTCTCAGACCAGCAGATTACAGAAGAATGACCCCTCCTCCACTCCTCCCCCTCTTTTCTTTCTCAGCCAATCAGAGACAGAGGGTCTCAGGAAGTGTAATGTGACACTGGGGCCTATAGGCTTAGGCTTAATTGGGTTCAGGGCTACTAGACTGGTGTCACACGCTTGTCACACACAAACTCACACACAAACACAACTTGGCTCTCTCACACATTCTTACAGACACACACACACACTTACACATTGTAGGCCACCCTCACACACACACACACACACACACACACACATGCATTCACTCTCGGTCAGCCACACATTCACACACACAGAGATGCCAGGAGGCGGTCGAAGTCTGTGCTGTGGTGCTGTTGAGGATCAGCCAGAGTGGCGGCTGGCTGTGAGTGTTACAGACTGGACTACATACCCTTTCCCTCCATCACACTGCATACTTTAACCTAGGAGATAGTGACAGAGCAGGGACTAGTGGCTTTAGGGGCACAGTGTCAGGCACTAGGGGCCTATCTGTACTGTGACTGGGGAGACTGGATGATGCAGTGTGTGTTCTCCCTACTCTCCCTACAGCTCAGCGCCGGAACCCCATGCAGCTGTGAAGCTGGCCCCGACGGGTCCAAGAAGTCTAAGAAATCCAAGAACCTGTAAGTGACCAAACAACCTATGATTTACTGTTTCCTTTCTTTGTTTTAGACCCTCTCTCTTCTTATCTGTATCGTTAATAATGAGGATGTCTTTGTGTTGTGAATGGGGAATCCCATGTCGTGTGTTCTAGCAGGGCAGACATTTAGTAACATCAAACTAGCATTAGAAATGCTGCTTTATGGAGTTTCCCTATTTTATGTAAATTGGATACCTGAACACGGTTCAATAAGAGAGTATCCCAAAAATGGGGGATTCTTTTGTTTCCCATTCTTGACTGTGACTGCTATGAATCAAACTCTAAATAGAAATTTGAACTTGCTGTAGTTCTATTATGCTAACCTTTATAATCCAAAGACAAAGAGTTTTTTGTTCATTGTCGGGATGGTGTGGCGTAACCCAATAATAGTTTTTTCTTATACTGTACATGGATTACCCTCCTGCATACAGTACAGTGTCACCTCATGTCAATGTCATTAGCCTTGACAATGCTATTGTCTCATGGCTATCAAACATGGCTGAAGCCACAAGCCCAGACTTGCCATTCACTCTCCCATACACTTTTAACAGAGGTGTCAGATCTAGGGATGGTTTGACTATTTGAATAATATCTATCTAACTGGCTAGCGGAAATACAAGTGTTTTAAAGAAAATATATTGTTTTTCCACCTTCAATGGGACCTTCAAACAGCCTACCTGTTGGGCAACCATTGTATCCTACTCCTTCTCATTTAACCAACTTAATTATGTTATTGTAATCCCATTTGCATTGATTATAAATCTACCACTTAACATGCGACACATGGAGCCTCTGACGTTAGTGCTGCTTTGACTGACTGACAATAACAAGCTACACGTGAAAAGTGTGTAGGCTACTGGTATGTCTTTTTTATGGGTTGCACTCATAAAAACGGTCATAAAACTGTTGTTTTATTAAAATGTCTAATGTCATGATCTATCCTTCTATGTAGCAATGTCACATAGGTAATTTAATTTTAGACAAAGCATTCTCATTAAAACAGCTGATGGCCTGTTTTGAATAAGGTGTAAGATGGTGTGTGTACAGTGCCTTCGGAAAGTATTCAGACCCTTTGACTTTTTCCACATTTTGTTACGTTACAGTCCTTTTCTGAAATGTATTCAATTGTTTTTTCCCCCTCATCAATTTACATACAATACCCCATAATGATAAAGAAAAAACATTTTTTTTTAAATTGTATCAAATTTGTATTTGTATTTTTAAAAAACTGAAATATACATTTACATAAGTATTCAGACCCTTTACTCAGTACTTTGTTGAAGCACCTTTGGCTGCATTGAGTCTTCTTGGGTATGAAGCGACAAGCTTGGCACACCTGTATTTGGGGAGATTCTCCCATTCTTTTCTGCAGTTCCTCACAAGCTCTGTCAGGTTGGAAGGGGAGTGTTGCTGCAAAGCTATTTTCAGGTCTCTCCAGAGATGTTTGATCGGGTTCAAGTCCGGGCTTTGGCTGTGCGACTCAAGGACATTCAGAGACTTGTCCCGAAGCCACTCCTGCGTTGTCTTGGCTGTTTGCTTAGGGTCATTGTCCTGTTGGAAGGTGAACCAGTCTGAGGTCCTGAGCGCTCTGGAGCAGGTTTTCATCAAGGATCTCTCTGTACTTTGATCCATTCATCTTTGTCGCGATCCTGACTTGTCTCCCAGTCCCTGCTGCTGAAAACCATCCCCACAGCATGATGCTGCCACCACCATGCTTCACCGTAGGGATGGTTTCAGGTTTCCTCCAGACGTGATGCTTGGCATTCAGGCCAAAGAGTTCAATCTTGTTTTCATCAGACCAGAGAATCTTGTTTCTCATGTTCTGAGAGTATTTAGGTTGCTAAACTCCAAGCGGGCTGCCATGTGTCTTTTACTGAGGAGTGGCTTCCGTCTGGCCACTCTACCATAAAGTCCTGATTGGTGGAGTGCTGCAGAGATTGTTGTCCTTCTGGAAGGTTTTCCCATCTCCACAGAGGAAGTCTAGATCTCTGTCAGAGTGACCATCAGGTTCTTGGTCACTTCCCTGACCAAGGCCCTTCTCCCCCAATTGCTCAGTTTGGCTGGGCAGCCAGCTCTATGAAGAGTCTTGGTAGTTCCAAACTTTTAACATTTAAGAATGATGAGGCCACTGTGTTCTTGGGGACCTTCAATGCTGCAGAAATGTTTTGGTACCCTTCCCCAGATCTGTGCCTCGACACAATCCTGTCTCGGAGCTCTACATACAATTCCTTTGACCTTTGCTTTGACCATGGCTTGGTTTATTGCTCTGTGTTGTCAACTGTGGGACCTTATACAGACAGGTGTATGCCTTTCCAAATCATGTCCAATCAATTTAATTTACCACAGGTGGACTCCAATCAAGTTGTAGAAACATCTCAAGGATGATCAATGGCAACAGGATGCACCTAAGCTCAATTTTGAGTCTCATAGCGAAGGGTCTGAATAAGGTATTTCTGTTTTTTATTTGTAATAACTTTGCAAACATTTCTAAAAAACAGTTTTTGCTTTGTCATTATGGGGTATTGTGTGTAGATTGCTTAGAAAAAACCCAAATATTTAATACATTTTAGAACGAGGTTGTAACGTAACAAAATGTGAAAAAAGTCAAGGGGTTTGAATACTTTCCGAAGGCACTGTATGTGTGTGTTGTCAAATATGTGTGTTGAGAAGGATTCCTGTGACATTATCACCTCAGTGATTCATCAGCTGTTGATTGAGCCTTCTTCACACTATCACATGGAGATTAAAGGAGAATTCACACCCAGAGGACAATGTCCTTTCAAAATGGCTGCCCAACCTGATAGCTGCTACTGTAGCTACTCAGCAAATCAATGTAATGTATTTTCAGTTTAGATGATAATGACATTAGTCACTACTTGACACATGGTTTTAAGAGTTTACATTCAGATAAAGGTGACACCCCTAGGCCATGTGGTGGTTTGCCTGTCATGACCCCCCTCCCCCTTGGTATCTCCCGCCACTGTTTGAATGCCCCTGGATAGTCTGTTTATACAGCTGAGGGTCTGAGAATGTAAATGTGCAGTTGTTGAGAGGGATGTACCACACCTTTTATGGGGGAGTGAGTGAGTTGTGTGTGTGTGTGTGTGTGTGTGTGTGTGTGTGTGTGTGTGTGTGTGTGTGTGTGTGTGTGTGTACTAGTTGTGCGTGTGTGTGTGTGACTAAGGTGTCTGTTCCCAAGTCCTTAAGTGTCGCCTCAATGTCACATTTCCTCTGAAGTAAGTCTACAGTTGTAGGATCTTTATACGAGCCAGTTTGCTATAGCAGGAAAGTAATCCTCCAGCAGGAAATGTGAGTTATTATGTGGATTATAATTAATGGACATTTTTGTAAGGGTTGATACATTTTTCAATAGGGTAAATGAAGCCTGAAATGTCAAAGTGGAAATTACAAAACTCAAATACATTACATGTTTGCATTTCCTGCATTGCAGGAAAAGTCTCAGCAACAAAAGACCGATTAAATGAATTCCTACATATGTACATGTTGAGTGGATGTCTATTGTTGTCTACTCTTGGAGGGTTTTCCGATTAGCATTTTCTGTCTAGCCTCAATTGAGACAAATGTGACTGACAGTATGATGTGTTAATACTGTAATGTTCCATATGGTGCCAAATGCATCATACTGAGAAACGTTCTGTATTTTGAAAGTTATATATCTTGAAAAATGAATTGCTGACTTGCAAAACATTTTGGGACTCTATCAACAGTGGACTAATTAAACAAATGCCAAATTCCTCACACATAACACAGAAGCCCAATAATGAACGAACAAACACACACACACACACACACACACACACACACACACACACACACACACACACACACACACACACACACACACACACACACACACACACACACACACACCACACACACACACTGAAACACACCAGAGCTCTAACATCAAAGACCTTGTAGCTAAGTGCTTGTGTTGCTACCCCATCCATCCCCCCAGTGATACAGTACCTCTGTATGCTATCTCAGGAATCTGGCCCTCTCTACGGGCTGAAAACCCAGCCTATTCACTGTGAGATGGAGCTCCGGGAAGATAAAACGTGACACGCCAGATGTGGGGAATTATCATGTAAAACTGTATATGCAGTCACTTACACCATCAGACATGTGTGGGTTACAGCACAGCGGGTTACATATGTGGGTTACAGCGCAGCGGGTTACAGGAATGTAGAGTAGAGTTGTTGCTTTTGAGTAATTTCCCAGAAGCATAAGTAGGGAGGATATTGCTGAACCTGGGGATTGACGTGTACAATGGTTGAATTACAATTTAATTGCGTTGGGTTGGGGTTACAGGAGTGTTTTCTTTAGGGTAATTGCATGTATATCTCTTACATGTTTCCAGTTAGTGTGTGTGGTACATGTTATACTTTGATTAAGCACTTTGCTCAAGATTAATCTACAATGTCCTTTATTCAATTGAGTTACTCAACTATGTAGCTGTAAACTGCACCTGTCCCTACTACCCCCGTTACCTCTTCTTTAACAGGTATTCTTTTTCTCTCCTTTTCTCATCCATCCATCAGCTTTCACTCTACTTTCTTTTCTTTTTCCAGGAGACTGAGTTCAGTCTGAAACCTGAAGCCTTGTCTTTGTCAATCCTCCTCCTCCTTTTCCCTCTGTCTCTGTCTTTCATTCCTCCCCCTTTTCCTTGGTGAAGACTTCTCAACCATCCTTCTGGGCCTATTCCTTGGTGAAGACCTCTCAACCATCCCTCTGGGCCTCTTCTTTGGTGAAGACCTCTCAACCATCCCTCTGGGCCTCTTCTTTGGTGAAGACCTCTCAACCATCCCTCTAGGCCTCTTCCTTGGTGAAGACCTCTCAACCATCCCTCTGGGCCTCCGTGTGTGTCTTGAACCTTTCCAGACTTTATCTCTTTGTGATCTTACATTACCTCATCCAACCACCAAAGAGTGTATACACTATGCAACCTTCAGTCTTCTCAGAGGCCCCCCATACATACGTAGGAGGCCAGGCCAGGATACAAAGGTGTAAATCACACATTCCTGTGGCTCAAAGACCCCTAAAGGCCGTCATTTACTGTGTGAGTGTGTGCCTTGGTGGAATCAGATTGTTTGGAGCAACGCGTGCCCGTTTTTTTTTTTTCGTCTTCTCATTTGAGGTGAAAGCGAGGAAGAGTTGTCTTCCCTTGCTAGTAGTAGCTAACTGGCTTGAACCTGCAAAAAACATAGCAAGCTAGCTAGCCTTTAGCTTTCCACACCTCCAAATGAAACAATCAGATTCATAATTAAATAATATGCCCTAGCAATATTGTAATACTTGCCAAGGTGACACACAACGTTATCCCAGTTTAATATGCTGCTTCAATGTATTCACTCCCATCAACAAAAAATATAATGTCATCATATCATTATCCCAGTTTAATAACATTATCCCAGTTTAATATGCTGCTTCAACGTATTCACTCCCATCAGCTAAAAATATAATGTCATCATATCATTATCCCATTTTAATAACATTATCCCAGTTTAATATGCTGCTTCAACGTATTCACTCCCATCAGCTAAAAATATAATGTCATCATATCATTATCCCAGTTTAATAACATTATCCCAGTTTAATATGCTGCTTCAATGTATTCACTCCCATCAGCAAAAAATATAATGTCATCATATCAGGAGAAGGCACATGGCTACCAGTGTTTTTACCATTTTACTTCTCAAAAAAATACCTTTTTGTGGGTATTCTAATGTTTATTTCATTGTTTAAACAGTAGCTGAGATTATATTTAGTTATCAATTCAAAATTTTACTTTAGATGCATAGCCTATGTAGATCAGACCAAGGAACCAAGCAACAGCTTCATTGCCTACACAACACTTCCCCCATAGCAGCATAATGAATTGGCCGGTCCTGAGCAGGAATAAACCAATAACTCCTTGTGGAATGGAAAACAATTGCAACAATATTTACTGGTATTTAATACTCTGCTATCCAAGACTATAATGGGCATTAAGCAGGAGTGATCAGTCAAACTGTACCTGTGTTAAATTTACGCCGACACAGAGTGGTGGAAGTGGTTTTTGGATGGCCTATAGTGAGAGTCTGGGCGGAGCTTCTGGATGCAGAAAGTGTAGGTTTATGAAGAGATTTGATGGAATTCCAGACAAAGTTTGTAAGAGTGAACAGGAGTTTAAAGCTGAGTAAGTATCGCTTTTATCCAGACAGGCTACTAGACAGGCCACTCTATCTCCTCACCTCACCCCCTCTCCCTCTTTCCCTCCTCCCCCTACTCTCCCCTCTCCTCCCCTCTCCTCCTCTCCCCCTCTCTCTTCCCATGCTTGTCTGGAGGTAGTACAGCTGTTTTCCTGGGCGGTCCATATCCTCTCTGATTCCCTTCCATTGTTGATTGTCACCTGTGCTACAGTGTCCAGATGTTAGAGCTTCCCCTAGGCTACGACTCCTACACACCACTCTCCCCCAGCACACACACACATAGTCTCATACCAACATGCACATACTGTAGGCAGGCAAACATATCCTCACACAGACATGCATGTGCACACACCAGACCAAAGGATAACATTGCATCAGATGTGCTGGTATAATATCCACCTGTTGTAAAATAAATAAATAAAACAGTATAAATGGATTTGGGATTTTTGAGTCATCTCAAGTTATGCCTAGTAGTTGTGATAGTGAAGATGGTTGTCACATTGCTGAAGTAGTAATAGCTCTACAAGCTTAGGTCAATAGTAGTTGTTGCAGCAGTTAGAGGGTTTACTACTTATTGTTACAGAGGTAATAACAGTAACAGGTGTAGTTGTAACAATAGTAGCTATTAACAGTGATTATATATTTGTGAAAATTAAAGCATTTACTATCCCATAAAACCCAGGCCTGTCCGGGCTCAGACAGAATGCAGCACCATCCTCTCAGAATAGCGCCTTGTGATTGGGTGAGCCCTGGGCCCGCCTCCCCTGGCCCCTGGACTATATAACCACACAGCAGAGACTCTCCGGGTTAGAGGAGTGTGACAACTGAATTACCCCTGCCCCGAGCACCGCGCTCTGACGCTCTAACACACACACACACACACACACTATACACACAGGACTACACAAAGGACTCTAAAGACTTGTGCCCATGTTCCCTGCTATGGTTGACTTCTCGGAGAAGTACCTGGAAAGGTAAGAAGTTAGAACCCATGGGTGGTGCTCTGTGTGCTCTCTGCTGCTTTAATAAGATATAGAGAGAGGTAGGGGGAGAATGAGGGAGGTGATGTTTTAGGCTCTGTGGGGTACTACTGAGAAGCTGACCTCTCTTCTGAATCTCATTTGCCAGTCGCTGGGTGAGAGGACTCCCGTGTGATTAAAACTATTTTGAGGAGACTTCAACTTGTAGCTAGAGATTGGCCTTGTCTTTTAATAATTGGCCTGGATTTCTTATGTGGTCTCTGTGGTTTGTTAGGTGAGTAATGTTGAGAATTTAGATTTAAATTTGGCAGACGGCTCAGTTTGGGGGGGAAGGGGGGGGGGGATTTATACATACTGAACAATGTAGGGCAACTCCTATGTTCAGCATTTGCCTTGGTTAGAATAGAATGTACTACTGTATTTCCAGATGGGATTCAGATGCGCTCAGGCACTCGTGCAAAGGCACATTTCTGTCCCAGTGTGTTTGCCTGCTCTGTTTTTAAACAGCCTACCTCTATGCTATAGAACGACTCTGGAAACCCACATTCTTATTTAGTCAGTGGTGAAAGAGCGGGAGGACCCTACTGTCTCTTGCTCCATGATATCTCCATGAGAATGTTGTTGTCCTCATAGTGGGGAATAGCAGGGACATGTGCAGCTATGCCGTTTTATGCAGACACACACACACCTTGTTCATTTTTGTATTCCATTGTTATTGATTACTGCATTGTTGGGGTTAGAGCTTGCAAGAAAGGCATTTCACTGTACTTGTACACATGACATTAAAACACACACACAAAGGGGAGGTATGTGTGTGTTCTGTGTACACGGTGCAGGGCGAGGCACATAATCTACTGCAAACAGCCAGAGTGGCGGACGGTGCAAAAGAAAGCCTAAAGGCGCTCACCTTGGGGTCTGGGAATAGCTCCTACCCCTCTTATCCTCTACCGCCTCTCCTCGCTGTAGTGGAAGGGGGCTGTCTGGAGGTGTGGAGAGGGGATTCAGTACACTGTGGGAAACAGAGCCACCAACCTCTTAAGGATCGGATCCTTTTTTTCAATTTCCGGCTAGAATGACATACCCAAATCTAACTGCTTGTAGCTCAGAACCTGAAGCAAGGATATGCATATTCTTGATACCATTTGAAAGGGAACACTTTGAAGTTGTGGAAATGTGAAATGAATGTAGGAGAATATAACACATTAGATCTGGTAAAAGATAATACAATAATATAATACAATTACATCTATATATTTTTTAAATGCAAGAGAAAGTGTTGTAGGATTATATATGTAATTTAGATGTTGCCCACCAGATGGCATCAGTGTGTGTGCAAAATGTCAGACTGATCCAGTGAAGAATTACATCACTACACATTATTTTGTATCATGTCTGCCGGGGCTTTAACCAAATGTGCCGAATTGGTTTTCAAGTACATAACTATAGAGAACATACAAAAATGCTATGGTAATACAACATTTAAGTTTGCACACTCCCAGGAATGTCATACATGATGGATCATTAGCTTCCTTACAGAAAGGACACTAACCTTCATACATCTAGATGGCAGGGTGGGGTGGGTGTGGAGCCAGGGGTCTAACTGTAGAACCCAGTTCCTACATTTTTCAAACACAACTACAATACATTTTATCTCTGGGACCCTCAGGATGACAAATCAGAGCACGATTACTGAATTTAAGTACATTATTTACCTTCAGAGGTGAATGTACCAAACCAATTGCCGTTATAGAAGTGTTTTGTTGTCGTGCACTATCCTCAAACAATAGCATGGTATTTTTTTTAGCTGTAATAGCTACTGTAAATTTGACACTGAAGTTAGATTAACAAGAATTTAAGATGTCTGCCCATATAAGACATGTCTATGTTCCAGAAAGTTGTCTGTTGTTTACAACACCATTCTAGTCACATATTGCATATTGAGCAGCAACCGTCCCGTATAAGGGATACTGATCCCATAGAGGTTAATAGAAAATGACTCAAGTAAAAGTGAAAGTCACCCAGTAAAATACTGCTGGAGTGAAAGTCTAAAAGTATTTGGTTTTCAAAATATTTAAAAGTGCACTTTGCAGAAATCACTTTGCCATTTAATCATTGCTAAAATTCGAATAGTTTGCCTAATCTCAGTTTATGAGACAAAACAAGCAAGTATAGTGTAGAGAGTCATTGTACCATCATAACTAACCGCTGTGAAATGTATTTTCTATAACCAAAAATATGAGTAAAACCAAACCGAGAGTAAAAGACGCAAAAACAAAAAACTTAAGAACAGGAAGCATAGAAATAGCACACAAAGAACATATCTAACTCTTCTTAGACTTGCTTTCAATGAGAATGACATTTCTATAACTCACATTTCTATGTTAATTTGGTCGATAGCCCAAAAAGTTACATATTGCAGCTTTAAGTATCAAAAGTAAAATTATAAATCATTTCAAATTCCTTATATTAATCAAACCAGACGGCACATTTTTTCTAGTTTTTTGGGGTAATTTACTGATAGCCAGGGGCATACTCCAACACCCAAACATAATTTACAAATGAAGCATGTGTGTTTAGAGGCAGTAGGGATGATATGGATAAGTGCTTGAATTTGACAATTTTTCCATCCTGCTAAGCATTCAAAATGTACTTTTGGGTGCTAAGGAAAATGTATGGAGGGAGTATAAAGTATTTTCTTTAGGAAAAGTAAAAGTATTCAAAAATATACAGTAAATAGTGAAGTAAAGTATGGATACCCCCCCCCCCCCCCCAATATTTAACTACTACTTTAAAGTATTTTGACTTAAGTACTTAAGTACTATACTATGTTATTACTTTGTTGTTGCACATTTCTAGTACATCAATGCAGTTTTTTATCTCTCTGTGACCTTACGTTGGTGTTGATATTCCCCTTTGTAGCCCCCGTGGCTGTCAGTCAGTCAGTCAGTCAGTCAGTCAGTCAGTCAGTCAGTCAGTCAGTCAGTCAGTCAGTCAGTCAGACAGTCACACTCTAGCACATCTACAATACGTTTGCAGTGTGCACCTCCCCAGCGCTCCAGCTCTCCTCTTGAGTTCTTAGTGCCTAGCTAGCTAGAGATCCCTGGGAGCGTGGCCCAGTTTCATGGTACCAGGATTAGCCTGGAGAGAGGTTATTACTGTCTCTAATGTAAGCCAGGAGAAGTGGGAATAACACAGAAAGACCTGAGATAATTGCAGCACTAAAGACCCTCCAGCCCCCTCTACATGGACACAAGAACGCATGCACACACACACTCACACACAAATCATGGCCCGGCAGATAGGGAACTTGGCAGGTAACAGAAGTCTTTCCTAGACGTCCTGAGGGGCCGCCCCAAGGTGGTAAGGGTAGGCAACAACATATCTGCCACACTGATCCCCTCCTGTACTTCCTGTTCACCCACGACTGCGTGGCAAAGCACGACTCCAACACCATTATTAAGTTTGCTGATGACACAACGGTGGTAGGCCTGATCACTGTCAACAATGAGACAGCCTATAGGGAGGAAGTCAGAGACCTGGCAAGACAAAGGAGATGATCGTGGACTACAGGAAAAGGAGGCCCGAACACGCCCCCATTCACATCTACGGGGCTGTAGTGGAGCGGGTGGAGAGTTTCAAGTTCACCAACAAACTATCATGGTCCAAACACACCAAGACAGTCTTGAAGAGGGCACGACAACACCTTTTCCCCTCAGGAGACTGAAAAGATTTGGCATGGGTCCCCAGATCCTCAAAACGTTCTACAGCTGCACCATCGAGAGCATCCTGACCGGTTGCATCACCGCCTGGTATGGCAACTGCTCGGCATTCAACCTTAAAGTGCTACAGAGGGTAGTGCGTACGGCCCAGTACATCACTGGGGCCAAGCTTCCTGCCATTCAGGACTTATAGTATATACTAGGCGGTGTCAGAGGAAGGCCCAAAAAATTGTCAAAGACTCCAGTCACCCAAGTCATAGAATGTTCTCTCTGCTACCGCACATCAAGCGGTACCAGAGACCCAAGTCTATGTCCAAAAGGCTCCTTAACAGCTTCTACCCCCAAGCCATATAAAAGCTGAATCAAAAATCTAATGGCCCCCCCGACTGTTTACATTGTTTATTTATTTTATTTAACCTTTATTTAACTAGGCAAGTCTATTAAGAACAAATTCTTATTTAAAATGACGGCCTACCCCGGCCAAACCGGATGACGCTGGGCCAATTGTGCGTCGCCCTATGGGACTCCCAATCACAGCCAGATTGTGATACATTGACCTGGTCTGTTAAGCAAAAATTAAATATACCTGTAGTTTTCATCACTATAGTGTAGTTTATTCAAACAAAAATGAGATTTGTAAATCAGAAGGGGAGCTTTACTGTTATCATCTTTTAGTACCAAACAATTTAATGTTATTAGTAATTCTTCTACTGCAGTACATTAAATTGTTGAGAATGGAGGGCCATATATCTGTAGTGCACTAATCCAGCCAGAAGGTGACAGTGTAGAGTTGTAAATTCAGCTCCCTCTCCCATTTCTCAATGACCAGAGTGTTCACAGCCCACGCAGCCCGGGCCAGAGTAGTTCACTCAAGTTGTATTGAAACCAGACCTGCATAATAAAGGGTATCATTAGGCTTGCAAATATTTTCCTGGGCTCATAAAAAAACCGTTCTCGCATACGTTGGCATGGCACTCCTATTCGGCTTCAACCTCACATAGTTATAAGCCAAACGGCAGTGGACACTAAAAATAGAGCAATCCAATACATTGCACTTCTCTATTATGATTTTATGCCTTTTTAAAATAGCTTTTTATTTGAGGTAGTGATCACTTCAGACTGCTGAGTGTGGGTTGGTGAGAGAAAACCTGTACCAGAGGTAGAGTGTAATGTTTTTAATGTTTTTCACCACATCAACAACCCAATTTTACTCCACGCTAGCGCTTGCTCGTCATCTGGATAGAGCATGGTTTAATACAGCCCTAGTCTGGAATATTATAATCATGCCCAATGCAACACCTATAACCTTTTATGGTGACTTGTTGAAGATCACCTTCTGTTTTTAGTTGAATCACAATGGCCGCTAAGCCTGTCACCCAGATAGCCCTACAATATCCACACTGATCAGGGACAGGATTTTAGAAGCAGATTGTTCACATTCCTTGCGGTCCGACTTTTTTTCATTTTACAATCAATTTCCTGATCTCGCTCAGTGAGAAATGCAGAGACATCCGGTGTATGGGGCACTGGATGGAGGGGGCACATGGTCCCCCCCCCCCCCCCCCCCCTCTCTCTCTCTCTCTGGCTGGAGCATCACAGTGCTGACTAACATTTCATCACCCTCTCTCTCCTATCCTGCTGAAGAGATAAGAGCTGGAAAACCCACATGATCAGGTGTAGGGAGAGACTGGCAGAAAGAAGGCGAGGGTGTGCATGTGTATAGTACGCATGTGTGTGTGTGTGTGTGTGTGTGTGTGTTAGCGTTTGTACTGTATGTGTGTGTGTTTTCAGGCTCCAAAAAGAGAATGCTTTTTTGGGTCCTGTGGTCTCACTGGGGCTCTTGGTGGCATTAGGCCAGCTGACAGTGATTAGGACAGCGGCGTGTTAGCGCGTGAGCTAATAGCTAATACACAGTGGAAATCAACCATGAAATGGGATTCGTGTGGGGTCGTGTCCCTATGAGGAAGCATGTGAGGTCAGAGGGAGGAGCCAGGAGCCACCCAGGGATTGTTGGATAGCATGAAGGACCAGGGTTGGCATGCCCTCTCTGGGGAGGTGGGGATGGGAAAGAGTGTTGCAGGGTGTTGTTGATGGTGTGGGGTACAGTTTGGATGATGGAGGTTGGGGGGGTGCAGCTGTGCACCGTGTCCCGTCCTGAGGGCCCCGGCCCTGGGTTATCTCCATCTCAGGGTCCCTTTCGGCACCTGGAGAATGGTGTGATCGCGCAGAGGAGTGAGTCTCTCCTCCTTCACTGCCAAATTCACTCACTCCCTGCATAAGGACCTGCCAGGGATAGAACTAGAGGAGAGATATATTGAAAGAAGACATTGACAACGGAGAGGGAGAGATACTAGCTGTCACTGCGTTGTAACTTCCACTGGACACCACTCTACTCTACTGCACTTGAATATCCTGCTGAAGTCTGAAATGTATACAGCCCTGGCACTTTTTTCGCTTTTCTTATTTTGAGCATATGGACCTGATTTGAACCACTGGAGTTTGTCTTTAAACTTGAGCTGTGTTTACCATGACTTGGATTTAATTGTTTTGTTTTGAATTTCTGGAAGACTCAAACCCCTTCTCCCCCCTTGGTCTCTCCACATCCCTTTCTTCTTTTTTCTCTCCACATCCCTTTCTTTCTTTCTTTCTTTCTTTCTTTCTTTCTTTCTTTCTTTCTTTCTTTCTTTCTTTCTTTCTTTCTTTCTTTCTTTCTTTCTTTCTTTCTTTCTTTCTTTCTTTCTTTCTTTCTCTTATTCTCTCTCTCTCTATATCCTTCCCTTACTCAGGGCTAAAGACATGAAGAACCGGCTTGCTTTCCTGAGGAGGAGGAATGAGTCTCCCGGAAGCAACCCAGCCGGCAAATTCGATAAGTCCTTGAAGTCAGTAAAGTGAGTTTTCTGTGTGTAACTATGTGTGTTTGTTAATGTCTTTGTGTGTTTTGTCATTTTTGTTTGTCACATGCCCGCTTTCTGGGTCTCACCCCAGCTGGTGAAGACTTGGCTCAGATAGACAGACGATTAGACACCGTGATGAAGCGCTTGTAAAGCCACTGAGAGAAAGACAGAAATGAAGGAGGGAAGGAAGGAGGAGGGATAACGGATGAATTACGTCTCAATGTGTTTAACGATCTCTGTAAGCTAAGGCGGATGTGATAGCCGTTACAGGTTAGGCGGATGCTGTAGCTTTGGTTAAGGCAGCATTGCATTCATTTAATTCATTTATGTTCCTTTTTCTACCTGTTTAAATAGAGAATGTTTCTGAGAGTGTATCTGTATTAGATTTGATGCATGTGTTTTGGCGGTTTTTGAGTTGCAACATTGTGAAATGATGATGGGTTAGTGACAGGTCACCTTTGCTAACAGAGCAATAGTTCCAGTCAGACTACATCAACATACACGTTTCTGTCTATACTGTATTTATACTGTAGCTATATGGCTAGTTTGATTGACAAAACAATGTATAAGTATAAGTCTAATGTTTAGTCTGCCATCTACTTGAACACAAGCTGCATCTACTCAATTGCTATTTCAAATAAATTCAACCGTGCATAATGCAATACATTTTGCGCAGCAACAATAACAGAACGAGCAGGAGGTCAATTTTTTTTGCCTATGTGACAGGTAGTCAGTCATACATTATACTGTATTATGCAATGTTGTAGAGAGAGACAGACATGCTTTGTCCAGAGAGAGACACAGAGAGAGAGAGAGAGAGAGAGACACAGAGAGAGAGAGAGAGAGAGAGAGAGAGAGAGAGAGAGAGAGAGAGAGAGAGAGAGAGAGAGAGAGAGAGAGATTTAATTTATTCTATTCACAAAGCCAGTTGCAACATTAAGGTAGAAAATTTAAACAATGTGCCAGTTGTGTAATGTTATTATAATGGATTCACATGGTTGGGTGCTATAGTCCTCTGTTGCCATGTTAATAAGGCTGCAGATGTGTTGAAGAAGAGGAAGCTTATCCTCTATCAGAGAGCAGAGAGAATGAGGGAGGCAATGGGCTGGCATAAAAGCTGGGGGGTGGACCCTCAGGTTCAAACCCTCTTTCCATTGGCCATCTTAGTCCCACCCCTCCCTGCCTCCTGAGCTGCAGTGAGAGGGAGTATAATATGAGTAGTCCAGTGGAGGCAGTTAGACAGATTTATTCACACACACTCATACACACTCACACACGCTCGCTCACACACAGCCCCAGAGCCAGAGAGTGTGAAAGAGAGAAAAAGAAAGAAAGAGACAAGAAGAAAGGAATAGCAATTCCACAGAGGACTAGCCAAAGGACCACACTGACGCTCCTTACCAGTCCAGTGCAGCCAGTACAGGGCTTCGGATGGGTCACACTATGAGAAACCTGGCAGAGATGGGCTTGCTAAAGAACCGCTCCGCTTTCATTTGTAGGCCCACCCCGGAGGAGGCACTCAAATGGGGGGAATCTCTGGACAAGCTTCTGGCCCATAAATGTAAGTCTGCCTTTCCTTCTTATTCTTCTCCTTCTTTATTGTCTCCATCCATTTAATCAATCAAACCCAAGGGGATAAAGGAAAATGACTGATTGCCTTATGGTCCCATGTGAATCTGCTTTAATTTGAACTGAAGCATGGGGAACAATTGCATTGATTATGAATAAGGAACAATGTGCATGTGCTTTGGGCTTGGGGGGGGGGGGGGGTCTGGTACGGGCAGGAAATATGTTCATATTGACGTATGTTAAGCATGCATGCCTTGCTTGTTGCTTGTGCGATGTGAATTCAGTGTGTGTGTGAGTTGTTGCACGCCGGCAGTGAATGGCCAGTCTGTTGAGGCACTCTGCTGCAGCTCTCCCACAAATACCAGTGGATGAATAGAACCATGCATTAGTGTATGGGGAGAGGGACCAGCTTATAGGCTGGGTGGCTGAGAGAGAGAGAGAGAGAGAGAGAGGAGGATTCAGAGTAGAGTTGCTGTATTTGTATGCTTCTAAAATTCACAGCCTTGAGTGCTGTGGGGCTGGGTGTCCAAATCCCTATTCAACTCCCTCTCTTAGCGGGACGACTCTTTAGCGGGACGACTCTTTAGCGGGACGACTCTTTAGCGGGACAACTCTTTAGCGGGACAGCACTTTAGCGGGACAGCACTTTAGCGGGACAGCACTTGAATACCTTTCTTTTCCTCCCTCTTGCTGACCTGTGTGGAAAGTCTGTATCGGCTCTTAGTGTAATGTAATCAGCCCAGGGGGGTTCATGTGAATGGAAAGGTGTGGGTGACCAGGCAGGGTGGGATTCTGCTTCCTGCTATTCTTACCTTGCTAATGGCTTTTCCTTAAGTAATTAAAAACACCAATCCCAATAGGCAAAGCAACAGAAATCGGTTGACAAGCAAACTGACCCCACCTAGAACAAGAAATGCTTTGCTTAGTTCAGAGACGAGATGGGAAAAGACATTCCAATGAGTGGTGTCGATGACAGGAAAAAGTTACAGAGTATAGTGTAGCGTCAGTGGGGTGATGCTGGATAATTGTTGTCTATGGGAGGTGACTGGATAGGTGTCTCGGAAGTGACAGCATGCTGGCTTTAGTCCCCTTTTAAACTCCGTGACTCAATGGTCTGGGCTACTGTGCTAGTTTAGGTAGTCTCCCTCATTGAGTGTTGCTATGGCTCTCCAGTCACGTCCACTAACCCACACCTCTATTTATTTTTCCTTTCCCATTCTTCCTTTCAGATGGCCTGGCGGCGTTCAGAGCTTTCCTGCGCACAGAGTTCAGCGAGGAGAATCTGGAATTCTGGCTGGCATGCGAGGATTACAAGAAGATTAAGTCGCAATCCAAGATGGCGTCCAAAGCCAAGAAAGTCTTTGCTGAATACATCGCCATCCAGTCTTGTAAAGAGGTGAGCAGCAATCCCCATACACACACAGAGCTGTACCCACAAGGGATGGAGGAAATACCATTCAGCTTTCATTTACCCTCTCCAGCCATTAGGCAATGTTTATACCTAAATTAGCTCTCCTTTTCCATTTTCAAAATTGTTTACTTTGACTCACTGGAAAATACTTAGTAGGTGGCCCATCAATTAAGATAGTGTTCTCTAATCCAAACCTCACTCCTCTTGATTCAGCGTTTATAAGAATGTCTGGTTCTAACACCTCCCTGACAGAAACTAGGCTATGCATGAACTTGTTCCTGCTGTAAATATAAAAAGTAGTAATTTTGGCTGGGCCCCTCAGCATTGTTTCCCCAGCTAAAGATGTTAGGTGATGAATGTGTAATGCCTGTCAGAAGGTGCTCCCTCAAGGGAATGAGTGAGCTGGAGAGGATGTGAGATCATACCTGTGGCTTTCTTTGGCCGCCTTACATGCAGGATGGTGGAAACTTCAAATCACAAATCAGCCCCAAATGCTTGAACCAGGTGTCAGTAGCACTGAAACTAACCTGCTCTGCTGCTTCTTCCCCTCCCTCCTTCCCTCGTTCCTTCTCTCAGGTGAACTTGGACTCGTACACCCGAGAGCACACCAAGGACAACCTTCAGAATGTGACACGCTCCTGCTTCGACCTGGCCCAGCGCAGGATATACGGCCTGATGGAGAAGGACTCGTACCCCCGCTTCCTCCGCTCAGAACTCTACATGGACTTAGTCAACCAGAAGAAGGCCAGCACCACGTCCACCTCCTCATCATCGTAAACACACAGAGATCGAGAGAGAAAGTGAGAGACAACAACGAAAGAGAGAAGACAGAGACTTGAAAGCAGGGGGAGGTTGATTTTTTTACACGTTTGCCATTTTGTTTTGTTTCTGCCATCTTCCTGTCCCACTATAATTTGGATGTGAGAGAGACAGCAAGCTAGGCTGTGGCATCGAGGGGGATGTTGTTTACACAACGACCATGATGACGGGCCGATGGTGGATGGAGGAAGGGATGGAGAGGAGAGCCCAGTCAGGACAGCTGGTCACAGTCATGTGATCACTCTCATTGATTATTGATCACTGTCTGTCGTTCATAACGATATACGTTAGTTTGTCCGGATGTACTGTAGAAAGAATGGGGTGCTGAAACCTCCGCAGACATGAATACAGTCCGCAGACATTAAGAAAGTCCGCAGACCTGAAGACAGTCAGCAGACCTGAAGACAGTCCGCAGACATGAAGACAGTCCGGTACTGTTTTGGCGCTTCTGTTTATATTTTCCTTATTTTTTTTTACACCCCCCCATCCTCCTCCTCCTTTGGAGCCAGTTCAAATGCTGTTGGTACGACACAAAGGTTTGTTTTGTCTTAGTTTCTCCATGTCTCACAATGCTTTCATGACCATTTCCAAACAGGCTTGCGAGAAAACTGAGAAACGTGATAGCTGGATCAATGTCTGGATGACTGGAAGAAAAGCCTATTTTTTTCTATTCACAGTGTACACACCTCTCTCAAGTGCAGTCAGCATCTGTTCTGTTCAGCACCCTCTCACAGGGTCTTACCTTATCGCATTCATCTAAATAATACAGCAAAAGACATCGAGAGACGGAGGGAAAGAAAAGAGAGAGAGAGAGAGCGAGAGAGAAAGATGGAAAATACCAATAATGGAACAGACCAAAACTGCAAAAGCAGAAATGTGCCACTCTCACTCAAAAAAAAAAAGTTTCCATAGACCGTTGAAAAAGAGAAGTAACACTTGACTGTGTTCTGATGAGCAATTCATTGTAGCTCCACCTGGACTCAACGAGGCAGCATTCTCAGGACATTAAGGCACTTGACTATGAAGCTTCCAAGCTTGATTTTATTGTTATTCATTTTTGTTTTTCTATCGATTTAAGTTCAAACCTGCACTCCATAAGTATACTGAGCAATACTGTTGGGAGGTTGCTCTTTTCATAGACATAAAACATTAAATAAATGCTTCACCTGTACAAAGGTCTGCCTATTTATTTAGATATCTTGCTGGATGCTTCACCCATTGCACTCAGCTGAAAGCTCTCCCTTCGCCTAACCACAAACCAGGTCCACCGCTGTCCTGACTTTAAGTGCAATATCTTTTGTTTATTTACCTTTTTTCCATTATTATCTGAAAGATAATGTCGTGAGCTCTGTATTATAAACTTTATTTGTAAGAGTTGTGTTGCAAAATTCTGCTATAAAGTTGATTTACAGTTTAAGTAAATAATCAAGAATAGATACATGAATTAAGCAAGTCATTCTAATTGTGTACCCTGGCAGCAGGCAGCTAGGGGTTAAGGATGTACATATAGTTATTTAAGAAAATAAAGAAAAAAAATGGGGAAAAAAACAATAGGTTTCACTTGCATTGAGCTGAAACCTGGCTGTATCTATGTAAATATGAGAGACTCAAAGCTATACAATGAAATGTATTGTTATAAAATTAGGAAAGGTGGCTATGGTCTGCCCTTTCCTGGTCATACACTGCTTGTCAGGAGTTTTATGAAATGTATTTTATCATTTTCATTGTTTACAATTCAAACGCATCTCCCAAGATAGCAAGCGAAAAAGACAATAGAAATACATTTGGTGTTATTGCTGAAAATAAATAAAACAACCAACTGGTGAAATAATAAATCATGTCTCCGAATTTTCATTCGCTGTGAATTGTATGTCACATCTATATGTCCACTTTGTTAAATGTTTCTAATCCCAAACTTTACTGGAGCAGAAATACATGCATATCCAACATATATTACAGTATGAGCTCCCATGTACTAACCACATACTGCACAACAGAATGACAAATATAGCCTTGGTCCCTGGGCTCTGTATATTGTGTACATACAGTACAGTGTGTACAAAAAGACTGCAAAAGTAAACCTCAATGGAAGAGGAGGCAATCCCTTTTAGGCCAGGATTCAATCCAACCAGCGATAGATCCGCATAATACCGTAATTTATACGTCATTTCTGATTGAGACGATACAAGTGTAGCTTGAATGCAGTCTCCGCGAATGAGGGAATATTGCCTAGCAAGTGGGACTTGATTGAATCCCAGCCTTTGTCCCGACATATTTCCGTGATCTGCAAAGAAAATGTACAATAAAGTATATTAACTAAGGGCTCTATTCAATCTGTATCCCTGAAGAGTTACAGTTTGTACGATAGAAATGTAGAGGTCATTTCCGATTGAGCCAGCGTATGCAGCATTTACCTTGAATGCGGTCTTCGCTCATGCGGGAACATTGCCTTTAAATTTCAATAACCCCGTAATGCTGAATTTCCACGATACGGTTTGAATAAAGCCTTTATTAGTGCAGAGAACAACAACAAACAACACTGACTTAATGACCATACACTATGAGGAAAATTAAGAGTAAGGGCTCTATTCAATCTGTATTGCTGAAGCGTTACAGATAGCACGCTAAATATTTAAAGGTAATTTCCCATTGAGCCGACATCTGCAGCGTTAACCGTGAATGCAGTCTCTGCTGATTCAGGAACATTGCCTTTAAATTTCAATAACGCTGTAATGCTGAATTCCCGCAATACGTATTGAATAAAGCCCCATCTTGTTTCTGTAGCCTCTTTCTTTCCACTCAGTGGACATAGCCAAAAAAGATCTCAAGGGTTGTCCTCGTGCCCACTTTCCAAATGGAGCTTGGTTGTTGTCAGCTCACAAACGGAAGGAGAGGGGGAAGACAGAGGAAACAGTCGGTGCTCTGTGATGAGTTTTAGGGTGGGGGTTGGGTGGGGAGTAAGTAGGTTTGGGATAGGACTTGCGGAAGGAAGTGGGGTGAGGGGGACGTTTTTAGGATCTGAGCAGTTGGGGGTTTGAAGAGACAGTTACTGTAGAGATTTAATCTTTAATCTCCTTTACCAGCTGCCGTCTGTTTTTCAGACAAGCGCTCAAACGTGTGCTCACACACACACACACACACACACACACACACACACACACACACACACACACACGTGCAGATACGCACACACACGCACAGAAACATGCGTGCACATACACACCACTCGCCCCTGACCTCTCTATCGCTCCCTTGGCTCTTGTTTCCTCCCCCTGTCTCTCCTGTCTTTCTCTCCTCCCACCATGGAGGCCCTGGTCACGAGCCAGCCTCTTATCCTAAATCCTCTTCCTTCCTCTCAGGCATTCCCTAAAACGGACTGTTGTTTGAGCTACAGCAGAGCACTTCACATTTCATGTCTATTGCCTCCTTTGTACCAATTCAGCAATGTCTACCACCGTCCCCTGGTAAATAGACTTTGCATTACATTTTCATATGCTTGAAAAATGAAAATATTGTACCCAGTGAAGGAGAAGCCGTTTTGTTGGCCGTCTGGAACAACATACTTGGATAAATGTGAAATGTGTTTCATATCTTGTGTGTTTATTGTCATGGTATCCATGTAACATCCCTACTTTACAAACAAACAATGACAAATCCACTCAGTACAAGGAAACTGAACCTCAACCTTAGTTTCTTAGGTCGGTATTCATTCAAATACGCATTGTACACAAATGCACTGTACTTGATTTTTAAAGCTAATTAACTCTTGATCCGACATTAGCAGCATGCTCCGCGAAGGTCAGGTAAATTACATTTAAAAGGCACACTGTTAATGCAATGCGCTTGACCGCTTCTGTGTAATGGACCTTTGATTGAATCCCAGCCTATGTGGTGTGTGTCTCACATGCATATCTCCCTAGGATCTTTTCATTTCAAATGGTATGCTTTGCTTGATGGAGTCACTCTGTTACTGTATGACCGGTCATCTACGGTTCTGATTATGGTGATATGATCTGTTCCTGAACCTTGTATTTCAGATTCACTTCAGTATAATTCCCTAATGTAAGAATTTACAGTCTTCTATCTGATTCCTCATCACCACAAGGTAACTGTATCATGTTCTATAAATCATGACATTGATTCATTGTAATACAGCAGTTATAATTGTGCATGCAGGGAAATGTTGTTGTTCATGTGCTCCTATAGACATGTCCATAATTAAACCTCACAGAGCCTTTGAAAAGCTCTGCTTTGACATTAAGAAGCACTCAGACTAGATGGGTTTGCTGCTCTCAAAATCTCCTCTCCCTCACTGTGTGAAAAGAATATACTGCATGTACCAGCAATAGGAGGCTTTAGACTTGATTAATCCGTAATACTCAAAGCGGCAATCCCACTGGCTCTTGGTGAGTTGCTTAGGAACTGCCACATCTCCCAGCTGCAATTACCCTGACCATGCGGCCCCCTGGTTAGCCTGGGAGGGGGAGGAATTGTTGGAGAGAAGTGGCCTCACGGCAGCATGACAACAGGGCGACTGGGGGTGAGAGTGTGTGTGTTTGCGTGTGCAGGTGTTAGTGTGTGTACGTACAGTGGGGAGAACAAGTATTTGATACACTGCTGATTTTGCAGGTTATCCCACTTACAAAGCATGTAGAAGTCTGTAATTTTTATCGTAGGTACTCTTCAACTGTGAGTGACGGAATCTAAAACAAAAATCCAGAAAATCACATTGTAGGATTTTTAAGTAATCAATTTGCATTTTATTGCATGACATAAGTATTTGATACATCAGAAAAACAGAACTTAATATTTGGTACAGAAACCTTTGTTTGCAATTACAGAGATCATACGTTTCCTGTAGTTCTTGACCAGGTTTGCACACACTGCAGCAGGGATTTTGGCCCACTCCTCCATACAGACCTTCTCCAGATCCTTCAGGTTTCGAGGCTGTCGCTGGGCAATACAGACTTTCAGCTCCCTCCAAAGATTTTCTATTGGGTTCAGGTCTGGAGACTGGCTAGGCCACTCCAGGACCTTGAGATGCTTCTTACGGAGCCACTCCTTAGTTGCCCTGGCTGTGTGTTTCGGGTCGTTGTCATGCTGGAAGACCCAGCCACGACCCATCTTCAATGCTCTTACTGAGGGAAGGCGGTTGTTGGCCAAGATCTCGCGATACATGGCCCCATCCATCCTCCCCTCAATACGGTGCAGTCGTCCTGTCCCCTTTGCAGAAAAGCATCCCCAAAGAATGATGTTTCCACCTCCATGCTTCACGGTTGGGATGGTGTTCTTGGGGTTGTACTCATCCTTCTTCTTCCTCCAAACACGGCGAGTGGAGTTTAGACCAAAAAGCTCTATTTTTGTCTCATCAGACCACATGACCTTCTCCCATTCCTCCTCTGGATCATCCAGATGGTCATTGGCAAACTTCAGACGGGCCTGAACATGCGCTGGCTTGAGCAGGGGGACCTTGTAATCCATGACGGCGTAATGTGTTACTAATGGTTTTCTTTGAGACTGTGGTCCCAGCTCTCTTCAGGTCATTGACCAGGTCCTGCTGTGTAGTTCTGGGCTGATCCCTCACCTTCCTCATGATCATTGAAGCCCCACGAGGTGAGATCTTGCATGGTGCCCCAGACCGAGGGAGATTGACCGTCATCTTGAACTTCTTCCATTTTCTAATAATTGCGCCAACAGTTGTTGCCTTCTCACCAAGCTGCTTGCCTATTGTCCTGTAGCCCATCCCAGCCTTGTGCAGGTCTACAATTTTATCCCTGATGTCCTTACACAGCTCTCTGGTCTTGGCTATTGTGGAGAGATTGGAGTCTGTTTGATTGAGTGTGTGGACAGGTGTCAGGTCTGTGAGAGCCGGAATTCTTACTGGTTGGTAGGTGATCAAATACTTATGTCATGCAATAAAATGCTAATTAATTATTAAAAATCATACAATGTGATTTTCTGGATTTTTGTTTTAGATTCCGTCTCTCACAGTTGAAGTGTACCTATGATAAAAAGTACAGACCTCTACATGCTTTGTAAGTAGGAAAACCTGCAAAATCGGCAGTGTATCAAATACTTGTTCTCCCCACTGTACATGTGTGTATGTGTGTGCATGTGTGTTAATGTCGGGAAGCAGCCTCTCAAAAACAGCTGCCCCCCCCTTGAGTCTCAGCCAGAGAATCCCAAATCCCTCCCACATAGCACAGGAAGGACCCAGCAGCAGGTGTCCTCTCAGTGCCCGTGCAGAATGAGCTGCAGTTTAAGGGAACAAAGAAGAAACATTGAGCTAAGACAGCTCTGTTTTTTATCCTGTCTCTATCACCCTGAGATTGTGTGTGTGTGTGTGTGTGTGTGTCAGGGTAGCGCTGACCCGCCCGATGCAGACAGCTCAGCATAACGTGAAGAACAGGACACGCTCAGGGTTGGCACACACATACACAGTCAATGTTCTTAGACACACATACACAGTCAATGTTCTTAGACACACACATAGACAGTCAATGTTCTTAGACACACACATACACAGTCAATGTTCTTAGACTTTGTTTGTTTGTCTTTCTTTCAGGATTGGTGGATTTCTAGGGAACCATGATATAATCCTGGTCCCAGTATGACATTGCATGGGATGTGTGAGCCTCCTGGTCCCAGATGGGCATGTGTCTCTGAGTGGGAAGTAGATGGAAGACTGGGTTGGGTTAGGGGGCAGATTAGAGAGGGCTAGATAAAGATTTTTTGTTTGTTTGTTTTTTCAACTTTATTTAACCAGGTAGGCCAGTTGAGAACAAGTTCTCATTTACAACTGCGACCTGGCCAAGACAAAGCAAAGCAGTGCGACAAAAGCAACACAGAGTTACACATGGGAAACAAACGTACAGTCAATAACACAATAGAAAATATATGTACAGTGTGTGCAAATGTAGTAAGATTAGCAAGGTAGGACAATAAATAGGCCATAGTGGCGAAATAATTACAAATAAGCATTAACACTGGAATGATAGATGTGCAGATGATAATGTGCAAATAGAGATACTGGGGTGCAAATTAGCAAAAATAATAATATGGGGATGAGGTAGTAGGGTAGGCTATTTACAGATGGGCTGTGTACAGGTGCAGTGATCGGAAAGCTGCTCTGACAGCTGATGCTTAAAAGATAAGGCACCCCTCTGTGCAACCCTGGACCCTATTGGCTGCAGCAAAACCGGCACACTGGAAACACCTCTGAATTGTTTTGATGGGGTTGCTCACACCCAGACTGCTAGCGATGATGGGTTGTGTTTGGGTCCATGTGAGTGGGGCTGCTGTGATGTGCATTCAGAGTGTGAAAATCCAGTTCCTTAGGACCACAGTATCTGCTGGCACCTCTCCATGACATTTTTATCGTTGTCTCACCTGACTACCAAGTTCTGGATCAGTTGCATTTCAAAATAAATGAAATACAAATCAGCTGTTTCTGCAGGACTGAAGTCCACTGAAGGACAACGTTGTCTCTCTCTTTCTCTCTCCTGTATAGTTTGGGGCTCCCAAGTGGTGCAGTGGTCTAAGACACTGCATCTCAGTGCTAGAGGTGTCACCACAGACAGACTGGTTCAAATCCAGACTCTATCACAACCGGCCGTGATTGGGAGTCCCATAGAGCGGGGCACAAATGGCAGACAGCTGGATGGGAAAAACTGCTGGGGTCAAAGGACAAAACCTGTGCTGATTCCCCTGCAGCTGTGGCCCACTATACAATCGTATTCAATGTAACTGCTGGGATTTTGTTCGTTTGTGGTTGGGGTTCAGCTTTCCCTCTGTGGGTATCTGGTGTGTGTGTGTGCATGCATGTGCATGTGTGTTTGGGGGTAAGTTTACAGGATAAAGATCCAGTTCCAAAGACGGCAGCTGACCCGTCCAGCTGTAGACTACATGTCTTTTAGGATCTGGACGTGTTGCTCAAATAATGGACCATTGTCTTTCTGTGGGGTAAAGCCTTATCTAGTTAATGTTGCCTCAGAGAGAGGATGCATGTGGTTGAATGAGTTTCAGGAAATAGGAAATGCCTTACAGTACCTTAATATTCAGAATCTTATTAAAGTAAATGTTCTCTCACGGTTTAGTCAAGCTATAGCCTTTCCCTCTGAGGCAGTGTCTAAAATAGTCTCAATGCAATAATGAATGATAATGATCACAGTAATATCAGGATATGTTGCGGTGCATTTCAGGCCAGGTCTCCGTCTCTTGCTGGAAAGGTCATGGTTGATATAAAGTCATAGATCTATCCAAGCTGTCAACCTCAATTCAGCTAAGCAGACATCAATGTTTATGCTTGGCCACCAGTCATCGTGACCACTGTCTCTTGAGAGGAAGGAAACAAGCAAACAAACTCCAGTGTGTCATGGAGCATACGCCAATAAAGTTAACTTCATAAGCGTGCTGAGTGACGCTAGTGAATATCCTGTTGTTGCGTCACCAATGTTCCAGTGCCAGAAGAGGATACAAGGTTAGTGTGGGAGGCAATAAAGGAAATAAATCAGAGATGAGAGATGAGAAGAGGAAGAGCATGTGTTGTGTTGTGTGTTTGTGTGTGGACACCGTATTTTGTGTGTTTGGTGTACTGTGTATTTGTGTGTGTTGGGGTCATGTCCTCATGAATTCCTTTGTGTTTTGGTTGTGTCCGTCCGTCTGTCTCTCCGGGGCAACTATTCCTAGAGGGAGGATTGTTTACTTCCTCAAATATCATGCTGTCTACAAATCAACAGATAACAGACACCCCAATACAAAGATTAGAAGCATAGTGGCATCCTCTCTAACTCACAGAGTAACATGATAACCCCTGGCACAGACATCAGTTCAACGTCTAGTTTTGATTGACATTTGGTTGAGTTGTCAACGAACGTGAATTCAACATGAAATCAACAAAAAATGTTACCATGTCATTGGATTTAGGTTAAAAGTTGGTGGAAAAAATAAGAAATTCCCTTACGTTGATGACTTTTTACAAATACAAATCAGTTTTCCACGTTGATTCAGTCATCACGTTGAATTTTTGGGTTGAAATGGCTAAGGGAATCAATGTTTCTTTACCCAGTTTTTGCCTAGTGGGTATGATAAAAGCTTGTATGAGTTATAATGGAAGATATACAGTACACTGAGTGTTTAAAACATTAGGGACACCTTCCTAATATTGAGTTGCTCCGCCTTTTGCCCTCAGAACAGGACTCACTTCGTCAGGGCATGGGCTACAAGGTGTTGAAAGCATTCCACAGGGATGCTGGCCCATGTTGACTCCAATGCTTCAAAAAAGTTGAAGTGGTGGACCATTCTTAAAACACACAGGAAACTGGCACCTACTACCTTGACCCAGTTCAAAAGGCACTTAAATATTTTGTCTTGCCTATTCATCCTCTGAATCGCACACATTCACAATCCGTCTGAGTTGTCTCCAAGTTTAAAAATCCTTCTTTAACCTGTCTCCTCCCCTTAATCTACACGGATTGAAGTTGATTTAACAAGTGACATCAATAAGGGATCATAGCTTTCACCTGGATTCACCTGGTCAGTTTATGTTATGGACAGAGCATTTCTAATGTTTTGTTCGCTCAGTACTCAGCTGTGCATACCAGGGCATGCTGGAATTACATAGGTAATAATGTTAGTGAGGCTAAATTGTAACTACATGCCTGCCTACACAAAGATCTTGTGTATATATTTCTTAAAATAAAAAATCCACCCCCTATGCTGTCATTGATTTACTGCTCTCCCATTCAATATGTGATTCCCGTTGTTAATTTATACTCTATGGCTATAATTATACTGTATGTTGATAAGGGATTATGAGTTTAATCATGTATCAGGCCTACAGGGCTGCAATCAAGGAGAGTAATATGCAGCAATATGTGGGTAGCAACTAGGGACAATGACAAAGGGGCTGGTCTATCATCACTTTGGGAGATGAATGTGGATGATCAAATCAAATCTAATTGTATTTGTCACATGCGCCGGATACAACAGGTGTAGACCTTACCGTGAAATTATTTACTAAACAGACTAAAGTAAAACACAATAAAAACACAATCAAATTACAATAGGCTATATACAAGGGGTACTGGTACTGAGTCAATGTGCAGAGGTACGAGGTAATTGAGGTAATACGTACATGTAGGTAGGGGTAAAGTGACTATGCATAGATAATAAACAGCGAGTAGCAGCAGTGTAATGTAAATAGCCCGGGGGTCAATGCAAATAGCCTGGGAAGCCATTTGATTAATTGTTCAGCAGTCTTATGGCTTGGGGGTAGAAGCTGATGAAAGTATTACTAAGCCACAGTCCACTGGCGACGCAATTTTAATTTGACATGGGTGAGCTTAGTGACTAGGGGACCTCTCACTTCACTTCAGGGCCTATACTTTGGGTATTTTTGTTTTTCATTTCCACCATTTTGTCCCAGAGATGGTAGTGTATATGAGTTGATTGTGTTGGCCAGACAGTAAAGATCTTCATTGGGCTCTAATTGGCGGTGAGAGTGAGTCATCCAAACTTCCTGTTGTGAACAAACAGCTCTTCTCCTCTATCATCCTCTGCACATGGGGGCTGATTCCGACTTAGGAATTTACGCTTTTCCTAAGCAAGCCTTTCCTACTCACTTCTCAGTATTTGGTCGTGTAATGCGCTCTGAAGGTGTGGCTACCTTGCATGCTCTGAATACATTTCATTCAACCGGTGAACACCCTCCTACTTGCTTGTTTTCATTCAATCGAGTTTTCAGTACATTTATCTAAAGCAATCCCTTTAAATACGGTGTATCTTTAAGTTGGAATTTTGTCGTCAGACTCGAAAGAACGGGTTCAGAATATTAGGGATCAATAAAAAAAAAGCCATCTAAATATATGCATATTTGTCTCAGTTTCCGCACCAATTGGTAGATTTAAAAATACTGTAATCTTGTAGATTATTTAGGTTTAGGGAAGTATTCACAGTATGAATCATGAAAACAGGTTTGGAGAGCACAAAATAAAGAAAACGGTGGTTGGATTCATTCTGAAAATAGCCACATTCAGATCCACCCATGGCAATATTAGACTATACCCTCAGCTACTGCCTGCACTAACCATGGAACTGTGTGATGACGCGGCCAAGTATTGTGCCATGTGCCGGGTTCAAACTGTTACAGCTTGGTCTGTGTTCCGCTCCATAACGATTTAATGTCCTTTTTATATTATCAACTGTTACTAATGATGCTCAGCAACAAACACACGCCCGTGACGGGGTTTACAGAGGAAGCAAATGAAGATAAACGAAACAATGGAATTAAATGGAATGATAATGGAGTCTATTCCAACGGAAGGGAACTATCAGTAAATTTGCAGTTGAATGTGTGGTTATTAGGCCTACTGACGGTCGAAACTGATGGTGGCTAGTATTTAACATTATAGAAATAGGAGACAGTGTCACGGCTCGTGGAGGACAGAACCCAGAATTCAAAGGAGTGATAGTTCAACATACTTTTATTAGCTCGAACTCAACAACGTACAGCCGCAACACGCGTGCATTAGCATGCACATAAACAATGACCCACACACACATGGGCAGGCAGCAGGCAGCACCCTTAAATGGAATCCCCAATTAGAGGCAATGCAGCGCAGCTGCCTCCAATTGGGGACCAAACAACAAAACTAACACGAGAGGTCTCTGGACACTAAACCTGAATAACATAGAAGTGTCCAGAGACCTCTCTGAACACTAATCCTGACAGACAGAGAAAGCTGGGGTAGCCTATAATTAAAACATTTGAGAGTGACAATTCCTGAAAATTAAAAGTACATACAATTTTAATTCTGAATAATGGCACAGCATTTCATAAACTTTACTATGGGAAATGTCATATGTTGATATGCTTCAGTTTGCTGCCATATGACTGGTTTCACATTTGTCTCCAGCTATTATAAAAGGTAAAATAGATCTAGAACAAGTGTAATTTATATTTACAATTCCCTTATCCAAACGGATTACTAATTTACCTAGCTCTTATCAACAGCTCTTATCAAGTTGTAAATTACAGTGCATGGAGAATGGTGTTATTTCTATCAGAAAATATAAAAGTGCATGCTTTTTCCACTTGGAACCAGAAAGTTTGCTAGATCTTATTAATGGTTTCCTCGCGCATAAAGATGTTGGAATTATTAGGGAATTAAGTAGACACACCTCTGCCACACCTTTATTCGATCTCCACCCCAAATGAATTGTGGGTGAATAACATGCTTTCTCCCTCACTCTGCCGTCACAACTGAGTGCATTTGCTGGAAGTTGTCTGAAGCACAAGAGTCACTGGTATCAGCAGTGTGGCCAAGTGAGGATGGTCAAACACAGAGGCATGGTACATTGTACAGTTGTGGCCAAAAGTTTTGAGAATGACACAGGTATTGGCCTCCACAAAGTTTGCTGCTTCAGTGTTCTTAGATCTTTATGTCAGTAGTTACTATGGTACACTGAAGTATAATTACAAGTATTCCATAAGTGTCAAAGGCTTTCATTGACAATGACATTCAGTTTATGCAAAGAGTCAATATTTGCAGTGTTGACCCTTCTTTTTCAAGACCTCTGCAATCCACCCTGGCATGCTGTCAATTAACTTCTGGGCCACATCCTGACTGATGGCAGGCCATTCTTGCATAATCAATTCTTGGAGTTTGTCAGAAGTTGTGGGTTTTTGTTTGTCCACCCGCCTCTTGAGGATCGACCACAAGTTCTCAATGGGATTAAGATCTGGGGAGTTTCCTGGCCATGGACCCACAATGTCGATGTTTTGTTCCCCGAGCCACTTAGTTATCACTTTTGCCTTATGGCAAGGTGCTCCATCATGCTGGAAAAGGCATTGGTCGTCACCAAACTGTTCTTGGATGGTTGGGAGAAGTTGCTCTCGGAGAATGTGTTGGTACCATTCTTTATTCATGGCTGTGTTCTTAGGCAAAATTGTGAGTGAGCCCACTCCCTTGGCTGAGAAGCAACCCCACACATGAATGGTCTCAGGATGCTTTACTGTTGGCATGACACAGGACTGATGGTAGCGCTCACCTTGTCTTCTCCGGACAAGGTGTTTTCCGGGTGGCCCAAACTATCGGAAAGGGGATTCATCAGAGAAAATGACTCTACCCCAGTCCTCAGCAGTCCAATCCCTGTACCTTTTGCAGAATATCAGTCTGTCCCTGATGTTTTTCCTGGAGAGAAGTGGCTTCTTTGCTGCTTTTCTTGACACCAGGCCATCCTCCAAAAGTCTTCGCCTCACTGTGCGTGCAGATGCACTCACACCTGCCTGCTGCCCTTCCTGAGCAAGCTCTGCACTGGTGGTGCCCCGATCCCGCAGCTGAATCAACTTTAGGAGACAGTCCTGGCGCTTGCTGGACTTTCTTGGGCGCCCTGACGCCTTCTTCACAACAATTCTCTCTCCTTGAAGTTCTTGATGATCCGATAAATGGTTGATTTATGTGCAATCTTACCAGCAGCAATATCCTTGCCTGTGAAGCCCTTTTTGTGCAAAGAAATGATGACGGCACGTGTTTCCTTGCAGGTAACCATGTTTGACCGAGGAAGAACAATGATTTCAAGCACCACCTTCCTTTTAAAGCTTCCAGTCTGTTATTCTGACTCAATCAGCATGACAGAGTGATCTCAAGCCTTGTCCTCGTCAACACTCTCACCTGTGTTAACGAGACAATCACTGACATGATGGTAGCTGGTCCTTTTGTGGCAGGGCTGAAATGCAGTGGAAATGTTTTTTGGGGGATTAATGGCAAAGAGGGACTTTGCAATTAATTGCAATTCATCTGATCACTCTTCATGACATTCTGGAGTATATGCAAATTGCCATCATCAACACTGAGGCAGCAAACTTTGTGGAGCCCAATACTTGTGTCATTCTCAAAACTTTTGGCCACGACTGTATGTGTTTGGGAGTTCAATGGTGCACCAGGCCTACCTAGCTGATGCAATATGAACAGTGTCACAGAGCTGACATTAGCCAGGCCCCAACAACCCAAAAACAAGACATGCAACACGAAAGAAGCTGTTGGCCATATAGTCCATCTATGGACTAGTCCAAGATGAATTCTATTCTATTCTAAACTTAAGTGTGCATTTGTGTGCATGTGTACATCAATAAACTGGGCTTTAATGGATAAAGTGAGATATGTCTCGATTAATATCCAATGAATGAGTCAATGGTGGGAATAGAAAGCAACAAGTCCTAGAATGAATGGTAACTGCTATTCTTGACAGTTTCACTATCAGTAAGAGTAAAAAAAATGTGAGATAAGAGATATTGAGCAGAAAAACAGTTTGATACATTGCCTATGCATGAGCTTATCTCTGTGAAAGGACGCAGCTTCCAACAGAGTTATTAGTCTTCATCGCTACCGGATGTAGCCTGAAAAAAACAACATGAGAATGATACATGCGATTTGTTATCAACCTATCTGCCCCAATGTCGTTACACCACAGAGTAGCAGACAAACATTGTGAGCAAATTTTTTTCTGTCAGACGTTTTGTCATTTTCCACTGCATACAGTCCTTCCGCTGAGCCATAGCCCCTTTACATGGACACCCACCTGAACACCCACATTAACCATTATTTGTCCCAATTGTGAAATTAATGGGCATGAATCAGCCGTGATGTCAGAGAGCCAGACCTACAATCTTATCGTTAACCAAACAGCCATCCTCACAGCATAATTTCTAGTGTTGATTCAGGAGTTAAATTAACTCTGTAAGTTTTAAATTAACAATCATTAGTGTAAAAGAACCCTAGTGTTGTGTTAATAACCAGAGTTCAACCAAAACCACACCCATCATTATCATATATCCCAGAATGCTCTATTGCAGGTAGATTTTTAGAATTGTTTGTTTTGCATGTACATTGATTAATTGATTAATATTTTGCTACTTAAAAGTAAATACATCTATTCTAAAGTAATCCAATCTGTTACTTTGACTTATTGTATCTGTTACTGAAATGGTTGCTTCAGTATAGATGCTTTAGCTAGTGTCATATCTACCCAACCCTGGTGGTTATCTACCCACCCTCTGCACGCCATGGTTATGACGCAGAGGAGCACTTTCAGTCACAGACTGATCCCACCACGGTGTGCCAGAGAGCGCTACAGGAGGTCCTTCCTGCCGGCGGCTATTAGACTATATAATGCCTCACCGGGGTGCCGTGCCGTCGGCAACATAGATCTGGAACTGTTGGGGTGCTAGGACCTAGTTTAACAATTATGCATCCATCCGTGAGTAACTCTGGTCCGTCAGCACTCATTCACTCAGGACCTACTTATTCATGCAGGTCTGTATATACATACTCATGTACAGTTTTTCTATCATATCACGTGCAATATTGCTATTAATTCTTGGACCTAACTTACGTAGGCATTCACTCAGGAATGCATATTAGTATCCTGTCAGTTGCACCTTTTCTCATTGCTTTTAGTATATCGATTGTGCAATACGTGCAGTTGTCTGTAATTAAACCATGCGCACTAAGGACTGTATTTTAAGGGAATTACTATTATTACCCCAAATGATATCATACACACATTTAGCTATTAAAGTATCTCTTCCTGTCATTTACCTGTACAGTTTGTGGAACAATGCAAGTATTCACTTATCTGTAAATATAACTGTATACTTACCTGTACAGCTAATTTAACCATGCAAAATTTTCACTTACCTGTTCATTTAGCCAATCTGTCTATTAAGTAAACTATTATTACCCTCGCTCATATCATACGCATTTTTAGCTACTGAAGTATTTCTCTGCCATCGACCTGTATAGTATAGGTAACCATCCAACATCCACCAATGTATAGTGTACATATTCAGCCAACCACCCATACTATGCAATGTCTTTTTATAGCTTTTATTTTTTTGCACTCCAGATATCTTGTATTTCTATACTTTTTCATACTGCCGCTCTATGTATCATGTACCGTGTATCTGTCTTTTGTGTACTTTCGTTGTGGCATTTTGCACCTGCCCTGTGTTTTGTTGTAGCTGCTTGACAATGAAATTTCCCCCCCGGGGGATCAATAAAGTATCTATCTATCTATCTATCTATCTATCTATCTATCTATCTATCTATCTATCTATCTATCTATCTATCTATCTATCTATCTATCTATCTATCTATCTTATTCTGAATGCAGGTTGCGGGGGAAAGAAAATTCCAAATGTTTGGTATCCCCACTCTGGCTGGATTCCAATAGAAATTACACGTCACTTTGCAAGCCAGAATAATGTGACTTGCAGGCCTGATGTGGCCTGTAAACCATGAGCTTCAGGCCACTGTATTAGGGTAAAACTTGACCCTCAAAATAAGGCCCTATTAAATAAGTATTGTCTTAATTAATTACATTTAATTTCTAACATAGTTGTTTAGGATCTCACTTAGTGAAGGCCACAGGACTGAAAATTAATGAATGCAACAACCACAGGCTCTATTTAAACTGTATCTCTGAATAAAAAGTAATTTCAATTGAGCCGATATATGCAGCATTTACCGTGAACCAGTCGGCGCTAACGTGGGAACATTGCCTTTAAATTTAAATCACGCTGTAATGCTGAACTTCCACAAAAAGGTCTGAATACAGCCCCATGTCTGTTTCACTAGCAAATACAGTCATGGGTGGTAACTCCGCAATTCACTCGAAAGGCAAGGCACTCTGGGAAATATGCAAATAAGGCATTACACTAACTTGTAGGTTAATTTAACACTGAAAAGTGTGGACCCATACAGACAATGGAACAGTGTCTGTATGGGAATTTGCTGTGTAGTATCAGCACAACACTCTGAAGAGGGGATGCAGAAGCACGTACAACTCAGGAGCATCCCAGAAATGGCATCGCAGCTACAGGCCCAAACATGACAAGTAATGACAGCAGCAGGAGCCAATGCTTACTTCCACTTCAGGGAAAATAAACTTTTACTCACTCCTAGTCATGTGTTTTTCTTTTGCATTGGATAGCGTACACAAACAGAAGCAAAGTATGGTGCCATACACAGTATATAGCTTTAACTAATGGGATGCCTTGCCTGTGTTCCAAGATGGCGTAACAGTGCGGACGTGTTTTTTTTTGTCCTGTCTCATGTCCCGTGTAAATAGTTTGTAATTAGTTTGTCTTTCTGTATATTTTATTATTCCCCATATACTTTTCCTGCAACCCGCCTCACCCAATGTGGAATGGATCTACTATTTTCTAAATTTCTTTACTTCTTTATCATTTAACTGAACCGCCGACAGAAGCTAGCCTGCTAGCTAGCTTGCTTACAAGCTAATAGCCATTGCTAGCCACTGCTAGCAATGGCTATTTAGTACCTCATTCTGTTTATCTGCTAGGCCTCAGCTCTGAACTCAGGTCCTGTATGTAGCACAACAATTTCTCTAACTGACCCTCTTTGTCCATTTATCGCCATTACCCGTTGTTGTCTTAGCTCTCTTGATCAACTGTGTTTGTTTTATGCCTCTTTCTTATTTCAATATGCCTTGTCTGTTGCTGTTAAGGATAGTTCTTATTGTTTTATTTCACTGTAGAGCCCCCAGTCCCGATCAACATGCCTCAGAGAGGCAGGCGCTCTCATTTGTTAACTTCTGTAACCGTAAAAGCCTTGGTTTCATGCATGTTAACATCAGAAGCCTCCTCCCTAAGTTTGATTTATTCACTGCTTTAGCACACTCCACCAACCCTGATGTCCTAGCCGTGTCTGAATCCTGGCTCAGGAAGGCCAACAAAAATTCTGAAATTTCTACATTATTTCCCATCAAGATAGAACTGCCAAATGAGGCAGAGTTTAAATCTACTGCAGAGATAACCTGCAGAGTTCTGTCATACTGTCCAGGTCTGTGCCCAAAAAGTTTGAGCTTCTACTCTTAAAAATCCTTTCCAAAAATAAGTCTCTCACTGTTGCCGTCTGTTACAGACCCCCCTCAGCCCCCAGCTGTGCCCTGGACACCATATGTGAATTGATTGCCCCCATCTATCTTCAGAGTTTGTACTGTTAGGTGACTTAAACTGGGATATGCTTAACCCCGGCCCTCAATCTCACACAAATGATCAAGGAACCTACCAGGTACAACCCTAAATCCGTAAACATGGGTACCATCTTAGATATCATGCTGCCTAACTTGCCCTCCAAATACATCTCCTCTGTTTTCAACCAGGATCTCAGCGATCACTGCCTCATTGCCTGCGTCCGAAATGGGTCCGCGGTCAAACGACCACCCCTCATCACTGTCAAATGCTCCCTAAAACACTTCAGTGAGTGAGCAGGCCTTTCTAATCGATCTGGCCCAGGTATCCTGGAAGGATATTGACCTCATCCCATCAGTAGAGTATGCCTGGTTGTTCTTTAAAAGTCTCTATGAGGGTGCCACAGGGTTCAATTCTTGGGCCAACGCTATTCTTTATATGCAGTATATCAACGATGTCGCTCTCGCTGCTGGTGACTCTCTAATCCATCTCTACGCAGACGACACCATTCTGTATACATCTGGCCCCTCTTTGGACACTGTGTTAACCAACCTTCAAACAAGCTTCAATGCCATACAACACTCCATCCGTGGCCTCCAACTGCTCTTAAATGCTAGTAAAACTAAATGCATGCTTTTCAATTGAACTTACAAATACCTAGGTGTCTGGTTAGACTGTAAACTCTCCTTCCAATCTCACATTAAGCATCTCCAATCCAAAATTAAATCTAGAATTGGCTTCCTATTTCGCAACAAAGCCTCGTTTATTCATGCTGCCAAACATGCCCTTGTAAAACTGACTATCCTACCGATCCTTGACTTCGGCGACGTCATTTACAAAATAGCCTCCAACACTCTACTCAGCAAATTGGATGTAGTCTCGTTAGCTGGCCCTCACTACATATTCGTCGACAAACCCACTGGCTCCAGGTCATCTATAAGTCTTTGCTAGGTAAATCCCCGCCTTATCTCAGCTCGCTGATCACCATAGCAATACCCACCCGTAGCATTCTCTCCAGCAGGTATATTTCACTGGTCATCCCCAAAGCCAACACCTCCTTTGGCTGCCATTCCTTCCAGTTCTCTGCTGCCAATGACTGGAACGAATTGCAAAAATCACTGAAGCTGGAGACTACCATCTCCCTCAATAATTTTAAGCATAAGCTGTCAGTTAAGCTTACCGATCACTGCACCTTTACATAGCCCATCTGTAAATATCCCACCCTACTACCTCATCCCCATATTATTATTTTTGCTCATTTGCACTCCATTATCTCTATTTGCACATCATCATCTGCACAGCTATCATTCCAGTGTTAATGCTAATTTGTAATTATTTTCCCCACTATGGCCTATTTATTGTCCTACCTTCCTAATCTTACTACATTTGCACACACTGTATATAGATTATCTATTGTGTTATTGACTGTACGTTTGTTTATTCCCATGTGTAACTCTGTTGTTGTTTTTGTCACACTGCTTTGCTTTGTCTTGGCCAGGTCGCAGTTGTAAATGAGAACTTTTTCTCAACTGGCCTACCTGGTTAAATAAAAAATACAATTATATTATGGTTACTCATTGGTTCAGTTGGACTGCAAATCATGTGAAACTATTCTAGGGCTCTGTAGGAAACAGCTTGACTCCAAAACCAGGGAGCGTATAAAAGTACTGTAATGCTCATTCCAGACATTTCATGTTGACATGGGAGGAGTATTTTCGAAGAAATGCATTGCCTTTGTATGAAATCAGTTGGGCGTCCTTGGAGAATCTCATCTTCCTGTCTGTTAAATACGCAAGATGAGGAAATCATCAAACCCTGATTATTGCTCACGGCCCTCAGCTGTGGCCCTCAGCACTCTTAACTTTATGAAAAGCTCTCCTCTTTTCTCTCTCTCTCTCTCTCCTTTAACCTCTTTTACGGTTTTCCTTGGTATTAGCTACAGCATCCAAACCCAAGACCTCATCACCAGCGGTGTCAGCCAAAGGGTATAAGAGGATGGGGGATATTAAGGCAGTAGTAATGGAACCAAGAACCATGGCAACTACACTCCCTCATATAAATAGTTTGCTGGAATTGTTTTGGAGAGAACTGCTGTGTATTACAATACTTTGATGTGACACACTGATGCTTCACAGATTCTGCCATGAGGTCTCTGATGTGGCTGGGTTAGTGAATGAAGCATGGGAACTGCGAGAGAGGAACATTACGCTGTTTCAAAATAGGCAGAAGAAGAAAGAGTGACATGCTCCATCTGTCCCTCTTATTCATTGGTTCTCTCCGTTTTTTTCTCTCTCATTTGTTTTCCCAGGTCCTCTGTAAATCCTACCTTTAGCGCTCTGTGTGTTGTGGATACATATTGTAGAGTGAGTGGGGATTGTTATGAGTGGCTGAGGGGAATCGTGGGACAGCAGGTAAAACACACAGAACAGCCTTTGAACATATGTCACTGTGGATTGTTTGCCATTAGGAAAGCTGGAATCCAAAACCTGGACAAAATTGGCAATCTGATGCACTCAGAATAACAAACTGAGTGCGCTTGGGAAGAAGGCCAAAAGTATTGTGTGCGTTAATATGCATGTGTGTGTGTGTGTGTACAGTCTTGTATTCATATACAGTACAGTGACCTTCGTTAATGTCCAACAAATACATTCACACGCACGCACGCACGCACACACAATCCAGGGTTGGGCCCACCCCACAGCATGTAGAATTTTATTTAAAGTTTGAATGACGGGAAGTAAAATTTAATTCAGTACAATTCAAATAAATTCTACTCAGTAATAGAACATGAGTCTGGCAGGCCACACTTCCAGATACCAAAGAATACATCACTTGTTTGGCTTATGTTTGAAGGCCTCATGGTCAACTTGAGGGTTGAACTAATGCCTTTTGGGAAATGTAGTATTTCTCCGATATTGCAGATAACTTAACTGATTCATTTAATATCGTACAAAAAGTAATACTTTTGACACATCTGTCCATAGATAATTCTTCCAAGAGTCATCCAGGTGCTTCCAGGTGCTTTTTGTCAAACATTTTGGACAAGATGTGTCCTATTATGTCTGGCGAAAACATTCCAAAGTAAGAACCTCATACCAATGGTCAAGTATGGTGGTGGTTGTGTGATGGTTTGGGAATGCTTTGCTGCCTCAGGACCTGGACTACTTGTCTTAATAAAAGGAACCATGACTCTTGCTTTGTATCAGAGAATTCTACACAAGAATGTCAGGCCATCCGTCTGTGAGCTGAAGCTGAAGCACAGCTTGGTTATGCAGCAAGACAATGATTTAAAACACACAATCAAGTCTACATGAAAATGGTTAAAAACAACAAATTAGAAGTTTTGGAATGGCCTAGTCAAACTCCAGACCTAATCCCAATTGAGATGTTGTGTCAGGACTTGAAATGAGCAGTTCATGCTTGAAAATCCACACGTCACCGAGTTAAAGCAGTTCTTCATGCAAGAGTGGGCCAAAATTCCCCCACAGCGATGTGAGAGACTGATCAACAACTACAGGAAGCATTTGTTTGCAGTCATTGCAGCTAAAGGTGGCACAACCAGTTATTTAATGTAAGAGGGCAATTCCTTTTTCACACAGGGAAATTGGGGGTTGCATAACTTTGTTAATTAAATACATAAAATAAGTATTTGTTTTGTCATTTGTAAAGTCAGGTTCCCTTTATCTAATATTAGGTTTTGGTTGAAAATCTGATAACATTCAGTATCAAAAATTTGCAAAAATAGAGAAAGTGGGAAAATACTTTTAAATAGCAATGTATTTGTATAGAGTACACCTAATATATAATAAAAGAGGCATTTAAATTTCACTGAATTCAATTATGTTTTCTTTCATTCAAATTCGAATTGCATTTCTGTATCCTGTTTACTACTTCAATATTTTATGGCATCATGAATTCAGCAATCATTTAGGTTAATGACAGTAATTGTAAGAGCAATATGACACTTCACACAGTAGAGCCCATAACTAGCTATGACAGCCTTTTTTTCTCTCTCTCTCTCTACAGATGTTTCTTGCAACACATCCCAGCTGTCATGTGTTTACACACACTTAATGCTGGTAATTTTGCCAGGGCACGTATACCATACAACACACAAAGAACATAGTTCAACAAGGGACAACTTATCTAAAATCTGAAAGTGTAGTAAATTAAAAATTTATTATTTAGTGTGTTTGGTAAATTATAAACAATGGAGAAATACTGATTTGATTTAAATGAAATATAAATAAAACTCAGATCTGGTGACATGAAATTAGCAGAGGTGTGGACTCGAGTCACATGACTTGGACTCGAGTCAGACTCGAGTCACAAATATGATGATTTTAGACTCGACTTGACAAAATCAAAAAATACTTGCAACCCAACTTTGACTTTAACACCAATGACTCGTGACTTAACTTGGACTTGAGACCTTTGACTCAAACTGACTTGATACTCTCCCCAAGCCCAAATATGAAAAATTATGCTATTAAATAAAATGTGCAGCGCATCAACTCTTCATTTAACGGATTACAGTTTGAATCGGACAACAGCCAATCAAATTGTGCATCCATGTGCTTTTTGGCAAACATTTTGGACGAGATGGGTCCTATGTCTGGCGAAAACATTCCAAAGTAAGAACCTCATACCAATCGTCAACCATGGTGGAAAAATTTGCGAGTGGCAATGCAGAGGCATTGCAGAGGAACATCGGCGGTGAATTCAGACGGAGCCCTTGGAAAGATGGTGTTACTGCCGCAGCTCAATTATTATTACATTTTTTTCTGACATCTGTTTAATATGTTTACCTCTCACAGATTTGAACAATACCAGATGAACAAAAGTGTCATAAGTGAACTGAGCAAGCTGTGCCTCTTGTTGATGAGGAAGAGCGAGAGGACTATAGTCTTGGACAACAAGAAGGGCTGTTTGCAGAATACTGTAAGAGGCAGAAGAAAGCTATTGGGACCACTCCAGCACTACAGCTAAGTCACTACCTTGACATATGCGAAGGACAGAATGCACTCTTGTTCTGGGCAATGAACATGAAGGCTCTTCCTTCACTGCCCCGAGTGGCCATCAGGGTTTTGGCAGTGCCTGCCTCCAGTGCTCCGGTGGAGCGTGTCTTCAGCCATGGTGGCATCATACTGCGGCCTCATCGTGCTCAAATGACTGACAGACTTTTATTGAATTTGGTCTTTTGCAAATGCAATGCATCATAGGGCCCTGAGAAAATATATATTTTTTAATTCAGTTTATGCATTACACACACACACCCCCCCCCCCACACACACACACACACATAGTGTCCATGTTCAGGTTTGATCTCCCATCTTTGGGATCTGTATTTTTTTCTCAGACATTCAGGGCAGTGTTCACTTTGTAGTCCTACTTGATGTTCAGTAGCAGTTGTTTTGATGTACCTTTTAATAAATGATTGTAACTTTATGGCAGGATTGTTTTAGGTGTCTAGAGTATATTTGGGGAGAGAGAGAGCACTACGATATTTAGTTTTTGTTGTCACATTGATGTGTCTTTCTCATGGCTTCCCATGTATTTCCATGGGAATATAAAGTTTATTTGGAAAGTAATAAATATATATATTTCTAAAAGCATTCATGATTTGCGTAAATGTAATATACTATTACTCTTGTTAAAAATATGAAATGGTATTACATTTGGAGAAGAGCACATTATGACTTGTTTAGGACTCGAAACTCAAAGTTTAGGACTTGAGACTTGACTTGGGACTTGTCGGTCTTGACTTGAGACTAGACACGGACTTGCCTGTCTTGACTTGGGTCTTGAGTGCTAAGACTTGAGACTTACTTGTGACTTGTAAAAAGGTCGCTGTTTCAAATACCAGAGCCGACAAGGTGAAAAACCTGTTGATGTGTCTTTCAGCAAGGCACTTAATCCTAATTTGCTCCAGGGGCTGAACCTGTAGGTAGGCTGTCATTGTTTATTTTTTATTTTTTTTGCGAATTCTTTGTGGATCTGTGTAATCTGAGGGAAATATGTGTCTCTAATATGGTCATACATTTGGCAGGAGGTTAGGAAGTGCAGCTCAGTTTCCACCTTATTTTGTGGGCAGTGTGCACATAGCCTGTCTTCTCTTGAGAGCCAGGTCTGCCTACGGCAGCCTTTCTCAATAGCTTTCCTTAAGTTTGGGTCAGTCACAGTGGTCAGGTATTCTGCCACTGTGTACTCTCTGTTTAGGGCCAAATAGCATTCTAGTTTGCTCTGTTTTTTTGTTAATTCTTTCCAATGTGTCAAGTAATTCTATTTTTGTTTTCTCATGATTTGGTTGGATCTAATTGTGTTGCTCTGTTTGTGTTTGTGAACCAAGCCCCAGAACCAGCTTGCTTAGGTGACTCTTCTCCAGGTTCATCTCTCTGTAGGTGATGGCTTTGTTATGGAAGGTTTGGGAATCGCTTCATTTAGAGGGTATCGGCCTAATTCTGCTCTGCATGCTTTATTTGGTGTTTTACTTTGTACACAGAGGATATCTTTGCAGAATTCTGCATGCAGTGTCTCAATTTGGTGTTTGTCCCATTTTGTGAATTCTCGGTTGGTGAGCGGACTACAACTGATTCAAGTATTTTTAGCCAGATCCTAATTGGTATGTTGAATTTTATGTTCCTTTTGATGGCATAGAAGGCACTTTATATTCTGAGAATAGCCTTACTGGTTCTAATTACAGGTACCTTGGTATTGCACAGCTGGAAGAAAGAGAACTCAGGGAGAGAGGACAGACTTCATGAAGAACTACAAGCCATATACAATATATTTATATATCTTCTTCCTACTCATCTCTTAAATCCAATTATGCCTCGCTACCTTTCTCATGGGAAGAAGCTATAGGAAAAAACAAAGGACATACAGAACATCTGCTACTGTTTTGTGGCTGTTCGCGTGACGTCGGTCCCTCGTAATGCTGTGCAACCGTACCTCATCACACCATGTACTTCTGTATCATCTACCTGTGAGTGGGAGACAAACACAGAAACATACAGACACTTCCATATCCCTCCGTGTCTGAAGCACCTCTTGATGTATGCCGTACAAAGGTGTCCTTTGATATCTACACCCCAGTAGTGATTTACCTCTCATCACCCAAGTTTCTACTTTAGTTGTCTCACTGGTGAGACAGTTCTACCTCCACAAATGTCAAACTTCTGCAGTCTACTACTCTGCCCTCAGCAGGGACTTTCATTCTCGGCAGAGATAATTGTATTCTCTGTCTGTTCGAGATGGTGGCTGATAAATTGAATGTTAAATGTTATTCCTGCATAACAACGTGGGGATGTCATTTCCTGTAGTCTGGGTTAGGCCTGTGCGTCACAGTAACATCAGATAGATTAACTCACTGCTGTATAGAAGACAACGACCATAAATATACAGTACACATCCAGATAATAAGCCCTTAATGGACTTTGAATGGTGTAGTACAAAGCCTCACTGGCCACTAACTAGCATTTCAATGGTACTCTTCAGCACTTCAGCCCTCTTCACTGTCCCCACTCCCCTGAGCATACATTGTCTATGGGTGAATCAATTTCAACATCCATATCCCTCCCAGTCTATTCCGGGGTTGCGTCGTGCTCTTTGAAATTCAGGTTGACCAATAGAAAATAAATAAACAACCTATTGCTACCTTGACCTGTCAACGTCTGGAATATAAATATATGTGCATTCTTCTCTGTGTAGCTGGGCAGACAAGCGTCTAGTCCCCTCTCTGACCCACCAACTACCAATCAATAGGAGTTTACTCATAGATTAAATGTACTGTACTGTACCACATCTGCAGGTGGTTATTGCAGAATAATGAACTCACTTGCCCCCACCTTACCTATCTGGGCCACTTGGTTATGTAAACAGAGAACACTAGCCATTCTCCATCCACTCTGTTTGTCTTCCATCTCTCCCTCTCTTTTTCCCCTCTCTTTTCTGGTATCTTATTGAGTCAGTGTACACATCATGCACCTTTGTGTTCCCAGTACATTTTAGACGTATAGGCAGAGACGTTACAGTATTTTGTCTGCCCTCAATACCCACTGTGTGAAAAGGAGAAAGGCAGAGGGAGGCAGGCAGGCAGGCACTGCAAACATACAACGTCAACCAGGAAGGAACATCTGAGTCAGTAATAGCAGATCATAGAGATAGAGCACTCATCTTTATATCTGTGCCATTATAGCGTCTGTGACAGTATGGGCAGCGTCGTTGAGGCTGCAACCCATAGGAATTCCCACCCAGATGACTACTTTGACTATTTTAAAATGGCGGAAGCATGGTGGAAGCCCTTTATAGAGCCCCACAGTGGAGGTGTCATAATACCCATAAAACATAGCGGTCAAACAGGGAAATAATTTTTCCCGTAGAGTACATTTTGATAACCATGTAAATCTCTCTCGGACAAGGTGACTTTAATCAATACATTCGGATATGTTTACTCTCAGATTAAAAAAATGCTGATTAGCATAAAAGTAGACATCAAGCAAGACTAAATCAAATCAAATCAAATGTTATTGGTCACATACACATGTTTAGCAGATGTTATTGCGGGTGTAGCGAAATGCTTCAAGCTCCTGCACTGCACTTAATCTCTAGCTGACACCTTTGCTAACAGGTATTGTGTCAACTTAAAACTTGCACAAGGGGGAGCAATTTATTAATTACTAAATTTAGCTAACATACAGAGATTCTTACCTTTGCCTCGATTCGGCATTCTTGTCCAGATCATCATAGCATTTGTAGTTCTGTACGGTAGCCACATTAGCAGCTGATTAGCATTTCAAGTGAATATATTGATAAAAGTCACCTTGTCCTATCAAAATGTCACACCAGGGTAAGCCTACACGAAACACAGCCCTTTTTTAAAGTGTTTCTAAAATCCCCAAAGGGAAAATTTCATGTTTGAAAAATGGGTTTGGTTTTATGGGTATTATGACTCTATGGTGCTGCCTTTTGGCCACTAGAGGCCTCTATCATTCTTTATGTAGCAGACCTAGCCATGGGGCATGCTGGGTAATTAGCATTGATTGTCACATATTGTTGGAGTGCTTAAGAGAAATATCAAGGGGCCTCAAGAGGATGAAAGCTACTTCAAAAACCCACCGAAATGTTCAACCCAGAGAAGTTACTTGATGCCGTGTAGCTCAGATGGTAGAGCATAGTGCTTGCAACACCTGGGTTGTGGGTTTGATTCCCACAGGGGATGAGTATGAGAAAAGTATGAACATGTATGCTCTAACTGTATGTCTCTCTGCTAAATGACTAAAATGTACTTGTAAGTGCAGGTATTTGTACCAACCCAACAGTAATACAGAACAGGGGTTAGCAGATATATTTAGAAATATATGTCTCTGGGTGTAGTTACATTAAGTATCATTATTTCAGTAAGTGTTATTGGTGTGTATTCATGGATGCCAAGGGAAGCCAGGCTTCCCCCCCCAAAATAATCTTTTGTCTCTCTGTGTTTCATAATTACTTGTTTTTCTGTTAGATAATATGAAGGGTTGCTAGTCATCTAATGTAACCCTATCCAATTGATATGTACAGAACAGAGCGAGCAAAATTGAGCAAAAACAAGAACAGGTTTCTGGTCCTTTCAGTTGGCGAAGAAAAAAGGACAGGAGTTTTCAAACACAACCAGGAATAAAAAATTATATCCAAGCGTTGCACAGCTGCACCAACAGAGCTTTGCCGAGAATACAGGATTGCACTTACACTTCTCAGGGATACATCTGGCCAACCACCCCCTCTCCACCCCTGCCACCCCGCTTATAGAAAAACCTCCTTTTAGAAAGATAAATATTTTGAATCTGCGCGTTAGCGAGAATCAATCTTTACTCAATTGTATAAAGTTTATCTTCCATCACTAAGAATGTGGTGAATGATGGTTTTGGACGGTGCTGAGGGCTCAGAGCGGAGTCCAACCTGGCAGGGAAGGCTGTACTGTCATTGGCTCATGTTCCCCCAGAGGCCCAAACGGCTAACTGCCTCTGAAAGCCTTACTAGGAGGCTAAAGGGCTTCGGAGCAGAGACTGTAATTATGTAATGCAAATTGTGACGTGTCTTCCTATCTCTGTCTGGGGTAGACTAATGATACAGTGCATTCGGAATGTATTCAGACCCCTTGAATATTTCGACATGTTGTTACGTTACAGCCTTATTCTAAAATGGATTCAATAGTTTTTTCCCTCATCAATATACATATAATACCCCATAATGACAAAGCAAAAACAGGTTTTTAGACATTTTAGAAATATACATAAGTATTCAGACCCTTTACTCAGTACTTGGTTGAAGCACCTTTGGCAGAGATCACAGCCTTGAGTCTTCTTGGGTATGATGCTACAAGCTTGGGGAGTTTCTCACATTCTTCTCTGCAGCTCCTCTCAAGCTCTGTCAGGTTGGATGGGCACTGCTATTTTCAGGACTCTCCAGAGATTTCGATCAGGTTCAAGTCCGGGCTCTGGATGGGCCACTCAAGGACATTCATAGACTTGTCCTGAAGCACTCCTGTGTTGTCTTGGCTGTGTGCTTAGGGTTGTTGTCCTGTTGGAAGGTACACCTTTGTCCCATTCTGAGGTCCTGAGTGCTCTGGAGCAGGTTTTCATCAAGGATCTCTATGTACTTTGCTCCATTCATATTTCCCTCGATCCTGACTAGTCTCCCAGTCCCTGCAGCTGAAAAACATCCCCACAGTATGATGCTGCCACCACCATGCTTCAACATAGGGATGGTGACAGGTGTCCTCCAGACGTGAGGCTTGGCATTCAGGCCAAAGAGTTCAATCTTTGTTTCTTCAGACCAGAGAATCTTCTTTCTCATGTACTGAGGGTCCTTTAGGTGCCTTTTGGCAAACTCCAAGCGGGCTGCCATGTGCCTTTTAGGGCTCTAGAGTGGGGCAGTGGTCTAAGGCACCGCATCTCAGTGCAAGAGGAGTCACTGCAGTCCCTGTTTCAAATCCAGGCTGTATCACATCCGGCCGTGATTGGGAGTTCCATGGGCGATGCACAATTGACACAGCATCGTCTGGGGTAGGCCGTCGTTATGAATAAGAATTTGTTCTTAACTGACTTGCCTAGTTAAATAAAGGTGGCTTCCGTCTGTCCACTATACCATAAAGGCTGGATTGGTTGAGGGCTGCAGAGATGGTTGTCCTTCTGGAAGGTTCTCCCATCTCCACAGAGGAACTCTGGAGCTCTGTCATCTCCTCTGATTACTCAGTATGGCTGGGTGGCCAGCAGTAGGAAGAGTCTTGGTGATTCCAAACTTCTTCCATTTAAGAATGATGGATGCTACTGTGTTTTCTTGGGGACCTTCAATGCTGCAGAAATGTTTTGGTACCCTTGCCCAGACAATTCCTTCGACGTAATGTCTTAGTTTTTGCTCTGACATGCACTGTCAACTATGGAACCTTAAAGGCTGGTGTGTGCTTTATCAAATCATGTCCAATCAATTGAATTTAACACAGGTAGACTCCAATCAAGTTGTAAAAACATCTCAAGGATGATCAATGGAAACAGGATGCACCTGAGCTCAATTTCGTGTGTCTCAAAGGCTCTAAAGACTTATGTAAATAAGGTATTTCTGTTTTTTAAAAATTTCTACAACCCTATTTTCACTTTGTCATTATGGGGTATTGTGTGTAGATTGATGAGGAAAAAAATAATATTTGATACATTTTAGAATAAAACGTATCGTAACAAAATTTGGAAAAAGGGAAGGGGTCTGAATACTTTCCGAATACACTGTATATTTCAAAGTGTGTATTGCATGACATAAGTATTTGATCACCTACCAACCAGTAAGAATTCCGGTTCTCACAGACCTGTTCGTTTTTCTTTAAGAAGCCCTGCTGTTCTCCACTCATTACCTGTATTAACTGCACCTGTTTGAACTCGTTAGTTCCAAGGCTGGGATGGGCTACAGGACAATAGGCAAGCAGCTTGGTGAGAAGGCAACAACTGTTGGCGCAATTATTAGAAAATGGAAGAAGTTCAAGATGACGGTCAATCTCCCTCGGTCTGGGGCACCATGCAAGATCTCACCTCGTGGGGCATCAATGATCATGAGGAAGGTGAGGGATCAGCCCAGAACTACACGGCAGGACCTGGTCAATGACCTGAAGAGAGCTGGGACCACAGTCTCAAAGAAAACCATTAGTAACACACTAAGCCGTCGTGGATTAAAATCCTGCAGTGCACGCAAGGTCCCCCTTCTCAAGCCAGTGCATGTCCAGGCCCGTCTGAAGTTTGTCAATGACCATCTGGATGATCCAGAGGAGGAATGGGAGAAGGTCATGTGGTCTGATGAGACAAAAATAGAGCTTTTTGGTCTAAACTCCACTCGCCGTGTTTGGAGGAAGAAGACGGATGAGTACAACCCCAAGAACACCATCCCAACCGTGAAGCATGGAGGTGGGAACATCATTCTTTGGGGATGCTTTTCTGCAAAGCGGACAGGACGACTGCACCGTATTGAGGGGAGGATGGATGGGGCCATGTATTGCGAGATCTTGGCCAACAACCTCCTTCCCTCAGTAAGAGCATTGAAGATGGGTCGTGGCTGGGTCTTCCAGCATGACAACGACCCGAAACACACAGCCAGGGCAACTAAGGAGTGGCTCCGTAAGAAGCATCTCAAGGTCCTAGAGTGGCCTAGACAGTCTCCAGACCTGAACCCAATAGAAAATCTTTGGAGGGAGCTGAAAGTCTGTATTGCCCAGCGACAGCCCCGAAACCTGAAGGATCTGGAGAAGGTCTGTATGGAGGAGTGGGCCAAAATCCCTGCTGCAGTGTGTGCAAACCTGGTCAAGAACTACAGGAAACGTATGATCTCTGTAATTGCAAACAAAGGTTTCTGTACCAAATATTAAGTTCTGCTGAATCAAATACTTATGTCATGCAATAAAATGCAAATGAATTACTTAAAAATCATACAATGTGATTTTCTGGATTTTTGTTTTAGATTCCGTCACTCACAGTTGAAGAGTACCTATGATAAAAATTACAGACTTCTACATGCTTTGTAAGTGGGAAAACCTGCAAAATCGGCAGTGTATCAAATACTTGTTCTCCCCACTGTATTAGTCTGTGATTATAACAGTTCAAAATACTCAGCGAAGATTAATCAGGATCACATTGTGAATCTGTCTCTTTAACCCCCTAGAGTCTATTGTCAATCTAAATAACATAATAAGAAAATCACCATCAAAAAGTCAGTTTCAGACAGAGATTTCAATTTTTGGCACTATGGAAAGGGGAGACGCTCTACAACCCCCACAAGTGTCACGGGACTCGTCTGAAGGAAATGGAGGTTGTAGGAAAGGGGAGACTCACGAACGTGATGGTGTTCTCCATTTTGCTCTGCGACACCCACAAGTGCAAGGGGACTTGTCTGAAGTCGGTACTGTCAACATGCCAACTTTGGTTTGTAGCGTCCGGACCCTTTGGGCTACAAACTAATGTGACCCCACTGTGGAAAGGGGGGATTCTCATGAACAAGATGGTTTGCTCTACAAGCCCCAAAAGTGTTATGGGACTCGTCTTAAGGTTACCGGTACCGGTTTAAAAAAATACAAATAATAGTTTTGTGCCTGTCTGGGCTACAGTAGCAAAGGCCAAATTCATTATTTTATAACATAATGTTTTGATTTTTTGATACCTAAAGGTGTCCTAAAATTCAATTAAAAGTATGAAAATCCTCCTGTTATCCTCAAATTTACTAACATCTTTTATCCTTGGGGTCAATTTGACCCCAGCAATTTAAACCTCCAGAATAGAATAGAAAAAGTTTGTGACAGGTACTTTATGTACCTGTCACAGGTACCTATACATCCAGAATACCTATTGTGCGACTATGGAAAAATATGCTATATTTTGTTATTTATAACATTTTGAAGAAGTACAATTTGTGTTATCAAGGATAGTTACATGTATTATGTTTGTGGTCAATTTGACCCCAGGAAAACAAACACAATATCAAACATTTAGAAGGATTTTATTCGTAAAACAGAATATCATCATCATCAGAATATCAGAAAGGAACACATAACAGTTCTTTATTTACAAAAAAAAAACACCTATAAAAAGTAAATTGGAGCATTGTGTCAGGGATTGTTCTATGCTACTGTAAGTGCTATGTATGCGAATATGTATGTGTGAGAGAGTAAAAAGTTACGTAGTCACCAAAATGAGTTTGACAGAATTCGAACAGCATAGACAGAATATGAACAGCATATTATTTTTCCTACAGCCCACCAGAAGATATAGTCCAGCCTTTTGTCTGGGTTTCCTGCCTGCAGTTTGAACCAAGGGGGGTATGTCTCCATCTGGATCCTTCACAACAGTTGCAGCAGCTGTTGATGCTCTTGGAAGGCACCGTCTTCTCTCCATATGAGGTTTCACCAGCGTGTAACCCAGCTGCTCCAGGAAAATCCTCCTTCGACTCAGTTTTCCTTGTTTATTTTGCTCCATATTACAAAGGCATTGTAGGCGCTCACATCAATGATGTTGAAGAAAATGACAAGGGGGCAACGGGCAGTCATGAGTCGGCAGCTGTAGGTGGCTGTGACCTTGTACAGATTATCAACCCCTCCCTTTGTCTCGTTGTAGTCCAAGACCATTTGTGGTTTCCTGTCTTCTCTGGTGCTCAGGACAGCATCTTTGTGCATGGTGCTCATCAGCAGGACATTTTCCCCCTTTCTTGGGGCAATAGGAGATGACAGTGGCTCTGCCAGTGAAGGCAAACATTGAAGATGTTACCTTCCTGTTCTTCATCACAAGAAACTCAGAGGGAAGCTCCGGCTTGTTTTCTTTCACTGTCCCCAACATGCTAACCTTCCTTTTCAGCAGTTCCTCACCCAGGGCGTACGATGTGAAAACATTATCACATGTAATGCTATGAACATTCAGTCCTTCAGCCATGTCTAGTACCACCCTCATGCCCTGATTTTTTAAATGTACTTCACCAGGGGATTTACCAGTGTACACCTGCATATTCCAGGCATAGCTGGACTGTGCATCACATGCTGCCCATATTTTGATACCGTATTTGGCCGGTTTGCTTGGTATGTATTGTCTGAAGGGACAGCGCCCACAAAATGCAACCAGACATTCGTCCACAGTGACGTGGGGTCCTGGATTGTAAAGAAAGGGTAATCACTGGACCCACTTGTCCCATACATCCCGTATTGCTGCGAGTTTGTCGCGCTCGTCGGCCCTGCCTTGTTTCTCTGTCGTCAAAGCGTATGACACGGGAGAAAACATGGAATGTCTTTAGAGACATGGTGGCTGGAAATATTACTTTCCAGTGTCAACATTCCCAAGGCTTGCTGTTGCTTCTCCTTTTGACTTACACTCCTGCCAAAATGAGACACCCAATGTAGGCTTGCAAGTGGGTCACAAGTGGGTCAAGTCTTTCCAACTGTCCCCATACATGCGCCTCCCCTCTAGATTTGTCATCTCAAGTATATCCTTTTCGATTGATGGTGTTACGAAGAGCTCAAATGCTGATTGTATGTCTTGGACATGGCTGGCAGAATATCTGGTGGGGCCTGGTACCATTTTGATGACATTAGCAGCACTAAGTCTACCATTTTGTTCAAGTGGGGAGAGGAACCATAATAACTTTCAATTTTTGGAAGGTAATGTGTCTGCTGGTGGTTGAGAGATAACAGGAGGGTCAACACTAAGAGTCATAATACTACAGGTATGGTTATGTTAGGTTAGGGCAAAATCAGAGGGAAGTTTTTTGAAGATTATACAATTGCATGTTATAGTGACCTCAATATCATCCAAAACAACCAAAACAAATGTATGTAAAAATGTTGATATTTCTTATATGTTTTATACAGCTAAAACAGCCTGGGGTCAAATTGACCCCAAAGACTACTGATGCTACAAAATATGTACAAGACATTGAAAACATATCATCATGTTAATGTTATGTTTACCCAGTTGTCCCCATTAAATTAGGAAAAGTCATTAAATAAGAAAAGAAAATGATGTCAATCATGTATTTAGAGATGTTAAACATTGAATGGGGTCAACTTGACCCCAAATATAATAGGAGGCAATTATATATGTCAGCTTAGAATCTTGGTCAGGATGGATTTTGATGGAAATAGCAATTGTAGAGTAGCTCTACTCTGACATCACTCTCTCTGGGTGAAGAATGGACTCAGAAATGGGAAGCTCCCTATTGTGGTTTGTGCTGGCTTTTTGTGTGCAAGCATGCATGTATATGTTGTGTGTCAGTGTCATCATCTGTCTCTGTTGATTCATAGTGTGTAATTTCCATAAATCTGCACCTAGGGCTGGCACAATTTTTGTATAATCTTGGACAATAACCGTGAACTAAATAAAATAATCGTAATAATAAAATAATCATCCTAATCGTCTTAATACATTCATTTTAGTAAAAGGGGGATTACATTTTATTTTCAAGTAGATATAATTTACCCAATAGCAGATTTTCATGTTTACAAGAACTGGGTAAAGTTAGTCATCATTTTACCAGCAGAGTGGCATGGTTGGGAGAAGCTTATTTCCGAAAGTTCCTTTTTTGAGACAAGGGTGTCACCAAAGCTGTGTTGTTTTCATTAGGTATGTCGTAAGGTCATTTTCAAAGATGCATTATGATGTATTACATGCTTAAAACATTTTTCCCCAAAAAAACTTGGCCATTTGCTTGACAATCAGTCATTACCCCAAATTCCATTATCGTCACAGCCCTATCTGCACCCCACTGCTTTCAAACGTTTTTAGAGTAGGAACAAGGGACAATCGTGAAGTAGCTTTTGGCGGTGACATCATCAGTGGCCCGGGACTGCTGGGGGATTTACTGGCTGCTGAGTGGATGTTGATGCTACACAGCACTCCTCCTGCCAAAGCACTGCAGACCTCATGGCTGAAATATTTGATATTGGCTTTGTATTTTAACCATCAAAGGTACATGCAGACAAGCAGCCTTCAGCCCCATAAGGCCTGAGAGGGGTTTTAATTGTCTGTAGTACAACTTTTCCCACTGTAGCATTTGTTGACATTCTTCAGTGTTTCTCAGAGGTATTTTAGCTTTTTTTTTTTGTTAACAAAAACACAAAATACAAAAACAGAAATATACAGACAAGAGTACATCAACTTAATGTAGACAGGGGTATTCCATTATGAAAGAACATTTGTCAAAAGGTTTTATGATACATACTGCTTTTTTGTTTTTACACATACTGATCATTTCAAAATAATGTTTCAGTTCTATCTTAAACCATTTCAAGAGGGGTTTGTTCTCCGCCCACTTCATCTTATGAATAAAGAATCAATTTACATTAAAATTGGTGCCCATATTCGTTGGATTAAAATAAAACATAATATCATAGTCTTCCAAATAAAAATTAACAGTAGTTTCCCTTAAAATAAAGTATTCTAACTAAATCCCAAATCTTTTGACATGAGATTAGCTCCAAAATAAATGGTTAATAGTTTCTGGATCACAAACACAAAGCACACATTTGTCATCTATATCAATTTAGAATATGTGTACAATAAAGGTATTTACAGGGAACACTCTGTGAATGAGCTTATATGATACTTATTTTGTTAGATATACAATATTTGCTAGACAAACACAAAACTTTGGGCTCCCAGGTGGCACAGTGGTCGTCCGGGTTTGGCCGGTGTAGGCTGTCATTGTAAATAAGAATTTGTTCTTAACTGACTTGCCTAGTTAAATAATTTTAAAAAACGTTGTTCCATTTCACTTGTCCCAGTATATTCTAGCAGAGGGAATAGTAACACATTGACAAATCAAATCAAAACTTTATATGTCACATGCACCAAATACAACAGGTGCAGACCTTACCATGAAATTCACTGAGCCGGATCAGTGCGCATAAGGCTGCTGGACCAGACAACATCCCTGGACGCGTACTCAGGGCGTGTGCGGAGCAGCTCGCTGGGGTTTTTACAGACATTTTCAACCTGTCTCTTGCCCAAGCAGCTGTACCAACATGCTTTAAATGCACTTCCATTGTGCCAGTGCCAAAACACTCCAGCCCGATGTGCCTTAACGACTACCGCCCTGTAGCACTCACACCCATCGTTATGAAGTGCTTTGAGCGGCTGGTCCTGGCACACCTAAAAGACTCTCTACCATCCACATTGGACTCACACCAGTTTGCCTACCGTAGTAATAGGAGCACAGAGGATGCAGTTTCCATGGCATTGCACTCTGTGCCCACACATCTGGACAATAAGAACACTTATGCACGGATGCTGTTTGTTGACTTCAGCTCAGCATTCAACACTGTCATCCCAACTAAGTTTATAGCCAAACTTGGAGACCTGGGCATCAACACCTCCATGAGCAACTGGATTTTGGACTTCTTGACCAACAGACCCCAGAATGTACGATCAGGCTCCACCTGCTCCACGTTCATCACACTTAACACTGGTGTACCACAGGGCTGTGTGCTAAGCCCGTTTCTCTACTCCCTCTTCACCTCCGACTGCAAGCCTGTGTATGGATCTAATTCCATCGTCAAGTTTGAGGACGACACTACGGTGATTGGTCTCATCAGCAACAACGATGAGACTGCCTATAGGGAGGAGATCAAGCACCTGGCCACATGGTGCACTGAAAATAACCAGCTCCTCAACACCACCAAAACGAAGGAGCTCATCGTGGACTTCAGGAAAGAGTCAAGAGGCACACACGACACCATCCACATCAATGGAATGGTTGTTGAGCGTGTCTCCAGTTTCAAGTTCCTGGGGATCCACATCTCGGCGGACATGTCCTGGACAATCAACACCTCCTGCCTGGTCAAGAAGGCTCACCAGCGCATTTTCTTCCTGAGAACACTGAGGAAGAATCATCTCTCCTCGACTATCCTGGTGAACTTCTTTCGCTGCGCAATAGAAAGCATCCTGACCAACTGGGTTACAGTATGGTATGGGAGCTGCTCTGTTGCAGAGCGCAAGGCACTGCAGGTGGTGAAAACCGCCCAGCGCATCACTGGGACTCCACTACCTGCCATCGAGCACATCCAGAGGAAACGCTGTCTGCATCGAGCTCGCAGCATCCTTAAGGACTCCTCTCACCCAGCCCACAGACTGTTTTCTCTCCTGCCCTCCGGCAGGCGTTTCAGGTGCCTCCGGACCAGGACCAGCAGACTAAAGAACAGTTTTTTCCCCAGAGCTGTCTCTTTATTGAACTCTAACCCTCGTTGATCCCACTCCCCTCATATACTGCATGACTCTCCTCTCCCTCCTCACAGCTGCCTTCATTTTGTTATTTGCAATACTGGAACGTTCATTTGCACTGCCGACTGTTTATTACAGTAACAACTGTCTACATATGCATCTTGCATTACTTTACCTTAACTGGAATATGCTCAATTGTACTGCCGACTGTTTATTTTACCGACTGTTTATATATATGCATTTTTCAATACCGTACTTTAACTGTAATATGCAATCACTTTCCACTGCACTTTTACTAGCTTCTGTCCATACTTTATTTACACTACTTTAAATCCAATGTTATACTGCTCATCTTAGCCTAACTTATCATTGTATATATATATCTGTAAAATTCTGTTTATAGTAATAGCCATCTGTATATTATATTCACTGTTTATAGTAATAGCCATCTGTATGTTATATTCAGTACATATCTATCTGTAAATTCTGTTTATAGTAATAGCCATCTGTATATTATATTCAGTACATATCTATCTGTAAATTCTGTTCATAGTAATAGTCATCTGTATATATATTAATACATATCCATGTCCTGCACTTATGAACAATTGTATATCCTGCACTTGCTGCTATTGCACTTCTGGTTAGACCTAAACTGCATTTAGTTGCCTTGTACCTGTACTGACAATGATGACAATATGACAATAAAGTTCTGGACCTCTGAATCTGAAATGCTTACTTACAAGGCCTTTACCAAATAAACTAAAGTAAAAAATAATGAAAAGTAACACAATAAAAAAACAATAACGAAGCTATATACAGGTTAGTAGAGATAATATGTACATGTAGGTAGGGGTAAAGTGACTATGCATAGATAAGACAGTGGGGCGGGGGGGGGGGGGGGGGGGGGGGTGGTCAATATAAATAATCCGGGTGTCCATTTCATTAACTGTTCAGCAGTCTTATGGCCTGTCGATGTTAGTGGGGGCCTGTTCGGCCCGCCTTTTCCTGTAGTCCACGATCAGCTCCTTTGTCTTGCTCACATTGAGGGAGAGGTTGTTGTCCTGGCACCACACTGCCAGGTCTCTGACCTCCTCCTTATAGGCTCTCTCATCGTTGTCGGTGATCAGGACTATGACTGTTGTGTTGTCAGCAAACTTAATGATAGTGTAGGAGTCGTGTTTGGCCACGCAGTCGTGGGTGAACAGGGAGTACAGGAGAGGACTAAGCACACACCACTTACGTATTGAGCGAGTCACTGGTACTTCCTGCTTTAGTTTTTGCCTGTAAGCAGGAATCAGGAGGATAGAAATATGGTCAGAATTGCCAAATGGAGGGTGAGAGAGAGCTTTGTACGCGTCTCTGTGTGTGGAGTAAAGGTGGTCTAGAGTATTTTTTTCCTCTGGTTGCACATGTGACATGCTGGTAGAAATGAGGTAAAACGGATTTAAGTTTGCCTGCATTAAAGTCCCCGGCCACTAGGATGAGCATTTTCTTGTTTGCTTATGGCCTTATAATGCTCGTTGAGTGCAGTCTTAGTGCCAGCATCGGTTTGTGGTGGTAAATAGATGGCTACGAATAACATAGATGAGAGCTCTCTTGATAGATAGTGTGGTCTAAATCTTATCATAAGGTACTCTACCTCAGTCGAGACTTCTTTAATAATTATAGACACCGCGCACCAGCTGTTATTACCAGACGTAGCTTCTCTGTCCTGCCAATGCATGGAAAAGCCAGCTTTTTATTATCTGTGTTGTCGTTCAGCCACAACTCGGTGAAACATGAGATATTACAGTTTTTATTGATCCGTTGGTAGGATATTCTTTATTGTAAATCATCCATTTTGTTTTCCAAGGATTGCACGTTGGCCAATAAAATGGATGGTAGTGGAGGTTTATTCACTCGCCTACGAATTCTCAGAAGGCAGCCCGACCTCCGACCGTCTTTTCTTCACGCAAATGACGTGGATTTGGGCCCGCCCAGTGCGAGGTGAGTAACCGCTATTCTGATGTCCAGAAGTTATTTTCGGTAATAAGAGACGGTAGCAACAACATTATGTACACAATAAGTAAAAAAATAAGTTACAAACAATGTGAAAAAACGAACAAAATAGCACAGTTGGTTAGGAGCCTGTAAAACGGCAGCTATCCCCTCCGGCGTTATTTCCCAGAGATTTATTATATACATGTTATTACATTTAGAGTTTAAAATGTCAAATTCTTCTAGCTAAATTGAGGCTACAAATTACTCAACAGTTGTATAAATTACTCAACAAGCTGTATTCTCCTAAAAGAAGAACAGCACCTCTAGGGACATAACCAACAATTATTTTAAACTCCTCAAGAGTGATTGGAACAGTGTGTCTTTATGAATTCAGGATAATTATATAGTTGTCCGTCGTTATTCAATAATTGTTTATCCCAGATAATGCTGTTGTCAAACCAGTTCTGGAAAAACAAAGACTTGTTTTTGTATCTTATGTCTTTAATATTCCAGATTGTATATCTATGTGGTGAAAAATCATGTTTGTAGTTGAGATTCCAAGTCAGAAGTACTTTATGAAAGTTAGCAAGTTTAATAGGGATTTTACGCCACATCAAAGTTGCACCACCAACCTGTTTGAATATTAAATTAGGGAGTGTATTCCCAATGAAGTCCTTATTTCTCACTTTTGTATCCATTTGATCTTAAAGATTATATTAGTGGTTTTAAAATCCAGAGCACTCAACCCTCCCACCTTTTGGGGCCAAAAGAATAATGTGCATATTGGTGTTCAGTGGGTAATTTGTAGCTCAGTTCTTCAATCCTGGTGTTCTATGTAAATGGCAATTTAACCAATAAAAAAATACAACACAAATTAATAATAATGTGCATGATTTTTTGTTTTATGCTGTCTAACAAAGGAATAAGCACGTGACACAGTTTAAACAAACTTTTTTGACACATTCTATACAAAATTTGCCTGCATAATATGATTCATTTTCTATGATGTTCAGGGGGAGGACTCCAATTCATCTCCAACAGTGAGCTCATGTGAGGCTGTCAATAAACATTCTATACAACATTTTGTGACACATTCCAAATAAAAAGTAGCCTACTAAATAAAATTCATATTCTATGATGTTCTCCACGGGCACGACTCCACAACATTTTATGAGTGTATTTTATAAGGCTGTCATCTCCACAGTGTTGGTTGGGTAGGTGAGTCATCACAGTGTTGGGTAGGTGAGTCATCACAGTGTTGTGTAGGTGAGTCATCACAGTGTTGGGTAGGTGAGCCATCACAGTGTTGGGTAGGTGAACCATCACAGTGTTCGGTAGGTGAGACATAACAGTGTTGGTAGGTGAGACATAACAGTGTTGGTAGGTGAGACATAACAGTGTTGGGTAGGTGAGACATAACAGTGTTGGGTAGGTGAGTCATCACAGCGTTCGGTAGGTGAGTCATCCTGTGTTGGGTAGGAGAGTCATCACAGTGTTGTGTAGGTGAGCCATCACAGCGTTGGGTAGGTGAGTCATCGCAGCGTTGGGTAGGTGAGCCATCACAGCGTTGGGTAGGTGAGCCATCGCAGCGTTGGGTAGGTGAGCCATCGCAGCGTTGGGTAGGTGAGCCATCGCAGTGTTGGGTAGGTGAGCCATCGCAGTGTTGGGTAGGTGAGTCATCACAGTGTTGGGTAGGTGAGTCATCACAGTGTATGGTAGGTAAGTCATCACAGTGTTGGGTAGGTGAGCCATCACAGTGTTGGGTAGGTGAGTCATCACAGTGTTGGGTAGGTGATTCATCACAGTGTTGGGTAGGTGAGTCATCACAGTGTTGGGTAGGTGAGTCATCACAGTGTAGGGTAGGTGAGTCATCTTCCAGCCTGCCAGCCAGTGGTTGCTAAAAACATTACCTTCTGTATTTCCACAGTTTCCATTGTTACACGCTGTTATCATTTCTGTCCTTGGCTGTCTGAGAGAGGTCCATGCTCAATCTGTCTATGGCAATCAACACAGCCAGAACACAACACAATCACCCGCCTGCAAAACACAGACAAAATACTTTGCTCTAAAATGCCTTCAGAGCTAAGAAATTATTGTTGTATACGGTATGTAACCATAACAACATTAGTCATGTATGGCGATGATGTACTGTATGTACAGTACGTGTGTGGTGGGTCTGAGTCATAATCTAACTGAAATTCAACCAAGAACTGTGAGGGCGTTACATGTTATATTTGTTTGACCTGAGCTATTACTTTGCTCTAAGGTCAGCAAAGTAAAAAAGAAAGAAAAGAAAAAAAAAGAAAGTATATTTCTTTGTTTATTCGCTCCCTAGCATTTTACGAAAATCTGTTTTCCCAGCTATATTTTGTAACCATAGTGACAGTGGTGTGGTTGGCAGAAATGCACAACAGTAAAGTAATTCATTGTATTGTCATGGTGCATCCAACACCTTGAACTAGTTTATTTTCACTGTATGTTTAGCCGGGAGAAGCTGAGGAACGGTTACAGCAAGAGAGAACATGTGGGACTTGGAATGTCAGCAGTCAAGGGCAGATCACCCCAAACCAACCTGCCAGAATTATCCAGAAACATTAGACGGAATTCCACAATACTCACAGAACTATCCTTTTGTCATCTAATGTAATACAGTATGTTGCTAATTTGGTCATATAAGTCACAAACCTTTAATAACAAACCTTTAATAACAGAAAGTAACAACCTTTATGTCTAATGTAGGAGTATGGAAAAATATGTGGACATAATTCTCTGAAGCATCTGAAATAGCTTTGTAGATGTTGTGTGTACACTATCGATGGCAGATACAAATATCTCAGCAAACACTTGAGTCATCCACCAATGTGTTACTAAATTCATATCCTAGACCTGTTGAACCTGTTGAACTCAGTGCATATTCATATGATAGCAATCATTGATGGACATGTGAGAACAACAACAAGACCTAGCGACATTAATAATAATAACGTATCTGTAAAACAGACAAAATTCCAATAAAAACAAGTCAAAACAATTATATAACAAGTTCATACTGCCACTTGCAATATACCCTGACTAAATGTGGTGGAAACCAGACTTCAAAGGCCATCCATATTATTTCTAGTAGATGTTTTCCACTGTCAGATCACATTATGCTGGTGAATAAATTAATGAAAACATTGTCACAGACAATTAGCATAATGCTGGCTATGCAGACTGAGGCATATACTGTAGCTTAGCTGAGTGCTGTGGCTGAGATAGAGGTGACTGTATTTAGGGCCCTGGGTAAATCTCAAAAGTCTACTCTCCTCTTCTTCTCTTTTGATATGAGAAGACTGGATAGGTGAAATTATTATGGCCGAAGGTAACTGGGGATTCACTATAACCTGGGTAGTTTTTATTCCAATCGATCCATAATATAAAGGGAATGAGACAAACAGAGGAAGCCTATTTAGGGCATTGAGACGAAGCCATATTCTTTTCTCTATATTGCCTCACAACCCTCCATTTGGTCTCCAGTGGTATAACTATGACGTGATAGACTTGATGCCTTGAGACCTAGTTGCTTCACTTTGAAGTGAATGCACCCTGCTGATTAGATATCCAAACTCCCTGAGCGATAAAATGCTATGTGTATTCACAGCCCTTATCTTTTTCCACATTTTGTTGTGTTATAGCCTGAATTTAAAATGTAGATATTTTTGTCACTGGCCTACTTACAATACCCCATAATGTCAAAGTGGAATTATGTTTTTGGAAAGTTTTACAAGTCAATAAAAAATGAAAAGCTTTGGCTTACAAAGGGGTTGAATACTTATTGAGTCAATAAGTATTCAACCCCTTTGTAAGCCTTTTGCAAGCCTTTGCAAAGCGTAAATAAGTTCAGGAGTAAAAATGTGCTTAATTATCAAGTCACATAATAAGTTGCATGAAGTCACTCTGTGGGCAATAACAGTGTTTAACCGTGTTAATAATATTTTTTTAAGATGGTCATACCATGGATCATTTAGCTATTTCATTTACAATTTTAGGGCCCCTTTAGTTATAATTTGAATTTGGCCTTCACTACTATAGCCCATAGACATTTATTGAATAACACATTCATAAATGGCAAAAAAGACAGTAAAAAAATGTATCACAAGGGATAAGGTTTTGAAGTGTCTGTCCTATGTCTAGGAGATATAAGAAAGCTCTGGAAATATTTGTGTTTTTTTGGACACATATTTAACCCCTTTTTTTTGTTGGCACAAAATTACCTCCATACTTCCATTCATTTGTATGGATTTGTGAGAGGCTCCCCTTTCCACAGTGGGTCATATTAGTTTGTAGCCCAAATGGTTTGGACGCTACAGACAGAAGTTGGCACATCAGCTTTACAGACTTCAGACGAGTTTAATGACACTTGTGGGGGCTGTAGAGCAAAACGAGGAACACCATCGTGTTTGTGAGTCTCATCTTTCCATATGAGTTTTTAGGCCAAACCGTTCAAACGTTACGGACGTTTTCGTGAGAGGACCAATTTTCAGGATCTCTCATGGTATCTCTTTTTAATGATGTTACTTAGTGCATCAACAGACTCTTAAGGATCTTAACATGATTTTTGACTGACTACCTCATCTCTGTACCCCACACAAAGAATGATCTGTAAGGTCCCTCAGTCGAGCAATGAATTTCAAACAGATTCAACCACAAAGACCAGAGATGTTTTACAATGCCTCACAAAGATTGGCAAAAAAGAAAAAAAGCAGACATTGAAAAATCCCTTTGAGCATCGTGAAGTTATTAATTTGGACAGTGTATCAATACACCCAGTCACTACAAAGATGCAGGTGTACTTCCTAACTCAGTTGCCGGAGAGGAAGGAAACCACTCAAGGATTTCACCATGAGGCCAACAGGTACAGAGTTTAATGGCTGTGATAGGAGGAAACTGAGGATGGACCAATAACATTGTAGCTACTTCACACAATACTAAACTAATTTACAGAATAAAAAGAAGGAAGCCTGTAAAGACAAAAAATATTCCAAAACATGCATCCTGTTTGCAAGAAGGTACTAAAGTAGTACTGCAAAAAATGTGGTAAAGCAATTAACTTTTTTCCCTGAATACAAAGTGTTATGTTTGGGGCAAATCCAATGCAACACATTACTGAGTACAGCCCTCCATACTTTCAAGCATAGTGGTGGCTGCATCATGTTATGGGTATGCTTTTATTTTTGAAATTATATATATTTTACCTTTATCTAACTAGGCAAGTCAGGTAAGAACAAATTCTTATTTACAGTGACAGCCTACCCCAGCTAAACCTGGATGACGCTGGGCCAATGGGACTTCCAATCATGGCCAGATGTGATGCAGCCTGGATTCAAACCAGGGAGTGCAGTGACACCTCTTGCACTGAGATGCAGTGCCTTAGACCGCTGCACCACTCGGGAGCAATCATTAAGGACTGAGGTGTTTTTCAGGATAATAAATACATTTAAAAAAAATAAACTGGAGCTAAGCACAGTCAAAATCCTAGAGGAAAACCTGGTTCAGTCTGCTTTCCACCAGACACTGGGAGATTAATTCACCTTTCAGCAGGACAATAACCTAAAACACAAGACCAAATCTTTACCTGAGTTGCAAGTGAATGTTCCTTAGTGGCTGAGTTACAGTTTTGGCGGCAGGTAGCCTAGCAGTTAGAGCGTTGGGCCAGTAACCGAAAGGTCACTGGTTCAAATACCCGAGCCGACAAGGTGAAAAAACCTTTCGATGTGTCCTTGAGCAAGGCACTTAAACCTAATTTGCTCCAGGGGCTGTCTCTGTAGGTAGGCCATCATTGTAAATATGAATTTGCTCTTAACTGACTTGCCTAGTTAAATAAAGGAATGCTTGACAATAGAGCCATTTGACAACCTGAAAATGTTTGTCTAGCAATGACCAACAACCAATTTGACAGAGCTTGAAGAATTTTTTAAATAATAATGGGCAAAATTCACAGATGTAATCGGTGCCAAAGGTGATTCTAACATTTATTGACTCAGGGGGTTGAATACTTATTTCATCAAGATGAGTGTTTTATTTTTCATAATGTTTTACAAAAGTTCAAAACATAATTCCACTTTGATATTTTTGTGTAGATCGTTGACCAAACAATTATAATGAAATCCATTTTAATCCCACTTTGTAACACAGAAAAAATGTGGAAAAAGTCAAGGGGTGTGAGAACTTTCTGAAGGCACCGTGCCTACCAGGATTGGGGAGTAACAGATGACATTATAATGTAACGAATTAGAAAAATATTTTAACTTTGATCCGTTACATTTCCAACAAAAATATTGTAAACCGATTACAGATACAGTGGGGAGAACAAGTATTTGATACACTGCCGATTTTGCAGGTTTTCCTACTTACAAAGCATGTAGAGGTCTGTAATTTTTATCATAGGTACACTTCAACTGTGAGAGACGGAATCTAAAACAAAAATCCAGAAAATCACATTGTATGATTTTTTAATAATTAGTTTGCATTTTATTGCATGACATAAGTATTTGATCACCTACCAACCAGTAAGAATTCCGTCTCTCACAAACCTGTTAGTTTTTCTTTAAGAAGCCTTCCTGTTCTCCACTCATCACCTGTTTGAACTCGTTACCTGTATAAAAGACACCTGTCCACACACTCAATCAAACAGACTCCAACCTCTCCACAATGGCCAAGACCAGAGAGCTGTGTAAGGACATCAGGGATAAAATTGTAGACCTGCACAAGGCTGGGATGGGCTACAGGACAATAGGCAAGCAGCTTGGTGAGAAGGCAACAACTGTTGGCGCAATTATTAGAAAATGGAAGAAGTTCAAGATGACGGTCAATCTCCTTCGGCCTGGGGCACCATGCATGATCTCACCTCGTGGGGCATCAATGATCATGAGGAAGGTGAGGGATCAGCCCAGAACTACACGGCTGGGAGAGCTGGGACCACAGTCTCAAAGAAAACCATACTATGCCGTCGTGGATTAAAATCCTGCAGCGCACGCAAGGTCCCCCTGCTCAAGCCAGCGCATGTCCAGGCCCGTCTGAGGTTTGCCAATGACCATCTGGATGATCCAGAGGAGGAATGGGAGAAGGTCATGTGGTCTGATGAGACAAAAATAGAGCTTTTTGGTCTAAACTCCACTCGCCGTGTTTGGAGGAAGAAGAAGGATGAGTACAACCCCAAGAACACCATCCCAACCGTGAAGCATGGAGGTGGAAACATCATTCTTTGGGGATGCTTTTCTGCAAAGGGGACAGGACGACTGCACCGTATTGAGGGGAGGATGGATGGGGCCATGTATCGCGAGATCTTGGCCAACAACCTCCTTCCCTCAGTAAGAGCATTGAAGATGGGTCGTGGCTGGGTCTTCCAGCATGACAACGACCCGAAACACACAGCCAGGGCAACTAAGGAGTGGCTCCGTAAGAAGTATCTCAAGGTCCTGGAGTGGCCTAGCCAGTCTCCAGACCTGAACCCAATAGAAAATCTTAGGAGGGAGCTGAAAGTCCGTATTGCCCAGCGACAGCCCCGAAACCTGAAGGATCTGGAGAAGGTCTGTATGGAGGAGTGGGCCAAAATCCCTGCTGCAGTGTGTGCAAACCTGGTCAAGAACTACAGGAAACGTATGAGCTCTGTAATTGCAAACAAAGGATTCTGTACCAAATATTAAGTTCTGCTTTTCTGATGTATCAAATACTTATGTAATGCAATAAAATGCAAATTAATTACTTAAAAATCATACAATGTGATTTTCTGGATTTTTGTTTTAGATTCCGTCACTCACAGTTGAAGAGTACCTATGATAAAAATTACAGACTTCTACATGCTTTTTAAGTGGGAAAACCTGCAAAATTGGCAGTGTATCAAATACTTGTTCTCCCCACTGTACTTTTGAAAACTAGATGATTACTTCTAGGATTACTTTTAAATTCAGAAAGGATGTTTGCAAAAAACAACCTTCACACCTTTCTGTTTTCTCATTGACATTCAAATCAGCATTGAAAAAAGTTGCAAAAAAAGTGTCTGACCACAAGTCAGAGACCACTATAATGGCACACCTGCATTTGATGGATCATGGGAAAAGAGCATGAATAGGCATTTGTAGGCTACAGTCCAAGCTATGTCTTCCAATGGTGCAACTGCTGTCGGCATCCAAAGATTATTCAACTTGAAGAAACTCTTGGAGGTAAGGAGGACAGCAGTAGTGTAGCTCACAAGTGATATGGATATGCTTTTTCAATTTCATCAGGGGGAGGGATGTGTATTTCTTTATTTAGTCCAGGGGAGGGTCATGTAATTTGTAGTTGATTAAATGTCATATTGCTCAGGGTTTGAGAATTAGTTGCTTGCTATCTTGATAATTAGTATTTTTGATGTGTGCCCGATGATGCCCCTCATCGCTGATTCTCTGCTGGGCGCTCAATATGCTTTCAGTACTAGATTAATTATCTGTTCCTTTGATTGGGTGGACAACATGTCAGTTCATGCTGCAAGAGCTCTGATAGGTTGGAGGAAGTCCTCCGGAAGTTATCATAATTACTGTGTTAGTCTATTGAACAGGGTGAGAACCATGTGCCTCCTAGATTTTGTATTGAAGTCAATGTACCCAGATGATGACGGAAGCTAGCTGTCCTCCGGCTACACCATGGTGCTACCCTAGAGTGCTGTTTAAGCTACTGAAGACCTTCTTTGCAAAATAGTTTGCTTGTAAGAAATTATTGGATGACGTGTATTTGCCCTGCTCATGATTCCAGTGGAGGTCAGGTCATCTGATGCAGCACTCCATCACTTTCCTTCTTGGTCAAATAGCCCTTACACAGCCTGGAGGTGTTGGGTCATTGTCCTGTTGAAAAACAAATGATAGTCCCACTAAGCGTGAACCAGATGGGATGGCGTATCGCTGCAGAATGCTGTGGTAGCCATGCTGGTTAAGTGTGCCTTGAATTCTAAATAAATCACAGATAGTGTCACCATCAAAGCACCCCCACGCTTCACAGTGGGAACCACAAATGCAGATATCGTCTGTTCACCTACTCTGCGTCTCACAAAGACACAGCAGTTGGAACCAGAAATCTCAAATTAGGATTTATCAGACAAAAGGACAGATTTCAACCAGTCTAATGTTCATGTTTCTTGGGCCAAGCAAGTCTCTTATATTTATTTGTGTCCTTCAGCAGTGTTTTCTTCAACCATGAAGACCTGATTCACACAGACTTCTCTGAACAGTTCATGTTGAGATGTGTCTGTTATATGAACTCTGTGAAGCATTTATTTGGGCTGCAATTTCTGAGGCTGGTAACATTTACCTTTTAGCAGTCACTCTTATCCAAGGCAACTTACAGTTAGTTAGTGCATACATGTTCATACTTTTTTCCTACTGGTCCCCCATGGGGCTCGGGCTCAAACCCACAACCCTGGCATTGCAATCACCATGCTCTACCATCTGAGCTACACAGGACCTCTAATGAACTTATACTCTGCAGCAGAAGTAATGCTGGGTCTTTCTTTCCTGTGGCGGTCCTCATGAGAGCCAGTAATATCGCTTGATGGTTTTTGTGACTGCACTTGAAGAAACTTTCATCATCATCATCAGAGAGATCATTATTATCACCGTTGGCTACTGTCTCTCTCCGTAATAGAGTACAGACAAGCTGTTTGGTGTTATCACTAGAACAGCTGATTAATGTATTAAACTGTTAAAATAGATGCCCGAATTGGCGTCAATTGTTTTTAAGACCTGGCTATTCTAGTAAGGGGAGGGTGCAAACACGCACACACTCTGCGGTCAGTGACTCATTCCAACCGTTCCACTAACCGTTCCACTATCAGTCTCTTAGCAACAGCGGCTTGATCCCCAAGCAGCCACGGCACTGTATTTCTCTTTTCTTTTTATGTCAAATTAGAAAAAAGTATTAAGTGAAACTGTTTTAAGGTTGCTGTGTTACAAGCCTGTAGGACAAATACCATTGGTGTGCGTCAGTCTAAGTAATAAAATAAAAAAATCCCCATTAAAATCTGTCAGTTTAAGCTAGAGAAAAAATCTGTCAGTTTAAGTTTATTTTGCAGTGACTGCGTCTCAATCCAGCTGTGTTTGTCAGACCATGAGACATCACGAAAATCAGTCTTCTCACAAAAACGTCTGTAGCTTCCGAATGGTTTGGCATACAAACTACTATGACCCCACAATGGAAAGGGGAGACTCTCCACGACCCCCACAACTGTAACGGGACTCGTCTGAAGGTAACCCATACAAACGAATGGAAGTATGAAGGTAGTTTTGTGCCTCATAAAATAAGTGTCCAAAAAAACCTTAGCCTTTTAAAATGATAAACTTGGATTAGCTAACACAACATGCCATTGGAACACAGGAGGGATGGTTGCTGATAATGGGCCTCTGTATGCCTATGTAGATATTTAATTAAAAATCAGCCATTTCCAGCTGCAATAGTCAATTACAATATTAACTATGTCTACACTGTATTTCTGATCAATTTGATGTTATTTTAATGGACCAAAAATGAGCTTTTCTTCCAAACTTTTGAATGGTAGTGTAAATAACGTAAAAGTGGTTTGTGCATATTTATTCACCCCTTTTGCTATGAAGCCCCTAAATAAGATCTGGTGCAACCAATTACCTTCAGAAGTCACATAATTAGTTAAGTAAAGTCCACCTGTGTGCAATCTATCACATGATCTATCACATGATCTCAGTATATATACACACCTGTTCTGAAAGGCACCAGAGTCTGCAACACCAGTAAGCAAGGGGCACCACCAAGCAAGCGGCACCATGAAGACAAACAGCTCAGGGACAAAGTTGTGGAGAAGTACAGATCAGGGTTGGATATAAAAAAATATCAGAAACTTTGAACATCCCACGGAGCACCATTAAATCCATTATACAAAAATTTTAAAGAGTATGGCACCGCAACAAAGAGAGTAGATTGGAGTATCTGTCTATAGGACCACTTTAAGCCATACACTCCACAGAGCTGGGCTTCACGGAAGAGTGACCAGAAAAAACCATTGCTTAAAGAAAAACATAAGCAAACGTTTTGTGTTCGCCAAAAGGCATGTGGGAGACTCGCTAAACATATGGAAGAAGGTACTCTGGTCAGATGAGACTAAAATTTAGCTTTTTGGCCACCAAGGAAAACGCTATGTCTAGCTCAAACCCAACACCTCTCATCACCCCGAGAACACCAACCATTTTTTATCGGCAGGGACTGGGAAACTGGTCAGAATTGAAGGAATGATGGATGGCGCTAAATACAGGGAAATTATTGAGGGAAACCTGTTTCAGTCTTCCAGAGATTTGAGACTGGGACGGAGGTTCACCTTCCAGCAGGACAATGACCCTAAGCATACTGCTAAAGCAACACTTGAATGGTTTAAGGGGAAACATTTCAATGTCTTGGAATGGCCTAGTCAAAGCCCAGACCTCAATCCAATTGAGAATCTGTGGTATGACTTAAAGATTGCTGTACACCAGCGGAACCCATACAACTTGAAGGAGCTGGAGCAGTTTTGCCTTGAAGAATGGGCAAAAATCCCAGTGGCTAGATGTGCCAAGCAAATAGAGACATACCCCAAGAGACTTGCAGCTGTAATTGCTGCAAAAGGTGGCTCTACAAAGTATTGACTTTGGGCGGATGAATGTTGTGTAAATCCTATGATACAAACACCAATACTTTTCGCAAGTCACTGTATGTGTTGGATTATGCATTTGTTGGCTATATGGTCTGTTATAGGCTATATGGTCTGTTTTGCAATGGCTTGAAGATTTGATGCTGATGACACTTGCGATACAATGTAGGCGACCGTTATCTTGTACTGTACATACTGTGTGTTCCCTTCTGACTGTTTGGTTTGTGGTTTGTTCAGGATATTGGTTCCAGCTGTGAGGGTATAGTATTGCATTTGCTTATTCTCCTCCATTTTCTAGGGCCTGCTGCCTTCTCGAGCGGCCAGAAATACATTTGTTTTATGGTATCGCAGGGTAATCTTGTCAAAGGCGCACTTGGAAATGAAATATATATCACTTGCCTAGTTCATCAACATAAGGTACGAATCACTATTACGCTCCCCTGCGCTTGACTGAGATTTTTATTTGCTGTGGTTTGGAGTGTTACAGCCGGCCGTGCAAGGTTGTATGGGCACCAGCATCACACACATACAGACATGCACACACGTACGCACACACACATGCACACACTCACACACCAGTGCACACAAAATCTTTACACACACAGGTCTTACAGTGTTTTACAATCACTCAGAGTTGCGGTAGAGGAGGTTAGTAACCAATAATTTACACTAGATGACTGTGTAAGCCACTGCGTAAGCTGTTTTGAAGCCACCAAGCTTCCACCTTGGCACTCCCCCAATATTGTAAAAAATATTTTGTAAAAAATATATGTGAGCTAAACATTAACAAAATAAATATATACAAATACTTTCCTTAAAGTTAGATTTTTTTTTTGTCCTTTAATTCTGTAGAATTCTATTCATTCCTATGGAGGACTGCTCCTTCTGGGGAGTGCCAATATTGCCGTCCTATGGTTTCAAAGCCTCTCACTGGCCAATACACAGCATCAGCAATCCAGGTTTTATATACATCATTAGTAGTAACTCAACAGTGTAGGGAGGTCTGTTTCTTGTTTCTCCTCAAAGGTTCTAGGGTTGCTAGGCTATTGGAAAAGAGAGGGTTTTCAGAGGGTTTTCCCCCTATTGCTTTCCCGCATAGTTATTTTGGTGGTGCACATGGCACTTGCATAAAGGCCTCTCTCTGGGCCTGAGCCAGTCAGAACGCCATGACTCACCTGCTGGAACCGTCCAGATGTGGTTCTCTCACTCTTCCATGGCACACATTTTCAGAAGTGTGTTTTCGTCTTTTTTGACACAGAGGGAGAGGGAGATAGAAAGCGAGGGAGCGAAAGAGAGAGAATCGTTATTTTAAAAGTGTAAAAAACTGTTCTGCACTGAGTGAATGCACACTAGAAGCCCTTCACTCCAAAAGTTATTACAGTGTGACAGTGGATGCCATTTGATTTCACTGCCTCCTCACAGCACTCCTATGCACAGGAGAGAGAGAGAGTGTTGAGTTTTATGCATTCATGGAAAGCGTCTTTGAAGCACTTTTTGAAGCGTTGAATTATATTGAAAAGTATAACTTGATAGCCACAGAGCCAGTTGAGGTATTCATGTTCAATACAGTCTCACCTTTACCGTTAAAGCTGGCATCCTTAATTGGTGAAACTGCCACGTCTGTTTAAGATATTACAACAACAAAGTGGACATCATTGCTTGCGTGAAAGAACAACAGAATATGTACGGCTCTAATGCAGATTCAGTCTTTAAGGTGAGGCTGCAGGTTTTACAACACAATACAATCTAGCATCTGGTACCCGGAAAACCATGATGCATTTTATGGGTCACACACTGAGGTAAATGTAAGGGAGTTTGTTCTACATGTTGAGAGGCTGTTGTTTGTACAACAAAATGTACATAGCTAGTCTCACCAAGAGCACACATCCAGAAACATTCTTGTGTAAGAGAAAGTTGGTTTGATGTTGAAACTAATCAGGTTTTCATCCAAACTTTTTATGCAAGTAAAGTACATGTTGGATAAAAAAAAGGCAATGACAGGCCTGATGGAAACAGACAAGGTCAGTGGAAATGCTTTTATGCGCAAATATCAATATAATAACCATCATATGGAAGTAAACTTGGAAGTCACGAGACGATATGTTGTGTTACCCTCTCACTACAGCTCGTCTGGGAAAGCATGCAGTTTATTAGGCTACAGATGAAATAAGTTATGATGAACTTCACAGGGTGGTGAAAGTGCAAGGTGATAAGCTTGATGCTCCTTTCCAATAAATATTGAGGGTCTTATTCTGGTGACATGATCATTGTTACTTAGCTGCCTTTCGTCAAATAAAATAAGCATTTATTTTTATGTTCTATGAGCTAAATGGTGACATTCAATCATATAGCTTGAAGCTCAGTTACAGCCGATGCCAGCACCAAGAGGGCAGATTACAAATATGGTGGTGTCGTAATGTTGGCTTTGATTAATTTGGTGACATGTTCTTTTATCAAACTCGATTATTCTTAAGTTTAATTGATTACGTGATTTAATTAAATTATTAATAACCTGGGGCACCACTGGAATCTGTCGTTTACACAGTTACAGATTCCAGAAAATAACTTGGATATTATATATCGTATAATAGTCAATCATTAACCATATGTCTGATTTCAGTCTCATTCTGAAGATCCATGAAGTAATCCAACAATGTGTACGCTGCTATTTCAAGTCTTCATCATGACATGCAGCACTTGTGAAATGAATATCAGAATTGGGCTGCCTGTGTAAAAGCGGCTGTAAGCACAACCCCCACCTGTGGACGTCGGACCCTCATACCACCCTCATGGAGTCTGTTTCTGACCATTTGAGCAGACACATGCACATTTGTGGCCTGCTGGAGGTCATTTTGCAGGGCTCTGGCAGTGCTCCTCCTGCTCCTCCTTGCACAAAGGCGGAGGTAGCGGTCCTGCTGCTGAGTTGTTGCCCTCCTACGGCCTCCTCCACGTCTCCTGATGTACTGGCCTGTCTCCTGGTAGCGCCTTCATGCTCTGGACACTACGCTGACAGACACAGCAAACCTTCTTGCCACAGCTCGCATTGATGTGCCATCCTGGATGAGCTGCACTACCTGAGCCACTTGTGTGGGTTGTAGACTCCGTCTCATGCTACCACTAGAGTGAAAGCACCGCCAGCGTTCAAAAGTGACCAAAACATCAGCCAGGAAGCATAGGAACTGAGAAGTGGTCTCTGGTCACCACCTGCAGAACCACTCCTTTATTGGGGGTGTCTTGCTAATTACCTATAATTTCCACCTGTTGTCTATTCCATTTGCACAACAGCATGTGAAATGTATTGTCAATCAGTGTTGCTTCCTAAGTGGACAGTTTGATTTCACAGAAGTGTGATTGACTTGGAGTTACATTGTGTTGTTTAAGTGTTCCCTTTATTTTTTTGAGCAGTGTATATCTGACATGGTACAGGTGTCTTATTTTTTTAAGCCCATAACCATGTGGATTTGTTGTAGACTACCAAGAAACATTCTGTGTGACCCTGATTTAGCCCACTGCAGTAAAAGGTTAATCACCAACTGTTTGGACCTCTCGCAGAGAATATGCTGTTACTGCACATCTCCTGGAAAGACATGGTTGTGGTGTTACAATTTTACAGATTTTGTGGAAGGGACGTAGGGCAACACACTTTTCTTAAAGGTGTCAACCGATTGGGAGCTAAGTATTTAGAGACAGACTAGTGTATTGTTTAGGGACAATGAGGGACTTTGGGAGCTGCTTTTGAGAGGAAAGATCAGTCAACAAATTGAATGGACTGGGGAGCTGCAGAGTGTGTGAAAAGTCTTAGGAAAGGAAAGAAATGACATCTTTCAATCATTCTTATACACAACAATACATTTACTGTCTCTAAGTACAACCCTGCACAACCAAAACCTCCTTCCTCCTAGCCAAAATAATTTTTCAGCAGGGCACTGTGGAAGGATTCCAGATAACCTGAGTTTAACAATGAGAAAAGGTAAAAATAGAAGGGGTAGACTAAATTGATTTCATGGAATGTACTCTGTGTTCCTCAGGCTACATCTAACCACCTGTAACCCGATTACACAAACCCATACAAACACTACCCAATTCATGTTTATGCGATGCTTACTGTAATTTGAGATATTTTTGCCAATTTACCTTCACCTTGTGCAGAGCTAGGGGTTGAAAGCACATGCTGGTGGAATCAGATTATGTATCACCTACAACAAAACACACAACAATACACAATTTAACCATCCCACTAATTGTATTGATCTCTATTAGACTGCCTAGATTAGTAAACCTAACATCGACATTACAATATTGTGAGCTTGCTGTTTGCTAGCGTCACTAAACTGGCAGCAAGATTTCTAGCCAGCTGAGAACCAACTAACCAACCATAGATGATTGATACACATTCATCATTGATAACTACACACAAACAATGAGAGAATTAGCTATATCAACAATTCTATTTTTAGTTAGGGAGTGTTTTTCAGACAAGGGTGGAATAGATAGCTACCAGATTGCTAATGTTAGCTAGCTTACATTAGCTGACGATAGTCAAAGATAGAACAAACAAACATGTTTACTCTGCTGAAGGTACCAGTCTAGCAGTGACTACCATAGCATAGGCGAAATTGATTGACAGTGTGTATCCAAAAGATAGCTAGCTATATGATTTAGCTGATGGCTTTCAAAGTTCAATACAGGACTGTAACATTAGCTAGCTAGCTAATTTACCTAGGCTAGCATGCTATCTGGCAATACGTTACCTTTAATCGAGAATCTTCCGTTTTGTTGTGAAGGTAAAAAACTCCTAAACAGTTCAGCCTGAAAATCCCTTTGATAATCTTTGGTCAACCGTGAGCAAAATTCTTAATAGCCCCAAGCCACTGGCAGCATCGAGGTAAATCTCTGGTAGGTATTTTTTATTTATTTAACCTTTTATTTAACAAATTCTTATTTACAATAACGGCCCACTTATGAGCCCGGTGAACAATAGAACGGTAGAATGCTGGACTTTGTGGTTCACTATAAGCATCCGAATACACAGTAAGTCGAAAATTCCCGATTCTACCAGAAATTAAAATGCGCTTGTTCTAGCTTGAAGTTTGGATAATTTTTATGTTTATGACAAAAACTTAATGTTGTTAAAATAGTGACAACTATATGTTGTGGCAAAGCCATGGTGAAATGTCCCTTAAGATTTTTTAAACTAGGTTGATTTAAATTATTATTAAAAGTGACAAGAAATCATTAGATGAAATTATCCCTGGGCTCAGTCTTTATATGGCTCAGCATGCAGTCTGTTTTTTTTACACAGATGTAATTTTTTTTCTGTCTAATGAAACATAATATAACTGGTCATTTTATCTCAAATAGTCCATCTCTCTTTCTGGAGATGAGGCCTAATGTTTTCCAGATGGCCACTAGAGTATTTATGAAGGGAAAGGGGGATACTAGTCAGTTGTACAACTGAATGCATTCAACTGAAATGTGTCTTCTGCATTTAACCCTCTGAATCAGAGAGGTGCGGGCGGCTGCCTTAGTCGACATCCACGTCTTCTGCACCCGGGAAACAGTGGGTTAACTGCCTTGTTCAGGGGCAGAACAACAGCTTGGGGATTCAATCCAGCAACCTTCTGGTTACTGACCCAACGCTCCTACCCTCCAGGCCACCTGACGATTTGTGGGAGAGAGGCCAGTGTTAGCCTGTAATGTTCCATTTGGCATACATTATCTAACCGCTTGGCTGGGGAGGAGGTGTGTGTGTGGTGGGATATGTGGCGTGTGTGTGTGCATGCGGAGGGTTTAAGGGGTTGATACTAGCTGCTATTTCAGGATCTTTACCTGTTAATCTAAAACTAGGCTTCCATGCTGACTGTGTTAGTGGATCTGTTGGCCATAAGACCACTTTTGGCTGACTTCCCTACACTAAGGTCATATGGCTCTGATTAGGTACAGTATGTAAGTTAGGTATGTGAGTGACTGAGTAACTGAGTGAGTTGTCCTTTCCCTAATACAGTACAACATAAAATGACGGATTAAAACCCTACACACTTCATATAAAATACAACAATCTGTGATATTCCAGAAGGATAACATTAACCATTAATTTGCTGATTCATATCCAAGCTAATAGGAGCAGACACGTGTGTAGCATTCCAAATGACCTATCGTTACCCTGTATCAACAAAGCTCCGGTGCGGATAGAATTCAGATGTTCCATACATACTTTCTTATTTTACTTGAGAATTGAAATTGGGAAAGGTGAGGGAATCGTAATGCACCACTGTTCTACATTGATCTACCCGTGTGCAGTTTGATTTGTTAGGGAGAAGCATAATGGGCAAAAAAAATAGAGCTGTTAATTCAACCAAGACCTCTGGTAGAGAGAATCTCTTTGTTTCTCAAAAACAAATGCATGTGTGACATTTGGGGGACTCAGTTGTGGCAAACAGATCAACTTCAAATGTGGGCAGCGTGTAACGCCATTGGCTTACTAAGTTTCCCTCTCTTTTGGATTGTTGATATACTTCACACTGGCGGTCCAAGTGTCAGTGCCAAGAAACACCAAGTGGAACAGTAACTGTGAGAACTGTTTCTGGGGAGGAATACATAAAAAATTACTGAAAGACTTCCAAAATGTCCGCCCCATGTGTTTATTATTACCCCTTACATATTTCCAGAATCAGACCTCCGCCAACAACAGTCCCACATCAGTAGCTCCAGCAGAATACTCTTGATTGATTTACAAGTTGCTGTGACAAGGTCAAAAATAACTCTTCACATCTCTGCCTCTCTCATTTTCTCTCACACTTGTTTTTTCTCTCTCTTCTCTCCTCACACTCACATACAAATTTGCACAAAACTGCTTGACACACAAAGACTGTGAAAAAAAGTGTGTGACTAGCCCCCTTGCAAATGCTCTTCCATTACAAAGCAGTTAGTTAGGTAGAGTATTATTTAATGTAACCTTTTTACATTTAACTAGGCAAGTCATCAGTTAAGAACAAAGTCTTCTTTACAATGACAGCCTACCTACAGGGTCAGCCACCAGAGCAAATTAGGGTTAAGTGCCTTACTCAAGGACACATCAACAGGTTTTTCACCTTGTCAGCTCAGGTATTCAAACCAGCAACCTTTTAGTTACTGGCCCATGCTCTAACCGCTAGGCTACCTGCCACCCTATGCAAGTGGTAGTGATGAACACCTCCACTCACCACCCACTGGGCAACAACTGGTTTACTCAACGTTGTTTCTACACCATAAAATAAAAATGTGATGATGTTGAATCAATGTGGAAAACTGATTGGATTGCCAAAAAGTAATCATAGTAGGGGAATTTTGTATTTTTTCACCCAACTTTTTACCTAAATCCAATGACATGAACATTCTTTCTGATTTCATGTTGAATTCACTTTAATTGACAACTCAACCAAATGTAAATCAAAACCAGACATTGAAATTATGTCTGAGCCCAGTGGGCAGATTTTCTCCATCTCTCTCAGCAGGCTATTCCCTCTGAACCACCTTAAACACTATACTCCTGATTAGCTAATTCTCCTCAGGAAATGGAAAGCAAATGCTACTGTTTCTATATTGAATGTTTAGGTTAGGTAGAGTATCTCCCATCGTTTTGGGACATGTTCAAGAGCGATATTGGGTTGGAACTGAATCTGGTCCACGGGGTCCATTGAATGTACGTTTTATCTCTGGGGTTCATTAAAATGGTTCTGTTTGGCCATATTTTCTTCATGGCTTTAAACATGATGAACTCACTAATTCAACAATGGAGAGTCTTCCAAATGGCAAAAATATATATACATGTATATATATTTTTATAAATCACAAGCTGTCCAGATTTGGAAGATGACAGAGTATAATTTCCTTTAGAAAAAGTAAATAAAGGCTTACTCTTCCATCTGGGGTCCAGTGGTCCATTGACTTGATCCAATGATTTAAGTGGAGTAGTGGAAAAATATATTTTGATTTGTGGGAAAAAATGGCTCATTAAAAGGGTAGTAGCAGCACTTAACTGTATGTCATTGAATAGAACCATACGTTGAGCCAAAAGCAGACACGCGGAGACAAGAGGTGTTTAAACTAAAATAACTGATCTGAGCTTGGTCTCACTGTCAGCTGGCTTTGATAAAGAAAGGGAAGTACATATGTTTGTCATGCGTTTAGAATGCACAGTGTGTCAGTGAGCAGCACTACAGGCTGCAAGAGAAGGCTATATGGCATTAATCAAGTTAATTATCAAATGATTCCACTTCACACCACAAAGGCTGAGCCCCCAAGAGGAAGAGTGGGGCTTCTCATTGACAAACCCATTCTGTCATTCCCACCCATTCAGTGTTGCTACCCCTGTTGACGTGGACAAACTGTATTGATCTGGTTCAGCTGGTAAATGGGAGGCACATCTTCTCAGTGTTGGCATTGGAACATACTGATTTGGAGAATATGATAAGATTAATACATAGGCCTATCTCTCTGTCCATTCTAAGCCTGTCATTTTTATAATTTGTGTTGTATTAAAAAATATTCTGCTAATATGTAAAATTACGTAGAATTGCATGAAATTTAAAAAAACTATCACTATCAAAATTCCTGCATTGCCATGTAATGCTTATAGGACGAAGAACAGTTTCTAAAACTGTGAGGGTTAAGGGTAGACATGTTCTCTGCTATCCACTTGTTTTTGTTTGTTTGTTTTTTTAAGCATTCAGGCAGGGTTTAGGTAAAATATATTTAGCAGAAGGGATGGCCATATATTCTATCAATGTAACCCTTATTATAAAAAAATAAAAATAAAATGTAGGTGGAAAAATAAGAAACTTCTGCAGTTGATGAAGGACTAATTTTCGACATACTGTATAATCATAATTAATATGAACTTGAACTAGAAAGTGATTGGACAGTACTAGCTTGAGCAGCCGTTTGGACCATCAGGGAGGTTGGATTATTGGAGTGCATCGCCCCCTCAAGCAAAGAGTTAATTACGCTCTGATCAGCACACCTCGTTGGCAAGAGTGTTGGAGAAAAGAGAGAAAAATATGTATTTGGAATCCGTAGTAGGGTGAAACCGCGCCACTGGCCACCCTACAACAGCTGTTATTGTTTTTGTTGCCGAGTTTAGGAGCGTTGCGCAGCATGGTAAAAAAAAATGTGATTGGTGAGAGGAAGAGAGAGAGTGGGAGAAAGAGTAAGGAAAAGGAAAAGTGAGTGAAGGAGAATAATTGAAGAGATAGTGCTGAGTGAGGGAGAGAAATAAAGAGAAAGAAAGAGAGAGTAGTGTTAATGCTGATGCAAGGCATTGGCCTGTGGAAGGTATTATCTGGGCAGCAGCAGAAGGGATGTGCTCCCGTGCTCTTTTCAGACTATCAAAGGATGTGAAATGATGCTACTTTACCTGATGAGTGACCGCGGCTGTATTCTGCAGGTCGATGATCTAAAGGACTCAAACCACCTTCTCTTCTCATAGACTGAGCAGAGGGGACTAAAGGCTGTGTGTATGTGTGTGAGAGAAAGAAAGAAAGAAAGAAAGAAAGAAAGAAAGAAAGAAAGAAAGAAAGAAAGAAAGAAAGAAAGAAAGAAAGAAAGAAAGAAAGAAAGAAGAGGAATGTTCATCCAGTTGCTTTTATGTTTTTTACTTAAAAGCAACTTTAGTTGTGTTAGGTTGTGAAAGAGGGTACATGCCGTGCAAACAGCCCTATCCCACGGGAGCTCTAATTTCTAATTTGGTGAGTGAGATGGAGAGAAAGAGTGTGAGAGAGAGAGAGAGAGAGAGAGTGATAAAGAGAGAGAGAGAGAGAGAGAGAGCGAGAGTGAGAAAAGGACATAACATCTGAGCCTGGTGCCCCCTGGGTCCCCAGTCAGACATCCTATCCCCACACCACTTATTAAACCGCACGCACACACACACACAAGTACACACACACACACACACACACACACACACACACATGCATCCCACTCACAGATTCCCAGACACAGACATCAAGATGTCCCCTTTGTTCCAGTCCACCTCTTTTGCCTGTTTGGATCCATCGTTGCATTTTTCTCTGTTCACATCAGCAGTGTGTGGCATTAAACCGCCTTCGCTTTGTATCACAAATGTTTGTCTTGGAAATGAGAAAGCAGCAGCCTTTCTTTGTGTTCCCTTACTTCAATGACAAGTCCACAGAAAACGACCCCCTACATTACTAGGGAAAGAAAGAGTTATTTTCGACTGATTGGATTTGTTTGGCGAGGCCTCTCTATCAGAAGTGTGGCCAAGGTATACGATCGCAGACGTTTCCTCCGGAAAGGCAAGATGGATGCTTGCTGCAGATGTTTTGGAGCCTCACAGGGCTGGCGAGATGGGAACACTCACAGTGGACTCCCAACAGCATCCAGAAACAAAGGGACAATGATATTGTACAGTCAGGGGTCGGCAACAGGTGGCCCGCGGGCCAAAGCTTTTAGTAAAATATTATTAGTATTATTTATTTATTTTTGTCAACAAATACTGTAAAATCACTAGGAATTCAAAGGCAACAAGATTGTCATTCACATGACACTATGCAAAGAAATGCTACAGAAAATAGACAAGGGCCACTTGGGTGAGGAAAAACTACCCTGAAGCAACACTGCCAACTACCTCCAGCAAAGCTGTAATCACCTACCTGAAATCAGTCTTCGCAAGACATGGGGTTGCGTCTGAACTGTACTGGGACAATGGCCCGCAGGTATCAAGTTCCGAATTCCGATCATTCGCTAACGACCGGGGATTCCGACACAACACCTCCAGCCCCAACTACCCATGGTCCAACGGCTTAGCAGAGAGTTCAGTCAAAATTGTCAAAGCTCTGATGAAAAAGGCACACGATAGAAAGGAGGATTTCCTAAAAAGTATGATGGTCTACTGCAGCGCACCGCTTTCTCCTGCACAAATGTTGATGGGACGTTGCATCAGAACCAACCGACCCACCCATGAGGACTTGCTAACACCCAGAGGTGCTCACAGTCAAACTCGCAAAGAAAAAACAGAAAGGCAAACAAAAACAGCAACACAACAAAAGTGCAAGACACTTAACTGAACTGAAACCTGGAGATCATGTACGACTCCGAGACATCACTACAGGAACCTGGATGCAGCAAGGGTGCGTGCAGAAAGAAGTTGCACCGTGTTCCTATGAGATCCAAACGGAGCATGGATCACAACTGAGACGAAATAGAGTGGATCTAAGGCTTTAGCCATTTACTCAAGGGACTGAGGATCATCAGGAGGATAATGCTGAAGCGTCAAATGCCTTTAACAATGGACAATTCAGTCAGAACACCCCGACTGACAACAAACGCTGTCCATCTGCTTCAGGGAGCACTTCAGCAGAATGACCAAAAATGACTGTCAGAGCCCCTGAAAGGCTTATTGAGAAGTAAAACAATAAATATAAAAAAATAAGGGGAAAGAAATGTGTGTTATTGAAAATTGCATGTTAGGCAGGTTGAGTAAACAAATGTGATGTGACATGTTCAGTTACAGAGAAAAAGTAGTTTTCTTTTAAAGGTTGTTATGTCTTAATAACATTAAGACTACGTTACCCAGCAGGCTATGCAGGGGTCAGGGGGTTGAAGAATGCATTGCATGGCTACACAAGGAGTTTGCTAGCTGAAGTATCTGTTCATTTAAAGTAGTTAAACCGACGCCCCTGTTTGTCATTATACAAAGAACAAACATATCATAAATGTGATCAAGATATGAAATGGTTGTTATTTTCAAATACAATCTCTTTTTGGGCTAAGATGTGGTCAGCTTGCAGTGTACAAATTATAATAATGATGTTCTGGCCCCCCGTCCATCTACTCTGACAAAAATCTGCCTACTGCTGAATCTAGTTGCCTACCCTGTTCAGCATGCAGAACCACGGTTGGATGTCTCTTTTACATTAATTAATAAGATTATATGGACAGGGGGGCCTGATCCTAGATCAGCATTCCTACACTGAGACGCTTTGTGAACTATGGGCACAGTCTCAATTCAAACTCTCAGTTCTACTGGAAGTTGCAAGGAAATTGAGAGGAATGATCGAATATGACATGACAATCTACATTAGAGACATGGAGCCAAGTCCCTGTAGAGATGGTTTAATGTGTTTACAATAACATATTTCCACAGGGGGAAGGATTTTCCCTTGGTTCTGTCATGGTGTTGGGAGATTACATCAAGATTTATGACCTGCAATAAAGAAGGCTAAAGTGAGATGTGAATTTAAAAGTGTATTATAATTCTGCCATGCATCAAATATACCTTAGAGCTGATGGGTGTAATACAAATGCTTTTTTCGATCTCTTCACCGTTCTTTCCGGGGTTCAAGCATTTCAAACACGGACCCTATAATGACTTCTTCACAGCCCAGCACCTTTCCGGAGTGTATGAATTCAGTGTCTCAGCACAAGCGAGGGACCTTTGCTCTCAATAGCAAAACCACCGCTCATTGCTATAGCAGCGCCAAATGAAACGGCCACAGGAGACTGGAATAGCCCATCGCATTCAACCTCGCTCTCACATTCCTGAGAACCGCCATGACATTCACGTCCCTCAGGCCCACTGGCGTGAAACACACAGCTTTGTGGTAGAGTTATGTCCCATGGCTGTACCGTTAGGATTGAGACATTTATGGGGGGCTGTGAGTAAACAAACACACCATGTGTTTCCTCCACACCCCCCCTCTTCCTCCTCGTTGCCCACTACGGTATATTTTGGGCATTTAAGGTAGGCCCCAAAGCAGTGGCACAGGGGCGTGAAGATGGCGCAAGGGTGTAAGGTTGGCCGGCATGTGCTGATTCGGGGACTGAAAATTCACTAGGGCATTAGCTGAGTCTTAGCTTAGCAGCTTTGATGCTGGGCTAGAGAGGGCGCTCATGGGACTGGGCTGAAAGAGTGTCCTCTTGGTGGGAATACAGTACATCCTCTTCAGGATGATGTTCATCCTTATCAGTGGTTCCCTTTTGACAGGCTCTTATCAGTCAAGAATATAATGTTTTATGGAAATGTACACCTATTTACATAAATGTGTTGAGAAACAAGAGCAACCTTATTGTCTTGTGACTCATTTCGATGTGTCTTCTGGAGGCATTATTGATACACACAGGAAACTGTTGAGCAAGAAAAACCCAGCAGCGTTGCAGTTCTTTACACAAACAGGTGCACCTGCCATCTACTACCATACCCAGTTTAAAGGCACTTAAATATTTTGTCTTGACCATTCACGTTCACATGGTCAGTCTATGCCATAGAAAGAACAGGTGTCCTTAATGTTTTGTATACTCAGTGTAAGTTATAATGTATAGCTATTGTTAATTTATAAGAGGGAATTCCTTTTCCCAGTTGTGCCAGGTATCTTTTGGAAGTGAAAACATGAGTACACTCAGTGTAAGTGCAGTACAGACCAGACTTGTCTTGTTAGCAGGAATTGTTCCTGAAGTCTTTCCGAAGGTCAGAGTCAGACTGTGGTTGCTGAGTGGTTGTAGCATCACGTCCTCTGGGGCTTTTTTGTCAGGTGTGACTTGGGCTTGGCAGGATGTTACATCATAGGATGAGTCAGGCCTGTGTGTTTCTAGCCGTCTCGCCTGTCAAGTGTGCAGTGAATTTCCCTTGAAACCTTGTTCTTCAAGCATCTCACACACCAGCTGGGAGCGTCGTCTTGTGTAACTGTCAGCTTCTATTCTCAGTGACTGTCTGTTTCCATTGCACACTGACTGACATTAACTGTTCTGTAGATACAATCAGAGCTCTTAGCACTACAAAAGGCCTGCCACTCAATGCATTGAAGTGCCTGTACTCTCTAAGTCTTCGCATGTGTTATCCATTCCCCTTCTGGTACAGCAAGAAAGTGGTTGAGGTGAATAATAATATCTAAATAGAACATACAACATGCATAGAGTGCAAAGATGATTTAACACGATGTTGAAAGATTGTGTGAGTGAGTGTGTGTGCTTATGTGCGAGAGAGAGAGTGTGCAAGAAGGGAGAGTGAACGAGAGGGGCTCTGTAGGGATTTAACTAATTATCTAATTTGCAGTTATTCCGGGGACTTGATCTAACATTTGCTGTGCAGTTGGGTGTCCTGAAATCAATTCCCAATGCACCACTGACTGCAGCCTGTGGGACTGGGGAATCTAGGGTCATCTGGATGTCACTTCTGCACAAGGGTATGGTCTTACATAACTGCTAAACCAGGAATTTTGCCATTCTAAAAACATCTGCTGCCCACTCCTCACTCTTTATAGATGCCCATCCGCTGCTGAAATTAACTAGGCCGCCGATAACACCCACTGAGTACCATCGGAAGTGGTTTGAAGGAGATGTGGCTGAGAGTTCATTTGAGAGGTGATTCCCGGTGCCTGATTCACTATGGCCCCTGCTTTCTCTAAACAGGGTACATCTATGGCATGCTGATCAGGCTAGCTAATCATGAGTTAGCAAGCCACAAGACAGGCCCAAACTAAAATGAGCTATAGTCATTCAGACACATTAAGCCGCCTGCATTATTTTTGGCAACCCACAGGAAGTTTGTCAGCAGTCGGATGACTGTAATCGGTTAGACAAAAAGGGGGTTAAAGGATTCTTTGTATCCGGATGATCCCCATAAACAATAACACTATTTGATATATGCTCCCTCTCTTCTCTCCTTAATTTCCTGGGCCAGTAGTTAACTAGGGGGCAGTTGGATGCAGTATGAGAGAAAAATCATGTAAAATATAAGGAAAAACAGAAAAAAGCAACGGCCAATGAGGCAGTGGGTGTGAGAGACACAAAGGTCTCATTGTTACATTTGCTACAAACATTGCCAACTGGGCCTGTACGGGCAGGATGGACAAAAGGTTATGAAATCTGCCGCTATACCCGCCTTCTGGCACGAAGACAATCTCCCAAACATCACTTTCTGCAAGGAAAAAGGAATAATTGTTTTTAGGATTTGGATTGATATACTCAAACCAGAGGTTTGTTTTGGGGTCAATACAGCAATAGGTCAGAGGTCAAGATAAATGTCTCTGAAGCCAGTGTGATTAAATATATCTGTAATCTTAAAGCTATTGCTAAAATTGAGAAAGAGAAGAGAGTAATTTGAAATGGCCGAACTACCCAAGGTGAACTTCAGGCTCCCGTCCAACATGATTGTTTACTCAGCGAACCATTTACAGTATACTGTAAGTCTTCATCGCATCTCTCTGGGTCTAGGTCTACAATTGTGTTTACAATGTTTGGGTGCAACAGGATGACACAAACACTCCTATTCATGGTGTAGTCAAAAATGTTTTAGGTGCCAGAGAGCAATAAAAATGTAAATGACGTCATCATTTCTCAACGTTTGTACCGACAGATGTAGGCTATTGAATATCATTATAGGACATGCATAACATGCATCCTCCAACTGTAACGTCTGCCTATGCCCACACATATTGTCTCAATACTTCTATTTTATTTTTAATACACTCAAGCATCAAGTTAGACATACCTCATTTCAAAATAGGCCATCATCACTGTCAATGGTGAATGATAATTCTTCACATTTTAACGGGGAAACATCAAACTGCATCTGCATGCCAATCATTTGATCTCAATTAGTTTCATGAGAATATGCAATTAGATCTTCTTCAATCATTTAATATGCATTTAGATCTTCTTCAATCATTTAATATGCATTTAGATCTTCTTCAATCATTTAATATGCATTTAGATCTTCTTCAATCATTTAATATGCATTTTGATCTTTTTCAATTACTGTTTTGTGAACAAATTAAAGCAGATAGTGTTAACAAACTAGGCTGTATAGCCTTCCTGTTTTTGTTTCAATCAAAGCACATTCTGCCTAGTGGTGCGAACTGTGGGGTTTTTGTATGCTTTTATATTTGGTTATGTAGAATACTAATGAATCATTATGTGATATTCCAAGACATTGATTCAGCTTTGATCTAACTTGACCAAATGAGCACCATTGTGAGAAGTGGGGGCTCAGACACACTTACATCCCTGCATTCTGCTGAACCCAAAAAGCAATTGAAGCACACCTAGCCTACTCTTTTGCCTCATGCAAAACTTGGTGATGCAGAAACGAGGAACCACGTAGTCTGTTTTATGAAAATCTAGGAATATTTGGCCAAGGAAACATTCCTGGTTAGTCTCAGGGAATTTAAAACAGTTAGGAAGGGAGAGTTTTAAAACATTTAATTGAGTGAAGTAGCGGCAAATACGTTGAATGAGAAACTACTGAGCATGGAGAGCCTCACCACAAGTTTAATGAAATTACCTTATATCTTTTTATGTCTAATACATCTATTTACTTACGTGTGTACCTCTTCATCAGAAGCATGCTAGTTAGGACTATATGTGACTAGTTTCAGGCCACTAGGCGTATGTCGTATGTCACTACTTCACAGGAGAGGCATTTGAACGTAAACATAAGGTTTTTATCAAAATGCATTTTTTGGCAGAAATGCCTTCTGGAACATGTGAACTTTCATGTGCCTTAATAACAAACTTGTATTCCATCCGTAAATACAAATACAATTGTTAAATTATGAGCCTAGTTGGTTTAGCCACGGAAAATTATAATTTTGTCAGAAAGTGGTTTTCATCGCAAGTTAAAGAGTAATGTTAGCTAGCTAACGAACGTCAGCTTGCTGTCTCGCTAGCTAACGTTACGTGTATGATCTGTGTAGTAATATTATTTGAATCATAAATACATTTGCATTCTTAGTTATAGCCTAATGTTAGCTAGCTTACATTGAACCTGGTTGGTTAGCTTTAGCTACTTGTAGATTCATACTACAGCTATGACCATTTTTGTATTGGTTAGAAGTAGTATGAGTTGGAATTATACTGGTTCATTATCTAGCTAGCTACAAGTCCAAACAAAAGACATGTCTAAACAAAACACTTTGCCAGATTATTACATGACCCATCAAGTTAGCCAGGTGTGTCTGGGGGTGATTACGGCCATCTATTGTATTTAATAAACATTTGTATATGTGTAGACAATAGTGACCCATCCACTTAGCTAGATGTGGCTGGGGGTTGGTTATAGCATTTCCTTGACATGACCCATCAATTTAGACAAGTGTGTCAGGTAAGCGTCATCAAATAATTATAAAATATTTTTACAGTATTTTTATCTGGACACTTTCTGTTTTTGATATTGCTATTATGTAAGTAACCTTTTAACTGTACTGTTTACACCTTCTGTATCCTGTCCATGTGACAAATCAACTTTTTATTCAATTTGATATAGTGTGTGTTTACCAGAGATGGTAATGTGAAGAACAACAGTCAGATTAGGATATAGGCCAAGTACTAGACAAAGTGTATTTTTATCTGCAGTTTTTCCTTATTGTGGGCTACTACTTTCACTACTTTTAGTCTTAAAATCTTTGGTTGTTTACTAAACTAATCACTCTATTTAGTACATGGCCTCACATGTGAATCCTTAAAGAGATGGGGGGGCTAATCCTTAAGAGGGTGTGAACGATGCTGAATGGGTGTAGACATAGAAGAGCTCTCCAGTAGGTGTACCAAAACATTAAAGGGACATTTTCTCAAAAGTGGGGTTACAAGTTTATCAACTTTGAAAGCAGAATTACTTTCCTATTGTTCTTCAACTGCAGTGTCTGGTATACGATTTTCTAGCTCTGAATCTCTACTTTTATCCCATGTAAAAAACACTGTTTCAAATCTTACTGCATAAGACCGAATCGAGGTGGTCATTCACAAATGTCCTCTCCTGAATGGATTTGAGAAATACTGTGCGATTGGTTAATGATAGGCCTATGGCATTGACCTACGCCTCGTCTTGAACTGCGCAGAATATCAGATCTTAACAACGATTGGAGACGTGTTTAACTTCACCAGTAGGCTAGGCTACCACATCCTTAAAATATACTGTATACATTTTCATAAGCGCAACGTGACCACAAGAGACAGGTTGGGATGTCTTACTGAAATACGGGAAAAATCTACTTTTTTCTAAATGAGTGGTGTTTGAATTTATTGATAAAATACGGGACATGATTGTTTGGTTGCGTGACGTGGGACAAAGGGCCAAAATGTAGCACTGTTCCGAACAGTCTGGGACATGTGGTCACCCTAGGAACATTATTACATTAATGTGTCATGTCAGGAGTTCTGTAAGGCTGCTGGAGACTAGAGAAAATCACAGTTCATTGTACCCTTCATTTTGGTTCTGCAAATAAAAATGTTATATGCTTCGGCCTGGTCACATTCCTCTCTTTAGCACAAAGACACAACAACGGGCCATGTGACCATCCAATATCCTCTCTAGCGCCCTAGTAATATAACAGGGCACATTACATTAACCACAGGAGCGTCATATGTGTATAATATCCAGGAATGGAAAGCGTTTCCCCGAAGTGAGTAGAAGGTAAGTTCTCATCTGGCTCACAGTTTGACTCTGCACTGTTTTCAATCGACCTAAAGCCATACTATACAGAATACTGTATGTGTCTAATTTAATACAATACTTTTCCATATCTAATCTCAGCCTGCCTTTCAGTGCAGTCTTAATATGATTTCCAGTAATAGAAACAATGTCTCCTTAAATATACAGTCATGTGAAAAAGTAAGTACACCCCCAGGAAAGTTGTCTTTTTTAAAACAGAATTGGACAGATTGATATGTCCATCTGTAGATCCCTTGATATTACCCTGGGGTTCTTAGAGACTTCTATGAGCATCTTTCGGTCAGCTCTTGGGCTGACTTTGGTGGGATGACCTGTGTTAGGTAGTTTGCTAGTGGTCTGGAATTTTCGTCGGACAGTGGAATGATGTACTTCAAATTGCTTGGAAATGGATTTGTAACCCCTCCCAGAATCATGGGCATCAATAATCTTTCTTCTGAGGGCCTCAGGTAGGTCTTTTGATCTTTGAATGATGTGTTACCACACACCCATATGGTTAAGACCAAACCAGACCAATTTTCTTATCTTTATGGAAGGCTGGACCCTCCTTAGTTTCTCTCTGTTTTCTAATCATTTGCACTTGTTTTGGTACACCTAATTCTAATTTTAGCCATTTTATGTGATGGTAAAGGTAGGGGTGTACTAACTTTTTCCCCATAAGGAAAAGTAATTTTTGTTTATTTTAATTGCATAACATTGTTTTTTTTTTTTTTTAGTTAAATTTGTTAAATTGGGTAATCTTTATCTGTCAATAGTGTTGAAGTGAAGATTACATATCCAGCTGTCCAAATATGTTTGAAAAAAGACAACTTTCCAGTGGGTGTACTTACTTTTTCACATAACTGTATTTTCTATAAATACTATCCACAACCCTATGAAACTCTACAGTCGTGGCTAAAAGTTTTGAGAATGACACAAGTATTGGTCTCCACAAAGTTGTCTGCCTCAGTGTTGATGTTGGCAATTTGCATATACTCCACAATGTCATGAAGAGTGATCAGATGAATTGCAATTAATCAAGTTGCAATACATTATTTCTGCCTCATGCACCAATTCATGTTACTGCTATGACCAGAGAAAGTGTAATATTCCTCAATATTAAAAAGATTCAAACCGCTAATAATAACAAACCAAGCGTATCGGAAAGAATACTGAATTGCAGCTGCAGTGCTGGTGGCTTATTAAGCTTACATGGCTTATAAAGGTGTTGAACAAAGTGTTGACAGTGCTGAATAACAACTTAAACATAAAAATAGCAGCTCTTTGCTGTATTTGTAGTCTCTTGTCATGATTTAAAGTGCATTCGAGGCTTCTTTTCCCTCTTTTTACAGTGATCTGAGCTATCTTATTGGCCAGCAGTAGGCCTATAGGTGAACTTGATTTGCTCTCTGGGCCTGCTGGGTAGGCAGAGTTCTACCTTCAGAACACATTAAATAGTTAAAATGGGAACACTTTGCCTTCCCGGCATCAGGGCTGCTGAATCAACTGCACCTACCACCAACAGTGCAAAACAAATAAAAATAGGAACGCAAGGCTTTATCGTTGGGTCTTTTCAGAAGAATGCCTTGGAGTTGATCATGATTGACCAGTTGGTGACCACTGCTCTATGTTAACAGTTTAGAGCCTGGGGCTAATGTTTGGCCGATAATCCTCTGTCTCTGGCATCAGCAGGGAGGTCGGTTTTGGCTCTGTTTGGATTATGATGAATTATGGAGGATTGCTCTGACTATATCACAAAAACGGCTCATTAAGTCAGATAATTAGTTCTTGAAAATACCAGGTGTGGAAAGAATTCACATTGATGCAGCATGCTAGTCAAGGCACACTGCACATCTAAAGAACATGCGTTTGTTTCAGATACACCATGCCATATGGATAACAGGGATTTGTTATGCACAAACCGTGCACACACATGCAAGTGGTCTGGAAGATATTATGGCATTGAGACAAACAAAGGATCCTCAAAGGACTAGGAGAAATCAGAATGGATGAAGGAAATGAGCTCTGTCGTTTTTCTTTCCTTGAGGGGAGAGGGACTATAATGGCGTCGGAGTGGATGGCTGCCGTTTTACAGGCTCCTAACGAACTGTGCTATTTTGTTAGTATTTGTATTGGCCAACGTGCAATCATTGGAAAACAAACTAGATCGACGATTAAGATTCTCCTACCAACGGGTCATTAAAAATTGTAATATCTTATGTTTCACCGAGATGTGGCTGAACAACTACACGGATAATATTGAGCTGGCTGGCTTCTCCATGCATCGGCATGACAGAGCAGCTACATCTGGTAAGATGAGGGGCGGTGGTGTGTCTATTTGTCAATAACTGCTGGTGCACGATGTCTAATATTAAAGAAGTCTTGAGGTATTGCTTGCCTAAAGAAAAATACCTAATGATAAGCTGTAGACCACACTACCTAGAGAGTTCTCATCTATATTATTCGTAGCCGTCTATTTACCACCACAAACTGATGCTGGCACTCAACGAGCTGTATAAGGCCATACACAAACAAGGAAATTCACATCCCGCAGCGGCGCTCCTAGTGGCCTCTACAAGCATGTCACGTGCAACCAGATGAAAAAAAAAACTCTAGACCACTTTTACTCCACACACAGAGATGCATACAAAGCCCTCCTTGCAAATCTGACCATAATTCTATCCTCCTGATTCTTGCTTACAAGCAAAAACTAAAGCAGGAAGTACCAGTGACTTGCTCAATACGGAAGTGGTCAGATGAGACGGATGCTATGCTACAGGACTGTTTTGCTAGCACAGACTGGAATATGTTTCGGGATACATCCAGCGGCATTGAGGAATATACCCCCTCAGTCACCAGCTTCATCAATAAATGTATCGACGATGTCGTCCCCACAATGGCCGTACGTACATATCCCAACCAGAAGCCATGGATTACAGGCAACATCACCACCGAGCTAAAGGCTATAGCTGTTGCTTTCAAGGAGCGGGACACTAATCCGGAATCTTATAACAAATCCCACTATGCCCTCAGATGAACCATCAAACAGGCAAAGCGTCAATAGAGGACTAAGATTGAATCCTACTACACCAGCTCTGACACTCGTCGGATGTGGCAGGGCTTGAAACTGTTACGGACTACAAAGGGAAACCCAGCCGCGAGCTTCCCAGTGACGCAAGCCTACCAGAAGAGCTAAACATGGGGGCCCCTCAGGGGTGCGTGCTTAGACCCCTCCTGTACTCCCTGTTCACCCACGACTGCATGGCCAAGCACGACTCCAACACCATCAATAAGTATGCTGACGACACAACAGTAGACCTGATCACCGACAACGATGGACAGCCTATAGGGAGGAGGTCAGAGACCTGGCAGTGTGGACAAAAACCTCTCCCTCAATGTGAGCAAGACAAAGGAGGTGATCGTGGACTATAGGAAAAGGAGGGCCGAACAGGCCCCCATTCACATCGATGGGGCTGAAGTGGAGCGGGTCAGGGTTTCAAGTTCCTTGGTCTCCACTATCATGGTCCAAGCAAACCAAGACAGAGGTGAAGAGGGCACGTCAACACATTTTACACCTCAGGAGACTGAAAAGATTTAGCATGCGTCCCCAGATCTGCACCATCGAGAGCATCCTGACCGGTTGCATCAGTGCCTGGTATGGCAACTGCTCAGCATCTGACCAAAAGTCACTACAGAGGGTAATGCGTACGGCCCAGTGCATCACTGGGGCCAAGCTTCCCGACATCCGGGACCTACAGTATATACTAGGCGTGTCAGAGGAAAGCCCCAAAAATTATAAAGGACTCCAGTCACCCAAGTCATAGACTGTTCTCTCTGCTACCGCACAGCAAGCGGTACCGGAGCGCCAAGTCTAGGACCAAAAGGGTCCTTAACAGCTTCTACCCCCAAGCCATAAGACTGCTGAACAATTAATCAAATAGCCACTCGGACTATTTACATTGACACTTCACTTTACAAATTACCTCGACTAACCTGTACCCCTGCAAATTGACTCGCTACCGGTACCCCCTGTATATAGCCTCGTTATTGTTGTGTAATGTTCTTGTTACTTTTAATTTTTTTTTAACTTTAGTTTATTTAGTCAATATTTTCTTAACTCTTTCTTGAACTGCATTGTTGGTTAATAGAGATCCTTAATGAAAACCTGCTCAGGACCTCAGATTGGGGCGAAGGTTCACCTTCCAACAGGACAACGACCCTAAACACACAACCAAGATAACACAGAATGTTCTTGAGTGGCCCAGCCAGAGACCGGACTTGAACCCGATCTAACATCTCTCTCTAGAGAGAGAGAGAGAGACCTGAAAATAGCTGTGCAGTGACGCTCCCCATCTAACCTGACAGAGCTCGAGAGGATCTGCCGATAAGAATGGGAGAATACATATACTGTATACTACTCTACTGTATCTTAGTCCAATGCTGCTCATCCAGATATGTATATAGTCTTAATTCATTCCTTACATAGATTTATATGTATTTGGGTATATGTTGTGAAACTTGTTAGATATTACTGCACTGTCGGACCTAGAAGTACAAGCATTTCGCTACACCCGCAAAAACATCTGCTAAACACGTGTATGTGACCAATCAAATTTGATTTTGATTTGATTTGAGAAACTCCCCAAAAACAGGTGCCAAGCTTGTAGCATCGTACCCAAGAAGAATCATGGCTGTATTTGCTGCCAATGGTGCTTCAACAAAGTATTGATTAAAGAACCTGAATACTTATGTAAATGTGATATTTCAGTATTTTATTTTTAATACATTTTCAACAATTTCTTAACCTGTTTTTGCTTAATCAATTTTTAAATAAGGCTGTAACGTAACAAAATGTGAAAAAAGTCAAGGGGTCTGAATACTTTCCGAATGCACTGTATAACATGGCATGCAATTCACCAAGTCACCATTATGCAATCACATGTATAATGAACAAATATGCTTCCATATGTGTCTTAAAACCAGGCACGCAAGCAATACGGTTAATGAGTGGCAGGAGTTGGCCGGTTTTCATATTTTTCGTTAATAACCTCTTGGAACCCTTTTCAGTGGGGAATGAGGTTAAGACATGAGATATGGCTTGCTCCAGGGAAGATTGCTACTGTTACACCATGAGAAAACAAGGCCAAATGGGTTCACTGAGATAAAAATAAAATAGGAAATATTACTTAAAGGTAAAATATTATTGCAATATCAAATTATTTCTAGGTAACAATTAAGCACTTTACTGTGATTTGTTTTCAATACAACTTGTCAAAAAGAAACTAGGACTGCCTAGAAGTCTGAGTGTGGAGGGGAAAACTGAAAACGAGCTATTATTGACAGAGGTTTGGAACTCTCTTTCTTATTGGTCTATTCACTAATTTACCGCCTGGTGATGTCATTAGGGAGTCCAAAACTCCATCCCACCAAAACAGGCAACATTTCAGGCGATATTTTCAAACAGCTCTTACACTAAATGTGCATTATCATAATTTTCACAATTTCACAGTATTATTCCAACCTCAGTCTGGAAATATATATAAAAAAGGAAAATCACATTCTTTGACTGCACTGGGCCTTTAAGGAGGAACAATGAGATCAAAAGGAAGACAGAAAAAGATCCACCATGATTGGGTATGTAATGATGAGCCTAACCTATTATAAAAATATAGTAGTCCTAGGCCAGCTGGCCTGGCCACTTAATCCAAAACAGTCAGAATCAATCAATGAAATCAGTGGGGGGCCTTAGGTAAGGAAAATGTGACGAAACAGAAGAATGAAAATGGATGAGCGAATGGGATGTTAGGTTCCATTGACCAGCGTTCAGTCAAACGTGGTCAATATTCTTTGCATCGTGATCGATGAATAATTCAACCGAGTCTTCATCCTCGATAGGGGTCGTACTTCGGGATCGTCCAAACAGAGCCATTAACGTGACTAATGAGGGTTGAACAGACTAGCAGGTATAATTAGCACTACAAGAGGTGTGTGGACCAGATCTATGGCATATCCCAGATCCTTAAGCTCACTCTACACTAGCAATGCCAATGGAGACCTTCAGAGAGCTGAAGGAGTCACTTATGGTCCACATTGCAATCATATCATGCATCATCACTGAACCCCACTGGCCATATTATCAATGACAGCTTAATGAAATGACAGGATGTATAGCTTTCCCAGCCATTTCAGATAATCACATAATATCCCTGCTGGATTGTAGCCGTACTGTAATACAGCTAATGGTCTGTAATTTGGGGGCTGTAGCGGGTCCTGGTGGTTCACTTTGTCCTTGTGATAGTGGCTGGGGTTATGGGTGATGAAAGACAATTGGACTACAGCTGCACTCTCCCAAAAACACCCTAAACGCACGCCTCCCCCTCAACCTTGACCTCCGTGGCTGATTTCCCATCACCTCTTGGGGCACTGACAGACGACTCATAACACTGCGGTATCCTCACGTCGACCCCTATGCTGTCTCCAAGACGACCAGTTATATACAGTAAACACTGAAGTGTCAACATGATTCACTGGGGCTCTTTTAGGTCTAATATGTGTATTTATTTATTTTTCTGTGGGGGTTTAAGGGAGATTAATCGAACTAGCAAGGGGGAAAGTTATAGCTAAGTAACAACTGTTAGAACATAATAGCTTATTCTCCAAAGGATGAAACACATTGTTTTTTTATGAAGCTCAGAACATGTAGGGCAATGCAGCTAACATTTTGGCATTACGTGTCATATTGGGATTTGGAACTTACTTTATTATTGTCCTTCTACAGGCTGGCCCATGACATTTAACTATGCCAGATGAGGATATTTGTTGTGGGATTTAGGCAGTCTGACAATGTTAACCCCAATAACCTGTAATGCTGTTTTAATTCCAAATGCAGTACTACTGCACAGGTACAAGCTAGTTAAATAAGTATAAGTTCAACCAAATATATTGTTGATTAACACATTTCCTCTTTCTTTCTTTGCTGAACACCTGACTGGGCATTATGCAGGTACTGTACACAACTTTATCTTGCCTCCTGGCCACAGCACTTTGTTGTGGTGTCACTGTGATGATTTCTGTTCTCTATGAACCCTCAACGTAGCCTAAGCAGCCTGAGCGAAGATGAAGTCATCCCTGACCCCTGTCTTGGCCGTCACCACAGAACTAACCACAAGAAGCCTTTCACTCTCCAGGTCAGACAGAAACCTGCTTGCCCCTCCATCCCCGTCCACATTCCTCAGGGTATGTTAACTTCACATTCTTGACCAGCAGCTAGATGCCTCAGGAGTCCTGCCCCATTGGCCCCCCCACCTAGCCATCCCGATCCCCGTCCTCTCCCCCTCGTCTCCCATCCCTCTTCTCTGGGCTTGTGGTTAGTGATCCTACTACATCAGTCTGGTTACACAACCAGCTGTATACATACTGCAAGTGCTCCAGCTATCTCCATATTGTTTTTTCTGGGCTATTAATACGGCAGGGGCGGCAGGTAGCCTAGTGGTTAGAGTGTTAGGCCCGTAACTGGCAGGTTGCAGGATCGAATCCCTGAGCTGACAAGGTAAAAAATCTGTCGTTCTGCCCCTGAACAAGGCAGTTAACCCACTGTTCCTAGGCCGTCATTGTAAATAAGAATTTGTTCTTAACTGACTTGCCTAGTAAAATAAAGGTTAAAAAAAAAAAAAAATACTTCAGGGGCTGCCTGGCTATAGATTGAGGGAAGAGAGGAACAGGGCTTTATGGAATATGAGAGTGTACACAGTAACTGCCAAGAATGAAAAATTAGGGGAAGCTCAATCAAATCTTTCCTGACAGCTAGACAATAACTACATTTCTGACAGCCTCGTCAGAACCTTTGTAGGTTTGAACTGGTAGCTTTATCATGCATGCTATACTTATCGATACTGAGTGCGTTGCCTTCCTCTTGAAACCTCATTGATAATGAAGTTACAGTAAACTTTACAGTTCACCGAGCAAACCACTTAATACCGACCACATTTAATTGTGATTAAAGATTAACCCCAAGCTTTTGCGTTATCTTCTTGTGAGCACTCATGCTAAACTGATGTTTTCTTCAAAAAGGAACATGGTCTTTCTATGACGTTTTGTTATCATCCATTTAATCACACACAGACAAATATTTTGGGGGGTGCTTATATTTGTCCTGTTACACACAAATGTGTTTTTTTTCATATCCCAACTCCCCCTGGGACAACAGCAGGGAGTGGGGTCACAGCACCCCTGGAACAATTAGGCTTAAGGGAACAGCAACAGATATTTTTTCTTTACCTTGTTGGCTACGGTATTGAAACCAGCAACCATTGGGTTACTGGCCCAATGCTCTAACCTCGAGGCTACGTGCCGCCCTGGTTCTAAGAATGTAATGTTTTGGAAATTTGAAACACTTAGTAATTGACCAAATGTAGCTATAGTCGTAGGCTATACCCCCTGCTAGCAACTCGAACAAGTGTTTTGTGAGTGTGTGCACGTGTGTGTGCACCTGGCCCTGCATGTGTGTTTTGTTGTGTCTGTATAAATGTTTTTATTTGTTGTATTTATTTTCTATTTTTTATTTATTTGTATGTTTTATGTTTTTTTTTTTACAAATACTGTTAACTTCTTTGAAATAGCTCTGTATGTGCTAGGTGTGTTTACCCGTCTACCCGTCTCATTATTGCATGGTGCCATTTGTAGGTTTTCTCATGTCTGGCACAAATATAGATTGGACCAAGAGCCAATGAATAAATCCACTTATTCTCCTCCCTCAGGCTAGACTATAGTATATAGCTCTGTCTGCAGATGATTAGTTATGCTGTTAGAGTGAAAACACACCAAAAACGGCCATTTCCACCCACCAAGAGGAGAGAAAAAATAACTACATATTTTCCATTCACACATCAAGGGCTGGACGGCATATGTAAACTGAAGCCACCATTTTAGGTTTTGTTTATTTTTCTTTCTCTGATGTATTTTTGTGGTACCTCTTCACTCAAAAAAAAAGACTGGGTTAAAAATAACCCACTTTTACATTTTAAATTAATCTAGTATCTGATAGAACGCTCATATTTCATGTACCAAGGTTCATATTATGTGTTATGTAAGCCATTGTGTAAAATAGGCAATTTGACAGAACAGAGCCTGAACCATTATGGCCTGTTGTTAGAAATGGGAAAATGTATCTGCAAAGCATTCTATTTTCTTCTCCAAGAGCATATGAATGGTAACTTTGTTAGGATTTAGCTTTCGGCCATTTATGTAAAAAAAAAAAAAAAACTTGTAAAAAGCTCAAAATATGACGTCAATAAAATTCCATCCTGGCCTCCAGGATATGTCTGGAATGTGTCATTGCTTGGATGGTAATTTTATCTCTGCACTTTTTACTAGCTTTGACAATTTCTTGGCAAATAACGTTTTAAATCGATTGAATGTGTGAGTTATTAAACACATTCTCAGAAAATACCAAAATGCTACATTAATACTACATAAAAAAATTGACATTTTCAGGACTTTTTAATAGTTACTGGCTTAGTTGTGGGGCCTCTCCTTGCGTTGGCCTGGTGTTGGCCTATGCTCGCAGGTCTGTTTGTTCTGTCCTGCCAACTCCTATGGTCATTGTAATGCCATTTTAATACAAATTTTAATACTCATCCTTGCATCCTGTATCAGAAGGTCGGCTGGAACTCACTAAAGTCCCATAGATCACTTAATTACTCCTTGTTTACGAAGCACTGCTCCACAAGCTTTCAACATACCTCACTTCTCTGTTGAATTATAAAAATATAAGGGACCAAACCCGTTCGCAGGATTGGTGTCACGCTCGGGTGTGTAGACAGACCAAAGCACAGCGCAGTGATAGTTTATTTAAATAATAAACTAAACTTGAACCGAACTTTACAAAACAATAATGACTATAATACAAAAGGGAACACATTTACTTCGACACGGGACATGAAGACAATGAACCACACAATGGTGTGGGACATACAAACTTCAGTAGGATCCCTAATTAGAGACAATGCAATGCAGCTGCCTCTAATTAGGGATCCAACACAAAACACAACGCAGAAATAGAACACATAGAACTGTCAGACTCTGACCATAGAATTATAGAGAAGCAATAGGCTTCTCTATGGCCAGAGCCTGACAATTGGATAACTCTTGAGGTTCTGTTCGTCTTCACAAACTTTGGTAAATCTGCCTTTTAGTTTTAATGCACCACAGTTATGGAATACCTTAAACTAATTACACCAGGATTCCAGAGTGCCGATAGGGCAGTTTAGAATGCTGTTGTTAAATGAGTTCACTGAAGTGTGCAATTATTATAACTATCTATCCGGTTTCCTAGTTGTAATAACCTGATGTAATGTATTTAGAGCTGTCTTGTAGTTTATATTTTTGTAATTGTTGTCCTCAGGGCACCATTGTAAATGAGACACTGGTCTCAATTGGGTTCCCCTGAATAAATCAGTTAATAAAACCAAAAAAAAACATTCCTTCACTAGAAGGCTAATCAGCCCAGCCGTGGAGGAGGAGGAGCCAATGATGGAGAAAAAGGGAAGAGGAGAAGGGGAATATAGAGAATGGAGATTAAAAGAGGGCAAGAGAAGAGATTATGAAAATAAATCATTAGTACAGAGGAAATAGCTCAGAGATGGACGAGAGAGAGCGGGATAATGGTACATTGTTAAGAGAGAGGGCCAATGGCTTTATTTTAGCCTACCCAGACGATCTTTGGTTCGGTCCAGCCGGCAGAGGATGGCGCAGAAAACTCAAACTCAATTCCCCAATCAAGCTAGCGGGAAAAGCATGAGAGAAGTCCCAGGGTAGTAGAGTGATCTGCAGGCCCTGTGACTGGAACCCTAATGGAAGAAATTTTGACTGGGCAGCCAAGCGAGGAATAAACTCAGGATAGCTGTAAAGCATGAGCTTTCCTTGTGTGTACTACATTATGCATGGTCTAATTCAGCGGTAGTATGATTTCCTGTTAGCAGTCATTACTCTGTCTTGTTTCTCTGAGATAAATGTTAAATACAGTGGGTCTTATCAGCATCTTTCATCTGTCAAAGCCGTATTGCTTAAATGGCCAGGCATTGGATTTCCTGTTTATTTCAGGGCCCACAAGGCTCTAGTGATAGCATTTATTAGGAAAATGAAAGCACTTTTCTATTCTCATGGGTATTCCCCACACCCTCCTCTATTCTTAAACTCTTGGATTCATGACCCCCTTCTTAAGGAGACTTAATAGGAAGTATTCAGTGGAATCATTATCCTGGAATGTTTCTTAACTTTATTTCCTGGGGGAAACCATCTCAGGCCAGTGTTTTGTCAAGCTTTTAGGGGGGTTTCATAACTTTCTGACATGTCATTGGTTGTTTTGTTCTAGCAGTGGATTTATCATGTTTTGTAAAGATTACAATAAAAGGGCACTCCTCTCATTACAGTAGATCCCAGGCCATGTTGGCGATGACAAGAAGGCACAGATCTTGGATCAGCTTTCCTTTTCAAATCATAAACCCTCCCATTAGTGAGCATTTTTTTTATGTATACACTACCGTTCAAAAGTTTGGGATCACTTAGAAATGTCCTTGTTTTCCATGAAAATATACTGTACATGAAATTAGTTGCAAAATAAATAAGAAATATAGTCAAGACTATAAATATAGTCAAGGTTATAAATAATGATTTTTATTTGAAAAAATAAGTATGTCGAGGATCCTTCAAAATTTTTGTCAAAGAATCCTCCATTTGCTGCAATTACATCCCTTTGGCATTCTAGTTGTCAGTTTGTTGAGGTAATCTGAAGAGATTTCACCCCATGCTTCTTGAAGCAAAAATTGGATTAGCTTGATGGGTACCATACAGTAAAGCTGCTCCCACAACAGCTCAATAGGGTTGAGACATTTACGTCATTTAGAAGACACTCTTATACAGATCAAATTACAGTTAGTTAGTGCATACATGTTCATACGGGTCCCCCATGGGAATCAAACCCACAACCCTGGCGTTGCAAGCGCCATGCTCTACCATCTGAGCTACACGGGACCCAGTGACTGTGCTGGCCTCTCCATTATAGACAGAAGACCAGCTGACTGCTTCTTCCCTAAAAAGGTTATTGCATAGTTTGGAGCTGTGCTTTGGGTCATTGTCCTGTTGTAGGAGGAAATTGGTTCCAATTAAGCGTCGTCCACAGGGTATGGAATGGTGTTGCGAAATGGAGTGATAGCCTTCCTTCTTCAAGATCCCTTTTACCCTGTACAAAATCTCTCCACTTTACCATCACCAAAGCACCCCTAGACCATCACATTGCCTCCATCATGCTTGACAGATGGCGTCAAGAACTCCCCCAGCATCTTTTCATTTGGTCTGCATCTCACAAATGTTCTTCTTTGTGATCCGAACACTTCAAACTTAGATTTGTCTGTCCATAACAATCTTCCTCTGTCCAGTGTCTGTGTTCTTTTGCCCATCTTAATCTTAAATTCTTATTGGCCAGTCTGAGATATGGCTTTTTCTTTGCAACTCTGCCTAAAAGGCCAGCATCCCGGAGTCGCCTCTTCACTGTTGACGTTGAGACTGGTGTTTTGCGGGTACTATGTAATGAATCTGCCAGTTGAGTACTTGTGAGGCGTCTGTTTCTCAAACTAGACACTCTAATGTACTTGTCCTCTTGCTCAGTTGTGCACCGGGGCCTTCCACTCCTCTTTCTATTCTGGTTAGAGCCAGTTTGTGCTATTCTGTGAAAGGAGTAGTATACAGCGTTGTACGAGATCTTCAGTTTCTTGGCAATTTCTCACATGGAATAGCCTTCATTTCTCAGAACAAGAATAGACTGACGAGTTTCAGAAGAAGGTTCTTCGTTTCTGGACATTTTAAGCCTGTAATCGAACCCACAAATGCTGATGCTCCAGATACTCAACTAGTCTAAAGAAGGCAAGTTTTATTGCTTCTTTAATCATCAAAACAGTTTTTAGCTGTGCTAAGATAATTGTAAACGGGTTTTCTAATGATCAATTAGCCTTTTAAAATGATAAACTTGGATTAGCTAACACAACGTGCCATTGGAACAGAGGAGTGATGGTTGCTGATAATGGGCCTCTGTACACCTATGTAGATATTCCATTAAAACTCAGCCGTTTACAGCTACAATAGTCATTTACAACATTAACAACGTCTACACTGTATTTCTGATCAATTTGATGTTATTTTAATGGACAAAAAAATTGCTTTTCTTTAAAAAACAAGGACAAAACAAGTGACCCCAAACTTTTGAACCGTAGTGTATATCTGATCAGTTTTATCTTCATCCTACCCCTCTAGATGTTTCCACTCAGGGCTTTGCAGAAACAAATTCAGTGCCATGCATAGTCAACACACTTCCCGCCTCTCTCTCTCCCCAGAGCCACACACACTACACTACACACTGCTAAGGTTTGATCCCCATTAACCCTCCATTAAGCCTTATGACTGCTAATGACACCTAATGACCTAATGAGAGGCCTGGAATAGCACCAGGCTCTCTGGCTTCATACCCTCCATACTATACCATCACCAAAGCCCCTCAGGACTGGAAATAGCCCCCTCCCTCCCCGCTAGCCTTTGGGAAGCTAGTGTGAATAACATACTGTAACTCACTGATGAGGAGCAGGCCTGTTTGGGGCATGGGGAGGGGAGAGATGGATTTGTATTTGTAAGGAAAGTAGGTCAGGAGTCGTGCTATTTTGTAACTGGGTGTGTAGGGAGATGGGATGGAGAGATGGAAGGAGAGAGGGAGTAGGTGGACAGATCGACCCACTGCAAATAGTGATCATTATATACCAAAATTATGTAATCCTGGTACTTGGACTACTAGATCAAAGCAACATGGGACAGTGACTGATGATTGACACTCACCCTGTGTTTATCCTGTGTAGACCATGTTTCTGTGTGTGTGTGTGTGTGTGTGTGTGTGTGTGTGTGTGTGTGTGTGTGTGTGTGTGTGTGTGTGTGTGTGTGTGTGTGTGTGTGTGTGTGTGTGTGTGTGTGTGTGTCTCTCTGTGTGTGTGCTCGCGTATATGCATGTGTGTCTGCATGTTGGCACGCAATTCTCAGATGGACCATCAAAGTTATTTGGTTCCTATTTTTAGCAACATTCGTAAAAACATTACAACACTGAACAGCTTCTAACCCCAAGCCATAATACTGCTAAATAGATGGTTAAATAGTTAACTAAATAGTTAATACCCAGACTGTCTGCATTGACCCTTTTTGCCCTAACCCTTTTGACTCATCACATACACTGCTGTTACTGTTTATTATCTATCCTGTTGCCTAGTCACTTTATTCCTAGTTATATATACAGTACAGATCTACCTCAATTACCTCGTACCCCTGCACATCGACTCAGTACTGGTGCCACTTGTAAATAGCCAAGTTATCTTTGCTCATTGTGTATCTATTATTACTTTAATTATTATTTATTTATTATTACTTTTATTATTACGTTTTACTTTTCTATTATTTCTCTATTTTCTCTCTGAATTGTTGAGAAGGTAAATAAAAAATGTCACTGTTAGTCCACATCTGATGTTTATGAAGCATGTGACAAATACAATTAGATTTAAATTAGATTTGATTAGAATAGGGTGTATGACATAGCATGTATTTTATCATGTTCATGCATACAGAAGCACCTTTGCATCAATGTAGAAGGCTTAGTCAAGCTTAGTATGGCTTACTAATGTGTGCATGTGTGACTTAGTGTGTGTGTGCTGTTGTGTGTGTGCTTTTGTGTGTGCTTTTGTGTGTGTGCTGTTGTGAATGTGTGTGCGTGTGCATACTTTTGTGCAGGCATGAGTACCTATTCTTTTAAACTTTTCAGCTGACTTGTTCCCATATATCCTTTTATTAACATTTATTTATTTTGTTTTTCTATTTCACAAACAACACAAAATAAATAAATAAAAGCCCGCTATAGCAAACATTTCTCCAAGGTGATCATCATACACTGAGTGTACAAAACATTAGGAATACCTGTTCGCTCTTTCCATGACAGTCTGACCTGGTGAATCCAATTGAAAGTTCTGATCCCGTATTGATGTAACATGTTAAATCCACTTCAATCAGTGTAGATGAAGGGAGGAGAGAGTTTAAACAAGTATTTTATAAGCCTCGAGACAATTGAGACATGGATTGTGTATGTTTGCCATACAGAGGATGAATGGCAAGACAAAATATTTAAGTGCCTTTGAACAGGGTATGGTAGTATGTGCCAGGAGCATTGGTTTGAGTGTGTCAAGAACTGTAACGCTGATGGGTTTTTCCTGCTGAACAGTTTCCTGTGTGTATCTAGAATGGACCACAAGCCAAAGGACATCCAGCCAACAGCAGGCCAGTGGTCGAAAATGAGTCATTGATGAAATAGGACAAAGGAGGCTGACACGAGTTGTGCCGAGCAACAGACAGGCTACAGTTAATCAACTGACAGTCCAGTACAACCTTGGTGCCCAAAGACCTAAAAGAATGCACAACTTGTCGTACCTTGACACAAATGTGGTTTGGCAGATGATGACCTTACCTTACAGAGTTTCACTTCTTTAAAGAAAACAATAAAGAAACTGAGGTTGCAGTGGGCTAAGGAACAAAAACACTAGACATTGGAAAGAAATGCCTGGTCTGATAAATCCTGGTTCCTGCTGTTTCATGCTAATGGGAGGACTAGGGTATGGCAACCTGTTCTCAGAGCATTTCATATTATTCTGTACTTCAATCCACTCCATTTAGTTTATGTCACGTTTCATATGGTATTTATTAATTTGTGGATGTCCATCATCCATTTTGTATGATATGTTATGAAATACAATTTGTTTAAGTTATGAATTGCAAAATGTACAATATGTTACGAATTTGCAAGGTATGATATGTTACGAATTCCAATTTATTGTGGCTAACATTAACTAGGATGCTAATGTTATCTATCTGCCTTAAGTTAGCTAGGCTAGGGGTTAGGGTTGGGTTCAAGGTTAGGAGTTGGGTTAAAGCGTTAAGGTTAGGGGAAGGGGATCTAAAATGCTAATTAGTTGCAAAGTAGCTAAAAATGTGTAAGTAGTTGAAAAGTTGCTAAAATGCTGAAGTTGTCCATGATGACATTTGTTATATTGTTTTATGTAACCATACCAAATGGAACATGTGTATATAGAGCGGTGGTGAAACGGTATTTGAGGTCCCGGAACGCCCGGTCAGCAGCTGAGGACCATGTGAACAGAACCTTGGGAGAGGTGAGTGCAGACAAGGGGGAAGCAAGGGTGCTGTAACCCTGTATAAAGTGGCAGCTGCACTCTGGATGTAGGCTGGGGCCAATCCACCACCGCTCTCACCTTCCCGGGATCCATCTGTACACTCCCTGCAGTGATGATGTAGCCCAGGAAGGGGATGGTGAAGCGATGGAATTCTAATTTCTCCGCTTTCACAAACAGCTGGCTCTCCAGGAGGCATTGGAGGACCTGTCAGACGTGGAGCATGTGTTCTTGGGAGGAGTGGGAGAAGACAAGGATGTCATCGAGGTAAACGAAGACAAACCGGTTCAACATGTAGTGGAGAACACCATTAACCAGAGCGAGGAAAACAGCTGGAGCATTGGTAAGGCCAAATGGCATGACCAGATACTCGTAGTGACCGCTGGCCGTGTTGAAGGCAGTCTTCCACTCGTCCCCCTCCCATATACGCACCAGGTGGTAAGCGTCCCATAGGTCCAGCTTGGAGAACATGTTAGACCCCTGGAGAAGCTCAAAGGCCGAGGAGATGAGTGGTAGCGGTTAACGGTTCTTCACTGTGATGTCGTTGAGGCCCCTTTAGTCGATGCAAGGGCGCAGGGTTTTGTCCTTCTTTTCCACAAAGAAGAACCCTACGCCAGCATGGGAGGCAGAAGGACGGATGAATCCGGCAGCTAGGGAGTTCTCAAAGTAAGTACAGTAGTCCCCGGTGCGGAGTGGCCCGGGCCTTACTGAACACCTCCCGGAGGTCCTGGTACTCCGTGGGATTGGCGGAGAGGTCCGGGGCAACTTCCGATACCCCAGGAAGACGTCCCAGGACAGGCTGCGCTGACTTCAGGCAATGAGCGTGGCAGAATGGACTCCAGCCCATGATGACACTAGCAGACCAGTCAATAAACGGATTGTATCGCTGGAGCCAAGAGAAGGTCAAGGTCCGTTACACAGATCAGAGTCCGAAAGGTACAGAATGGAGGCAGTCTCAGGGTCAGGGCAGGCAGAGGTCAATAATCCAGATCGTGTGACAAGGTACAGAACGGCAGGCAGGCTCAGGGTCAGGGCAGGCAGAATGGTCGAAAACCGAGAAAGCTAGAAAGCAGGAACTATAGAGATTGACTGGAGCAAGAGGGAAAATGCTGGAAGTGTTCCAGGCCTTGGCCAAACGCCATGACCAGCGTTTAACGCTTTGCTGGAGCAATTCCACAGGTATAAACAGAGAACACAGGTATAAAAACACTGGGGATAATGGGGAAGATGGGCGACACCTGGAGGGGGTGGAAACAATCACAAAGACAGGTGAAACAGATCAGGGTGTGACATATTGAACACCTTTATTGAGACCATGAGAGCAACATTTTCATGTTTAACATTTTGTTTGGCAGAAATAATAATAAATATAAATAATAAGATGTTTATTATTTTACCCTCCACTAAATTGTATATTTCAACCATATATTTTGTATATTTTCAAACAACAACTAGGCACCTGAACAATTGTGGTGTGTATGTGTGTGTGTGTGTGTGCGTGTGTGTGCTGTCCTGGGGTTCAGTCTTGGTGGACCCATAATTTGCATTCCCAGCACCACCCATAGCTCCTTGGACTTGGAATTGTTAAAGTGCTCCATGCACACAATGCAGAAGTTTTCCTCGGAGGAATCTGAATCTTGGCTTTTTGTTGTGGCTTTTTTCTTAGGCATGACAGTTTTTAGTTTTTGTTCAGTGTGGTTTGTCTTGGCTTGCTTCTTTCAAGCTGTTTTTTAGGGCAGGGCAATATTTCATTTTGTCTTCTGAGTGCTTGACGTTTTATGCTCTTCTTCCAGTTCTTGCTTGACGGGTGTATCCATCAAAATCACAGTTTTTATCCTCTTCCTACCCTTTGTTGTAATTTTCCTGGCCCCTGCTTTTGGAAAGGGACACGCATCAACTGGGTTGAAATCAGAAGAGTAATCAGGGGTTATCCAGCCACAGCCTGTTGGAGAGGTGTCCTGGAAGGCAGTTAGAGAGGTAGCCTAGAAGGCAGCTGGAGAAGTGTCCTGGAAGGCAGTTAGATAGGTGGCCTGGAAGGCAGCTGGAGAGGTGGCCTGGAAGACAGCTGGAGAGGTGGGCTGGATAGCAGTGGGCACCGTGGTCATAAATCAACTGCCCTCAAGAGATACTCTGACAACTTCTGCTTCTGCTCATCCATAAAGTGTGTTTCCACTTCTGTAGCCAACATGAGGAAGCTCTTTCGACCCCTTCTCCAGTAGCATCTTTCTTTGCAGAATCTGTACAGCGTCACATGACATATGCCATACAACTTTGCAACCCATCTAATTGACTTCCCCTGCTCTGCTACATCATTTTGCTCTTTTTAAAGTGTGGAGAGGTACTCCCCTGTCTGTCTGTCTTTTCCATGATCTAGGCATACTGAAAGTAAAAGAAAACATGTACCATGGTAGTCACAAGTTGTTACAACTAACACTGACCTTTGCAGCCATTAGCTAGCTTAGCTAAATGTTAAAACTTTAGCATTGTTAATTTGCATCAAATATCTCTACACAGACTGGCTATAAATCTGATATACGTTTGGTGAATGGTGTTGGTGGAAGAATCAGAATTAGATTGGTAACATAGATAATTAAGATGTCTTATTTGCATAATATGCTTATATGATTGAACTGTGACCTTTTGTTATTATAATGTATTTGGACTCATATGGGCCTCAGTCACCTGGGGACCAGAGAGGGGAGAAGACAGGCTTGTCTATCACATGTCCCCGTTGCTATGCAGTGGAGGGAACATTGTTTTCATGTGAGATTACGTGTTTTTACTTATTGCAAACCATGTGAAGGGATGGCTTTATTAAAGGGGAACCAGTTACTTGGCTCCACAGTGTCTGGGTGCTAGTCATTCCCTCCTTCGGCCTTGGGTGAGATAAGATCTGAGATAGGATATGTGGGGGGGGGGGGGGTATCTGGAACCATTGTACGACATCTCTGATGTTGCACCTATCCTGGGAAGAGTAAAACATTTCTGCCTACTAAGGCTGTGTCTTTGCAAAGGGATGGGTTCTACTTGGGACAGGGGTATCTGGAGCTGACAATTGATTTATGTCATAGAATGAGTTGGTTCTTCGGTACGACAAAGGCAAAGGGGGAGTCTTGCCTTGGGGGCCGAACTCTGTACAATGGGAACAGTTTGTACAGCAGATATTGTCAGTTGTGAATTATTAGTATCTTTCATACGTAGTCTAACGTTGTGACCCATTCCATACATCTGTTGTTTGTCATGAACATTCAAGAGGGTGTATCTTTGCTATAAAAGGTCTGTGTCATCATGTGTCGGGACTCTCAACCAATCACCTACGGGTGGTCCGTCGACCAGCCAATCATCATTATTGCAAAGCAATCAAATCATTTACTTGCGCCTCTGGTGTGACCTGTTTTCTTTACTTATAAGTAAATAAAGATTTAGTTTAAGTAGAACTCTGACTTGTGTGATTAGTTTGTGTCTCCTCATTTGATAATACAGAAAAATTCCACCACAATGGAACTACAAAGCAGTTGATGCCATCACAAAAACAAATGTACTTTCTTACCTCAAAATCAGATTTCTGTCAGTAGAATCTGCAGAGTTTATCACAGTGACTTGTTTTTTCACGAGGGTTCAGGACTAGACTGAGCATGTGCACAGTGAATCACATGATGTATTAGATTATGTTGAAGCCATTTTATAACATTTCTGATTTTAGAAATCCAAACATTTCTTGTAATTGATTAAAGTAAAGATCCATCATAGCATACATGTTCAAAATCATCAAAACATTTCCAATAGGAAACTAATAAACATTGAATAAAAGTGAATTTTGATCATGGGTTGCCCAGGGTATTCTAGACTGGTGACTGGTAATTTCTAGTTAGTTTCATCATGACATTGGACATTGGATTGAAGCTAGTTCTGGGCCATTGATCACCATGCTCTCCTTGGGCCGTGTATTTATGACTGGCTCTTTTCTCTCCTTGTTTTCCCTCTATTTCGTAGATAAACTGAATAGCCTCTGTGACATATTTACTAAATTGGTGGACTTTGCGATGAAGGGAAGGAATTTTAATATTTGCTACCATGCAAAAGGGGCTTTTCAGGATAACATTACTGTGTAAAAGGCATATGAGGACCGTTTCTTTCTAGCATCAGTACAGTAGTAGTTTGACTTTATTTTCCTCAACAAACAACATCGACCTCTGATAGGTTGGCACTGAAAAAGTGGTTGGCACTGAAAAAGCCACGTTATTTCCTATTTATCCTCAAGTCATATTTATCTGTTTGTTTTGGAAGATAGGTGAATCATATTTCAAAACCACTTTTACTCTTATGAGTTACTGTTCCTGTCATAGAAGAGCTAAATTACTGTCTAGATAAAGATTATTTATGCATATAAGGGCTGGTTCAAACATACTCCAAAGAAAATAAGTATGTCCGAGGGGTACATACTGAGTGAGGGAAAACAACCATTTCTTATTTAGCTCTGCTGGGTGTGACATCTGAAGGAGGTGCTTGTGTATGTGTGTGTATTTGTCTGTGTGCGTGCATGCGTGCGTGCATGCGCTGCTGAGTGTGTGTATGTGTGTAATAGGTTGGGGAGTGCTGATGAAAGAGGGATGGCTGTATGAATGACGATGTGCTGCAGTGTTTTGTAACATTGCTCCATGGGCCGCAACATCTCTCTCAGCCACAGCCCCTGCCTCCGTCAGCACAAGAGGGAGGGATGGAGATGGAGAGAGGTAGTGAGAGAAAGGGGAGGTAGTGAGAGAGAAGAGAGAGAGGATGGAGAAAGGGAGGGAAGAAGAGATAGGACACAGAAACAAAGAGGCGAGAGAGAAATGGAGAAGAGGATAGAGAGAAAGGGGAAAAGAGAGTGAGAGAAAAAGAGGAGGGAGGAAATATTGAGCTTCTCTGAGGAAATATTGAGCTCCTCAGAGAACATTCAATCAAAAGTATATTAGAACACTGTGTACCCATATTACCCTCCCCTGCATCCCCACAACTTCAGACCTAACCAAGCCCTGCAGGTCTCTACTCAATCAACATGCCGAAATAAATCCTGTTTTATATACACGATATGACCAAAGGTATGTGGACACCTGCTCTTTAAACATCTCATTCCAAAAACATGGGCATTAATATGGAGTTGGTCCCCCCTTGCTGCTATAACAGCCTCCCCTCTTCTGGGAAGGCTTTCCTCTAGATGTTGGAACATTGCTGAGTGGACTTGCTTCCATTCAGCCACAAGTAATTTAAGTAATTACCCTCTGGGATCAATAAAGTACCTATCTATCTAAGATAATTAATTAGGTTGGACACTGATGTTGGGCAATTAGGCCTGGCTCGCAGTCTGTGTTCCAATTTATCCCAAAGGTGTTCAATGGGGTTGAGGTCAGGGCTCTGTGAAGGCTAGTCAAGTTCTTCCACTCCGATCTTGACAAACCATTTGTGTATGGACCTCGCTTTGTGCACTGGGTCATTGTCATGCTGAAACAGGAAAGGGCCTTCCACAAACTGTTGCCACAAAGTTGGATGCACAGAATTGTCTAGAATGTCATTTTATGCTGTAACGTAAAAATGTTGCTTTACTTGAACTAACGGGCCTAGCCCGAACCAGGAAAAGCAGCCCCAGACCATTATTCCTCCTCCACCAAACGTTATAGTTGGCGCTATGCATTGGGGCAGGTAGCGTTCCGAACTACACGCTTCAGCACTCGGCGGTCCCGTTCTGTGAGCTTGTGTTTGTTGCTCCTAGACGTTTTCAATTCACAATAAGATAGATAGACAGATAGATAGATAGATAGATAGATAGATAGATAGATAGATAGATAGATAGATAGATAGATAGATAGATAGATAGATAGATAGATAGATAGATAGATAGATAGATAGATAGATAGATAGATAGATAGATAGATAGATAGATACTTTATTGATCCCCGAGGGGAAATTTCTTAGTCAAGCAGCTACGAAAAAAACACAGGGCAGGTGCAAAATGCCAGAACGAAAATACACAAAAGACAGATACACGATACATGATACATAGAGCGGCAGTATGAAAAATAATAAAAATACAAGAAATGAGTGCTACAAAAAGCTATAAAAAAAAATGGCATGGCATGGGTGAATGGCTGAAAATGTACACTATACATTGTGCCAGAGTGTTAGGTGAAAAGAAAAATTATAAAAATATTGCAAGTTGATATTGATAAATAAGGAGTATTTGCATGGTTAACTAGAGATACGCACATTTAGCTATTTAAGAATGATATAAGTGAGGGTAATAATAGTTTACTTAATATACAGTCTGGTTAAATGAACAGGTAAGTGAATATTTTGCATGGTTAAATTAACTGTACAGGTAAATGTACAGTTAAATGTACAGGTAAGTGAATATTTGAATGGTTACATTAACTGTACAGGTAAATGGCAGGAAGAGATACTTAAATAGCTAAATGTGTGTATGATATAATTTAGGTATAATAGTAATTCACTTAAAATACAGTCCTTAGTGCAGGGTTTAATTACAGATAAATGCACGTATTGCACATTCGATATACTAAAAGCAATTAATAAAGATACAACTGACAGGATACTAATATGCATTCCTGAATGAATGACTATGTAAGTTCAGTCCAAGAATTACTTACAATATTGCACATGATGTGATATAACAACTGTACATGAATATGTATATACAGACCTGAATGAATAAATACAGTGGGGAGAACAAATATTTGATACACTGCCGATTTTGCAGGTTTTCCTACTTACAAAGCATGTAGAGGTCTGTAATTTTTATCATAGGTACACTTCAACTGTGAGAGACGGAATCTAAAACAAAAATGCAGAAAATCACATTGTATGATTTTTAAATAATTAATTAGCATTTTATTGCATGACATAAGTATTTGATCACCTACCAACCAGTAAGAATTCCGGCTCTCACAGACCTGTTAGTTTTTCTTTAAGAAGCCCTCGTGTTCTCCACTCATTACCTGTATTAACTGCACCTGTTTGAACTCGTTACCTGTATAAAAGACACCTGTCCACACACTCAATCAAACAGACTCCAACCTCTCCACAACGGCCAAGACCAGAGAGCTGTGTAAGGACATCAGGGATAAAATTGTAGACCTGCACAAGGCTGGGATGGTCTACAGGACAATAGGCAAGCAGCTTGGTGAGAAGGCAACAACTCTTGGCGCAATTATTAGAAAATGGAAGAAGTTCAAGATGACGGTCAATCTCCCTCGGTCTGGGGCACCATGCAAGATCTCACCTCGTGGGGCATCAATGATCATGAGGAAGGTGAGGGATCAGCCCAGAACTACACGGCTGGTCAATGACCTGAAGAGAGCTGGGACCACAGTCTCAAAGAAAACCATTAGTAACACACTACGCCGTCATGGATTAAAATCCTGCAGCGCACGCAAGGTCCCCCTGCTCAAGCCAGCGCATGTCCAGGTCCGTCTGAAGTTTGCCAATGACCATCTGGATGATCCAGAGGAGGAATGGGAGAAGGTCATGTGGTCTGATAAGACAAAAAATTGAGCTTTTTGGTCTAAACTCCACTCGCCGTGTTTGGAGGAAGAAGAAGGATGAGTACAACCCCAAGAACACCATCCCAACCGTGAAGCATGGAGGTGGAAACATCATTCTTTGGGGATGCTTTTCTGCAAAGGGGACAGGACGACTGCACCGTATTGAGGGGAGGATGGATGGGGCCATGTATCACGAGATCTTGGCCAACAACCTCCTTCCCTCAGTAAGAGCATTGAAGATGGGTCGTGGCTGGGTCTTCCAGCATGACAACGACCCGAAACACACAGCCAGGGCAACTAAGGAGTGGCTCCGTAAGAAGCATCTCAAGGTCCTGGAGTGGCCTAGCCAGTCTCCAGACCTGAACCCAATGGAAAATCTTTGGAGGGAGCTGAAAGTCCGTATTGCCCAGCGACAGCCCAGAAACCTGAAGGATCTGGATGGAGGAGTGGGCCAAAATCCCTGCTGCAGTGTGTGCAAACCTGGTCAAGAACTACAGGAAACGTATGATCTCTGTAATTGCAAACAAAGGTTTCTGTACCAAATATTAAGTTCTGCTTTTCTGATGTATCAAATACTTATGTCATGCAATAAAATGCAAATTAATTACTTAAAAATCATACAATGTGATTTTCTGCATTTTTGTTTTAGATTCCGTCACTCACAGTTGAAGAGTACCTATGATAAAAATTACAGACTTCTACATGCTTTGTAAGTGGGAAAACCTGCAAAATCGGCAGTGTATCAAATACTTGTTCTCCCCACTGTAAGTCCTGAGTGAATGAATAATTACAGACCAGAGTTACTCACGATGGATGCATGATTGTTAAACTAGGTCCTAACACCTCAACAGTTCCAGGTCTATGTTGCTGACAGCACGGCACCCCGGTGAGGCATTATATAGTCTAATTGCCGCCGGCAGGAAGGACCTCCTGTAGCGCTCTCTGGCACACCGTGGTGGGATCAGCCTGTGACTGAAGGTGCTCCTTCAGTCATAACCATGGCATGCAGAGGGTGGGTGATGTTGTCTATGATGGCCAGCAGTTTTGCCAGGATCTGTCTCTCCGTCACCTCCTCTAGAGTGTCAAGGCTAATCCCCAGAACAGAGCTAGCCTTTCTGATCATCTTATTTACCCGAGAAGCATCACCGTCCTTTATGTTGGCGCCCCAGCACACCACTGCAAAAAAGACTGGTAGAAGGTATGCAGTAGTTTACTCCACACGTTGAAGGACCTGAGCCTCCTCAGAAAGTAGAGTCGGCTCTGGCCCTTTTTGTACAGAGCCCCGGTGTTACCAGCCCATTCCAGCCTGTTGTCCATATGGACTCCCAGGAACTTGTATGACCCAACCATTTCCACATCCATCCCCTGTATAGGGACTGCAGTCAGTTGGGCCTTGGTCCACCACCATCTCCTTTGTTTTGCTGATGTTGATCTGAAGGTGGTTCCGCTCACACCACACCACAAAACCATTGATTGTGCTCTTGCACAATTTGACGAACTGACTTGTTGGAAAGGTAGCCATATTGAAAGTCACTGAGCTCTTCAGTAAAGCCATTCTACTGCCTATGTTTGTCTATGAAGATTGTATGGCTGTGTGCTTGATTTTATACACCTGTCAGCAATGGGTGTGGCTGAAATAGCCGAATGCACCGATTTGAAGTGGTGTCCGCATCATTTTGTATATATAGTGTATATTTCCACAGTATGGTGTTGGAATAATACTGTGAAATTGTGAAAATGATGATAATGTCATTTTAGTTCAAGAGCTGTTTGAAAATACCGCCAGAAATTTCAGCCTGTTTCGGTTGGACAGAGTTTTGGCTCCTCCCCACTCCCAGATTGTAGCTTCCATCAATGTAATTGTCTGCATCATTTCCAATCCCCATATAGTTTTGGGGAAATGTGTATATACTGTATATACAGCGGGTGAAATAAGTATTGAACACGTCACCATTTTTCTCAGTAAATATATTTCCAAAGGTGCTATTGACATGAAATTTTCACCAGATGTTGGTAACAACCCAAGTCATCCATACATACAAAGAAACAAAACAAATAAGTTCCAAAATTAAGTTATGTGTAATAATGTGAAATGACACAGGGAAAAAGTATTGAACACATGAAGAAAGGGAGGTGCAAAAAGGCATGGAAAGCCAAGACAACAGCTGAAAACTATCAGTAATTAAAAAGCAATCCAGCCCCCTGTCAGTGCAAATTAATATCAGCTGGTTCAGTCCCAACTGATGGCCTACAAAAAGGTCTCATTGCCAAGGTGTCACACATGACACATCTCATGATGGGTAAAAGCAAAGAGCTATCTCAAGACCTTCGCAACCTAATTGTTGCAAAACATAATGATGGCATTGGTTATAGGCGCTTCTAAGCTTCTGAATGTTCCAGTTAGCACTGTTGGGGCCATAATACGGAAGTGGAAAGACAATAATTTCACCATAAATTTGCCTCGACCAGGTGCTCCTCGCTTTCTGACAGAGGAGTGAAAAGAATAATCAGAAGAGTTGTCCAAGAGCCAAGGACCACTTGTGGAGAGCTTCAAAAAGACCTGCAATTAGCAGGTACTGTTGTCTCAAAGAAAACAGTAAGTAATGCACTCCACCACCATGGCCTGTATGCACGCTCACCACGCAAGACTCCATTGCTGAAAAAAAAGCATGTTGAAGCTCGTTTAAAGTTTGCTGCACAACATTTGGAAAAGCCAGTGAAATACTGGGAGAATATAGTGTGGTCAGATGAGAGCAAAATTGAACTGTTTGGATGTCATAATACACACCATGTTTGGAGGAGAAATGACACTGCACATCACCCTAAAAACACCATACCAACAGTGAAGTTTGGAGGTGGGAACATCATGGTGTGGGGCTGCTTTTCAGCAAATGGTACTGGCAAACTTCACATAATTGAAGGAAGGATGAATGGGCAAATTTACCGAGACATTCTTGACAAAAATCTGCTGCCATCTACCAGGATGATGAAGATGAAACGAGGTTAGACATTTCAGCAAGACAATGATCCCAAACACACAGCCAAGGAAACTCTCAATTGGTTTCAACGAAAGAAAATAAAGCTGCTAGAATGGCCCAGCCAATCACCTGACTTAAATCCCATTGAAAATCTATGGAAAGAACTGAAGATCAAGATTCATAGAAGAGGCCCACGGAACCTTCAAGATTTGAAGACTGTTTGTGTGGAAGAATGGGCCAAAATCACACCAGAGCAATGCATGCGACTGGTTTCTCCATACAGGAGGCGTCTTGAAGTTGTCATTACCAACAAAGGCTTTTGTACAAAGTATTACAGTATTATTATTAAATATCAGTAAGTGTGTTCAATACTTTTTCCCTGTGTCATTTCACATTATTACACATAACTTAATTTCTGAACTTATTTGTTTTGGTTTCTTTGTATGGATTATTTGGGTTGTTACCAACATCTGGTGAAAATGTCATGTCAATAGCACCTTTGGAAATATATTTACTGAGAAAAATGGTGACGTGTTCAATACTTATTTCACCCGCTATATACAGTGCAAACAGAAAGTATTCAGAACCCTTGACTTTTTCCACATTTTGTTACGTTACAGCCTTACTCTAAAATGGTTTAAATCATTTTTTCCCTCATTAATCTACACACAATACCCCATAATGTTGTGTTGCTACCATGTTGTCATGTTACGTTGCTACCATGCTGTGTAGTCATGTGTTGCTGCCTTGCTATGTTGTTGTTTTAGGTATCTCTTTTTGTAGTGTTGTTTTGTCTCTCTTGTCGTGATGTGTGTTTGGTCCTATATTTACATTATATTTATTTTTAATCCCAGCCCCCGGTCCCCGCAGGAGGTCTTTTGCCTTTTGGTAGGCCGTCATTGTAAATAAGAATTTGTTCTTAACTGACTTGCCTAGTTAAATAAAGGTTTAATAAAATAAATAAATAATGACAAAGCAAAACAGGTTTTTAGAAATGTTTGCAAATGTATTAAAAATATAAAACTGAAATATCACATTTGCATAAGTACCCTTTACTCAGTACTTTGTTGAAGCACCTTTGGCAGCGATTACAGCCTTGAGTCTTCTTAGGTATGACGCTACAAGCTTGTCACACCTGTATTTGGAGAGTTCCTCCCATTCTTCTCTGCAGATCAATGCTGTTGTGTCCATATAAATATATGAAGGCTTGATGTTAACACGAGAGTCCCACTGGAGACAAGAGAGAGGAATGCTCTGAAGGATCTTGATAATGTGCAGACTTTTGGTAGATCAGAGGAGACCTACATTAAAAGGACATTAAAGAAGGGAAGATTAATAGTACACAACCTTGTAATTAGTTGTGGGAGCCAGAGTGATGAGTGCGGGGAGTGAGGGAACAGGGGAGTGAGGGAACAGGGGAGTGAGGGATCAAGGGTGCGAGGGAGGGGGAGAAAGGAGAAGAGGAGTGCCTCTTTATTATTCTTGTGGCTGCTCCTTGGTTCGGCAGGACCGTATTGATTTTTGCTGCTGTTAGTAAGCATTCTTGGTTTTCTTCAAATGGATCGGGGCTATTTTTGCTACCTCTGATGTAATCAGTGCCGAGACCAATCTTCAGAGAGTGAATTTATAGTGACTGTCTCAGTCTTCATATACAAAGACGATGTATGGATAGTTGGAATATAGGACATGTTTAAATAGTATCTATATAAATACAGTAGTATGGCTGATTCCCATTTTGATAAATCTGATCCATTTAATTCAATTAGAAACGGGTGTGACTGGACCTGTCTCGGCCTTATATTTTCAATTACAATTCTCATTGTCCTAAGAGCATTGACATCACTTTGTCCAGGAGAGCATATCCACTTGATTCAGTCAGAAAATTGGAGGATTGATTGTGCCCAGTTTAAGGCCCTGGAAAGTGCATTGTGTTTGTAGCCAGAGGTTTAAAGATGTATCCCCTTAGTGAGTAAACAAACACAGGAGTCAGAGAAAAACTTCAGATGGCCAGAACTTTACTTTCTTTGGATGAAGATTTGAATAATTCCTCAAGAGCTTGTTGCAATTGACTCCACTGTTTCCCAAGTAATCTGAAGACAAATAACTTGTTTACAATTAGCCAAATCAGCTTCAATTGCCTCACTGTTTGTATTCATTAAGTAAATAAAGCTCAAAGGGCATAATTGACAAAATGTACTTAAATTGATTGATAGGTAGTCCAAGTATCTAATGATGCTGGAAACATAATTATTAGGAGGTCTGCACATTGCTGCAAGAGAGGAAAATTCTGCTAAATTGTGAGAACAAAGTCTAAAGATACTTGACCCACAGAGCAAATCACCAAGGACATTCTATTCTGAATACACTAAAAATGTCTCTGCAACAAAATAATGATCAAATGAAGATCCTACATCTGTATGACATTCTGAGCATGTTGTTCTCCTCCCAAACCAAAGTAGCTGGGTAACGCTCTCACGGGGATAAATAACATGACAAAGAATGCATTCTGTTGCAAATGAATCACCACTTTGCTCAATTCCAAAATAGCCGTGTTGACAATAGTGCCAACAAAGTTAGTGTCTGTTTCATTTGACCTACTGAATATATGAATATACAGAGATAAAATTAAATCTCTTATGTAACTAAGTACAGTGTAGACGTTGAAAATGTTTGGCAAAAAGTTGGAGAGAGGGCGAAAGAAAGAGAGAGAGCTGGCAACACCATGAATCGATTTAGTTATGTTGCAAACAAAATAATGATAGGTTTTAAAAGGGTTCTTAAGTTTGTAATTTTCACTTTAAATTGTCAGACTTGATTTGGCCTAACAGATAATTTTCCTGCTGTTGCAAACTGTCTCAAATTAAGATCTCTTGCTCCCTCTAATTCTCTCTCTCCATCTCTCCCTCTGTCTCTCTCAGGGGGGGGGGATTACTCTAGAACATTGGCATTCGCTTGTCTCTCAAAAGAACATGGCTTGCAAGAATAAAGAGTGCAATTTATAGCCATGATGATGATATCTCCATAAGTTGCATCACCACTTTAAAAAAATATTGTCCTTGGACTCCTGAGATTGTTCCTCTCATGTCTCCACTTTTAACGTTCGGGCTAATGAGCTTCCAATAATAGTTCAGTCATTTGGAAGATGTCAGTGTTCAGGTTACAGCTTCCTGTCTGCTAAACCTCACCGGACCGTATTCCTGATAGATCAGCGCTCTAATTTGCTTTACCTGATGATGAGCATCCCCTTTCCAATCTATAAATCCTCAAACTTTCGTCAGGGGTTCCTCTTGACCCAGAAAACCATGACGATTACAACACACCAGGGTAGTCACATTAGCATGTTCCCTCTTGTTTGTACGGTGAGTGGGATTCAAGTATGAGGTCAAAGAATAATGAATCTATTAAGTAGGACACTATGAAGGTTGAGCTCTATATCTTCAAGAAGTGATTTGTATGGAAAGACACTTCGAGGATCACTAGTGCCTGTGATAATGGCCATACAACTCTATGGGCAGAGGTTGTAAAGTACTTAAATAAAAATACTTTGAAGTACTACTTTATAGTTTTTTGGGGTATCTGTACTTTACTTTACTATTTTATATTTTTGACAACTTTTACTTTTACTTCACTACATCCCTAAAGAAAATATTGTACTTTTTACTCCATACATTTTTCCTGACACCCAAAAGTACATGACAGGAAAAGGGTCCAATTCACACACTTATCAAGAGAATATCCCTGGTTGTCCCTACTGCCTCTTATCTGGAGAACTAAATAAACACATGCTTTGTTTATAAATTGTCTGAGTGTTGGTGTGCCCCTGGCTATCTGTACATTTAAAAAACAAGAAAATTGTTCCGTCTGGTTTGCTTAATATAAGGAATTTGAAATTATTTATACTTTTACTTTTACTTTTGATACTTAACTATATTTTAGCAACTACATTTACTTTTGATACTTAAGTACATTTAAAACGAAATACTTTTTTACTTTTAATCAAGTAGTATTTTACTGGGTGACTTTCACTTTTACAGTATTATTCTATTAAGGTATCTTTACTCAAGTATGACTATTGGGTACTTTTTCCATCACTGAATGAAAGTGATTCATATCTGAAACCTCAAGTCATCGCAAGGACATGTACTTTGAGACTGATGATAATCATACATTTGTGTAACAGGAAATGAGGTCAGATTGAGATCTGTTTGTTTGTGATGGATATACTGTATATTGAATGAGAAGATACATACAAAATGTATAAGGTCATAAAGGGAGAAAAACTATCTTTAGTAGCATTGAATTAAATTATGTAGTATAGAGAATACCATTTTATCTCTTTATGGTGAAATTAATGTGATGAAGAGATTAAAGAAAGAAGCATTGACAGCTGCACAGGTCGAGTAAGGTAAATCCATACTATCTTTACCCATATCCTCCCATTCCTGCTGTAGATGAACAACCAATTATTTCAATTTAATAACTGTCTATTTTACACATTGCATACAGTGTGATGTGCTACATACAGTATGATGTAATCTGATTTATAAAACCTACAGTACAGGGTAAGTGCATGTGGTCGAGGTAGAGGTAAAACCAAGGACACGTCCTTTGGAGGATCAACTAAGGTTAGACCACAATACCCTCGCTCCACAAACACACACACATAACCACCCACACACACACACGCATGGACACATACGTGCCCAGGCACAGAGACACAAACGCGTGAATACACATACTACATGGATGAACAGGTTCATTTAGGTCAGACATTATCCTGCCCCCACATAGAAAGGAAGTCAGAAATTACCCTGAAGGTGAAAGATCAACCGAACAGAGGCATGCAGTATGGTCTACTGCAAATACTCCAAGCAATGGTACAATACAATGATGAACAGCTTAAGGTTCCTCAAAAGAGAATGATGATCTCAGATGATCTACCCTGTTTAATTCCCTTTAATCCTTCCATCACATTGTTTCTCTTCAATCCCTCCCAGTATATTGTATTGCCTTGACTCTGCCTCTGTTTAAAGTTCTCTGAGCCCTCATATAGAACGAGCAGATTGTTCTTAGTGAATATCTGAGTGATCCCAGAAGGTTTCTCTCTCTCTAAGCACTCTTACATAAGCCAGACACCGCTCTTGTTTCTCAAAAAACTAAGCCACATCTTTCACTAGTTCTTCATTTAATACCTTTAAGGCGCTAACCCATATATCCAGGCGCTGCCTGCCTGTCTCCTCACACCACTTTAGCCTTCCATGAATGGAGCATTTTGGAAAAACTCAGATTGTGAAAGGATATGGGGGCTGGAATTGTGTTCCCACTTCTAAGGGGTATAAAAGTAATTTTTTTATATATATTTTTTTTAACCTTTATTTAACCAGGTAAGCCAGTTGAGAACTAGTTCTCATTTACAACTGTGACCTGGCCAAGATAAAGCAAAGCAGTGCGACAAAAAAACAACAACACAGAGTTACACATGGGATAAACAAACTTACAGTCAATGACACTATAGAAGATCTATATACAGTGAGTGCAAATGTAGTTAGATTAGGGAAGTAGGACAATAAATAGGCAATAGTGGCGAAATAGTTACAATTTAGCATTAACACTGGAGTGATAGATGTGCAGATGATGATGTGGAAATATGCCTTTGGTGTGGGCAGAGATACTGGGGTGAAAATGAGCAAAAATAACAGTATGGGGATGAGGTAGTTGGGGTGGGCTATTTATAAATGGGCTATATATAGGTGCAGTGATCGGTAAGCTGCTCTGACAGCTGATGCTTAAAGTTAATGAGGGAGATAGGAATCTCCAGCTTCAAGGATTTTTGCAATTCGTTCCAGTCATTGGCAGCAGAGATCTGGAAGGAATGGCGGCCAAAGGAGGTGTTGGCTTTGGGGGTGACCAGTGAAATATACCTGCTGGAGCGCAGGGTATGGGTGGGTGTTGCTATGGTGACCAGTGAGCTAAGATAAGGCAGGGATTTACCTAGCAAGGACTTATAGATGACCTGGAACCAGTGGGTTTGGCGACTAATATGTAGTGAAGGCATCTAACTTAGATTGTAAGACGGCAGGGGTGTTAAGCATATCCCAGTATAGGTCACCTAACAGTACAAACTCTGAGGATAGATGGGGGGCAATCAGTTCACATAGGGTGTCCAGGGCACAGCTGTGGGCTGAAGGTGGTCTGTAACAAAAGGTAACAGTGAGAGACTTATTTCTGGAGAGGTGCATTTTTAAAAGTAGAAGCTCAAGCTGTTTGGGCACAGACCTGGATAGTATGACAGAACTCTATCTATCTTTGCAGTAGATTACAACTCCGACCCCTTTAGCAGTTCTATCTTGACGGAAAATGTTGTAGTTGGGTATGGAAATATCCGAATTTTTGGTGGCCTTCCTAAGTCAGGATTCAGACACGGCTAGGACATCAGGGTTGGCTGAATGTGCTAGAGCAGTGAATAAATCAAACTTAGGGAGGAGGCTTCTGATGTTAACATGCATGAAACCAAGGTTTTTATGGTTACAGAAGTCAATAAATGAGAACGCCTGGGAAATAGGTGTGGTACTGGGGGCTACAGGGCCTGGATTTACCTCTACATCACCAGAGGAACAGAGGAGGAGTAGGGTAAGGGTACGGCTAATGGCTTTAAGAACTGGTCGTCTAGTGCGTTGGGCACAAATAATAAAAGGAGCAGATTTCTGGGTGCGGTAGAATAGATTCAGGGCTTTATGTACAGACAAGGATATGGTAAGATGTGAGTTCAGTGGAGGTAAACCTAGGCGTTGAGTAACAATGAAAGAGGTTGCATCTCTGGAGGCACCAGATAAGCCAGGTGAGGTCTCCGAATGTGTGTGTGGGGGGGGGGGGGGGGGGGCAAAGGAGCTATCTGAGGCATGTTGAGTGGGACTGGTGGCTCTACAGTGAAATAAAACAATAAGGGCTAACAGATACAGCAATAGACGAGACTTATTGACATAAGAGAGAGGAAAAAAGTAATCACAGGTGTTATATATTGGGACCCGATATTTTTGTCCTGAATGGATTTCCCTAGTTGTAGTTCCAATGCAAGTTGTCACGATCGTGTGTAGAGACAGACCAGGGCGCAGCGTAGCGATAGTTCGACATGATTTATTCACATATAAACTAAACTTAGTCCGAACTATACAAAACAACAGAGTAAGAACAACGTGAACATCAACACACTTACTATTGATGATGACATTGAAATAATGACCCACACAAACGTGTGGGGTTGAGCAACTTAAATAGAATCCCCAATCAGAGACAACGTCTCACAGCTGTCTCCAATTGGGGATTCAACACAAAATGAAAAACATAGATCTAGGTATCTAGATCTGTCAGGCTCTGACCATGGCCAAAAGGTACTCCCTATGGCCAGAGCCTGACACAAGTAAGCGGGACGCATGGCGTTCAGAATGCTAACGGGCCAGGGCTAGCAGATGGGTCTTCGGCGTCATCGCATCGGAAAAGCCTGTTGGCAGACCAGTCGTGATGGATTGGCGGGGCTCTGTGTCAACAATAGAAAAGAGGTACTGTAGCCTAGGAATTAGCTAGTACACTTCGTCGGCTAGCCGGGAGATGGGTCTAGCTCGAGGCTAGCTCAAGGCTAATTGGTGCAAGCTTCGGGGACAATGATGTTAGCCAAACAACAGCCACTCGGTTGCAGATAGCTAGCTGCAATTATCCGGTGTAATAATCCAGTGATTGCAGCAGAAATCTGGTGATGTGGTAAAGAAAGCAATCCGATATGCGCTGGGTTAATAGCGCACTTTGCTGACTAGCCGATATTGTCTGAGTTATAGTTGGCTGGTGCAGGCCAAGGGCAATGGTGAAGACCGCTGACAATGGTTAATAGCTAGTAGCTAGTGTGGCCTAAATCTGTGGTGGGAGTTGTTTTGGTTGTTGTTTTTTTGCTGGGTTTTACTATTTTCCTCAAGAAGTTGAGAGAGTTGGTTTAGGTAATTATTCCATGGCCCTGACATTATTTAATTCAGGTTGAGGAGGGCGACTGTGTACATGCACCTCTCTCCAAATAAACACTGTTGTCAAGAATTAATCAGTCTTACCAAAGCTCTCTTCTTCTCCCCCTGGGGGTTGTTCGAACTTAGACTGTGCCAGATAATATTGCTTGCCGAGTTTTGGGAAAAGATGTTCTCCAAAATATTATCTTTTTAAGCATTTCCCGCCAAGTTAATGGCACAGTGAAAATACTTTCTAGTAATGCAGTCCACTCTGAATCACATAGATTAAATAACATGGAGTCTTAGTGCGTACTGAGCACTCCAAATCATCAAGATGATGTATCCAAAAATATCTTAGTCAGGCAGTTTTTCAATATGCACCAGAAGCACCTGAATACAGTGCATTGAGATGCATTTACGCAATAGGCTACTGTAGGCCTACTGTAGGCCTTTCCAGGTCGCAGTTGCAAATGAGAACTTGTTCTCAACTGACCTACCTGGTTAAATAAAGGTGAAATAAAAAAAATAAAAAAAATAAAAAGGCCAGTGGTCCATTTGTTGCACAAGAATCAATTTACTGAAGGTCTGCGTAAAATGCTTGCTTTGCTTTGCAGTGTGTACACTGCACTGCATAGTGTAATGCTGAATTACTTATGAATCATAGGGTTGTTGTGTATCCTACCAATACATTTCAAAGCATGTCAATGCTTGGAATACTGTACCAATATGATGAGCAAACAAGCTTACACAAGTGAACAAGAGCTGGCATCATGCTTTGAGGTTAATATGACTAATTCTCAAAGACAGAGGCCCTATTTGATTATTCAATATGTTCAATTAAAACAACTTTCAGGAATAGATTCAATGATTGCATGTGATGAAGGATAAACTATTCTAGATAGATAGATAGATAGATAGATAGATAGATAGATAGATAGATAGATAGATAGATAGATAGATAGATAGATAGATAGATAGATAGATAGATAGATAGATAGATAGATAGATAGATAGATAGATAGATAGATAGATAGATAGATAGATAGATAGATAGAAGAGCATGGAGGCTCAAGCCACTGCAGTTTATCATCCCCCCCTACTGGATAGAATGGAGCACTGCAAGAGGAACATCATTTCACTTATGCACAAAAACCTATTCATTTATTATTGATAAGTCAACCATTGATATGAAATGCAATCCCAACTTACAAACACTTCCACATTGGGTGCTTTTTATGTGTCTTGTATCAGTTTGTTCATTCAGTATTGCTTTTCTGTGCTTCACTGTTTTACCTACAATCACTGATTCACTGCCTCCTCAACTTATCAGACACCAGTCACATTCCTTCATTTTCCCTTTTGTCCTATTTCCCTCCTACTGTATGTGCAACTCACAAAGGGGAACACTCACACACTCAGAGGCGCCTGGCAGGCCGTCCAGCTTCCGTTCCATGCCATCCCTGCTCCCCCACTGCAGCCCAAACCCGCCCCCTCTCCACCCCCGGCCTGGTTTCCCATGTGCTTTGGCTGCCAAAGGCGACCACGGAGACTCCTGTATCTGTCCAGATTCCTGTTCGACCTGGCAGCTAATCGCTGGCAGCCTAGGACTGTGTCCCTTTGTGACTCAGGCTGTTCCTGTGAATGAGATAGAGACAGAAATACTGTTACAGACCCATATCCTCTCCCCACAAACAACCCACACAAACTCTCTTTGGCTATGACCCAGACACAGTCACACACTGTTTTAGGGGAGATGTGGGAAGGAGTTGACTGAATGACTGACTGACTGGAGTGAGTGAATGACTGATTTGTCTTTCTTAGTTTTACTATGAGTTGTCCATTGTGTGATGATTCAACTCTTTCCATTACAATTGAGCTTAGGCTGAATATCAAGTGTTCATTGTTTTGCCTCAACACATAGAGACGCCACTCTCTTGATATCCCTGTCCTTCTGTCTGTCTGCCCATCTATCTATATTTGTCCCAAGTGTATGTGCTCTGTGCATGCTTCAGTTCCAGTCTTCCCCAGGTGTGTGTATTTTAATTTATAGTCATCTCCAGGTCTTCCTGCATCCTCCTCGGATTGGCTGCAGCCTGCAGCAGGCCTGGGGCTATTTCACATCCAGGTGCTGGGGAAATGGCAGGTGTGCTTCACATACCTCTGTGCCCGTCTGTGTGTGCTCTGCTAGCCCACCTATGTGTGCACTGTAAGCTCTCCAGACCCACGTGGATAAAGGCCCCTCTCTCTCTGTCTCTGTTTGTGTCTCTGGGACCTTGGATCAATGGCTGGCTCTGGTAGGAGATGGAAATAACTGAAGGAGGTGATGAATGAGGAAAAGTAGTACCAAAACCCCAAAATGCCCCCCAAAATTCACTCTAGTTCTTCTATTTCAATGTATCATTTGTTTCTCTTGTGGTCTTTTTCTCTTTTTGCCCTTTCTTATAGCGTTTGCCTGTCTTTTATTGTCATCAATGTTTGTCATTCAATAGTTCTGTAAAACTCCTTGATTTTCTTCATTGACTTTATTTTAAATGTCTTTATTATATATTTTCTAAAAACTTTACCTGCTTGATTTACACCAAACTCGAACCAACAGTTACTCCTATTTCCAGACAAGGTCTGAGCGAATATGTAGGCTATGAGAACCACATTTTTGCTGAGACATGGCCGTGAGGAATTCTAAGCATCTTTGTCTTTGCTCAACTCTATGATCTCAGTATAATTCACTTTCCTTTGCTTTATTTGAATTGACCTCAGACCACCACCACACCACAGCAACCATGTGCTGCAATTACTGCTATATTAGAGCCTGACATTACAGTTCTTTATTTCTGGAGTTTCTGGGCTAAAATAAACGCAGACAGTTGTGTCAAGTTTATGGGGAAAAAACCTTGTGCTATCCTGGAGCACAAGTACAGGACTTTACAAGGCTACTTCCTACCATTTTACAACAGCTGCCGGGTGCTGACACTGTCTTAATCCATGTGGGGTCAAACAACATTAGAAGGGCTAGCTCGGAACTGCTGAAGATGGATTTTAAAGAATTGATTCTAGCTCTGAAAGATTCCAAAAAGCGACGATTATTTCAATCTGCTGATGGAAAAACGTATGTGTTATGGCTTTATATCTGTCTAATAGAACATAGAGGGTGTTCTGCCTCGCCATCATAATCAAGGTAGTCAGGCATTTCTCAGGGAAGCTGTCTAGGCCCCTTACTTATTTCCATCTTTACAAATTAACTGCCACTGGCTCCTAGTAGCCTGTGTGTCTATATATGCTGATGACTCAACACTATACACATTAGCTACCACAGCAAGTGAAATCACTACAACACTTAACAAAGAGCTTCAGTCCGTTTCAGAATGGGTGGCAAGAAATAAGTTAGTCCTATATATTTCAAAAACTAAAAGCATTGTATTTGGGACAAATCATTCACTAAACCCTAAACCTCAACTACATTTTGATTGGGAGATTGTGAGACTCCCCATTATATGTTGTGCTGAAGTTGGCTGACTGAAAGGGAACTTTACAGCTGACAGACGTGTGTGTGCGCCTCTGGCTCTTTCAGGGTCATATGCTTTCCCTTTTCACAGGGAATGATCTGCAGTTCTGCACTGTACATTTAGCATTATTAAGGACTAGGGGCTGGTCACATCACGCAAAAGCATGAATGGCCCAATCAATCCATTTCCTCAAAAGTAGTTCCAAAAGTATTGGGTCAGTGACATTTTAGTTTTAGTTTTTAGTTTTGGCTCAGTCATCAAGCACTTTGATACAATGACTATGGGGTTAAAGTGCAGACTATCATCTTTCATTTGAGGGTATTTTCATCCATTTTAGGGGACCAAAAGTATTGGGACAAATTTACCGGTCAAAGGTTTAGTATTAGTATTTAAATATTTAGTATTTATGCACGTGATTACATCAAGCTTGTGACTCAATAAACTTGTTGGATGCATTTGCTGTTTGTTTTGGTCGTGGTTCAGATCATTTATGTGCTCAATGGAAATTAATGGTAAATAATGTATTGTGTCATTTTGGAGTCACTATTATTGTAAATAAGCATATAATAAATAAGCAAACAGCTCTAACCTCTAGGCTACCTGCCACCCCTTCTACATGAACGTAGATGCTACCATGATTAAGGATAGTTCTGAATAAAACAGAAGTTAGAAGCATAAATATCATGATGTGTCTAAAAATGGCAGTGGGTCTCTCTCTCCCCTCTCTCTCTCCCCAACCATGTAACAGGCTCAGGAAATCTCTTTCATAGTTGTAGGATAAGCTTGTACTGGTTTCATCAAAGAATGGTGCTGTGACGAAATTACACTGCAAGACACAAGCTTAGTGTAGGAAGAGGACGAAAGGATGAATGGAATGATGGATGTCTAAAAGGGAGAGAGGGAGGCGAGGAGGGGATTACAGGTGTGCTTGGGGATGTAATACCTGGTACTGTTTGCCTGATCTTTGTAACAAGAACACGTAATGGGCTTTAAATGTCCCTGTCAACCTGTTCCAGTGGAAGAGCTTTCCTGCGGAGCTACTGTAGAAACAGAACGGTGAAGCATCGTCATTATCTCTCAACTGGTTTATGAGATGCACAGACAGACTTGTGTGTGTGTCAGGGGGATGAGAGAGAGAGAGAGAGGGGAGACACTGGAGGAAGTGCTAATATTGACTCAAATAGGAAATGGAACAGTGGAAGGCTTCCGCTCGTCTCTCTGCAAACGTGTACTCTCCAAGGCAGCAGCAGAGTGTTGGAAGAGTGGTGTGTGTGCATCTGTGTCTCTGCATGATTCAGAGTGTGTGCATCTGCTTGTATCTATGCGCTCAACAAATCAAAATCAAATAAAATGTATTCATCATATACACAGTTTACAGCAGGTATAAAACGTACAGTGAAGTGCTTATGTGCTAGTTCCCCCAACAATGCAGTAAATGAATCAATGATCAATAATAACAATGAAAAGAATAACAAGTAGTATAAGTAATAGAATAAGTAGTATGCATAGTAATAATGGACTGTATTTTATTTATATTTAAGTTAATCTTTTCCTCGTTCCTTACTAGTCTCCCAGTCCCTGCCGCTGAAAAACATCCCCAATGCATGATGCTGCCACCGCCATGCAAACTGCAGGGATGTTGCCTGGTTTCCTCCAGGCAAAATAGTTCAATCTTGGTTTCATCAGACAAGAGAATCTTGCTTCTCATGGTCTGAGAGTCCTTTAGGTGCCGTTTAGCAAACTCCAAACGGGCTGTTATGTGCCTTTTACTGAGTAGTGGCTTCCGTCTGGCCACTCTACCATAAAGGCCTGATTGGTGGAGTGCTGCAGAGATGGTTGTCCTTCTGGAAGGTTCTCCCATCTCCACAGAGGAACTCTGAAGTTCTGGGAGAGTGACCATCGGGTTCTTTGTCACCTCCCTGACCAAGGCCCTTCTCCCCCGATTGCTCAGTTTGGCCAGGTGGCCATCTTTAGGAAGAGTCTTGATGGTTCCAAACTTCTTCCATTTAACAATGATGGAGCCACTGGGTTCTTGGGGAACTTCAATGCTGCAGACATTTTTTGGTACCGTTCCCCAGATCTGTGCCTCGACACAATCCTGTCTCTGAGTTCTACGGACAATTCCTTCAACCTCATGGCTTGGTTTTGCCTGACCCTGTCTTTTGTGTTCTAGCATTTTGCACCTGCCCTGTTTTTTTTTCTGTTTGACAAAGAAATTTCCCCTCTGGGATCAATAAAGTATCTATCTATCTATCTATCTATCTATCTATCTATCTATCTATCTATCTATCTATCTATCTATCTATCTATCGAAATGCCTAGGGTAGGTATGAACAGAGGATCGTATTCAGGAAAGTCGATGGTCGAAATGCTGGTGAGTTATTTTTGGCTGTAGGTAATAATGCAAGAAACGTTCTGAGCAAATAATGTAAGAATGTCAGGAACAGTGGGTACTACCACTGATGGAAATAATTACTGATGTCACACCCTGATCTGTTTCACCTGTCTGTGTTTGTCTCCACCCCCCTCCAGGTGTCCCCCATCTTCCTTATTATCCCCTGTGTATTTAAACCTGTGTTCTCTGTTTGTCTGTTGCCAGTTCGTTTTGTTTCGTCTTTGCTATTCCCCATTGCTCCTGCCTCTCTATAGTTCCTGTTTTCTAGTTTTCCCAGTTTTGACCATCCTGCCTGCCCTGCATCCTGCCGTCTTGTACCTTTGCCCCACTACTCTGAATTACCAAACTCTGCTTACCCCGACCCTGAGCCTGCCTGCCGTCCTGTACTTTTGCCCCGTCTAACTGGATTACTGACCCCTGCCTGCCACTGACTTGTCTTGTGCCTGCCTCTGTTGGTTTAATAAGCTGTTGTTACTCCGACATTGTCTGCACCTGGGTCTTACCTGTAACACCTGATAACTGATGCTGTCTGTGTGATCTATTTTGGATGTATACTGGAATATAATAGGCAAAGCAAGACGTTCTATTGAAGATGTAGTAGACAGGTCTTAAGAGTTATTATATTGATGAGGAAAATAGCTGTCAAAAAGTGTGTTATTGGAAGTTAATAACCCTTATTATACTAGGCAAAGTGAGAATTACACCGTGACATTTGTGGGGTCTTTTTTTTCACGGGATGGGCCTAATAGTAAAGACATGTCATTTGATGTTGTTTTTTTTTTTTGTTTTTTTTCGGCTGGGACACCCCCAGTCATGTTTTCATCTTATTGTCAAACAAATCCAGTCAAAAAGTGGGCTACCTGCACATGTTCTCCAATTCCAGCATTCAAACTGTGCACCGTGCATTTGCACAATTTTATGAACCTGTTACACAACACCAAAAAGTGTAATGGCATTCAGCTATTATAGTGTACATATTCAGCCAACCACCCATACTATGGAATGTCTTTTTATAGCTTTTTTTTCACTCCAGACTTCTTGTATTTCTATACTTTTTCATACTGCCGCTCTATGTATCATGTATCTGAAAATGTTATTAAGTTAATAAATGCAGAGGCATTTAGATAAAACTGTCAATCTACATTATATACTGACTCATGTATAACTATTTCAAACATAGTCGGCTCTTCACTCCAAGCATAACTATAAAACCAGCTTCACACAGACTTTCATTCAGTCACATATCAACGACTGTCTGTCGATCACAACCGTCTGATTTTCTCCTCAGACTGGAGAATAGTTATTTGTGGAGGGAATGAGTTATGGGAAGAATGAGTTGATACAGGTTTAGAATTTTAATTTGATCAGTTTTTGACAGCACAAAAATAATCCTGTAGCAACAGGCAATGTGAATTTGTCAGGTCCTGACTGTGGGGATGCCGCCAGGCATCTCTATGTTTGTCTGGTAGCTAGGTCAGGGCTTGACAGAGAAGAGTTTTCTGGAAAACTCAATGTTTGGTTTTTGTTGGTCCCCAATTAGAGGCAGCTGCCCTGCGTTGTCTCTAATTGGGGATCCTCTGAAGCTTGGGCTGGAAACTGAATTATGATGGTCTTGTCCTCTCTCGGAGCATGAATTTCATAGAATAAATTGGTGTTTGTCTATTATGAGTGTTGTGTCTTTACTATCATTAAAGTGGTGACTGCTATTTATTGAATAATTACCTACTTCGTTGAATTATTTGATTAAATTAATAAGGCAATAATTAACTCATTAGGAATTCTGGGGCACCACGGAAGCATGTTTATAGAGCTGTTGTCTCCCGAATAAACTCTTAAAGATCTGAAGATCTTTACATCAATTAAGGATAGTCAATTATTAATTATTATCTTCTATCAGTCTCCTTCTGACTGTCATAAAATATTTGGTTATGTGCACCAACCCTAGTCTCCATGGGGAATCAGCGATACACAAATTGGCTTAATTATTGATTTAATAATTACCTAAATAATCACACAGAATTACATACATACACAGGATAGATTAGACATTGATTACTAATCATGCCATAAAAAGTCCCTAGTGGACTAACCCGATATGACGGTTGGTTACACAAAGGAAGGGGGTTGGGGAATGAAAGAGCGGGAGGAGAAACAAAGGAATGGGTCTCTATCGGACCTTGAGAAACTATGCTCACATAAATACAAAATCTTATGCACTCTAATAACCGCCCATTCGGAAAAGGAAATGCAATTTAAATATTTACGATTGAGCTGGGCTTCGATAGATGGGTCTATGATGTAAAGACTCTGGTTTGCCCAGCAGAGATCGCCATTTTCCTTTGTTGAGTCTTTCTGGTCGTAGTGTTGATAAGAGTGGATATGTTGAAATACCCTATCGTTCTTAGAGTTCGTTTCAGTGTCCTCGTCCTAGGCCACGTACATTCTCAGCTGCAGACTGATAACCGCGACAACTAGGATTTAATCACTTATTTTAAGTAGTGATCGATAGTTTAGAGTTCATACCATTTTGCCATATTCAGCTCGCACTGTATTCTGGCTGGTCTAGTTGTCAGGCTCTGGCCATAGAGAAGCCTATTACTTCTCTATAATTCTATGGTCAGAGTTTGGCAGTTCTATATGTTCTACGTCTGTGTGGTGTTGTGTGTGGGATCCCTAATTAGAGGCAGCTGCTATGCATTGTCTCTAATTAGGGATCCTACTTATATGTGTATGTCCCACTCCATAGGCGTGGTTCATTGTCTTCAGTCCCGTGTCGATGTAAGTGTGTTCCATTTTGTTATATGTATCGTTGTTATTTTGTGTAGTTCACATTAAGTCTAGTTTATACTTTAATAAATTATGTCGAACTATCGCTGCGCTGCGCCTTGGTCTTTATACACACCCGAGCGTGACACTAGTAGAAATTCACCATTTCAACGTCGGGATCGGCACCTCCATATTATCTGGTCTCACGTAAAGTTCATTAGGTAGAGTTGTAGTTCAACCATTTGTACCCTCAGCTTGCACCGTGGTTTGTGTGGTCTGGTATGAATTGTGTCACAGGGGCTTTTATACTGGGGAAGAGAAGGGCGTGTTTCATCCTTCTCCCCAATGCCCATGTTCCCTTGGGCGTGGCCACTGACTGTGCACATGTTTACTATGAAAACAATGATCTAATTTAGAAGACTAAAATGACATTTGATCTTCTCACAAATAGTTTCATATTTAATCATATAAATTAGACAACATTTACATGTAAATCTGATAACTAGAATGTGTAGGCTTTCAAAGATACAATTATGTTGTCCTATCATCAGTAACAACAACTGATCTGACATCATATTCTTTAATGTCCATTGCTCGTGTTTAGTGGGATTAGTGAAGGAAAAAATGTAAACAAGTGCTCAGCATATGTGGGAACTCCTTCAAGACTGATGGAAAAGCATTCCAGGTGAAGCTGGTTGAGAGAATGCCAAGAGTGTGCAAAGCTGTCATCAAGGCAAAGGTTGGCTATTTGAAGAATCTCAAATACAAAATATATTTTCGTTTAACAGTTTTTTGGTTACTACATGATTCCATATGTGTTATGTCATAGTTTTGATGTCTTCACTTTTATGTAAAAAAATAGTGCAAATAAAGAAAACCCCTTAAATGAGTAATATTCCAAACTTTTGGCCCACAGTGTATGTTTTAGTCATGTTTTGCTAAGCGTGCAGTTGCACAAGCTGCTTATACAATGTTTTCCCATTTCCAATCAAAGATAATCCTGGTCTTTGGGAAGACAGGAAATTAGATTGGGCATTTTCGGAAATTCTCTGGATCCGGATTTCTAGTGTACCCTATTCCCAAACATCTACATCCTCATCTACAAACACTCCCTGTACTTACAGGGAAAATGAGTCGGGTGATCTTTAAACACGCATTGCCTAAAAGCCCTGGGGCAAATATTGAACTTGTAACAGCTGTGTTTAATTCTGGGCTGCTACCGTAACATCATCAATCTTACTAAAGGCTGATCTAGGACCAGAATATACATTTTAGACATTTATATAATCAAAGTCAACGGATAATAAACCTTATCACAGTTTAAGAGAACACCCAGTCCAAGAATATGGCTTATATAGTTTTTAAGATGAGAGAATGAGATTTAGGAAATAAAGTAATTCAGATCCCAACTTATGTAGTTTGCAACCCACATCAGCCCCTTCTAAACTCTTGGAGACTATGTTAAACCATATGCCTTCCGTGTGGCCCGGGAGACAACAGGTCTGATTTTCATACTGATGGACTTAAGAGAGTAATAATAACCTTTCCAGTGCATCCAGATAATGACAGACCCCTAGTGTCCGGTCTGGAGCGTGAAGTCACATGCTCTGCTGGTCAGCTACTGTGTAGCAACCTAGCGGTACCAAAAGCCCTGGTCTACCCTAGAAAGCCTATGTAGAACGGTCTGCACCTGGTTGTGACTTTTGCCCAGTCTGTCCTGTATGGAGATTTTGCGCACCCGGTATCCAAACATGCATGGGTTGAGAGATGCCGTCACCATTTGAGTGTGTTTAACTTTCAACAGTACTGCCACAGCAGCATAACATTTGATTAACACTTGACAACACTTGATTTAGCCTACATCATCATCAATATTCAGTCTGGTTGGCTTAAATGCGCAGCAGAGGGAGGCAGTAAAAGTCAGTAAAAGAAATCGTGCTAGCTAACAGCAGATTTACATCAATGATCAGGGCGGCAGGTAGCCTAGCGGTTAGAGTGTTGGGCCAGTAACCGAAAGGTTGCAAGTTTGAATACCTGAGCCGACAAGGTGAAAAACCTGTCGATGTGTCCTTAAGCAAGGCACTTAACCCTAATTTGCTCCTGGGGCTGACCCTGTAGGTAGGCCATCATTGTAAATAAGAATTTGTCAGGTAAATATATATATATTTTTCATAAATCAGCTGATAGCCCATCCTCTTTCCCCAATGGCAAGCATGTCTTTAGGAGGCACTGTAACTAGCTAGCTAACCTAAAAATATTTCAGGGGAGGGGTACCCTTTAAAAAATATATATTTATTGCACCTGGTCTGTGCACAGCCATGTTGGGTTGGCCCAGGAGGTCACATTTGTATGGATGTGTAACTGCAGCTGTCCTTAAAAAAAAAAAAAGTTAACTAGGCAAGTCAGTTAAGAACAAATTCTTATTATCAATGAAGGCCTACACCGGCCAAACTCAGACGACGCTGGGCTCTCTGGGACTCCCAATCATGGCTGGTTGTGATACAGTCTGGATTTGAACCACATTGTCTGTAGTGACACCTCTAGCACTGAGATGCAGTGTCTTAGACCACTGCGCCACTTGGCAGCTGGGTAAATGATTGTTACAGTGAAAAAAGGGAAAAAGCATCCATATGTATGAAACATAATCAAGGGGCCTCGCTCTCATTTCCTCTGGGGGGATATGATCCACTGCCCTTCCTCCTCCCACTCATTAACCCCCCACTTCCACCGCCAAAGCCATGACTACTTCCAGCACCTATTCCCTTCCTCCTGAACCTGTGGAATTATCTGGTGACATCATCATCATCATCATCATCATCATTCTCTGTATATAGATTTTCTATTGTGTTTTTGACTGTTTGTTTAATGTGTAACTCTGTGTTGTTATTTGTCGCACTGCTTTGCTTTGTCTTGGCCAGGTCGCAGTTGCAAATGAGAACTTGTTCTCAACTGACCTACCTGGTTAAATAAAGGTGAAATAAAAAAATAAAAAAATCATCATCCACATTTATGTCATTGTAATAAGGACCAGAATGAGAACTAGAAGCTTCTGATAGGCTAATTGACATAATTTGAGTCAATTGGATGTGTACCTGTGGATGTATTTCAAGGCCTACTTTCAAACTCAGTGCCTCTTTGCTCAACATCATGGGAAAATCAAAAGAAATCAGCCAAGACCTCAGAAAAACAATTGTAGACCTCTACAAGTCTGGTTCATCCTTGGGAGCAATTTCCAAACGCCTGAAGGAACCACGTTCATCTGTACAAACAATAGTACGAAAGTATAAACACCATGGGACCACGCAGCCGTCATACCGCTCAGGAAGGAGACGCGTTCTGTCTCCTAGAGATGAACGTATTTTGGTGCAAATCAATCCCAGAACAACAGCAAAGGACCTTGTGAGGATGCTGGAGGAAACAGGTACAATAGTATCTACATCCACAGTAAAATGAGCCCTATATCGACATAACCTGAAAGGCCACTCAGCAAGGAAGAAGCCACTACTCCAAAACCGCCTTAAAAAAGCCAGACTACGGTTTGCAACTGCACATGGGGACAAGGATTGTATTTTTTGGAGTAATGTCCTCTGGTCTGATGAAACAAAAATAGATCTGTTTGGCCATAATGACCATCGTTATGTTTGGAGGAAAAAGGCAGAGGCTTGCAAGCCGAAGAACACCATCCCAACCGTGAAGCATGGGGGTGGCAGCATCATGTTGTGTGGGTGCTTTGCTGCAGGAGTGACTGGTGCACTTCACAAAATAGATGACATCATGAGGAAGGAAAATTATGTGGATATATTGAAGCAACATCTATAGATCAGTCAGGAAGTTAAAGCTTGGTCGCAAATGGGTCTTCCAAATGGACAATGACCCCAAGCATACTTCCAAAGTTGTGGCAAAATGGCTTAAGGACAACAAAGTCATTGGCGTACCCATGCAATTTGACTGACTGTTTGCAAGAGAGGCCTTTAGATCCCTTGATGTTACCCTGGGGTTCTTAGAGACTTCTATGAGCATCATTCGGTCAGCTATTAGGCTGACTTTGGTGGGACGACCTGTCCTAGGTAGTTTGCCAGTGGTCTGGACTTTTCGTCGGACAGTGGAATGATGTACTTCAAATTGCTTGGAAATGGATTTGTAACCCCTCCCAGACTCATGGACATCAATAATCTTTCTTCTGAGGGCCTCGGGTAGGTCTTTTGATCTTTGAATGATGTGTTACCACACACCCATATGGTTAAGACCAAAACAGACCAATTGTCTTATCTTTATAGAAGGCTGGACCCTCCTAAGTTTCTCTCTAATGTTTTCTAATAATTTTCACTTGTTTTGGTACACCTAATTCTAATTTTAGCCATTTTATGTGATGGTAAAGGTAGGGGTGTACTAACTTTTTCCCCATAAGGAAAAGGCATTTTTGTTGCATAACATTGGGACACAATTGCCTAACATTTTCAAAGTATTTTTTGGGGTGGTAATTTGTTAAATTGGGTAACCTTTATCTGTCAATAGTGTTGAAGTGAAGATTACATATCCATCTGTCCAAATATGTTTTAAAAAAGACAACTTACCAGGGGGTGTACTTACTTTTTCACATGACTGTAAATGCATTACAAGCTATGTGTTGTAAAGTTATAGTGTGTGACTTATCAGTATGTGAAAGTAAAGATAATGTATGTTCTTACTCTTTCAAATTCCTCTGTATGGTCTGACACATTGACAAAAGGTACAGGTAGTTCAGCGATTTAACACAATACATCCAATACCTGCGATCTGGTTGCATCTCACTGAAGAACAGTGGAAAGTGAGAAACACTGAAATGTTATTCAGGTCTTTTTCAGCACATTTCACATGGATAACATTATTTTCCTTTGTTAGGTTTCACCTTGGGGGTTGGAGAGGTATTTTTAGACGTCCATTTGGGAAAACAAGGCCTGGCTGGATGGTAGCTTGCATAGCCCTACAAAAAGGTTCAGATGGCTGACATTAAGGAAAGAGCTGAGGGGAATGGCCCTGCTTCAACTACCTGACTACATCCTGGCTGACTATAGAGCCATAGTGCTAGATGGTAGCTTCACTGGAGTTCATTTATTTTGTGGTATTTTGGGAGAATCTAGCAAAGTGCACAGACAGCTGGCTTAGAGTGCATTATGGGGTGTAAACAAAGTAATGGCAGGTGATTACCGCTATCTGTGTGTTATTTATTGGCTGAAATGTTTCTGATCAAGAAGTTTGTTCATAGTTTGAGGAATGTGCCCAGAGAGAAATAGTTTAAAAATAAACAGATTTTTCAAAAGATTTTTGAATGTGTGTATTTATTATGTGTGTGGTTTCTAACACTTTATGAGTATTGTGTATTGAATAATCTAAAATCTTTCAGTTAAAACCTCCGACTGATATGGAGAAACTCCATGCCCATTTTATCACAACACCTATTACTAACGTGCACGCGGCCACGACTTCCTCATTTCCAGAAATCTCTCAATGATTTGTATATTTTGTTCTAATGGCTATTGAAGCAATTCCTTTTAGCAAGGATATTTTTTTGCCATATCAGGAGGGACCCTCTAGCAAAGAGACCTCCATTTCAAATTAAACGGACAGAGCTGAGTTTTGAGCCAAATGCAGACTATTGAGCCAAATGCAGATATCATAATATTATAACATCCATTTTGCACCTCCATAAATATACAATACTTTTTCTGTTTCAAAATATATTCCAATCTCCATAGCAATTATAACTCTCCATGTATTTTGGCTTGGGTGCTAAGAAAACAGACAACCTACTCATAATCCCTGGTGGTGGTTAATATGTAGCCGTAAATTCACAGACGATGATTCTCCCCCTTACTAAGACTAGGGAATGGGGACGGCTGAGGTCATAGGAAGTCTCTAGTCTGATTTGGATAGCAGTGAGGGAATGGGCTATTCTACTACTGCTCACATGGTTCTGTTTCATCCTGGCCTTGAACACACAACCGCAGTATGAAACAGTAACTTTGAGGTTCAATGGAAAAGGGAGGGAGGGAGGTTTTCCTCATATCCACCCCACCCATGGAAGGGTGGATGATGTCAGGTTGGGTGTCTGTGGTATTGTTTAAAATGCTCACCACCAGGGTCAATAAACGGAATTGGGAGGCAGACAAAACAACGCATTCCAAAACAGGAAGACTGGTACTAACAGGAAATGCCATATTTTTTATGTGTGATTTTTTTGGACTGTTGAGTTATCAAGGGCTAAAATGACCTTATTTGGTGGTTACAGTACCACCAGTGGCAAAGGAGCTGTACTGTATCTTCCACATTGTGTCTATAGTGTGATATCAGGAAACTAGTGTAAAGATCAGAGCAAATTCTTTACTTGAATAGTTCATACATGAAAAACTAAGTACATTATAAATGCAACTGCATAAAAGTACAGCATGGCTTAACTTTAATCCTAGACATCCTCTGTAGAGCACGATGCTTGCAACGGCAGGTTAGTGGGCTTGATTCCTGGGACCACCTGTAAGTAAAATGTATGTTCACATGCCTGTTGCTTTCGATAAAAGAGTGTGTTAAAAGGCATATATTATTATTATTATTATTATTATTATTATTATTATTATTATTATTATTATACATTAGAACAGCCACTGTTTCTGACATGGGGCAGTACATCAAAGCTTGGCAGGCTGTCTCTTTTGGAATAGATCTGAGCATTGGAGAGGATTGTATTTGAACTGCTAGCCATCTGATCTGAAAAGACCCATCCAGCAGCACAGTGAGGGAGCCATCTCTGGTCTATTCAGGAGATCCTAAATGGTCTTTCCCATTGTCACAAAGAAGATAAAAGAGGACAGATCTTTTCAAAATGATTCTTGACCATTACCCCATAAATTGTCATCGATTTAGCTGTTGGTCTCTCCACTAAGCTTTTCAGGAAGTTTGCAATGTTGTGCAAAATGTGACTGTGAAGCAGACAATGGGAGAGATGCTCTTGTTTGACAGTAAGTTGAACCTAAATAGGGGCGTGTGTAGTTAGAGGACCACCGTAGCCACTATAGCCTTTTACGATGTACTGTATAAACACATTAGTGAATGATTTTAGACATGAAGGGATACTTCAGGTCTTGTCTGTCCATAACAAAGTGCATTAAAAACCAAACACTGCGGTCTAAGGCACTGCATTGCAGTGCTAGCTGTGTCACTACAGAACCTGCTTCGATCTCAGGCTGTCGCAGCCGGCTGCGACTGGGAGATGCATGAGGCGGTGCACAATTGGCCCAGCGTCATCTGGGTTAGGGGAGATTTTGGCCGGCCGGGATGTCCGACTACTGTGGCGGGCCGGGCGCATGCAAGCTGACACGGTCGCCAGGTGTACTGTGTTTCCTCAGACACAATGGTGCTTCCGGGTTAAGCGAGCATTGTGTCAAGAAGCAGTGCGGCTTGGTGGGGTCGTGATTTGGAGGACGCACGGCTCTCGACCTTCGCCTCTCCCGAGTCCGTACGGGAGTTGCAGCGATGGGACAAGACTGTAACTACCAATTGGATATCATGAAAAAGTGGTAAAAATAAAAAATGTACCTTGGCACATCAATCATTCAATATTCAAGGATAACCATAGAGAAAGATAGAGGACTCTAGTGCCCAAAAGCATTTTTAAGCATGGCCAGCGCCATTGTGTACTTTCACCATTTTGAAGTAGTCAACTTGGTGGGACTTTCTATGGGTTAAGGAAGAATCAAAGAATTCCATTCAGGTCATCCAAAGGGATCAGACAATGAATTATACTTGTGAGCTAACATTATATAACTGCAAGTGGAAGTAAATTGCAAACCTTAGCTTTATACCTGTTAATACAACACAAGTATGCACCCTTTCAGTTTGTTTGCCAAGTCATAAAAGCATTAGAAGAAGAAAATGTACTACTTCAAAGAAGGCCTCAATGGTGATGCCCATGTGCTCACAGACAACGTAATGGGACAAATACAAAGAAAAGTCCTCTATCATAGCCAAATCAGCTCATTCATAGTTTCCAGCTTTCCATTCACAATTAGCATATAGGAATTAGGCCATTTTAATGGGGTGTTTTACACAAAGCATGGTGGTAAACACACCCTCTGTGGCCCTGGGGTGACATGGCAGGAACAGTGGAGGAAGAGGACACCACCCTTTGTCTGTCTGGCTGTCCCTGCTCTCCCTCACACTGTCTGAGTCTAGGCCTCAGGCAGGTCACAAGACAGTTGTGGGAGGACAACAGTCATAAATGGAACATAATATAGACCCAGTAAACTTGATGTTTTGCAGTGTTAGGATGTTGATTTTAGGTTGCGGTTGTACTTTGGTGGTAACAAAATTACTATATGACTATGACACGATCCTACATGTCTAATTCTAGACCATTCATGACTGCAATTAACTTTAGAAAGTGCATGACTGTCATAAAAAAGATGGTGTATCACTGTGGGAAGAGTATCTTTACATTCAGCCTCAATATCCTGTTTGTCCTAAACGTTCACAAAGACGTAAAAAAGGAAGAACAGTAACACTGGTAACAACCATGTCATGTCATTCTCTTTTCGTTCTGTTGCATTATCTTTATACAGTGCATTCGGAAAGTATTCAGACACCTTGACTTTTTCCACATTTTGTTACGTTTACAAACTTATATTTTGTTTTAATCAATCTACACACAGTACCCCATAATGACAAAGTGAAAACAGGTTTTTCTAAATTTTTGCAAATTTATTAGGTGCATCCTGTTTCCATTGATCATCCTTTAGCTGTTTCTACAACTTGATTGGAGTCCACACGTGGACATGGTTTGGAAAGGCACACACCTGTCTATATAATTTGACAGTGCATGTCAGAGCAAAAACCAATCCATGAGGTCGAAATAATTGTCGGTAGAGCTCCAAGACAGGCTTGTGTCGAGGCACAGATCTGGGGAAGGGTACCAAAACATTTTGGCAGCATTAACGGTCCCCAAGAACACAGTGGCCTCCATCATTCCTTAATGAAAGAAGTTTGGAACCACCAAGACTCTTCCTAGAGCTGGCCGAATGGCCAAACTGAGCAATCGGGGGAGAAGGGCCTTGGTCAGGGAGGTGACCAAGAACCCGATGGTCACTCTGACAGAGCTCCAGAGTTCCTCTGTGGAGATGGGAGAACCTTCCAGAAGGACAACCATCTCTGCAGAATTCAGGCCTTTATGATAGAGTGGCCAGACAGAAGCCATTCCTCAGTAAAAGGCACATGACAACCTGCATGGAGTTTGCCAAAAGGCACCTAAAGAATCTCAGACCATGAGAAACAAGATTCTCTGGTCTGATGAAACCAGGATTGAACTCATTGGCCTGAATGCCAATCGTCACGTCTGGAAGAAACCTGGCACCATCCCTACGGTGAAGCATGGTGGTGACAGCAACTTGCTGTGGGGATGTCTTTCACCGGCAGGGACAGGGAGACTAGTCAGGGTCGAGGGAAAGATGAACGGAGCAAAGTACAGAGAAATCCTTGATGAAAACCTGCTCCAGAGCACTCAGGACCTCAGAATGAGGCGAAGATTCACCTTCCAACAGATCAACAACCCTAAGCACACAGCCAAGACAATGAAGGAGTGGCTTCGGGACAAGTCTTTGAATGTCCTTGAGTGGCCCAGCCAGAGCCCAGACTTGAACCCCGATCGAACATCTCTGGAGAGACCTGAAAAGTGTTATGCAGCAACGTTCCCCATCCAACCTCACACAGCTTGCGAGGATCTGCAGAGAAAAATGGGAGAAACTCCCCAAATACAGGTGTCCCAAGCTTGTAGCATCATACCCAAGAAGACGAGTCTGTAATCGCTGCCAAAGTTGCTTCAACAAAGTACTGAGTAAAGGGTCTGAATACTTATGTAAATTTGATATATTTAATTTTTTAATTTTTAAGAAATTTGCAAAAATATCTAAACCTGTTTTTACTTTGTCGTTATGGGGTATTGTGTGTAGATTGACGGGGGGGGGGGGGGGGGGGGGACAATTTAATCCATTTTAGAATAAGGCTTTAATTTAACAAAATGTTTAAAAAGTCAAGGGCTCTGAATACACCCTCCAAAATCCCCTAACTGGGGATATGATTTTAATGCAACCATCCCCTTTATGCAGGCTTCTTATGACATAACTAGCAATCAGGAATGGTATGCAGAATTAGAGCCTTTATTTGCCTGGGGTCATAACAACATCATCCCAAAATAAGTAGAGTGCTACTATGTCTCAGTCTGCGCCATAACAGTTTGGGGTTTTGTGCCTTTAAAGCCTTGTTCACATTGGCAGTTTGACGTGACTCAAACACAATTTATTTGCATATCCGATTATAATCTCTTCTTTTCCTTGCAGTCTGAACAGCCAAAAAGCATATTGGATATTTCAAGCCACATATACATCTGACTCCTGAGGGGTATTTATTTCTATAACAAAACCCTTTTGAGGGGAAATTCTCATTCTGATTGGCTGGGCCTGGCTCCCCAGTGGTTGGGCCTATGCCCTCCCAGGCCAACCTATGGCTACGCCCCTGCCTAGTCATGTAAAATCCATAGATTAGGACCTAGTTTATTTATTTAAATTGACTGATTTCCTTATGTGAACTGTAACTCAGCAAAATTGTTGAAATTGTTGCATGTTGCGTTTATATATTTGTTCAGTATACATTTCATTTTTGTTGATAGCCCCAAGTATTGTATATAAAGTAGAATAACATGTTACATTATATGTGATGCTTTATATGGTCTTGAAGTGATTAAAATAACTTATTCAACAACTTTGACAAAAAAGGCTTCCAGTGTCAATTCACACTGTTTTTATTTGAATATCTTATTGACCCAATCAAATCCACTGTAATGCAGCAATTTGTTTTGGATGGTACTGTAACTGTGAATAACAAATATATCCATTGTGAGTGTGAGGTCAATTGGTTAATCTCTTGTAAATAACAGGTTATACCTGGACCACATGTCATGTGCTAGCTGCTCTGCCCCCTAAAAAACCTGCAATTATTAGAGGGTATAGCTAACGATACAGGGGCATTTACTCGCTTCTATTCACTCCCACCGATGGGTCAAGCTCAAATAGCTGGTCTTCCTGCCTGACAGAACACAATACAGATGGCAGTGAGCTGAGATACAAAGCCCTCACAGGCATATCAGATGAGGTGAAACCATGACACGTGCAATTGTGTGTGTGCGTGTGTATGTGTGTGTGTGTGTGTGTGTGTGTGTGTAAGTGTGCTGCGTGTGTGCATGCCTTGGTATGTGCACGTGGCTGACAGGGAGAAGGGCATCGCTGTCTTTGTCTGTATTTATAGTAGGCAGTGTCAGTTCCTTTGGATACCCTCCGTTCGCTAACAAACAGTCAAAGCAGTGCGCTCCCAGTTGCCACAACAGAACACGTGGTTTGTGAAAATAAACCATCACGACATGTGCCTGTTTATCAATAAATCCGATAGAGAAGCAAACCACACGCTGTTTATTTGCACGAGTTGTTCTTTGTGCTTAAATTACATGAAATCACAATTTGTTGCTGACTGTTTGTATTCAATCATCAATCAATCAAATTGATTTATAAAGCCCTTTTTTTTATCAGCAGATGTCACAAAGTGCTATACAGAAACCCAGCCTAGTGAGGAACCTAGAGAGGAACCAGGCTCTGAGGCGTGGCCAGTCCTCTTCTGGCTGTGCCGGGTGGAGATTATAAGAGTACATGGCCATTAAGGCCAGATTGTTCTTCAAGATGATCAAACGTTCATAGATGACCAGCAGGGTCAAATAATAATCACAGTGGTTGTAGAGCGTACAACAGGTCAGTACCTCAGGAGTAAATTCAGCATTCAGAGGTCGAGACAGCAAGTGAAGTAGAGAGAGAGAGAGTTGAAAACATCAGGTCCGTTGAACAGGTCAGGGTTCCATGGCCGCAGGCAGAACAGTTGAAACTGGAGCAGCAGCACGACCAGGTGGACTGGTAGTCCTGAGGCATGGTCCTAGGGCTCAGGTCCTCCGGGAGGAGAGGGAGAGAGGGAGAGAGAGAGAATTAGAGGGAGCATACTTAAATTCACACAGGACACCAGATAAGACATGAGAATTACACCAGGTATAACAGACTGACCCTAGCCTCCCGGCACATAGACTATTGCAGCATAGATACTGGAGGCTGAGACAGGGGTGGGTCGGGGGACACTGTGGCCACATCTGACAATACCCTTCGGACAGAGCCAACCAGGCAGGATATAACCCCACCCACTTTGCCAAAGCACAGCCCCCACTCCACTAGAGGGATATCAACAGACCACCAACTTACTACCCTGAGACAAGGCTGAGTATAGCCCACAAAAGATCTCCTCCATCGCACAAGCCCGGGGGGGTGCAAAACCGGACAGGAAGATCACGGCTGTGACTCAACCCACTCAAGTGACGCAATCCTCCTAGAGACGGCATGGAAGAGCTTTAGTAAGCCAGTGACTCAGCCCCCGTAATAGGGCCAGAGGCAGAGAATCCTAGTGGCGAGAGGGGAGTCGGCCAGGCAGAGACAGCAAGTGCAGTTCGTCGCCCAAGGGCCTTGCCTTTGACATTCGCACTCCTGGGCCAGACACCACTCAATCATAGGACCTACTGAAGAGATGAGTCTTCAGTAAAGACTTAAAGGTCGAGACCGAGTCTGCGTCTCTCACATGGATAGGCAGACCATTCCTTAAAAAATGCTCTATGGGAGAAAGTCCTGCCTCCAGCTGTTTGCTTAGAAACAAGTTTGGGTCACTTGTTTTTGAAAGAAAAGCTATTTTTTTGTCCATTAAAATAACATCAAATCGATCAGATATACAGTGTAGACATTGTTAATGTTGTAAATGACTATTGTAGCTGGAAATGGCTGATTTTTTATGGAATATCTACATAGGCATACAGAGGCCCATTATCAGCAACCATCACTCCTGTGTTCCAATGGCACGTTGTGTTAGCTAATCTAAGTTTTTCATTTTAAAAGGCTAATTGATCATTATAAAACTATTTTGCAATTATGTTAGCACAGCTGAAAACTGTGATTAAAGAAGCAATACAACTGGCCTTCTTTAGACTAGCTGAGTATCTTGAGCATTAGCATTTGTTGGTTGGATTACAGGCTCAAAGAAACCAGAAACAAAGAACTTTCTTCTGAAACTCATCATTGAAATATACAGCTGTGTGACGTCCGCATAGCAGTGAAAGTTGACATTGTGTTTCCAAATTACATCACCAATAGTGGTCCTAAAAGGGAACCTTGAGGAACGCCAAAACGTACAATTTATTTGTCAGAGGTCAAACCATCCACAGACATGAACTGATATCTTTCCGACAGATAAGAACTAAACCAGGCAATAACTTGTCCGTATAGACCAATTAGGGTTTCTAATCTCTCCAAAGAACATGTCGATCGATGGTGTCAAAAGCAGCACTAAGGTCTAGGAGCACAAGGACAGATGCAGAGACTTGGTCTGATGCCATTGGTCTGATGCAGTCTCAGTGCTATTATGGGGTCTAAAACCAGACTAAATTATTTTGTATACATTATTTGTCTTCAGGAAGGCAGTGAGTTGCTGCGCAACAGCTTTTTCAAAAATGTTTGAGAGGAATGGGAGATTCGATATAGGTTGATCGTTTTTTTAATTTTCAGGGTGAGAGGCTTTATTACTGTCACTTTTAGTGAGTTTGGTACATATCCGATGAATAGTGAGCCATTTATTATGTTCAACATAGGAGGGCCAAGCACAGGAAGTAGCTCTCTCAGAAGTTTAGTTAGGGTTTAGAGGCCATGACTATTTTCATTAATGTGTCAAGAGATACAGGATTAAACAACTTGAGTCTGTCTATTTATCCTAGGTTCTGGCAGTTCTGTGCAGACTCAGGACAACTGAGCTTTGGAAAAATATGCAGGTTCAAAGAGGAGTGCGTAATTTGCTTTCTAATGATCATGATATTTTCATCGAAGAAGTTAATGAATGCTGTAGGGAAAACTTTTTAAATAGCTTCGCGACAGCGAAAATACATGTTCTTATTCTTCTCAATTAGGTTGGAAAAATAAGATGATCGAGCAGCAGTGAGGGCTCTTCGATATTGCACGGTATGTTTTTTACAAGCTAGAAGACTTCCAGTTTGGTGGAGGGTATTTTCTGTATACCAGCGGTGCGACTGCATCTAGGGTATTAAAGGTTAAAGGTTAAATTTAGATCCTCAGTTAGGTGGTTAACCGATTTTTGTACTCCAACATACTTAGGTAGGTTGAGGGAGTCTGGAAGGGCATCTAGGAATCTTTGGGTGGTCCGAAAATGTATAGCATAGCTTTTGATGATCCTTGGTTGGGGTCTGAGCAGTTTATTTGTTGCGATTGCAAACGTAATAAGATGGTTGTCCGATAGTCCAGGATTATGAGGAAAAACATTTAGATCCACAATATTTATTTCACGGGGCAAAATTAGATCCAGGGTATGACTGTGACAATGAGTAGGTCTGGAGACATTTTGGACAAAACCCACTGAGTCGATGATGGCTACGAAAGCCTTTTGGAGTGGGTCTGGGGACTTTTCCATATGGATATTAAAGTCACCAAAAATTTGAATATTATCTGCCATGACTACAAGGTCTGATAGGAATTAATGGAACTCAGTGAGGAACGCTGTATAAGGCCCAGGAGGCCTGTAAACTGCAGCTACAAAAAGTGATTGAGTAGGCTACATAGATTCCATGACTAGAAGCTCAAAAGACGAAAACACTGTTTTTTTTTTTTGGGGGGGGGGGTAAATTGAAATTTGCTGTGGTAAATGTTAGCAACACCTCTGCCTTTGCGGGATACGCGGGGGATATGGTCACTAGTGTAACCAGGAAGAGAAGACTCATTTAACACAGTAAATTCATCAGGCTTCAGGCATGTTTCAGTCAGATTATGATCAGTGACTAGTTCATTGACTATGACTGCCTTGGAAGTGAGGGATCTAACATTAAGTAACCCTATTTTAAGAAGTGAGATATCACAACCTCTTTCAATAATGACAGGAATGGAGGAGGTCTTTATTCCAGTGAGATTGCTAAAGCAAAAACCGCCATGTTAAGGTTTTGCTCAATCTAGATTGAGGCACAGACATGGTCTCAATGGGGAGAGCTGAGCTGACTACACTGACTGTGCTAGTGGCAGACTCCACTAAGCTGGCAGGCTGGCTAACAGCCTGCTGCATGGCCTGCACCCTATCTCATTGTGGAGCTAGAGGAGTTAGAGCCCTGTCTATTTTGATAGATAAGATGAGAGCAGCCCTCCAGCTAGGATGGAGTCTGTCATTCCTAAGCAGGCCAGGCTTGGTCTTGTTTGTGGGTGAGTCCCAGAAAGAGGGCCAATTATCTACACATTCTGTCGTTTGGGAGGAGCAGAAAACTGTTTTCAACCAGCGATTAAGTTGTGAGACAATTACTCGATGTCAACATCTTTCTAGGTAATTTACACGCTGAAGCTATGTTGCGCTTGGTGACCTCTGACTGTTTCATCCTAACATCGTTGGTGCCGACGTAGATAACAATATACCTATACTCTCTACACTCACAAATTTTAGCCTTAGCTAGCACTTAGCTAGCAATATCTTCAGATTAGCCTTACGTCGGTAGCCCTGCCCCCTGGTAAACAGTGTAGGATTGCTGGGTGACTATTTTTAAGTCTAATATTGTGGGTAATGGAGATGCCAATGACTAGGGTTTTCAATTTATCAGAGCTAATGGTGGGAGGCTTCGGCTGCTCAGACCCTGCAACGGGTGGAGGAGAGACCTGGGAAGGCTCGACCTCCGAACTCGTTGCTTAATGGGGAGAACCGGTTGAAAGTTTCTGTCGGCTGAATGAGCGACACTGGTTGATCAGGCGACAGCATTTCTTTCCAGATGCCTTGAGAAAATTGTCCGGCTGCGGGGACTGTGCAGGGGGGGGATTTATACTACTAGCTGTACCTACTGGTGACACAGACGCTGTTTCATCCTTTCCTACACTTAAATTGCCCTTGCCTAACGATTACTCCTGAAGCTGTGCTAGCAACACGGCTATCCTCACCACAAGGTGACAGTTCTCATGTATATAATGAGTACAGTGACTGCAATTGGATGACATAGTGTTAATGTTCCTACTTAGCTTTTTCAAAACTAAGAGGTTGGTAAATGTATTAAAAGTAAAAAACTAAAAGATTGGCAGATAGCCAAGTAGCAGACAAGCAGCACGGAGACAAGTCCAGAAGTGTTGTTGTGTTTCTCTATTGCAAAGAAGACGTGTTGTTTGTTATGTTGAAATGTCAAGAACAAATAAAATAAAATTGAATGCATTTGATTTGATCCCTTCTAAGACTGTGTGTGTGTGCCTGTGTGCATGTTTGTGTGTGTGTGTGTGTGTGTGTGTGTGTGTGTGTGTGTGTGTGTGTGTGGTGTGTGTGTGTGTGTGTGTGTACATGTTTGTGGGTGTGTGTGTGTGTGTACCTACTGTACAGTGTATGGTTCCAGGTGTTCTACCCTATAGCGATCATGCTAGATCACACTAGCTAAAAAGGTTCTCTGGCCAGCCAGCAAGATATAAGGGCTAAAATGAAGAGCACATTGGAGACTCTCCTCTCCTTAGGAGCAAATATGTTTCCAATTACTTTAGTCTATTTATAGCCTCTGGAAGTATCTGATGGGCCAACTTTTGCTTTCATAAGACACTCCTCACCCTGACTCTTTCTCTGTTCTGAGGCTGCTGACTGACACTGGCACTAGAGCACTTTAAAACACATTGGGTAACATAACAATTTATTAGGCAGACCCACATGAGGAATAGAATTGCACTCCCAGCAAGAAGATGGTTGGTATTACTGAAACCCATTAATTGGGTCTTATTTGGAGAGCTTTAAAGGAGTCTCTGGCTTTTCCCAGGATATGGACTGTGCTGGAGGTCCAATATGGAACAGTGTATAAATGCTTGTAGGGTTTTGGGCTAACAATGCTCAACAATGGTGACTGTTTTTCAGGACTCATTGGTTGGAGAGACTATCCTGGTGTCACGACTTCGGCTGAAGTTGGTCCCTCCCCTGGGTCGGTTGACGTCACCGGAATTCTAGCCACCACCGATCCACTTCACATTTTACGTTTGTCCTGTTTCTCACACACCCGGTTCCCATTTCCACTAATTGTATGTTGGCTATTTATTCCCTCTGTTCCCCCCTGGTTCTTGTCCGTGATTGTTTCATGTCAGTTGGTGTATTTTCTTGTCGTTATATTAAAAGAACGCTTCTTTATCGCTTCACGCCTGTCTCCCTGCGCCTGTTTCCCCATTCCGCGCGCATCGCGCACCCAGCAGTGACACCTGGTCACAGTTTCATTTTGTAACAACTGACTGTGTGTGCATGAAGGCCTTGGCCCATCTATGCCTAGTCTTTCTGAGTGTGTGTGTTGGCATTTGTCTGCCTCTGTGTCTGTGTTTGTTTCTGTCTGAGTGGCTAGTGTTTGTGCATGTGTCTGTGTGTTTGTGTTGGGCTTTGAGGGATTCCTTCAGAGGACACACCGCAGTGAGACAGATTGTGTGCACTGTAAACACAGGATACAGGAGACACAGCGGAATGAAAGCCTATAACTCAGTCCTCTTTGATGCTGATATGGAAATCCTTGTGATACTGTAACTGCAGACATGGGTTCAACCATTAATTTTTCAAATATTTTGAGTGTTTGCTTTAGACTGTATAGAGTGCCAGCGGGGTGGGGCTTGCATTTTTTGGACTATTGGTTTTATTGCAAGAGTATTTGTTAGAGGCCAGGATTAGAGACTAAATCCTCTTATATGTAGGACTTCACTCTACAACTGCAAAAGGACAAGATGGTTGTCCTTGTGTCACCTTCGATGCACCTTCTATGATTCTTTGCACTATATTTATTTTAAACACAAAGCTTTTAAAATGTTCAGCAGATAATGTCATGTTTTTATTGTATTGTCAGATGTGTGGGAGACCTTAGAGTGTGACAATTCATGTTTACAGGGAGACACACTAACAAACACTAATAGCTGATTAGACTACTAGTTGATTAGACCAACCTCCATGCAGGATAACATATTTCAGGAGTGATGATGCTTGTGAATACACCATTAAAGTATACACTGAGTGTACAAAACATTAGGAAGACCTGCTCTTTCCATGCCATAGACTGACCAGGTGAATCCAGGTGAACGCTATGATCCCTTATTGATGTCACCTGTTATAACCTGTTATAAGTGCCTTTGAACAGGGTATGGTAGTAGGTACCAGGCGCACCTGTTTGAGTGTGTCAAGAACTGCAACGCTGCTGGATTTTTTACGCTCAACAGTTTCCCTTGTGTATCAAGAATGGTCCACCGAGGAAATCCAGCCAACTTGTGGGAAGCATTGGAGTCAACATGGGCCAGCATCCTTGTGGAATGCTTTCGACACCTTATAGAGTTTAGGCTGTTCTGAGGGCAAAAGGGGGTGCAACTGAATATTAGGAAGGTGTTCCTAATGTTTGGTCCACTCAGTGTATAAAGACCACTGTAGCATGTTACTAAATACCAACAATCTCCATCATTTCTATTTACACTTTTGCAAGTGAAACCCATTTCTGGACATGTTTTTGCAAGTCATTGGACCTAGATCTGGCCATGCATGTTATCTGTGTCAGTGTTCATTTAGCCTACATTGTAAGACCCAGAGAGCAGCACATGTCCACTGATTGGTGGTGCGGTTAAGCACGCTGCCGAGGTCTGTCAGCTCGCTAGCTAATGTAGGACAGAGAATGAGAAAATAGCATCCTTGTTGTCAGCCCCTCATACCAGTTGGCTTTGCAGCCACTTGAAGGAACATTACCATGAAAGTAGATTGAAGAGGTCGGAACAAACATGAGACCTGTTACAATGGGAAAATGTTTATTTGTGTAAGTAGCCAATCAATGTGCAAGTTAAGGATTATTGCTGCTTGAACAGGTATTTTACAGATGTAGGATCTTAGCTTTATCACCCTGTTGCAGGATAACTTTCCTCCTTTCCACATTGAAATTTCAGACGTGATTTTCCCTTACAAAAAATGTACTGAGTGTACAAAAAGATAAAAGAAGGATGTTTGAGCCTTGAAACAATTGAGACATTAAGAACTTAATTGTGTATGTGTGCCATTCAGAGGATGAATGGGATAACAACAGATGAAAGTGTCTTGGTAGAAGGTGCCAGGCGCACCGGTTTGGAGTGTGTCAAGAACTGCAACGGTGCAGTTTTTTTTATGCTTAACAGTTTCCTATGTGTCAAGAATGGTCCACCAACCAAAGGACTTCCAGCCAACTGTGGGAAGCATTGGAGTCAACATGGGCCAGCATCCCTGTGGAACGCTTTCAACACCTTACCCCGAAGAATGTTCTGAGGGCAAATGGAGGTGCATCTCAATATATATATTTTTTATTTATTTATTTAACTAGGCAAGTCAGTTGAGAACATCTTATTTACAATGATGGCCTACCTACAGGTCCAGCCATAGTAGTACGGAACCCCTGGAGCAAATTAGAGTTAAGTGCCTTACACATCTACAAGTTTTTCACCTTGTCAGCTCGGGTATTCCAACCAGCGACCTTTCGGTCACATACAGTGACTGTGTTTAGAAAGGCCATCTCCTCTCCATCACTAAGTTCAAGGCCCTGGGTCTGAACCCCTCCCTGTGCAACTGGGTCCTAGACTTCCTGACGGGTTGAGCCCAAGTGGTGAAGGCAACAACACCTCCGCCATGCTGATCCTCAACAGGGGGGTTGTGTGCTCAGCCCCCTTCTGTACTCCCTGTTCACCCATGACTGCCTGGCCATGCACGTCTCTAACTCAATCATCAAGTTTGCTGACAACACAACAGTGTTAGGCCTGATCACATCCGGCCGTGATTGGGAGTCCCATAGGGCAGCGCACAATTGGTCCAGCATCGTCCAGGTTTGGCCGGGGTAGGCCGTCATTGTAAATAAAAATTTGTTCTTAAAGGGTCTGAATACTTATATAAATGTGATATTTTTTTATTTTTTTTTATATAAATTTGCTAAAATGTCTATAAACCAGTTTTTGCATTATGGCATATTGTATGTATATTGATGAGTAAAACAAATGATTTGATACATTTTAGAATAAGGCTGTAACGTAGCAAAATATAGAAAAAGTCAAGGGGTCTGAATACTTTTCGAATGCACTGTATAATATAACAGCTGCGATAACATTATGTAAATCTGTGTACACGACCAAACTTTGATTTGATTCGATTTAAGGAGTCCCAGGAATAATGATATAATCAAACACAGGCTTATATCAAACACAAGAGAGTGTGAGATGACAACAAAGGGATAAAAACGAGAGGTAACCCACTCAGGCTGCAGCTCTATGGGAGTTCACATGGATTTCTTCATTTATCACGGCAGAGCTATAGGCTTTTGACCGGAGAGCTGATACGAGTAGCTGGAAATGTTATGCTTTGCTGCTCTCTGCTGGGCAACGATGATACTAGCTCAGCTGGATTGACTCGCTACAGTACTAGGACCAGGTTGTCAGCTCTGAGGCTATAAGATTAATTCCCCACCATTTACACCAGCATTACATTATGATTTTTCAATGTCAAGTCATTGACATGCTTTCATAGGTTTTGATGGAATCATTTCAATATTACAGCCTATGATTTATGAAATCATAGCTGACAATCAGCACTGTGCTGTGATTTGGAATGAGCAATTCAAAGCATGTCAGCCGTAGGAATCTGCCATGACCATATGGAAACGTGACTGTGTGTGTGTTTTGGGGAAGCAGTCCTGATCAAAGTGAGGTAGTCAAGTCCCTAAACCCTGAGTCCGAGTTGATACACTCCTATTTCAGAACATGACATACTTGGGTTTCTGGATTTTACTTACAGGATTTGAACAACAAACAACATGACAGAAGAATGAAGTTCCTACCTCAAAATTGTTCTGGAGGTTCTGGAGGTGATGCCTTCTTAGACAGAGATAAAAGACAAGACATGCAGAGCCATTTCAGACACGGTATTGTCTATGTACTGTATGTTATTGACCCTAACTGTCAAGGCTATTGAAGCCTACTTTTATTTTTTTTATTGTACCTTCATTTAACTAGGCAAGTCAGTTCAGAACAAATTCTTATTTATAATGATAGCCTACCTACAGGGTCAGCCATAGTAGTACAGTGACCCTGGAGCAAATTAGGGTTAAGTGCCTTGATCAAGGACACATCAACAGGTTTTCACCTTGTCAGCACGGGGATTCAATCCAGCAACCTTTCATTTACTGGCCCAACGCTCCGACCGCTAGGCTACCTGCCACCCTAAATGCATGGCTACATAAATGTTTTTCCCCCATTGTAGTACATTTATCAGCTAAAACATTATACTCACCCTGTATTCAACTGATGCCCGGCACAACACAAAAACCTTTGAAGAATAGGGTCTATCAGTTTTAGATAATAGATTTTAAAGGGGCAATCTGCTGTTGCTACATCCATTTGTGGACAAATTAGTGATACATGTACCCATTGATTCTTGATGAATATAACTTATAAATGCCTCATGAGCTCAATTTAACTGTCGTAGACGTATCCCATCAGGATCCAAAATATAAGCTTTTTTACTCCAATGTTTGTAAACTATAATTTTGAGGTCATGGATGGTCAGTCCTTGACCTATCCTTTTTAGATAATTGACGTTAAAGGTAAAAATAATATATATATATTTTTAAACAAATCTCCAAAAATTCTAAAATAGTTTGACTAGCTGAGTGTTGCACATTCATATGGCTAACTAGCTAATACAGTAGCAGAAGGATATACTGTATATTTATCTAGTTAGACCCACCTGGGTCTGAGTATGGTTGCCAGTTTCTTCTATCTTGTCATGCTACATAGGACAGAGGTACGTTTAACCCTAACCTTAAACCGACACAGTTCTTATAGTATAAAGCTACAAACTTTTAAATATATGTTGTTCTTGAAGAAAAGTTGAAGATTTCAAGTAAATTCTTCTCCTCCGCCATTAAATTCCTGGTGGGAAAATATCATCATGAATCAATCTTTTCTGCATAATGGCACTGCAGGTATAATTCTCAGTCAATCACCTGCATTCTTATGCCACAAATTTCACATCAGGCAAACCATTTGGAACATTGAGATGGTTTAAAGGGAATACTGTAGAAATGTTGCAATTTGACCCAATCCCATACAATGCAGACTTGATTGTTGAATTTTGGGGAAGCAGTCCTGATCAAAGTGAGGTAGTCAAGTCCCTAAACCCCGAGTCCGAGTCCCTTGACAGGCTAAAGCTGCGGTTCAACAATCTTTGAAGATACATTTCATGGGAGAACCGAGTCACGGAAATCATGAATTAGAGTCCTGGAGTGTATTCATTAGACCAAGACCATAGCAAACAGTTACAAACAGTTGCAAAGAGGTTTGCAACGGAAACAGTTTACTACAAAATGGTTTCTATTGGAAAAATTAATGTAGGTCCCTCCCCGTTTGGTTCTGTTTGCTTCTGCTGGCTTCCGTTTGGTTCGTTTGGTTCCTAGTGAATACACCTCTGTGGTATATAGCTATAGGCCTACAACACTGATTAATTGAGTAAAATTATTTAAGTAAATTATTTATACAATTTACTTATAGGCTAGAGCAGGTTTCCCAGACACAGATTAGGCCTAGTCCTGGGCTAAAATGAAAAGGGAAAGGGAGGATACTAGTCAGCTGTACAACTGAATGCATTCAACTGAAATGTTTCTTCCGCATTTAACCCAACCTCTCTGAATCAGCTGCCTTAATAAACATCCACGTCTTCTGCGCCCGGGGAACAGTATGTTAACTGCCTTGTTCAGGGGCAGAACGACAGATTTTTACCTTGTCAGCTCTAGCGTTATGATCTTTGACCCTCTGTAACTTTTTTACTCACCATTCCTTATTTACAATTCATTCAGGACTATCCATAATCATGGTAGCATCCACATGAATGTAGAAGTGTTTAGGAACATTATTTTCTTATTTATAATAAAAGTGACTCCAAATATTACACAATACATTATTTACCATTAATTTCTATTGGGCACAAAATAATCTGAAACAATCAAAACGAACTGCAAATGCATCTAACAAGTTTGTAGACTCAGACGCTTGATGTAGTCATTGTGTTCTAGGCATATGACACCAAATACTAAACTTGTATTTATTTTATTTTAAATCATCTTTAGGGGTGTCAATAATTTAGACCCCTACCTTTTTGAGAAAAAAGTATTACTTATCTCTGAGAAATTGTATTAGCAGAAAAATTATATAATTTCAACAAAAAAAAAAAGACCATACAATACAATAATTTGAATTATTTATTTTATACAGCCATTATTGCTGTCAAGGGTGTCAATAATTTCAGACCCCACATTATAGGCTCCCTCATAATCAACTGGCGGACCGCGGACTGGATCCGGACCCAGAACGGGGTCAATATGGATCGCAGGTCCCCAAAGAAATTAAATAATAACACTTTTTATTGAAAAACATAATATATACAGTACCAGTCAAAAGTTTTAGAACACCTACTCATTCAAGGGTTTTTCTTAATTTTTACCATTTTCTACATTGTAGAGTAATAGCGAAGACTCAAAACTATGAAATAACACGTGGATCCAAAAAGTAACCAAAACGTTTTGAACAAATAAAAAGGTATTTTAGATTCTTCAAAGTAGCCACTCTTTTCCTTGATGACAGCTTTGCACACACTTGGCATTCTCTCAACCAGCTTCACCTGGAATGCTTTTCCAACAGTCTTGAAGGACTTCCCAAATATGCAGTGCACTTGTTGACTGCTTTTCCTTCACTCTGCAGTCCAACTCATCCCAAAACATCTCAATTGAGTTGAGGTCAGGTGATTGTGGAGGACAGGTCATCTGATGCAGCACTCCATCACTCTCCTTCTTGGTCAAATAGCCTTTACGCAGCTCGGAGGTGTGTTTGGTCATTGTCCTGTTGAAAAACAAACGATAGTCCCACTAAGCGCAAACCAGATGGGATGGCGTATCGCTGCAGAATGTTGTAGTAGCCATGCTGGTTAAGTGTGCCTTGAATTCTAAATAAATCACTGACAGTGTCACCAGCAAAGCACCCCCACACCATCACACCTCCTCCTACATGCTTCACGGTGGGAACCACACATGCGGAGATCCTCCGTTTACCTACTCTGCGTCTCACAAAGGCACGGCGGTTGGAACCAAAAATCGATCAGACAGATTTCCACTGGTCTAATGTCCATTGCTTGTGTTTCTTGGGCCAAGTAAGTCTCTTCTTCTTCTTGGTGTCCTTTAGTATTGGTTTCTTTGCAGCAATTCGACTCTGAACAGTTGATGTTGAGATGTACTGTATATGTTACTTGAACTCTGTGAAGCATTTATTTGGGCTGCAATTTCTGAGGCTGGTAACGCCAATGAACTTATCTTCTGCAGTAGAGGTAACTCTGGGTCTTCCATTCATGTGGCGATCTTCATGAAAGCCAGTTTCATCATAATGCTTGATGTTTTTTGTGACTGCACTTGAAGAAACCTTCAAAGTTCTTGAAATGTTCCGTGTTGACTGACCTTCATGACTTAAAGTAATGATGAACTGTCGTTTCTCTTTGCTTATTTGATCTGTTCTTGCCATAATATGGACTTGGTATTTTACCAAATAGGGTTATCTTCTGTATACCACCCCTACCTTGTGACTACACAACTGATTGGCTCAAATGCATTAAATTCTACAAATTAACTTTTAACAAGGCACATCTGTTAATTGAAATGCATTCCAGGTGACTACCTCATGAAGCTTGTTGAGAGAATGCCAAGAGTGTGCAAAGCTGTCATCAAGGCAAAGGATAGCTACTTTGAAGAATCTAAATATAAAAACACTTTTTTGGTTACTACATGATTCCATATTGTGTTCTTTCATAGTTTTGATGTCTTCACTATTATTCTAAAATGTAGAAAATAGTAAAAATAAAGAAAACCCCTTTTGACTGATACTGTATATATGATAATGAACACTCCAAACAGCCTACCCAACCGCATGGTCCTAAAGCACACCTTTGACTTGTTTTGTATCACATTCCAGTGATAAAACTGGGGGGGGGGGGGTCACATGTCCATCCCGTCCCCAGTGAAAGTTGCAGCCTGCAAATATTACTTGAGTACCCCTGGTATATGAGTTGGTGGTCGCACACAGATTTGTTTGGCGCAAATCAATTTGTTTGCGGCTGCACCACCAGCAGGCAAGAGCACAGATAGTGCCCTAGGAGACCCTGCTCTTTTGCCCGCCTATGAAAAAGTGCAGTTTAGAATGGTGGTGTTTGGATCCTGAGTGGCGCAGCGGTCTTGTATTGCAGTGTAAGCTGCGTCACTACAGATCCTGGTTTGATCCCAGGCTGGGCCTACAATATTTATTTCTCAACTTTCCTAATAATAGGCAGATTGTTTATCTTTACAACAGGAGTATAGCCTACCTGGCTGGCATGAAAATGAAAAGCGTCCTCCATTTGCTATTTAAGTTCATAGATTACATATTTGTTCCTACTGCCCCTGTTTCGAGACAGGTGCATGATAATGTTCCATTCTAAATCAAAACAATTTCACACATATATTATTTAGTATATGTAAAGACAAGATTAAATCAAGAATAGTCTGATGGGTGACACTATTAGCCTATTACTTGTGAATGATGCCCAGCATAAGAAAATGCCATTTTTTTTTACAGCTTTTTCAAATCGTAGTCATGTGGCCTAGCCCATAGGTCTATATTTTTTGATAAGGTTTGTATTACAACCAAAGTGTCCAAATAACTTCTTAAAACTAAGCACATTAATCCGCTTTACAAGCGGTGTAAAGCCTAACTGGCAACAGTGGAAATTTTAACATGTAAATCTTGGTGGGGCAAACAAAACAATTGTGGGATGCATTCCAGCAAAGTCACTACACAACACAACATTAAACAATACATTAATTGCACTATAGCAGTGACAAACGGTGCCCACAAACTGTTAGGGCCTACATAAAGCTGTTCCAACAGCAGAGTCCCAACAGTAGTCCCAACACCTTACCACTGCTACACCTGGCTATAGGCGTAGCCTTGTCTGGCAATGAAACAGTTAATTCAGCCTTGTTTACTGCCTTTAAAAAAAACATAGCTGATATGGCTGAATTGCTTAAACAAATGTGGGTTCTACTGACAATTGAAATGTACAAACTATAGCATAAGTGGACATTAATGAGCGAGCCAGGACGGACTAGTCAATCTAACGATTTGCACTTTTGAAATGTACAGTGACAGAATTAAGAACATGGGCCGTTCTTACAGTGTTCTCCCTGTACACCAAGTCAGAACCGAAGGATAAATAAAGGGGGCATATAAGCAGACAATGAAAGCTCTTACAATATTCGATGATTACATTTCTCAAAAACAGGTTATAGGCTACATGTGCGCCACCGAGTCAGAACATTAAGAGGTGAAAATAGACTCAATTATTAGGGTGAGGCACATGGGCTACTAACAGCTTACTACACAACATACACTTAGTATTACTTTATTAGCTACAGTATACATCTCTCCCTAGCATATTATATAATTTATGCAGCAGCATAAATACAACCTTGTTGTGATGTGATCACTTGAACAGGAAGGTTGAGCAGCAGTCCTTCGTGGGCAAATTTCAGAGTTGCAATATTTTTATCATTTGTCTTTTCACCTAACATTCTGGCACAATGTATAGTGTACATTTTCAGCCATTCACCCATACTATGCCATTTTTTTTATAGCTTTTTGTAGCACTCAATTCTTGTATTTTTATTATTTTTCATACTGCCTCTCTATGTATCATGTATTGTGTCTTTTGTGTATTTTCGTTCTGGCATTTTGCACCTGCCCTGTGTTTTTTTTCGTAGCTGCTTGACTAAGAAATTTCCCCTCTGGGATCAATAAAGTATCTATCTATCTATCTATCTATCTATCTATCTATCTATCTATCTATCTATCTATCTATCTATCTATCTATCTATCTATCTATCTATCTATCTATCTATCTATCTATCTATCTATCTATCTATCTATCTATCTATCTATAAACAAAGCACTTAAAAAGCTAATGAGTAGTAAGGATCATTTAGTAGCTTGAATCAAAGTTGGTAAATGTTATACTGAAAGTAATCACTAGGATTTCTGTAGAGGAATCAGGTCAACTTCATTTCAGAGTAAAATTGTACTAACCTCCGTTTTCTCTTGTTCCAGATATATCTGAGCTTCGAAGTGACGGCCCAACTCAACCAACCCTGCAGGCATTTTCCAAAACCCTCCAGGGTGGAGCCAGGCGAAGTTTCCATGCAGATTGGTACAAAGAACACTCATGGCTTTAGTACTCAAATTCTAAAGATGCAGCATGTTGCTATCCTTGTAGGTATTGTTTTCTACCTAATGTCCCTAAGAGTGTATTTATGTCAGATGATGGTGAGTCAAATTGGAAAAATGCAACATTTAAGGATAGTGGATTTTTTTGTCATGCAAAATCTGAGCATCATGTCAATGCAATGCTTGCATGGCAAGAGAATAAAAGAATGAAGGAGAAAAACACATCAATGGTAGGATTGATGGAAGCAGAAAATAGGAAAAAGGTCATTGAAAATCGAAAATACATCAAAACATTAGGTAAAATACTGTGTCTTACAGCAACCCAGAGTATTGCCCAGCGGGGTCATAGGGAGTCTTCTGATTCAGAAAACAGGGGCAATTTTCTTGAGATTTTAGATCTCGTAAATATGTCTTTTGTTCTTAAGTACTATTATAACGGCACGGTGCACAGAGTTTCAAGAGGCAGAAAGGCTGGATGCTGCAGGTTTAACAGAATAAATCATAGACTGTCTAGAGAGGCATGGCTTGAATTACAAAGAAAACTTAGTTTGGCAAGGCTATGATGGAGCAGCCGTTATGAGCGGGAGAAACTCAGGTGTACAAGCCAGAATTAGAGAGGTAGCCAGTCATGCTTTTTATGTACACTGCAGTGCACACTGTTTAAACTTGGTGATAGTGGACAGTGTGAAATCTGTGCCTGCAGTAATGTTATTTACGTTGGAACAACTGTATGTATGTCTCTTCTGTTCATAATAAATGTCAGGAGGTGCAAAAAGAGATGTTTGATGGTGGTGGACCAAGGGAGCTCCAGCGTCTTAGTGATACAAGATCGGAGTGCAGGTATGTAGCTTGTCGCAATGTGATGGATAGGTTGCCTGCTATTGAGCGCGTTCTTGAAGACATTTCACATGAAGACAACCCAGATAGAGCTGTGGAGGCCAGAGGGATTCTGATTCAGATTGATCTGAATTTCATTGTATGTCTTCTAGTGTTCCGAAAGATTTTGGGTGAATCTAAGTTTTTGTCAGACAAGCTCCAATCAACAAATGTTGACCTTACTAAAGCCGTTGAGACTGGCAGAAACACTCCAACAGACTCTCAGAGATTATCGTAGTGAGCCTTCTTTTGAGGCTCTCTGGGGTGAAATACTCAACGTACGTGGAAGTAGCAGCATTCCTACATCACAGCACACCTCTAAAAGAGCAAGACAGGTAGCAAGTAAACTACACGGTAGTGTTGTTACATCCTCTCTTGGACAGCACACAGAACCAGATAGAAAAGTGTCTTTCTGAGTTAAAGTCTATTACTCCCTCAAAGACTGCATGATTGGTGAAATGGAAAGGCGTTTCTCCCAATTTAACTGTCAGATCATTAAAGGCATACAGGCATTAAATCCATCAAGTCCTAGCTTTCTCAATGAGGAGGCTATTCTCATGTTGGCAAATGCCTATGGGGCATATTTGGAAGATGTTAAGCATGAACTGCATCAGACTCAGAGACTATTAGCAAAAAAAGAGAGTCCTACTAGTCTCATGGAACTATTGCATTTTTTGGATCCAAATAAGACAGTTTTTTTTTAGCTGTATCATTTATGTAAAATAGCTGCAGTATTGCCCGTCAGCAGTGCTTCATGTGAGCAGAGTTTCTCAACTCTAAATCAAATCAAATCAAATTTATTTATAAAGCACTTTTTACATCAGCCGATGTCACAAAGTGCTATGCAGATGTAGAAGCACGGTGGCTAGGAAAAACTCCCTAGAAAGGCAAAACCTAGGAAGAAACCTAGAGAGGAACCAGGCTCTGAGGGGTGGCCAGTCCTCTTCTGGCTGTGCCGGTTGGAGATTTTAACAATTTATGGCCATTAAGGCCAGTTCTTTCTCCAAGATGTTCAAATGTTCATAGATGACCAGCAGGGTCAAATAATAATAAAAGTAGTTGTGGAGGTTGCAACAGGTAAATACATCAGGAGTGAATGTCACTTGGTTTTTCAGTGCAATAGAGCGAGAGCGAGATTAAAACAGCAGGTCTGGGACAAGGTGGCACGTCCATTGAACAGGTCAGGGTTCCATAACCACAGGCAGAGGAGTTGAAAGCGGTGCAGCAGCACAACCAGGTGGACTGGGGACAGCCAGGAGTCATCAGGGCAGGTGGTCCTGAGCATGGTCCTCCGGGTAGGCTCAGGTCCTCCGGGAGAGGAGGTAGGGTGGGAGAGAGAGAGAATTAGAGGGAGCATACTTAAATTCACACAAGACACTGGATAATAACATCAGATTTAACAAACTGACCCTAGCCCCCCGGCACATAGACTATTGCAGCATAGATACTGGAGGCTGAGACAGGGGGGGTCAGGAGACACTGTGGCCCCCTCCAACAATACCCAGACAATACCCCCGGACAGGGCCAAACCAGGCAGGATATTACCTCACCCACTCTGCCAAGCACAGCCCCTACACCAATAGAGGGAAATCAACAACCACCAACTTACTACCCTGAGACAAGGCTGAGTATAGTCCATGAAAGATCCCCTCCACTGCACAAGCCAGAGGGGGCGACAAACCGGACAGGAAGTGACGCACCCCTCCTAGGAATGGCATGGAAAGCACCAGTAAGCCAGTGACTCTGCCCCCGTAATAGGGTCAGAGGCAGAGAATCCCAATGGAGAGACGGGAACCGGCCAGGCAGAGACAGCAAGGGTGGTTCGTCGCTCCAGAGCCTTGCCGTTCACCCTTGCACCCCTGGGCCAGACTACACTCAATCATAGGACATACTGAAGAGATGAGTCTTCAGTAAAGACTTAAAGGTTGAGACGGAGTCTGCGTCTCTCACATGGATAGGCAGACCATTCCATAAAAATTGAGCTCTATAGGAGAAAGCCCTACCTCCACCTGTTTGCTTAGAGATTCTAGGGACAATAAGGAGGCCTGCGTCTTGTGAACGGAGCGTACGTGTAGGTATGTACGGCAGGACCAAATCTGAGAGATAAGTAGGAGCAAACCCATGTAATGCTTTGTAGGTTAGCAGTAAAACCTTGAAATCAGCCCTAGCCTTAACAGGAAGACAGTATAGAGAGGCTAGCACGGGAGTAATGTGATCAAATCTTTTGGTTCTAGTCAGGATTCTAGCAGCCGTGTTTAGCACTAACTGAAGTTTATTTAGTGCTTTATCCGGGTAGCCGGAGAGTAGAGCATTGCAGTAATCTAATCTAGAAGTGACAAAAGCATGGATTAGCTTTTCCGCATCATTTCTGGACAAAAAATGTCTCATTTTTGCAATGTTACGAAGATGGAAAAAAGCTATCCTTGAAATATTCTTGATATGTTCATTAAAAGAGAGATCAGGGTCCAGAGTAATGTCAAGGTCCTTCACAGTTTTTTGGGAGACGACTGTACAACCATCAAGATGAATTGTCAGATCCAAAAGCAGATCTCTTTGTTTCTTGGGACCTAGAACTAGCATCTCTGTTTTGTCAGAATTTTAATGTAAAAAATTTGCCGCCATCCACTTCCTTATGTCTGAAACACAGGCTTCCAGGGCAGGCAATTTTGGTGCATCACCATGTTTCATCGAAATGTACAGCTGTGTGTCGTCTGCATAGCAATGGAAGTTAACATTATGTTTCCAAATGACATCACCAAGGGGTAAAATATATAGTGAAAACAAAAGGCCCTAAAACGGAACCTTGAGGAACACCGAAACTTACAATTGATTTGTCAGAGGACAAACCATCCACGGAGACAAACTGATATCTCTCCGACAAATAAGAACTAAACCAGGCAAGAACTTGTCCGTGTAGACCAATTAAGGTTTCCAATCTCTCCAAAAGAATATGATGGTCGATGGTGTCAAAAGCAGCACTAAGGTCTAAGAGCACGAGGACAGATGCAGAGCCCTGGTCTGACGCCATTAAAAGGTTGTTTACCACTTTCACAAGTGCAGTCTCAGTGCTATGATAGGGTCTAAAACCAGACTGAAGTGTTTCGTATACATTATTTGTCTTCAGGAAGGCAGTGAGTTGCTGCACAACAGCTTTTTCTAAGATTTTTGAGAGAAATGGGAGATTCGATATAGGCCGATAGTTTTTTACATTTTCTGGGTCAAGGCTTGGCTTTTTCAAGAGCGGCTTTATTACTGCCACTTTTAGAGAGTTTGGTACACATCCGGTGGAGAGGGAGCCATTTATTATGTTCAGCATAGGAGGGTCGAGCACAGGAAGTAGCTCTTTCAGTAGTTTAGTTGGAATAGGGTCCAGTATGCAGGTTGAAGGTTTAGAGGCCATGACAATTTTCATGAATGTGTCAAGAGATATAGGATTAAAACACTTGAGTGTCTCCATTGATCCTAGGTCCTGGCAGTTCTGTGCAGACTCAGGACAGCTGGGCTTTGGGGAAATATGCAGATTCAAAAAGGAGTCTGTAATTTGCTTTCTAATGATAAAGATCTTTTTGTTTAAGAAGTTCATGAATTCATCGCTGCTGAAGTGAAAGGCATCCTCTCTTGGGGAATGCTGCTTTTTAGTTAGCTTTGCAACAGTATCAAATATAAATTTAGGATTATTCTTATTCTCCTCAATTAGGTTGGAAAAATAGGATGATCGAGCAGCAGTGAGGACTTTTTGATATTGCACTGTACTTTCTTTCCAAGCTAGTAGGAAGACTTCCAGTTTGGTGGAGCGCCATTTCCGTTCCAGCTTTCTGCAAGCTTGCTTCCCTGGTACATTTTCTGTGTACCAGGGAGCTAGTTTCTTTTGGCAAATGTTTTTTGTTTTTAGGGGTGCGACTACATCTAGGGTATTACACAAGGTTAAATTTAGATCCTCAGTTTGATTGTTAACTGATTTTTGTACTCCGACGTCCTTGGATAGGTGGATGGAGTCTGGAAGAGCATCTAGGAATCTATAGCATGGCTTTTGATGATCCTTGGTTGGGGTCTAAGCAAATTATTTGTTGCGATTGCAAACAAAATAAAATGGTGGTCCGATAGTCCAGGATTATGAGGAAAAACATTTAGATCCACAATATTTATTCCACGGGACAGAACTAGATCCAGTGTATGACTGTGGCAATGAGTAGGTCCGGAGACATGTTGGTCAAAACCCACTGAGTCGATGATGGCGCCGAAAGCCTTTTGTAGTGGATCTGTGGACTTTTCCATGTGAATGTTAAAGTCACCAAAAATTAGAATATTATCTGCCATGACTACAAGGTCTGATAGGAATTCAGAGAACTCAGTAAGGAACTCTGTATAAGGCCCCGGAGGCCTGTAAATAGTAGCTATAAAAAGTGATTGAGTAGGCTGCTTAGATTCCATGACTAGAAGCTCAAAAGATGAAAACGCTGTCCTTTTTTGGGGGGTAAATTGAAATTTGCTATCGTAAATGTTAGCAACACCTCCGCCTTTGCGGGATGCGCGGGGTACATGGTCACTAGTGTAACCAGGAGGAGAGGCCTCGTTTAACACAGTAAATTCATCAGGCTTAAGCCATGTTTCAGTCAGGCCAATCACATCAAGATTATGGTCAGTGATTAGTTCATTGACCATAACTGCCTTGGAAGTGAGGGATCTAACATTAAGTAACCCTATTTTAAGAAGTGAGATATCACAACCTCTTTCAATAATGACAGGAATGGAGGAGGTCTTTATTCCAGTGAGATTACTAAGGCGAACACCGCCATGTTTAGGTTTGCGCAACCTAGATCGAGGCACAGACACGGTCTCTATGGGGGTAACTGAGCTGACTACACTGACTATGCTAGTGGCAGACTCCACTAAGCTGGCAGGCTGGCTAACAGCCTGCTCCCTGGCCTGCACCCTATCTCATAGTGGAGCTAGAGGAGTCAAGAATCACTTGCGTTCTACCATGGTTGAGAATAGATTAACAAGTATAGCTATACTAAGTATAGAGTCAAAACGTGCTAAGTGTCTTGATCTGGATGAGTTTGTTCTTAGTTAGTTCTTTTGCAGCTCCATGACCTGCTGGTAAACTTCCTATGCTGCAATCTAAACAAATCATAGCCTCTATCTATAGTAGGGCTGTAATGGTGTGCACTGTTTTAAAGGAGGATATTTTCAGTTTTATATGAATACATGAGAAACACAACAGGCACTAGTTTTTGCACAAACCCTGTTTTTGTATAATCCCCCCCTTTTCAAAGAACTTTCCTTTTTTATTATTTAATTTTAATGTGATTGTTTTTAGTGGAATTTTCTAGAATTATTATAATATATTAACTTGTTACCACTACATACATGTTAATGAAATTATTATAACAGATTGTTATTGTTATGTTGCTGTTATGTTTTTTGTTTGTTATGTGAGGCAAGTTCTGATGATCTCTTTGTTTAGTATTTGTATTAGGGTTTGTATTAGGCTAAGTTATTACACCTTCTGGTCAATTCCAATTGTTCCTACTCTATTTATAACCTCAATATATTCAGTGTTTGTGTATTTCAAGAAATATAAGGCATTCATTTTCAGGATGCATTTATTTATGCTTCTGCACTTGTCAGAATAATATAAAAAATGTCTCAAAGTAAAATACTGCATCTTTTCCCTCAATGATTAAGTTGCAAATATAATACAGGAACTTCCCAAAAATCATAAACATTTTGCACACTGGAAAGACTCTTTATGAACACATAAACATCAAAGTGTAGAACATGTATGATATTTATTAGCAAGACATTACACTGTCCGTTTTCAGTAGCTGGATTTGTATAAATAAAGTGGAAATAACCAACAATAGAATGATATGCCAGCCTTGAATTTCAAATTGCCACCACATGTAAGATTTTCTAGAAATGCCACTGCGTGAGACCAACAGTTATTTGCTTGACAATCACCGGCTGACGAAAGAGCCCTAGACGGAGAGCTCTTTGAATCAAGCAGTGGTGTAAAGTACTTAAGTCAAAATAATTTAAAGTACTACTTAAGAATTTTTTGTATCTATACTTTACTTCACTATTTTTAATTTTTTACAACTTTTATTTTTACTTCAATACATTCCTAAGGAAAATAAGATACTTTTTCCTCCATACATTTCCCTGACACCCAAAAGTACATTTTGAATGCTTAGCAGGACATGAAAATGGTCCAATTAAAGCACTTATCAAGAGAACATCCCTGGTCATCCCTACTACCTGATCTGGCAGATTCACTAAACACAAATGATTTGTTTGTAAATTATGTCTGTGTTGGAGTGTGCCCCTGGCTATCTGTAAATTTTGAAAAAAGAAAGTGGTGTGGTCTGGTTTGCTTAATATAAGGAATTTGAAATGATTTATACTTTTAATTTTGATACTAAGTGCATTTTATCAATAACATTTTATTTTGATACTTAAGTATATTTCAAATAAAATAATTAAAAACGTTTACTCAAGTAGAATTTTACTGGGTTACTTTCACTTTTACTTTAGTAATTTTCTATTAACGTATCTTTACTTTTACTCAAGTATAACAATTGGGTACTTTTTCCACCACTGTAATCACTTTGTCCAAGGGGGCATTGTCATGCTGAAACAGGAAAGGGCCTTCCCCAAACTTTTGCCAAAAAGTTGGAAGCACAGGATCGTCTAGAATGTCATTGTATGCTGTAGTGTTAAGATTTCCCTTCACTGGAACTAAGGGTCCTAGCCGGAACCATGAAAAACAACCCCAGACCATTATTCCTCCTCCACCAAACTTTAAGTAAAAATCAGAATTGGTCATATAAATGTTAATAAAATGCCTAGTTGCGGGATGAAGCTATGCACGGCCCTGACTACCAGATATTATATTGACTCTGTTCTCCCTTTTTGCATTTGTTGATCAAAAGTACACTGGAAAAAAATATATAAAGTTTGGGGTCACTCAGAAATGTCCTTGTTTTTGAAAGAAAAGCACATTTTATAAATAACATTAAAATAACTTTAAATTGAACAGAAATACAGTGTAGACATTGTTAATGTTGTAATTGACTATTGTAGCTGGAAACGGCAGATTTTTTATGCAATATCTACATAGGCGTACAGAGGCCCATTATCAGAAACCATCACTCCTGTGTTCCAATGACACGTTGTGTTAGCTAATCCAAGTTTATCATTTTTAAAGGCTAATTGATCATCAGAAAACCCTTTTGCAATTATGTTAGCACAGCTGAAAACTGTTGTGCTGATTAAAGAAGCAATACAACTGGCCTTCTTTAGGCTAGTTGAGTATCTGGAGCATCAGCATTTGTGGGTTTGATTATAGGCTCAAAATGTCCAGAAACAAATAACTTTCTTTTGAAACTCATCAGTCTATTCTTGTTCTGCGAAATGAAGGCTATTCCATGCAAGAAATTGCCAAGAAACTGATGATCTCGTACAACGCTGTGTACTACTCCCTTCACAGAACAGCGCAAACTGGCTCAACCAGAATAATATTTTATTTTTATTGGCCAGTCTGAGATATGGCTTTTTCACACAACACAATGCCACTGATGTCTCAAGTTTTCCTGACTGCAGGAATGTCCACCAGAGCTGTTGCCAGAGAATTGAATGTTCATTTCTCTACTATAAACCACAACCAATGTCGTTTTAGTAATTTGGCAGTACATCTGTCATGACTCTCTCCTGGCTGAGGATCTAAGGCCTCAGATCAGCTTGGCAAATGGCTGACAGATAGCCAGACCCCCCCCCCCTCCCTCGGGAGAGGAAAGGGGGAGTTGGGATGGTTTTGACACCTTAACACCCTGGTCATAAATTGTATGCAGCAAAAGGGTCTTTTCACCTTCTAGTATGGGGGATCAGAATGTCTTTGTCTAGAGAGACTTTTTCTACCCAAAACTTTTTGTCCAAAAAGTGAACATTGGAACATTATTTCTATCATCCAAAGAATGGTCAGTGGGGACCTAAAGAATAATCATGTCATATTGTTTATTATTTTGTGATGTCATTAAGGATGGTATCAAGAAATAACAGTAATTTGGAAAATATACACATTATCTGTCAAGTTAACACCCAAATGTTGTATAAAATATATGTATATATAATATATATTATTTTTTATATATAAACACACTAGACCAGAACATTGACAGTCTGCAGTTCTGCATGTAAAGAAGTCTAGAACTTTGACCACTACCAGAGAAGCTCTACTAAGAAGGACATTGTGACCTCTGGTGGACCGAGCCTTACACCGAAGCGGGACAATACCACTTCCCTAAAAGGATTGACTGGTTCAACAGAGAGACGGCGAATAAAGACATCTACACGTAAATGTATACATTGCATTTCTTACCCAATCTGATTACTGTGAGCATAGTTTCCAAATGTATGTACGATAAGTTTGACTCTCTTTGTCCCTCTCTCCCTTTTCTATTGACCCCTCCCTTTTTGATAACCAAGCAGTCATGCTGTTGTTAGTCCCCTAGGGACCTGTTTCCATTGTATTACGTTTCTAATCAATAACCTATACCGTGTGTGTGTGTGTGTATCCTGTGTTATAACTTAGTTAGTTAGTAAATAAATAATTAAACAAATTTGTGTGGTATGGAATGATAGTAAGGTTGGGGTTCATGCAGATCTAAGGAGTATGCAACGTTCAGAATGAGACTGATATAAGGTAATGATTAATAAGTGACTTATCGATATATAAGATATATATACAGTATATCTATCTTTTAGAGTTTAATTTGGGAGATGGTAACTCTATAAACAAATTCTCTCGTGGTGCCCCAAATTTCTAATGAATTAATTGTTACATGATTAATTTAATTGGGTAACAATTAAACATAGTTAGTTCGATAAATAACAGTCATCACATTAATGAAAGTCACGTCACAACACATCCAACTGGCTTCAGGAGTATTTATGTCGATAATAAAGCCTTTTTGTGGGGAAAAACTCATTCTGATTGTCTTGTCTGGCTCCCCCTGCCCAGTCATGTTAAATCCATAGATTAGGGCCTAATGAATTTATTTTAATTGACTGATTTCCTTATATGAACTGTAACTCATTAAAATCTTTGAAATTGTTGCATGTTGCGTTTATATTTTTGTTCAGTATATACTACAAAGTGATCATGTTCAAGAATTAATGCTAAAGTTAAGCTAATTGTGTAGAGTGGTTCTTCATGTTTCCAGGTCGGAGATGGTGACGGGCAATAGGAAGTAAATTTGAGAAGGGGGGGGGGGGGGGGTTTGAAATGTTGGTATGTTCCATAGAACATTCTAGAGGCCTCTAGTGGCCAAAAGTCTATATTAGCATGGGCAGTGGAATTGAGGGCTTCCAACATTTTAACGCAGTCAACTGGGTGGGACTTCCAACTTCATTGGCTTATCCCTCCTGGTGACCCTGTTGGAGTCATGTCGAACCAGATCGTCAGGAGTGATCAGCCAATCGTTTAAAATGTAGAATGGCGCTGTCCATGCTGTCACAGATGCTATAATGGCACAGATACAAAGATGAGTCCTCTATCTATTTCTATGGTATGTTCCATGTGGAAATGCATTATGGGTAAAATGTCTTCAAATAATTCAAACCCATCATTTACCTGGGGTGTAATCATTACTCCAAACTAGTGTTTCTATTGGACAAGTTCAGCAAACAGGGTGGGACCTTTTTTCAACTGTTTGGAGTAATGATTACACCCCTGCAGTGGCCAGACAGGGAAGGTTGGGTTGTTGCAATTACTAAGGCAATAGTTGCATTCCAGGCGTTGTAAGATCTAGCAGGCGTCAGCAACACCTGGGCAGAGGAACTCGCCACTTGGCATTACTGAGGCCTTGCTAAGTTAGTTCACTGCTCTGATATGAAGAAAAATCAGTGCCAACATAAATTGTATTTGTATTGTATAATTTTGCATTTGTATCAGGATATTACATTTTAATTTAATAATTTAGAATTTGTAATGTGCAAATTAAAACGTAATTTCAATTTATTTGACTATTCAAAATTCAATTAAATGCATATACTCAATTTCAATATGGTAGATATTGCATTCATTCCATGGTTTGAATGAAATATGCCCAGGGTGTTGCCTATGGTTTTTAATCTGAATTTAGAGAACCGAATTTAAAAACTGAATCTGAATGCATACATATTACAATTATGGAATTCAAATACAATTTCTGTTGACAATGAAAACGCTCCATACTCTGACTTATTGAGTTCAATTAGTGTTGATTTATTTATTTATATTAAGTAAACTATTATTACCCTTACTTATATCATACGCACATTTAGCTATTTAAGTATTTCTCTGCCATTGACCTGTATAGTATAGTTAACCATGCAAATATTTCTTATTTATCTTCATCAACTAGCAATATTTGTATAATTTTTTCACCTAACACTCTATAACAATGTATAGTGTACATATTCACCCATACTATGCAATGCCTTTTTATAGCTTTTTGCACTCCAGACATCTTGTATTTTTATACTTTTTTATACTGCCGCACTATGTATCATGTATCGTGTATCTGTCTTTTGTGTATTTTGTTCTGGCTTTTTGCACCTGCCCTGTGTTTTTTTGTAGCTTCTTGAAGAAATTTCCCCTCGGGATCAATAAAGTAATCGATCTATCTATCTAATAGATTTATTGGTTTCATTTTGTTGTTATTCGTCCTATTTATTGTAAATATTGTTCTGTAAGTACTGTTGGCGCAGGCATAGTACTTTTAGGCCCAATGCTTTTAGGCCTATTTATTCTTCACTTCGCAAATAAAAGCACTCAGAGAGGGAGACAAAAAGGTGAGGGATTTTTAACCAGGCAAGTCAGTTAAGAACAAATTCTTATTTACAACGATGGCCTAAACTCAGACGACACTGGGCCAATTGTGCACAGCCCAGCCCTATGGGACTCCCAATGGTTGTGATACAGTCTGGATTTGAACCAGATTGTCTGTAGTGACACCACTAGCAATGATATGCAGTGTCTGAGATATTGCGCCACTTAGGAGCCCCCAAGTGATAGGGAGAGGGTCACAACAGACCCTGGTTCGATTCCAGGCAGTATCAAAATCTGGGCATCTAAACTGACTTGCCTAGCTAAATAAAATAAAATACAACCTTCCCACTTGGTTATGAATGCAGGGTCAGCATACTCTTCGAATTGGAAATCTTCTAAAGTGTTGGCCAACCAAGAAGTCAGCAATTTTTATCTAGTTTCATTAGCCTAGCTAATAGTCATGTTTATATATTTTTTAAACAACAGTTTGAACAAATACATCACTACACACACATGTATATATATATATATATATATATATATCAAACACTTTATTGAATAAAAAAAAATGACCTGAGTGACAAAATGTACAACATAATATCCTCATCTGTCTTGTTGGATACATGAACAAAGGGTGCAATTCACAGAATATTTAGAATGTTCAATATAATTTGTAATAATGTCTTTCATTAAGCTGTTACTTGTTTCAACTCCAATACAACTTTCACATTATTAGATGCAAAAATGTTATTCTGCATGTGATTTCTAGTCTCCATAATTCCCTGCGCAATTTTACGGTCGTTCGACCTTTTTTTCACTCTGCCCAGAATCATTTTGATAGAACTAGCAGGCGTAGCAATTTCGGAATCTGTCCTTGTATGATGGCGGACGACGAAAATTTCCACTGGAGAAACTGGAACGCATAGCCTACTCTATACAGCAAAAGCTGAGCCTGGATGGACTAGCCTACACCTTCGTCAACACAATCATACACTCGGGCTCATGATGTTAAGGTTGCAATGTCGAAAATAAAGCAGTTTTAGTTTAGATAATTTGAGAATTAATAACACATTTTATTTCAAACCGCTAGTTGTGTAGTCACCTTTGGTGTCCGAGGAGGATATTGGAGCTCGAGCTATCCTACTCGCATGTGCTGCATCATTTTGGGAGGTAACGTAAAATCATTCTTATTCGTTTTTTTTCTGATTTAGAAATCCCAATTTAATTTTTTTTTATACAGGCCGCAGTTGCTGATAGTTTTCTCGACTCGCTCCTCATAATTAGTGAGGGTGTGTGTTTTCACCGTTGGTTTTCACGCTAATGCATGTTTGGTGAGCTTTATTAAAAGCAAGGGTGCTGGTTTTACTTTCCGTCGCAAATAATCTGTTGATTTTAGACAGCGATTTCGAAGAAAGTTTGAGTAAACTCAGCTGTCTGCACTGGCTAATTAACCCAGTGATACTTTGTAAATTGTAGCTTTAAAAGCGCGTGGGAAATGAGCAGTGGTGGTTACATGAAGGACGAAGAGGAAGAATCTGAAAACACAACCTTGCAGCCATGTTTTAGGACTTTTGCTTAAATTTTCTCTCACATTCTATAATCACATGAGTCGTCAGTGTTCGTTGTGGTAAAGCGTAGGTTTGCTATTTGGTTCAGTTTCTATCGGTCAATATGAAGAAAATGTTTCCAATTTCGAGTAATTTCTACTTCTGTTTTCGAAATGGTTGTAGGATTTTAATTAATTTCATTCTGAAATTGGCGCCACCTGTCGGCGGTTATTTTGTGAAATTAAGAAATTCCGATTAATTTGCCTTGTTTAAGCATTTTATTCGAACCTTTGGTTTTGAAACATTTTGTGACATTCAATTATTTAATGTTGAACGTGTTTTTGTTGAACGTTAAGTGCGTTGACTGTCAGTAAGAACACTTTTTTTTTTTTACTGTAAAGGATAATTAGTAGATTGCACCAGCAGCTCTGTTTGAGGACATGAACACGATAAACTGATACCAGTTGCAAAATTGCCTCCGTTTAGAAACAGATTCGTTTTATCATAATGTACTCTGATGTTGAATATGAGAAACAATATGATTAGGCTACAGTTTGAATCAGGGTGTGTCAACTCTTATCTTAACGTCTTATCTCAAAGTTTGGACTACTATCTATTTTGTTTACTAGTGACAATATGTCCTTAATTCAAATACCCTACTAATTAGCATTCTCCTACTTATAATAATTAAACAATAAGGCACAATGTGGTGTGGTATATGGCCAATATACCAAGGCTAAAGAATGTTCTTAAGTGGATACAGCCCTTAACCGTGGTATATTGGCCATATACCACAAACCCCTGAGGTGCCTTATTGATATTATAAACTGGTTACTAAAGTAATTAGAACTGTAAAAATGCATGTTTTGTCATACCCATGGTATACGGTCTCATATGCCACGGCTTTCAGCCAATCAGCATTCAGGGTTGGAACCACCCAGTTTATAATCAAATAAGTTCCTTATCTTACAGTGCAACTGTCTTACCCAAATATAACCCAAGATCTAAGCTGTATTAAACCATTGTTGATGTTTTGGTCATTTGACAACAAACAATGTAGGCTATAGCTTCGCAATCAGTTTAGAACTAATCCTTGTTTCCACAGTTTAGATGCATTTCAGTGGTTACATTTACCCAGTTCCATCCAGCTTTACCAAACAAAGTGGCAGGCAGGGCCTGTCTGTTGAAATGGTAGATTTAAACAATAAGGCCCGAGGAGGTGTGGTATTTAGCCAATATACCACGGCTAAGGACTGTTCTTAGGCACAACGCAATGCAGAGTGCCTGCACAGAGCCCTTAGATGTGGTATATTGGCCATATATCACAAACCCTCGAGGTGCCTAATTGCTATTATAAACTGGTTACCAATGTAATTAGAGCAGTACAAATACATGTTTTTTCATACCCATACTGTCTGTTATAAACTGGGTGGTTCCAGCCCTGAATGCTGATTGGCTGACAGCCATGGTATATGAGACCGTATAACATGGGTATGACAAAACATTTTTACTGCTTGAGTAAACAGTTTATAATAGCAGTAAGGCACCTCAGGGGTTTGTGGTATATGGCCAATATACCACGACTAATGGCTGTATCCAGGCACTCCGCGATTGTCGTGCGTAAGAAGAGCCCTTAGCTGTGTTATATTGGCCATATACCACACCCCCTCGTGCCTTGTTGCTTAAATATACCATGGCTGTCAGCCAATCAGTATTCAGGGCTCAAACCACCAAATTTATAATATGGCTTTGATACTACTAATATCCTCTCTTATGTTGATGGTAATTGTGAAAAGAGGTGTTTAGTAGGCTAGCAATAAAGTAACAATCAGCCTAATCTGTAGGCTGGTTGTGGCTTTCCATAGTATTAAAGAAAGGATGACTGTGAATGACATATCTAAGCACTTAGATGTACATTAGAAAAGAAGGAAAGATATGGTAACACCACTGTACATTCAAGTAAGAGATTCTGCATGTAACCCATTTTGAAATTCTTCTATGAGAATTTTCTTTGCAGTAAACAATAGAAATGCGGTGTTTGAAAGGTCAAGTGAATTGGGCGGGGGGGGGGGGGGGTGGGAGAGAGAGAGAGAGAAACACTGACCAAACTAATGGGAACGGTACACGAAAGAGGACAGATGCAGTGGAGGACCGAGTCGGCACATTTTAAGAACAGGAATAACAATCATTACCAATCTCTGCTTTTTACATTAATATTGTAGACCCGAAACAATTTTCTGTGTTGCATGGTTTGTCATTGAAAGTAGATCTGGCTGAGCCATTTTACTTTGTTAATTTTGACGCTGACCTTCAGAACTGTAGTATGAATTTGAGGTGTTGGTATATTTTTTTGCTAAATTGGAAACCTGACCTTTTCCCTACACATTCAGTGTAATCAAAAATGCAGGCTATGAATTACATTAGGAAATTCCATGTTTTTAATGGAAGAGCATGAATGTATGAATGACAGGAATATTATTATTATTATTAAATGTCAGAGCAGTCAAGTAATAAAAGGCATTTGAACAGAGTAGGCTGTCGTTGTAAATAAGAATTTGTTCTTAACTGACTTGCCTAGTTAAATAAAAAATAAATACATTTAGGATTTGTTTTGGAGGAAGGTTGCATTGAAGTGAACGGAACATTTTTATAGACACAAAATGCAATTTTGATATTAAATTTGATGGAATGTTATGTGTTTTATATAAGTTAATTCATAGTAGTTTGATGCCTTCTCAGACCTAAACTCTCTACCCACCCAGGTGACACTGTGGCTTGCGGGACTCTGCAAGAGGGGAGACAGAGGACTGAGCAAGACAGGGCTGTTTGCACCTTCAGGCACTGATCACCAAGAGGTAGGATGTCCTGGTCTGCTTATGAACGACTCAATAGGTCTGGAGAGAAAGATAGACATTGAGAGAGTAAACCATCTTGTCAGTTCATAATAATCCATGAAGGCTTTCACTAGCCAGGACTTGGTGCCATTTACATCTATTGTCTAGACTCTAGAGTGCAGTCAAACATTATGTAGGCATACCTGTCGTTCAGGAGACCTTGTTGGAATGCAGATAGGTGTAATCCTTCCTTCTGATGTTCTTGCTAAGAGCTGCAAAAGTTCTGCAATTGCAGTTGATAGTTAGGTTATTTTTTTTATACTCTTTCGTTATTGGTCAGGTAAAACTTGGCATCATTCCAAATCTGCTAAACGCATCAACAATTACCTTTCTTATATAAGCATAGTTATCCTGATTTTAAATCTCGGAAAATGATACCACTCAAATTAGGGCCTGCAAGATGGTATTTCAGGTTTGGATGACTACATGAAAAAGCTTTTGGCATTTGGGGGAATATGTGCATTCTGTGCATATTTCCCTCCCCTTCTCTACTTAAAATGAACCTTATTGGTCTCATGAATAATGCACAAGGACATTCAATTGCTGCAGCAAAGATGATTTAAGGCCTGTCTGTGTACTGTGGTTATATGCACATAGGATTACAATTTTTTTGTTGTCAGTTTTAAAAATGTTTCAGGGCTCAGGTTGCCTTTCATAAAATACAAATTTTACAAAGAGAATCTAACTTCTGTGAAATGAATCCATAAATGACAAAGGACCAGGTTTACCAGACCTGCCTCGGACTTCACTGCAATTTAGATTTTCACCCAAAAAATGAATCTGCCAGCGTATAAGGGCTTAGCGGCAGACCGGATCCTGCCCTGAATTTCAAATTTTAGGGCTGCTCTTTCAGGATTATTTTTTTTTGTATAATTCAAAGTCACTTTTCAATATCTCTAGTTATTAAATTTTAATTCACAGCATTAACATATAAATTGAAAAGGTTTTATGGGTTTGCGGACCGCATGCGGATGTAATTTCAAGAGTTGACACAGTTCTGTTTCCATACCATTCCGGCTAATAGAAGGAAGGTAGAAAAGGGGGGGGGGGGAAATATTCTCCCATTTCTCTGCATTATTGCTTTTTTGAAATCGTTGGTTGGAAGCCATTTTGAGAGACATTACACCGAGGAGGCTAGGAAAATGTGCTTCTGATTTAAGGAGAGGGGGGAAGCATTCAGGCTGAAATAGGTTTTGTTCATCCCTGTGGCTGATAATATTCTACTCACCACTGATACTGCTCTCTGCATAGCAGGAATATAGCAAACCAATGTATTGATATCTCATTTACATAAGTATTCACACCCCTTTGCTATGACACTCCAAATTGAGGTCTGGTGCATCCAATTTCCTTTGATCATCCTTCAGATGTCACTACAATTTGATTGGAGTCCACCTGTGGCCAATTAAATTGCTTGGACATGATTTAGAAAGGAACACACCTGTCTGTATAAGGTCCCACAGTTGACAGTGCATGTCAGAGCAAAAACTATACCATGAAGTCCCAAGGAACTGTCCATAGATTTCCGAGGTAGAATTGTGATGAGGCATATACAGTGGGGAGAACAAGTATTTGATACACTGCCGATTTTGCAGGTTTTCCTACTTACAAAGCATGTAGAGGTCTGTAATTTTTATCATAGGTACACTTCAACTGTGAGAGACGGAATCTAAAACAAAAATCCAGGAAATCTGCATTAATTTGCATTTTATTGCATGACATAAGTATTTGATCACCTACCAACCAGTAAGAATTTCGGCTCTCACAGACCTGTTAGTTTTTCTTTAAGAATCCCTCCTGTTCTCCACTCATTACCTGTATTAACTGCACCTGTTTGAACTCGTTACCTGTATAAGACACCTGTCCACACACTAAATCAAACAGACTCCAACCTTTCCACAATGGCCAAGACCAGAGAGCTGTGTAAGGACATCAGGGATAAAATTGTAGAACTGCACAAGGCTGGGATGGGCTACTGGACAATAGGCAAGCAGCTTGGTGAACAGGCAACAACTGTTGGCGCAATTATTAGAAAATGGAAGAAGTTCAAGATGACGGTCAATCTCCCTCGGTCTGGGGCACCATGCAAGATCTCACCTCGTGGGGCATCAATGATCATGAGGAAGGTGAGGGATCAGCCCAGAACTACACGGCAGGACCTGGTCAATGACCTGAAGAGAGCTGGGACCACAGTCTCAAAGAAAACCATTAGTAACACACTACGCCGTCATGGATTAAAATCCTGCAGCGCACGCAAGGTCCCCCTGCTCAAGCCAGCGCATGTCCAGGCCCGTCTGAAGTTTGCCAATGACCATCTGGATTATCCAGAGGAGGAATGGGAGAAGGTCATGTGGTCTGATGAGACAAAAATAGAGCTTTTTGGTCTAAACTCCACTCGCCGGGTTTGGAGGAAGAAGAAGGATGAGTACAACCCCAAGAACACCATCCCAACCTTGAAGCATGGAGGTGGAAACATCATTCTTTGGGGATGCTTTTCAGCAAAGGGGACAGGACGACTGCACCGTTTTGAGGGGAGGATGGATGGGGCCATGTATCGCGAGATCTTGGCCAACAACCTCCTTCCCTCAGTAAGAGCATTGAAGATGGGTCGTGGCTGGGTCTTCCAGCATGACAACGACCCGAAACACACAGCCAGGGCAACTAAGGAGTGGCTCCGTAAGAAGCATCTCAAGGTCCTGGAGTGGCCTAGCCAGTCTCCAGACCTGAACCCAATAGAAAATCTTTGGAGTGAGCTGAAAGTCCGTATTGCCCAGCGACAGCCTCGAAACCTGAAGGATCTGTATGGAGGAGTGGGCCAAAATCCCTGCTGCAGTGTGTGCAAACCTTGTCAAGAACTACAGGAAACGTATGATCTCTGTAATTGCAAACAAAGGTTTCTGTACCAAATATTAAGTTCTGCTTTTCTGATGTATCAAATACTTATGTCATGCAATAAAATGCAAATTAATTACTTAAAAATCATACAATGTGATTTTCTGGATTTTTGTTTTAGATTCCGTCACTCACAGTTGAAGTGTACCTATGATAAAAATTAGACTTCTACATGCTTTGTAAGTGGGAAAACCTGCAAAATCGGCAGTGTATCAAATACTTGTTCTCCCCACTGTATCTGGGGAAGGGTATACAACTATTTCTAGAGTGTTGAAAGTTTCCAAGAGCACAGTTGTTTCAGTCATTGGGAAATTGAAAAATTATGGAACTACCCAGACTCTGCCAATGACCACTCTCACAGAAGTACAGTTGCTTGGCTGAGATGGGAGAACCTGCCAGAAAGACCAGTCTCTACAGCCCTTCACCAATCTGGGCTGTATAGGAGAGACTGAAGCCACTCCTGAGAAAAAGGCACATAGGCATGTGAAAGACTTTGAGATCATAAGGCAAAAGATTCTGTGGCCTGAATGCAAAGCGCTATGTCTGGAGAACCAGGCACAGCTCATCACCCGTCTTAACACCATCCCTACGGTGAAGCATGGTGCTGGTAGCATCATACTATGGGGATGCTTTTCAGCGGCAGGGACTGGGAGACTGGTAAGGATAGAGGGAACAATGAATGGACCAAGTAGAGGCAAATCCTTGATGAGAAAATCTGCCAGGAACAAACAGAAAATCCCCAAATTTGGATGTCGAAAGCTTATACAGACATACCCAAGACGACTCAAAGCTGTAATCGCCGCCAAAGGTGCTTCTACTATTGTAGAAGCACTAAGTATTGGTCTAAGGGGTATGAATACTTTCTGATGGCACTCTAATTTGTACTTTCCACATATAGCCTAGTATTTTGACATCTGTACTGTTTAAAAAAATATATTAATTCATTTATTTTCCATCCTATGTTGACCTTTTCCGACATCGCTAGCATTGAGACTGATTTGCTTAGGGCTGTAGTCCACCACAATGTGTTTAATATAAACCGCTGCCCTCAATGTTAAGGAAAGCAGTTTTTTTTCAAATGGTTTAGTTTCAACTAAACTATTTTCATAACATGCAGTCTCACATATACACACTGCCTATTGCCCCAACAAAAACCTTCAGCTTGACTTGATGCTGCTTTTATCCCAGGAATTTAAGTTTGAAATAAAATGTTCAAATGACTTGTATTAGGGCTGGGAATTGCCAGGGGCCTCACAAATGTTTATTTCTTTGTTGTTACTTTTTCAAAAGGATCTGGTCGTGTGTCTTCCTATTTCATGGAAAATGTTCCTATCGGCCATGAAATAGGAACATTTTAACCATGAAATATTTATTTGGATGTTTTATAAATAGGAATATCATTGGCTTTTTGTGTGAAACAAGGCTGAAAAATGTTGATGGGGAGTTTTTATAGATAAAACAGAAAGCATTTATGATCAATAAAAGACAAGTGGTTGTTTCACGTTTTCAATTTCGTTAGCAGAGTATCCATTCTATATACATGAAAGTTATACACAATGGAAACGTTGTATGTGTGCCAAAACGATTCATCGAAATTGGCCTAGTTAGAAGCCCAAAGCAAGCATGTGTTCAGTATTTTGAATAGGTAAATTCTTCAGTATTCATTTGATTCCCTTTTACTCCTCTCAGGGTGAATTGACCTTTTAGTCTCCATTTTAGCTAAACCTTATGTAATGGGCTGTTCTGAGGCATGAGAAATGTGCTCAATACCCAACCTTTTGGCCATTGATTGATTTTCATCAATTTAAGCCATATGGGGAGGGGGATCAATGCTGCCTTGCCTTCCCAGAATTAATTTGTCAATGTCCATGAATGCTATTTCCAGGTTGTTTTCAAAGTGTTGTGCTTACCGACACCATGTTGGAGTTAGCCTCAATTCAGTTTCATAGCATTAGCTTATTTGGACACATTCTGTGGTATGTTTTTGTTCCTGATATTGAATCTTGGAACGGATATTGTCAAATTCCATAATGTGAATAGCAAGAGGTCTAAATCTTCCATTTTGAATGTAGATGGAAAAAATGTCATGTTACTATCATGCCTCAGTAGTTATGTGATGGAATTATTTGAACAGTGACGAAATGGGGAAAAAAAAACTAATTAGGCCTACATGAGGCCTACAAATTAGGTTCTCTGTCATACTTAAATATGCAGGTGTATCATTGTGTGGCTTATGAGAGAGATTCCTTGAAATGTTTTCTAAAATGTAGTTTGTTTGCTTTCCACCATGAGATTTCACAAGCTTGATTAGATGTATTACATGATGATTCCAGCACAAAAGCAATCAAATCTCAAATAGACTGGGCTAGTTATTGATAGCTAACTCACAATTGCATAGCAGACGACCAAGCAGCACAGCATTAGTAACTCCATGTGCTAAAGGAATTTTTTTGGAGAAATTAATCACATTCTGCCATTAGGGTATGAAATCCAATCATGTCCAGCTCTGAGAGGGATTTCACTTTTCAGCTTTTTCCTCTCGGCTGATATTCCCCTCCACATAGCTTCCTGCCCCCACTTGTTCCTGATGCGGCTGTGTTTTTGTTAAAAAAAAAAAAAAATTGCTCTTGTCATAATTTCCAACACAACATGGCGCACTGCCGCGAGACTGCTGCTGCTGAAATGAACACTCAGCCGTTCCCTTCGCTTCCCAAATTAGCTTTTATGGCCTCCAATCTGCCCAGGCTTGTTGAATTGGCCTCCTCTGAGGGAGATTAGAATTTCCAATATTTACATTGTCGGCTAGCTACATTTCTTTGCAGGCATAATTTTATTAAGTAGGCTATAGATATTTGAGGCGGTTAGTCGTTTGCATTTATTCGAATGCTATATGAGGTCAGGATAGCATCAGCCCCTTAAACTGTTAAAGCCATGCTGATATGAAAAACATGGTGGTTCTGCCTTTGTCCATTTCTCTACCATGACAAACCAATATAGACTAGATTGCAAAATTAGGGAAATGGGGCATGAAACAATGGAGAAGGAAACATTTTTTAATTAATATTTAACCAAGTTGGAGTAACTGGGAATTGTTAAATGTTTTAATGACTAGCCTACATGCAATAAGCTTCTTCCCTCATACCACACATTGTTCTATTGAACCAATACCCTTTTACGATATTGCCAGCTCTAAGGAACTCCTGATTTACCCATTGCCATCCAGAAATACTCCCTCCACAGCTTTGGAATCTAAAAGTTCTGCACAATTATTCATATTTAGGGTGACAAACGGAAACATAGCAATGCTGCCCATGTAACTATGATCTGTTTTAATCATTAGCGCCAATGTCTGTCAGTTATCCCTTCCAAGAAAAGGTGTTTCCCATGAAAGGTCATTTCTCTTTCAACCAAAGATCTGTCATCTCAGTTATAGCTCTGTTTTGCTTGGTTGCAATTTACTTTACCCGAGCCCCCTCATTATAGTCCTACTGTACAATGGTACTTACTGTAGAAGGCTGGGTAATTTGGATTGTTCTGGAATTAGAACACCTGGGTGCTGTGGATTTATTGTCATCAAAGGTCACCCATACACAATGAAGCACTGCGCTGTAGGGCTAATAATAGAAAATAATGCATATCTCCCATCTTTTCCCCTCCTATTTTGGACAAACCCCATTGTCACGAGTCTCTATTTTTTATAGATGCTGGTTTTGGTTGCCCTTCTGCTTAGAATATACCTTTTTTATTCAGCTGTATCAAAATTGGACAGACACTAGATAAATGTTATTAAAATAATGTCCTTATGGAGACAATTTTTAGAACCATTACATGAAGGGTTGCTGGATCGAATCCCTGAGCTGACAAGGTAAAAAAAATCTGTCGTTCTACCCCTGAACAAGGTTGCTTAACCCACTGTTCCCCGGGCAAAGACTTGGATGTCGATTTTTAAGGTAGCCCCTCGCACCTCCTCTGATTCAGAGGGAAAAATGCAGAAGACACATTTCACTTGAATGCATTTAGTTGTACAACTGACTAGTATCCCCCTTTCCCTTCTACCTCTCTCTTTTGAAGAACCTTGGTCAGGCTTATGGCAGTCCGAGAGTGTCAAGTGCCTTGCTTTAGAACTGGCTAAAGAGCCTGAGCTCTTATGCCTTGATGTTGTCCCTTAATGTATTTGAACTACACCCGTCTCAAAGGAAAGTGGCTGTTTTTGGACAGTTGGATTAGTATTTCTGACTTGTTTTGTTTCTTCCTCGTTCTCCTCCTTTTTGCCTGACTGTCTGTTGCACTCACTCACAGCCCCAGGAGCGCTGGCCCTGGGCAGTCAGTCATGAGTGCTCAGGAGGTGCCCACCAATCCTGGGCAGGAGCAGGTTGATGCGGGGGGTGGAGTCCCAGATACCCCCTCCCCTACCCCGACCACCACTACCTCAGCCACCCTCGCTGTCCCGATCACAATAAAGAAGGAGCCTGGCATGCAGGGGGCCAGTAACGGGAAAGATGTGCCTGCCGAGATCTGTGTGGTTCTTGGAGGTGCAGCAGCAGCAGCAGCAGCAGCAGGAGGAGGAGGAGGAGGAAGGTCGCGCAATGACCAGACCCAGGGTACGATTCTCGCCCCCTCGCACTCTACACACAATGGGCACGTTCGTTTTGCATCGCCGTCTGTGCTCCAGGTTGTTGGAGTTTGCACATTTTAGACCTTGATGAAAAACGGGCAATGCAAATCGAACGCACCCGCTCTCTTCATCATGCACCTGTCATTTTAACTTGTCCCTCTGTATCTGTCCTCTTCCAAACCTGTGCTCCTGCACCCGGCCATGCAAATGTCCTCATATCAACTGCTTCATTTTTACCTACTCCCAACATCTGGGTTTGTTACATAAATCTGTTTTGCACCTATCATCAACTACCTCACTCCTTTCTAAGCCTGCCCTCATTTATACTGGCCTCCTGAAGTTGAACATTAACTATCTCAGCTGTAATGTATCTGGTATTTACTAAGAAAGTGCATGCTAGGAAACCGGTACATTTCTATTCCTATTTAGAAAAGGTAATCATTAGGAAATTATGTAATAACTGTCTGACCATGTAATGTATTGATAAATACATGTGAATCAAGATGGGTCATTTTTTTTTTGTCTTAACTAAAACATTGTGCAATCATTTAAGTCTCATGTTACACATATATATGTATCGATGCAGTTAACTCTTGTAGCTTTTGCAGCGTTCTCTATTTTACTTTTCCTTTCTCATACAGGCTCCTACGTTTGCGGGATATGTGGGAAGAAATACAAGTACTACAACTGCTTTCAAACACACGTCCGTGCACACAGAGGTAAGGAAGGCCTACCCTTAAACACTAAGTCTTATTTGTATGATGACATGGGAATTGATTCATACTTTTAATAATATAGTGTATGTGGACATCTTGAACATCTCATTCTAAAAACCCCCCTTTGCTGCTATAACAGCCTCCACTCTTCTGGGAAGGATTTCCACTAGATGTTGGAACATTGCTGCTGGGACTTGCTTCCATTCAGCCACAAGAGCATTAGTGAGGTCGGGCTCTGATGTTGGGCGATTAGGCCTGGCTCGCAGTCAGCGTTCCAAATCCATGCCAAAGGTGTTTGATAGGGTTGAGGTCAGGGCTCTGTGCAGGCCAGGCAGGTTTTTCCACCCAGATATCAATAACCCATTTCTGTATGTACCTCGCTTTGTACACAGGGGCATAGTCATGCTGAAACAAGAAAGGGCCTTCCTCAAGGTTCGAAACACAGAATCGTCTAGATTGTCATTGTATCTTGTAGTGTTAAGATTTCCCTTCACTGGAACTAAGGGGCCTAGCCCGAACCATGAGAAACAGCCCCAGACCATTATTTCCTCCTCCACCAAACTTTACAGTTGGCACTATGTATTCAGGCAGGTAGCATTCTCCTTGAATACGCCAAACCCAGATTCGTCAGTCGGACTGCCAGATGGTGAAGTGTGATTCATCACTCCAGAGAACACGTTTCCACTGCTCCAGAGTCCAATGGCGGCGAGCTTTACACCATTCTAGCCAACGCTTGGCATTGCCCATGGTGATCTTAGGCTTGTGTGTGTGTGGCTGCTCTGCCATGAAAACCCATTTTGTGAAGCTCCCGACTCCTAACTCGGTAGTGAGTGTTGCAACCGAGGACAGACTATTTTTAATCGCTTCAGTACTCGGTGGTCCTGTTCTTTAAGCTTGTGTGACTTACCACTTCGCGGCTGAGCCGTTGTTGCGGTTAGACGTTTCCACTTCACAATAACAGCACTTACAGTTGACCGGGGCAGCTCTAGTAGGGCAGACATTTGACAAACTGACTTGTTGGGAAGGTGGCATCCTGTGCCACGTTGAAAGTCACTGAGCTCTTCAGTAAGGCCATTCTACTGGCATTATTTGTCTATGGAGATTGCATGGTTGTTTGCTAGATTTTTATACACCTGTCAGCAATGAAATTTAAAATGATCAACTCATATATTGGCCAACTGACCTACCTGGTTAAATAAAGGTAAAATAAAAAAATATTGGGAATGATCATTCAAGCCGTAGTCGCATTAATCCAATTTTGGGGACATTTCTTAGCATTAACGGGCAACACCACCACTTTTCAACCTCATTTTTATTATCTCCAACACAATACCAGTGTCTAAATTTGTAAAAATTGCTATTTTCTATGAGCTGTGGTTTAAAAAGATAAGAAAGATTCTAAAAAGGGTAGTATTCCAAGTAAGAAACTGGTTTTCAAAACGGCAACGAGTTTCTAGCCAGATGGAGGGTATGTACTTGCTCCCCACATCATGGCGAATATCAGTGTTTGTTTCTTTTCTTCTTTTTTTTCTTTTGATGACTTCATTGGTTAGAACCATTTTACTTTAGATTTAGTTCTACAAAACATAGAAATGCGGTGTGTTCATATATTTAGACACTGGTATGGTTCTGGAGATAATGAATATGAGGTTGAAAAGTGGTGGAGTTGCACATTAACTTTCATCAGCTAATACTATTCAAGTAGTCTCTTTTTTTTCCTCTTTGCTTTCTGACATCCATTATTTTTAATTTGATCGATGCTAAATGTTGTGTGTGAGAGATCTGAGTGAGTCAAGCTGTTATAAGCGTTGGCGCCACTCCAACAAGCAGATCTCTTATGAATGTGCCTGTCTCTCTCTTTCCCCCCGCAGAGTCCGACAGCATGCCAGGAGAGGGGGCACCACCAACTCCCAACAGTGAGTACACAGATGTGTATACACACTTGGGTTGTGAACGTTTAAACGAAATTGAATAGTTAACGTTAAGGGGAAAAACAATGACCCCCCCCCCCCACACACACAATTTTTATCACAGTGCAGTTATCACAAAATCATAAATGGAGAAAAAAAATTACAAGTAGGCCTACCTAATAGGCTTGGGCAGTATACCGAGGTATTTGGAAATAGCCATGGGATGGTTTTTCAATACTGTTTAAACAATTTATTTTCAGTACAATTTAATATTTGTAGCTACTTTTTAAGTTAATACCTGCAGTCAACTTGTGCATACATTAGGAGATAAAGCAGATTGCTTTCTTCATCTACCCCCTGAAACAAATGGGCACATTCTTCATTTCACCTGTCACATTATGAAGCTTACCGTAGTTCCCCAGAACAGTTGAGGCAGTCAGGTGTTTATTTGTATAAAGCACAATGGGAGAAAGCGGGAGCAGGTGTGTATAGTTTGTTTGCTTCAGTGGAGTGATCAGGCATGTGCAACTTTAGTTTTCCTTCACAGAAAATACATTAGTGCAACACATTCAGTGGAAAATGGCATAATTTGAATCCGATGACTACAAAGTGTAACACTATTTGTCTGGCAGCCACACAAGTAAATGATCTTACAATGAAAAAGCGAGGTATTTTTTGCAAATACGATGCATGGCCATCATATTTCTAATGTTTATCATAGAAAGATTTCCTAAAAGTTAATCTTGCATTTTTATCGGAGAAAAGTAGGCTGGCTACACTTAGAAAAGTAGCTACACATCAGTCAGTGCTGTCTGCTGATAGAATGCGCATTCGTGAATTCCCATCCGAGTTGAGAAGTGCAACTGAAGCACAAATTTAGTCTGATGCCGAGCAGAAATTACAATAAGAAACGCTGCAAATATTTCTTGTGCGCTTTGATATTTTTTTTTTCCCTGCGTGACAAAATGCAAAATTCTGCATTAACTTGACGCCTTAAGATGAACTTGCTAGTTATAATCAAAGTAAGTGGCTGAAATAAGGTGACGGGGTATCATATTGTGTTAGCTTTCTGCTTTGTTTGAGAAGTTAAAGCCCTTTGGATGAGTTGTTTGTACAGCTGCCTCTATCTTGGATTTATTTTCCTCTCTGTTTTCGGCCCCTCAGTCTGCTCCTCCCCCCTCTTCTCAGAGCAGGCAGACCTGTTGCCCTAGCACAGTGTTTCCCAAACATTTTGGTTTTTGCCCTTGCACTAAACAGCTGATTTTTAAATAATCAACTAATCATCAAGTGTTGACTATTTGAATCAGCTGTGTAGTGCTAGGGCAAAAAACGTGTAGCCTACACATGCTGCTCCAGAGCCAGTACTGTTCTTCCTTCAGATAAGCGTGTGTCTAAACTTTGTCTCATTCACATTGGCTTGTAAATGTCCTAACTCACAAAAATGACATTCGGTAGCTCCTTCCTATATATGTATAACTTTATGAGCTGGATTATCTGTTTTAGCAATTTGTTTATTTTCATTTGCGCTTGTCAGCATTTTTAGCTAGCGGCCTGTTAGCTAGCAGCCTATTGAAATACACTCTTACTTAGTAGCTTATTTTGGTTACATTCTGGTAATAGACACCCAATGTTTTTTTGCGTCTTTTGTCGCCCCCTTGTGTACTAAGCTGGTAATACTGTATATACAAGTATGAGAGAAGGACAGTATGACAATATGAAAATCTGGATACCGTCCAGCCCTACTACCTAACGCAACAACCGCTGTAAGGTTAGTAAGAGGGGATATGCATCTTTAAAATGATTTGCCATGGATATAAACACATCGTCATTAATAGTTGGGGGGGGGGGGGGGGCGTTAATTACAGAAACTATTGTAGTTGAAATGCAGCCACTGTCAATGGCCTACTTGAGTTGCGAGGTAATTTGCTAAATTAAGGACTGCAAGTGCCATTTAAGCCGCAACACACACTACTAAAACAGGTGTGTCTTTCTCATCAAAAACACTGTTCACCGTTCACTCCTGTTTCAACAGGGTGTTATTCCCTTTATAATGGGAGTTGAGCCATAGAGTTTAACAGCATTAGAAGGCTAAAATCCTTCCCTTTTTACCCAGTAGATACTGGCATTTGGCACATGTTTGATTTGTGAGCTTAAACTTGGTGGACAGGCTTTTGTTAAACATTAAACAAAGTATGTTCTTAGACTGATAAATCTGCCGTGATTTGGCAAGGAAGCTGTGATCACTTAGCTAGGTTTCTGCAGCACCCCCTGAAAAATCCCCAAAAATTATATACAAATAAAAATTATTTATGCATATGGGGTCCGGGTAAAAAAGCACCAGGTCCATATCACCAGATATATATACATACACACACACACACACACACACACACACAGGGGGCCAAAAGTTTGGAATATTACTAATTCAAGGGTTTTTCTTTATTTGCATTATTTTTTACATTGTTGATCCTAGACCTCAAAACTATGACATAACACATGGAATCATGTAGTAACCAAAAAAGTGTTAAACAAATCTAAATATATTTGAGATTCTTCAAAGTAGCCACCCTTTGCCTTGATGACTTTGCACACTCATGTCATTCTCTCTACCAGCTTCATGAGGACCGCCACAGGAATGGAAGACCCAGTAATACCTCTGCTGCAGAGGATAAGTTCATTAGTTACCAGCCTCAGATTGCAGCCCAAATAAATGCTTCACAGAGTTCAAGTAACAGACATCTCAACATCAACTGTTTGGAGTCAGGCCTTCATGGTCGAATTGCTGCAAAGAAACCACTACTAAAGGACACCAATAAGAAGAAGAGACTTGCCTGGGCCAAGAAACACGACCCATGGACATTAGACCTGTGGAAATCTGTACTTTGTCCAAATGTGAGATTTTTGGTTCTAACCACCGTGACTTTGTGAGAGTAGGTGAACGGATGATCTGATGGAAATGTGTCCAAATTTGAGATTTTTGGTTCCAACCTCAACCAAATTTAGATGGTTTGGGATGAGTCGGACCGCAGTGAAGGAAAAGCAGCCAACAAGTGCTCAGCATATGTGGGAACTCCTTCAAGACTGATGAAAAAGCATTCCAGGTGAAGCTGGTTGAGAGAATGCCAAGAGTGTGCAAAGGGTGGCTATTTGAAGATAGATAGATTGGGCCTGTTTTGGACAGATTTTGGCGAGTGAAACCTCTCGTTTCATCTCTTCTTCTCTGTTTACACACCAAGCCCCTGCCACCCACAACAACAAAGTTAAGATCACATCTTCCCCTCTGACAAGTGGTTTCAATTCACTATTTGAGTTTGGTCCAACAGAACCAGTCATATTTACATTTTAGTCATTTAGCAGACACTCTTATCCAAAGTGACTTAGTTAGTGCATACATGTTCATACTTTTTTCCTACTGGTCCCCCGTGGGAATCGGACCCACAACCCTGGCATTGCAAGCGCCATGCTCTACCATCTGAGCTACACGGGACTAGACACAAACACATTGAGACATTGTTTTACTGAAATAGGGAAGTTAACCTTTCTAACGATACCTTTTTTTTTTGTCAACTCCTCAAATTGCGCGCAGTGCGGACACTACTAAAACAGGAGTATCAATGAACTTTGATTCTGGAAAATGAATGCTCAGTTTGTTGAGTGCGCATTGCGGTCCCACGTACAGCTAGCAGCATTTTAGTAAAGGATTGTTATACTAGCTGTCTAGTCTGTGTTTTTATAAATGTGCAATAAGCATAAAACACTAAGGAGTTGGCAACTCATTCTCATGCTGAGAAATAAGGTAGCTAAGCCACTTGATGTAAACATTTGAGCAAAGTGGACAGGCTAGCATGCTGTTTAAACAGTAGGAGACGGGAAGGGTGTGCAATAAGCTGGCTAAATATAAAGATTAGCTGGCTACGCACTAGCTCGTGGGCTTGTGCTTGGAAGATTGTTTGAGACGTTTGCATTATTAGTAAATGTGCATGGCTCTGGGTAAATTTTGTAACTAAAAGGTCATTTTCTTAGACCGACTTGAAAGCCAGATCAGTGATTTATTGCAAAAAAGCAGTTTCAACTTCTGTATTTTGACTTGGGGCTCCCAAGTGGCACAGTGGTCTAACACTACATCTCAGTGCTAGAGGTATCACTACAGATAACCTGGTTAGATTCCAGGCCTTGATTGCGATTCCCATAGGGTGGTGCACAATATGCCCAGCGTCGTCAGAGTTTGGCCGGTGTAGGTCGTAATTGTAAATACGAATTTGTTCTTAACTGACTTGTCTAGTTTAATTTAAAAATAATAATCAAATTATGAGTGGGTCTTATGGTTGTGGAAGGCTTATATTTAGCCTAGGGGTAATTTCACAAGCCCTGAGTTCAATAGATTATTCCTGACTGTTTGAAATGCAGTGGATTTGACCTTAAATTGTACAATAAAGCTTATTTAGAGAAAATATGATTTTTTTTTAGATGTGATATATCAGTCAAAAGTGTGGACACCTATTCATACAAGGTTTTGTCTTCATTTTGACTATTTTCTACGTTGTATAATATTAGTGGAGACATCAACTATGAAATTACACATATAGAATCATGTAGTACCCCAAAAAGTGTTAAACAAATCAAAATATATTTGAGGTTCTTCAAAGTAGCCACACTTTGCCTTGACGACAGCTTTACACACTCTTGGCATTCTCTCAACCAGCTTCACCTGGAATGCTTTTCCAATAGTCTTGAAGGAGTTCCCACATGCTGAGCACTTGTTGGCTGCTTTTCCTTCACTCTGCGGTCCAACTCATCCCAAACCATCTAAATTGGGATGAGGTCGGGTCCTCTGATGCAGCACTCAATCACTCTCCTTCTTGGTCAAATAGCCCTTACACAGCCTATTATAGTCCCAGTGCAAACCAGATGGGATGGCGTATCACTGCAGAATGCTTTGGTAGCCATGCTGGTTAATTTTAGGTGGGTGGGGGGGGGGGGGGGCACTGCAGCCCCTAATTTTATTCTAAATAAATCAGACTACACATGCAGAGATCATCTGTTCACCAAAAATCTCACATTTGGACTCATCAGACCAAAGTACAGATTTCCACAGGTCTAATGTCCATTGCTCATGTTTCTTGGCCGAAGCAAGTTTCTTCTTATGGTGTCCTTTAGTAGTGGTTTCTTTGCAGCAATTCAACCATGAAGGCCTGATTCACGCAGTCTCCTCTGAACAGTTGATGTTGAAATGTCTGTTTCTTGAACTCATTTATTTTGGCTGCAATTTCTGATGCTGGTAACACTAATGAAGTTATCCTCTGCAGCAGAGGTAACTCTGGGTCTTCCATTCCTGTAGTGTTCCTCATGAGGCAGTTTCATCATAGTGCTTGATGGTTTTTGCGACTGCACTTGAAGAAACTTTCAAAGTTCTTGAAATTTTCCAGGTTGTCTTAAAGTAATGATGGACTGTCGTTTCCCTTTGTTTATTTGAGCTGTTCTTGCCGTAATATGGACTTGGTCTTTTACCAAATAGGGCTATCTTCTGTATACCACCCCTACTTACCACAACTGATTGTCTCAAACGCATTAAGCAGTAAAGAAATTCCACAAATGAACCTTTTAACAAGGCACACCTGTTAATTGAAATGCATTCCAGGTGACTACCTCATGAAGCTTGTTGAGAGAATGCCAAGAGTGTGCAAAGCTGTCATCAAGGCAAAAGGTGGCTACTTGGAGCAATCTCAACTATAAAATATATTTGATTAACACTATTTTGCTTACTACATGATTCCATATGTATTATTTCATGGTTTTTATGTATTCACTATTATTCTACAATGTAGAAAACAGTAAAATAAAGAACCCCTTGCATGAGTAAGTGTCCAAACTTTTGACTAGTACTGTATGTATTGTGAATCGCCCATAAGTTGGAAAAGAAACAAGATGATTTTTAGGCCATATTGCCTGGCCCAATCCACAACATCATTTTGCTAGCTTTTCCATTAAGACATAGGGCTGGGAATTTCCAGAGACTTTCTGATACAATATTATCATGATACGTAAGCGCCAATATGTATTGTAATTCTATAAATATCGCAATTTATCAGGTACAAGAGAGCCATAATAAAAGCAGGGACAAGAGTGCCATAATATAATGATTTTAGTTTTGATCAGTTATGGAAATAAAATAGCTGAAAGCATGTTGGCTCACCATTTTAAAAAGAAGATTGAGTCCAATCTATAAGTGGAGAAATACTGAAATCTTGGTGCAGGTACAACCAACTAGCGCTAGCTAATGTTAACTTCCTGGCAATTGTTTTGGGGGGGTGGAGAATCTGTACTTTGAGTCATAGACTCAATATTATGTTGTCAAAAATACTGTGATACTCAACTGTATTGATTCCATTCCTAGTAAGAGTATATGTCACATCTAAAAAATAAAAAAATCTATGTTCTTCCTGTACAGCATGGAATATGCCAACACTACACACAAGTGAAGTCGATGGACCCATAACACAGCAAACCATCCACTTTTTTTATTCCTTATTGATTGATTTGAAACAAATCGAAGCTGTGCGTTAGGCAGTGACCAGCGGGATGTGATGTCATTGAATGCCAGTGTGTGCCACAGACCAGACAATGCGGTCTCTGTGTGTCCGAATGCAGATAGCTTCCGCTACTCCTGTGACATCTGCGGGAAGAAGTACAAGTACTACAGCTGCTTCCAGGAGCACCGCGATCTGCACGCTGTGGACGGTAACTGACTACCTACCCTCTCTTCTCCTCTCATTTACTCTCCATTATTGCATTCCTCCTAGGCCTTAATATTCTTTGTCTGTTTGGATTCGAATGGTAGCTTTGTGAAACAGGAAAGGGCATTTCCCAAACTGTTCCAACAAAGTTGGAAGCACAGAATCGCCTAGAATGTCATTGTATGCTGTAGCGTTACGATTTCCCTTCAATTGAACTAAGGGGCCTAGCCCAAACCATGAAAACAGCCCCAGACCATTATTCCTCCTCCACCAAACTTTACAGTTGGCACCAAGAATTGGGACAGGTAGCGTTCTCCTGGCATCCGCCAAACCCAGATTTGTCCGTCGGACTGCCAGATGGTGAAGCGTGATTCATCACTCCAGAGAAAGCATTTCACTGCCCCAGTCCCCAATGGTGGCCAGCTTTACACTTCTCCAGCCAACGCTTCGCATTGCGCATGGTGATCTTAGGCTTGGCCATGGAAACCCATTTCATGAAGCTCCCGACGAATAGTTATTGTGCTGACGTTGCTTCCAGAGGCAGTTTGGAACTCAATAGTGAGTGTTGCAACCGAGGACAGACTATTTTTACGCACTTTAGCACTCGGCGGTCCCATTCTGTGAGTTTGTGTGGCCTACCAATTTGCGGCTGAGCCGTTGTTGATCCTAGATGTTTCCACTTCACAATAACAGCACTTACAGTTGACCGCGACAGCTCTAGCAGGGAAGAAATTTGACTAACTGACTTGTTGGAAAGGTGGCATCCTATGACAATGCCACTTTGAAAGTCACTAAGCTCTTCATTAAGGCCATTCTACTGCCAATGTTTGTCTATGGAGATTGAATGGCTGTGTGCTCAATTTATACACCTGTCAGCAACGGGTGTGGCTAAAAAAGCTGAATCCACTAATTTGAAGGGGTTCCAAACCCTACTGGATTGGCTGTTGATACCTAGCCTGCTTGCTAAAACCCACATGAGGGCGACGCTAACGTGGCTATCCAAATTATCATGTTATGTGGAAATGTACTGTAAGAGTAAGTATCATTGTAGCCCTAAACAAAGATATGTGAAACTTCACTTCCACTATCATGGTCACTGCAACTTTAAATACAGTAACCTGTGTGAATTAACTTGACCTCTTCTTCTCCATATCTTTCTGTCGCCCCCCCTTTCCCCTCAGACCCATTTGAGCAGGTGGTTCTAGGACCTGTGGAAGACCTCAAGGAGGAGGAGCCAGTTGAACCCTTCCAGAAAATAGGACCAAGTAAGGCTGCATTGCATGGGGGGTCTACTGTTGCTTGGCAGATTAAGGGTTTGCGACTAGGCACATCCTACTGTGCTATATTTATTTATAGGACCAGTCAAAAGTTTGGACACCTACTCATTTAAGCATTTTTCTTTATTTGTACTATTTTCTACGTTGTAGAATAATAGTGAAGACATTAACACTATGAAATAACACATATGGAATCTTGTAGTAACCAAATGCATTAGTCACAAAGTGCTTCACAACAATCCGGGCCTACAGCCCCCAAAACTCCATACAAGGCGACAGTGGCAGAGACAAAGTTTAGGTAGGAAGACTCAATCACTCTTAAATGGCATGGATAGATAGATATTCAAAGTGGTTGATTTTTGTATCTGAAATAGTAAAATATTATTTAATTTTGGGGAATAAGTCAGCCTCTCAATGTCCCACCTACTGAAAATTAAGGAAACTATTATCGTTGCAGAAGGAGATTTTTTTTATATTTTTATCTCGTGCAATATGGTGACATTTTAGGTAACCACTTTTTTTTCATTGTCCCACACAGAAACTGGGAGCTACGAGTGTGAGTTCTGTGGGAAGCAGTACAAGTACTTCAACCCATACCAGGAGCATGTGGCTCTTCACCAACCAATGAGTAAGTAATCTCACAGGTCTACAAAAGGGACTAGTCATCTGTTGTAGTTTATAACCTCTCCCTTTTACCTCCCAAACTTACCTGGGTCCTCAAATCACCAGTGTTATCAGTTCAAGTAGCTAGATAATTTACTATTATTTATATAATGATACTGACATAACTCTTTTTTCCCACAGATTTCTCTTTCGATAATATGAAGTCGCCTCGATCACGTGGAAGTGTGGATGGAAACATGGACGTCAGTAAATACAGTGCCACTAAATTAGAATCAGGTATGGAGAACTGACTTGGGATCTGTGCTCGCACTCTCTCACAACTGAGACTCATTCACAATCACGAACGTATACCCAACTTTTAGACCATCAAATAGACCTGTACATTTACCCAGATTGTGGGTTGGTTCAGTCAAACCCCACAAACCATTAGCTGTAACATCATTTGACATCACTGTAAGCCAGGGATGGGCATCTGGCTAACAGCGGATCAACCCCCCCAAAGCCTGAATTTAAAATTGATTTAGATTTTGTGTTACTGGCCTACTTTATTTATTTATTTTTTTGAATTTTTTTTATATATCAATGAAAAGCTGAAATGCCTTGAGTCAATAAGTATTCAACCCCTTTGTTATGGCAAGCCTAAGTAAAATGTGCTTAACAAGTCACATAATAACTTGCATGGACTCAGTGTTTTTGAATGACTACCTCATCTCTGTACCCCACACATACAATTATCTGTAAGGTCCCTCAGTCGAGCAGTGAATTTCAAACACAGATTTAATCACAAAGACCAGGGAGGTTTTCCAATGCCTCGCAAAGGGCACGTATTGGTAGCTGTGTGTGTGAAGAGAAAGAATACAAAAAACTTGACATTAAATATTTCTTTGATCATGGTGAAGTTATTAGTTACACTTTAGATGGTATATAAATACATTTTATGTCCTGAATAGAAAGTGTTATATTTGGGGCAAGTCCAACACATCACTGAGTACCACTCTTCATATTTTCAAGGATGGTGGTGGCTGCATCACGTTATGGGTATGCTTGTCATCGGCAAGGACTAGTGAGTTTTTTTAGTATACAAATAAATGGAATAGAGCGAAGCACAGGCAAAATCCTAGAGGGGAAAACCTGGGTCGGTCTGCTTTCCAACAGACACTGGATGACATTGTGCAGCCATCAACCTGGCCAAGGCATTCGACTCTGTCAATCACCGCATTCTTATCGGCACTCAATAGCCTTGGTTTCTCAAATGACTGCCTCGCCTGGTTCACCAACTACTTCTCAGATAGTTCAGTGTGTCAAATTGGAGGGCCTATTGTCCGGACCTCTGGCACTCTCTATGGAGGTGCCACAGGGTTAAATTCTTGGGCTGACTCTATTCTCTTGCTGCTGGTGACACCTCTACGCAGACGACACCATTCTGTATACATCTGGCCCTTCTTAAGACACTGTGTTAACAAACCTCCAAACAAGCTTCAATGCCATACAACACTCCTTCCGTGGCCTCCAACTGCTCTTAAATGCTAGTAAAACTAAATGCATGCGATGTCGTTTACATCTACTCAGCAAATCGGATGTAGTCTATCACAGTGCCATCCGTTTTGTTACCAAAGCCCCATATACTATCCACCACTGTGACCTGTATGCTCTCTTTGGCTGGCCCTCACTACATATTTGTCGCCAAACCCACTCTCTCCAGGTCATCTATAGGTCTTTGCTAGGTAAATCCCCGCCTTATCTCAGCTCGCTGGTCACCATAGCAACACCCACCCGTAGCATGCACTCCAGCAGGTATATTTCTCTGGTCATCCCCAAAGCCAACACCTCCTTTGGCCGCCATTCCTTCCAGTTCTCTGCTGCCAATGACTGGAACGAATTGCAAAAATCATTGAAGCTGGAGACTACCATCTCCCTCAACAACTTTAAGCATCAGCTGTCAGAGCAGCTTACCGATCACTGCACCTGTATATAGCCCATCTGTAAATAGCCCACCCTACTACCTCATCCCCATATTGTTATTTTCTTGCTCATTTGCACCCCAGTATCTCTATTTGCACATCATCGTCTGCACATCTTTCACTCCAGTGTTAATGCTAAATTGTAATTATTTTGCCACTATGGCTTATTTATTGCCTTACCTTCCTAATCTTACTACATTTGCACACACTGTATATAGATTTTCTATTGTGTTATTGACTGTGCGTTTGTTTATCCCATGTGTAACTGTTGTTTTTGTCACACTGCTTTGCTTTATCTTTGCCAGGTCGCAGTTGTAAATGAGAACTTGTTCTCAACTGGCCTACCGGGTTAAATAAAGGTGAAATTATTAAAAATAAATAAAAAATTCACCTTTTTCAGCAGGACAATAACCTAAAACACAAAGCCAAATATACACTGGAGTTGCTTACCTGAGTGGCCTAGTTAGTTTTGACTTAAATCAGTTTAATCTATGGCAAGACTTAAATGGCTGTCTAGCAATGATCAACTTGAAGAATTGTTTTCAAAGAATAATGTGCAAATATTGTACAATCCAGGTGTGCGAAGCTCTTAGACTTACCCAGAAGGGGGGGGGGGGGGGGGGGGGGGGTTGGGGGGTGGTTGAATATTTATGTAATCAATATATATTCGTTTTTTTTTTCTTCCATAAATGTCATAAAAAAAAAAAAAAGATCTTCCACTTTGACAGAGTATTTTGTGTAGATCCTGGACAATAAATAAATTGGCATAATAAACAATCTCCATAGAAATCGAACAGTTTTAATTGGCGCCATCTCAATCCACCGCATCCGTGATGTCGTACTTTCTTATCTGTGGTGAAAGGTGAAAGAGCTAGAGCAGTGTTTGTCAGACCATGAGACATTCCAAAAATTGGTCTTCTCACAAAATGGTCTGTAGCATCTGAATGGTTATGGAAAGATGAGACTCCCGAACACGATGGTGTTTTCCGTTTTGGTCTATGACCCCCACAAGCGTATTGGGACTCGTCTGGGCTACACACTAATATTACCCCTCTGTGGAAAGGTGAGACTCTCTCACGAACACGTACATGGTCCCCTGGTACCAGTTGAAAAAATGAATGGAAGTACTGTATATTTGGAGACTGTTTAGTGACAAAAAAATAAGGGGTTAAATACATGTTTAAAAAAAAAAGTGTGTTTCCTGATCTTGTCTCTGACACTTCAAAACAAACTTCCTTTAGATTTTTATGGACTAACTGTTCCGTGTAGTAAATGTTTTGTATGGTCTAATAGCATTTTTTGTTAAATATATTTTTGTATATATACTTCAAGGGGTCTTAATTCAAAATCAAATAGCTAAATTATCCTTTTTATGACCTTCTTAAAACAGTAGTGTCCCCCCCCCCCCCCCCCCCCCCCCCCCTGGTTTAGACAGGGTTTAGTCTGTACAGGGTTAAATCCATTGTAATCCCACCAAAATGGGGGAAAAGTAAAGGGGTCTGAATACTTTCTGAAGGCACTGTATCTAAACTTGTAGTAATCATGGTTGTATTACTGACCTGGGGGCCCACAATGATTTTGTTAGCCACTCTCACTGTGATGTCATTCAAAACTTCAAACATTTCTATCTGCCCCATGGAGAAATTAGTAGAATTGCATGAAATTAGTTATACAATTGCAAAAGCCCCATGGTAAAATGTGTAGAATGGCAGCAAACTTGCTTTTTAAACTAACTGCAACACTTTTTCAAATCCAACATACATTTTTTTTATGTCCGCTGTCAAGAGGGGGACCGCTAAATGTTTTTGCTAGAAAGGTGGGTGAGGGGGGGGGCACTGCAGCCCCTCATGACGAGTTACAATGTTTTGTGGTCCCCACCTCCATCAGTTGCCCATCCCTGCCGTAAACCAAGGCTACAATCTCCCTCCAAAAACAATTTGTCTCTACTTTGTCTGCTGTGATCCGAAACGCTGCCTTTGCCCCTATTATCTATCATATCTCACACCTGATCAGTTCCTGTCTCTCTCCACTTCATGCTTGGCAGTCTCTCCTAGCACAGAAATATGGGTCAAAAGAGAGTGGAAAGGAGTACCGAGACCTATATTCAAATGCTATGGGTGATTTTTTTTTTTTTTTTTGTGATGAAAAGACAATGAATCATCCAAAGGACATGATATAATTCAATATGCAAAGTACCTATAGTAGTCGTTCCGCTATTGATTAGTATTGTGTAGGCTTTGGAAATAATCTATTGCGTTAATATCCCCTACTATTGTATGATATGTATCCACCTGCCTTTCACCCATGTGTTACTCAAGAAATACGGTAGGTTTGCACTCATAGATATTTTTTGTTTATGTGGACTAACTGGTTCTATTTACACCAAGTAAGAAACCTTTTGACACTTCAAACATTGTTTATCTTTCACAGACAGTCCCTTTAGTCGAAAAATGGAGAGCAAAATCCAGTCCAGCCTGGTGGACACCAACAGTTCTCAGAATTCAAGCGGTGAGCACTGAGGCGCTTCTCATAAGCAATGTGCCTATGTGTTTTATGAATGTCTCTCTGCACAGTGAAATGTATTTTCTTCTGGGAAACTATGCCAATACATCAGCTACGAATGCCAATTAACAGGGAGACAATGTGTTCTTATTGAGACCTGGGTAGAACACTGCAGTAGATGGAGAGTGAATCAGACAGGAGTGTGAGTGTGGTGGTTTTGTGTCCCAAGCATATAGCCACGTTCAAATCGAGGCCGTAGTCTGATTCTCTACCCCTCTCCCTGAAGTACACACTAATTTACTCCCCCTTGTGGATAAAAAAAATAATGGATTGTTTAAGAAATAGAACGGTAATATTCTCTAGCCAATGCTTACGTAAATCGAATGCTTTTAACTCCACAAGGGGAAGAGGGCAAGTGCACACTTTGAAATGGGTGATGAGTAGGGAATTGTATCTAAAAACCCATGCAGTGTCTGATGTCACTTTCTCACGCTCTCCCTCAGGTACTCCAAGCCCCCTGGTGGCCGGTTCATTCCCTGCATCACAGAGTGAGTCCACTTCTGTCTCTGTCTGCTTGCCTGAAAAGACAAACAAATGGGACCATTTCACCCTTTCCATGTTGTTTATTTTTTGACCATAATGAGATGCATCTACTGCAGCTGATATTTTCCTACTCACCTGTCGTTTCTTATCAGTCTCCCTGTTCATTTGGGCTTGTCACACTTGCACCTCCGTTTAGTCAGTGTTTGTGACCCTGTAGTAGTTGATGATGTGACAGTTTGGATTTGGGAAGGTTACTCCATGGTGAATTGGAAGAGACTAGGTGTGGCATAACTGTTTTTTAGTGTTGTCGTGGCAGCAGATGAGAATATTTGCTGACTCATACTTTCCTTCAGCTGGGCATAATGTTTCTCTGCCCTTCAACAATAACCTGTTACTGTTGACGACAAACCAGGTGGGAAAATGTCATAAAATGTATTAAATCAAGCAATCAATCAAATTATGTTTATTTACATCTTTTTGCAAATGCATTAGTCACAAAGTGCTTCACAACAATCCGGGCCTACAGCCCCCAAAACTCCAAAGACAAGGCGACAGTGGCAGAGACAAAGTCTCTAGGTAGGAAGACTCAATCACTCTTAAATGGCATAGATAGATAGATAGATAGATAGATAGATAGATAGATAGATAGATAGTATTTCCTTAAGTAGGTTTAACATGCGTTTTTATACGTGTTAAAATTAAACATCTTGTCACAGTGGCCTAGATCTTGCACCACTCAGGGGATAGAATGGGCAGGTCCACAGTGGATGTGCTCTTGTTACAATACGGGAACCCTTTTTTCTGGGCCTTGTGTTTCTAGAACCCTACACTTGTGGCGCCTGTGGCATCCCGTTCCAGTTCTACAACAACCTGCTGGAGCACATGCAGTCCCACGCTGGTGAGTTAACTGCACCTAGATGGATATATTCAGCACCAGACTGGCTGTAGTGTAACACTAGCAGTCAAATGGGTGGGAGAGGAGCTTTCAGCAGAAGTTGTAATGGCTGAATACTTTGGATACTGTCAATTATATTTCCAACTACTGTAATTGTTTATTTCTTTGCGCAAAGCTCAGCCAAATTAGGTGGCCGAAATAGCTGCTGTACATCGCACTCCAAGCTCAAACATACAAACTTCTAGGAGAGAGAAAGAAGGGATATTTTCATCACTTTGTTTTTTGCATTTTCTAATTTATTTGTTTGCATATTTAAATTGAGTATGCTCTTTGTGTTACAACCATTTCACCCCTGTTGTTTTATAATGTGTAGCCACTCTATTAGAGGCTACCTGTTCGCTAGTGGTTGTTTCCTAACCCTATGTAACTATGTCTTGTTATCTCTCGAGCTAGTAGCCAATAGCCAACCCTCTGGTTATTAGCTTTTAGCTAAACCTATTGTAGCTCTTTGCTAGCTGGCCCATTAATAATTAGCTAACCCTTTAGCCTCTGCTTTAGCTATTAGCCTTTAGCTAACCTCATGTTGCTATTAGGGATTAACTAATTTGTAGCTAGCAGCTGTTTCCCTTCTCCATCACAGAATGCTAAACCTTCTATCTCTTGTCTCCCCCCAGCGGATAATGAGAACCACACCAAAGGGGAGTCTCCAAAGACATCACCGGGCCCAGCCTCGCAGGACCAGCTGTGGAGGTCGCCCCAGCCCCAGTCCCAGCCCCAGCACATCAGGCCCAAGCTCAAATAGTTCAAGTCCAGATACAGGCTCAGCCCCAGCCTACACAGAGAAACCACTACACCAACCGTGAGAAGGCTATTATTCATCATCACTTTCATAGTCATGCTGCCTATAAATGAACACACTTAGGCCACACTGCCTACTAATACACACACTCAAACTCGTTCTCTCTACCTTCCTTTCACATATATCCCTCAATTTTTCTCTTTCTCCTTCCATCTTCTCTCTCTCTCACTGCCTCTCTCCTATGCCTTTCTCTATCCACAGAGAACAGTGGTGGACTACCTGAGAAGGAGAGGCAGCAGGTGGCCGAGCGTCTCCTGAGGGTAATGTGTACAGACCTGGGCGTGCTCAACATGCTCAATAGCAAGGACTTCCTGAAGCTGGCCCAGACTCTGGTGGACACGGGCGCCCGCCACGGTGCCTACTCCACCCGCGAAGCCCTGGGCAACATGAGCTCCCTGGCCCTGCGCCAGCTTCCTCGCATGTACAACCAGATCAAGGTGAAGGTGACCTGCGCCCTGGGCTCCAACTCATCACTGGGCATTGCCGTCACCTGCCACTCCCAGACAGTGGGGCCTGACGCCTGCCTAGTGCTGACAGCCTACCAGGTGGAGGGGTCCAGGCTCAAGCGCTACGTTCTAGGCGTCAAGGAGGCAGACCTGAGGGAGGGACCCGAGCAGGTGCACCAGTGGACCCAGAACGTGCTGTCGGAGTTCGTCATGTCGGACATCCGCACGGTGTACGTGACTGAGCCGAGGGTGTCTGCGGTGGGAGTGGGGGGCTCGCCGCTGGGTGGAGGCGGGAGGGGGAGGGTGTGCCTGCGGTGCGCCGGGTGCTCACTGGGTGTAGTGGTCCAAGCAGTGCTGGGGAAGCGCAGCCTGCAGGCGCGGGGGCTCCACGAATTGACTGAGCTGCTAGCTGCCTGCCGCGACATTGCTGCCTCCACCAGCCTCTCGTTACGTGATGACTCCACCAGCGCCACCATGGAAGAGGGCACGTCCAACCTTTCTGCTCCCCCCAGGCCTAGCCCCACCCCTCCTTGCTGGGATCGCACGGCTGAGGCCCTGCTTCAGGTGCACGCCCACTTTGAGCAGATTTGCGAGGCGTACGGGAGGAGCAAGGCCACAGCTTCCACGCTGCAGGGCCTCAACAAACACCTGCTGGGGACGCTGGCCTGCCTCCTGGCCCCCCTGCGCCTGGCCGCCCTGGAACTCAGTAGCCAGAGGAGGCCCACCCTGCAGCAGGTGCTACCTGTCTACCTGCGCCTGGAGAAACTGTTCACCTCCAAGGCTGGGGAGGTGGGGACCGCCAGCAAGCTCTGCCACTACTTCCTGGAAGCCCTCAAGGAGAACTTTAAGGTGGAGAAAGCCCACCAGGTAGCCATGGTCCTGGATCCTCAGCTGAAGCTGCGTCCCGTCCCAGCCTACCAGCATGAGGAGATCATCGCCCGTGCCTGCGAGATGGCCACAGACCCCCGCGATGGGGGGCAAGCCACCGGCGGGGGGTCCGGAGGTGAAGACTTAGATGGACCCTCAACACCCAAACGGCTCCGCGTGGACATCCCCGGAGGTGGAGTGAATGCCAGAGGGGTAGTAGCCGTATCGTCAGAGGCGTCGTCAGATGAAAGCCAGACCCAGGTGAGACAGGAGGTGTTCCAGTATCTGGCTGAACCGCTCCTCCAGGGCAACACCCCAGACCTCTTCCACTACTGGAGCACCACGGTGGGCGACCGCTTCCCCAGACTGGCACGCCTAGCACTATGGCTGCTGGCCGTGCCCGCCGTGGGTGTCCGCAGCGAGTGTGTGAGTGTGTGTGAGCAGAGCCTGGCCATGAAGAGGAGGCAGCAGGTCACCGCCGAGGAGATGAACAAACTCATCTTCCTGCGTTCCAACATGGCCTGAACATTACTGTCCAACCACCAACACTGACCTAACCACGACTTCTCCACCAATGACTACACAGACTATCTACAGAGGGATAGGGGAACCCAGAGGGGCCATATTCGTGAACTTCTACTTAGACCCAAGGTTTAAACCTGTGGTCTAAAATGGCTAGCTGCTAGCGTTTCTCATAGGCCTACCTGGCACAATTAGCCATGATGCTGAGGACGACCAGCTGAGCACATAATTAAATCCTGTAACAGATTTTGTATCGGTCATTTAAAATCATTGATGTAGTTGGACGTGATCCAACACATTTTCCCGAAAGCGTACTTCCCAGAAGTCCACCGGCACGTTTTGATAATCAAAGTAACTAGCTAGTTCACAGTGTAGAACGTCTAGTTCCTGACAATTGTCACAACTTGCAGCGTAGGTTAAAATCCCCCATGGGATGTTTTATTTGATCAAACACCTGTACTGGTTGGATACTGTTCAAGGAGGTGAGAAATAGGGGGATCTTCTCAAGATGCTGATCTGGTTAGTACCAAATGCAACCAAAAAAATATCAGTTGAATGGCTTAAAATTCATAGGATAAATGACAAGGATGGTAAGGGTGTTGCATATGATGCTAGCTAGTAACCTCTATTATTTGTTGGGCCTTAAAGATCTCTCTCTTTCCCTGAATCACTTCTGACTTAGTCTCGTCCACCAACCGGCTCTGCCTCTGTCGAACAGTCTGGTTTCAGCGGATGAAACAACCACTGGTTTTAACTGACTGGTCTCAGTCCATCACCATCTTGCATAACCTTTTAGAACCTCCCCCCTACAATGTGGACTTCAAAGCACTGTTTCAACTGATTTTAAGCAAGGAAGTCAGTTCAGAAAATCTAAAAGTATGCATCTTAGAAATAGTTTTCACATATAAACGTTATATGCCCTAACTCCGAATCGACTGGGCTTCCATGAAATAATATGGTCAATGTCATTTATTTTGATTGGAGATTTACAAAATGTTTTAAAGTACAATGTAACACAGCTGTAGAGGCTCGCTATACATCGACATATTAATTTAGCAGACACCCTTATCCAGAGCAACTTACAGTACTGGGTGCATACATTTTCAAAATTTTTTGTGGAAATCGAACCCCCAGTCCTGGCATTGCAGGCGCCATGCTCTACCAACAGAGCTACACGGGACCACATGATCTCTCCCGCCACACACTTTTAAGTCTCACTTTGTTGCACTGGTTACCAGGCAAGGTTACTTCTGACTCTATACGTCATAGTAAACTTCATGCCTCAACGTTGTTATCAAATTGCCTTCTTTTCACCATTTCATCCATCGCTTGTAGTTGTCTGACCGTAGTAACTATTTGAAGGACTAAGCTAGGCATACATTAGACGAGGATCTACAGCGGGTGAAATAAGTATTGAACACGTCACCATTTTTCTCAGTAAATATATTTCCAAAGGTGCTATTGACATGAAATTTTCACCAGATGTTGGTAACAACCCAACTAATCCATACATACAAAGAAACCAAAACAAATAAGTTCTGTGTAATAATGTGAAATGACACAGGGAAAAAGTATTGAACACACTTACTGATATTTATTTAATACTTTGTACAAAAGCCTTTGTTGGTAATGACAGCTTCAAGACGCCTCCTGTATGGAGAAACTAGTCGCATGCATTGCTCTGGTGTGATTCTGGCCCATTCTTCCACACAAAGTCTTCAAATCTTGAAGGTTCCGTGGGCCTCTTCTATGAATCTTGATCTTCAGATCTTTCCATAGATTTTCAATGGGATTTAAGTCAAGTGATTGGCTGGGCCATTCTAGCAGCTTTATTTTCTTTCGTTGAAACCAATTGAGAGTTTCCTTGGCTGTGTGTTTGGGATCATTGTCTTGCTGAAATGTCCACCCTCGTTTCATCTTCATCATCCTCGTAGATGGCAGCAGATTTTTGTCAAGAATGTCTCGGTAAATTTGCCTATTCATCCTTCCTTCAATTATGTGAAGTTTGCCAGTACCATTTGCTGAAAAGCAGCCCCACACTATGATGTTCCCACCTCCAAACTTCACTGTTGGTATGGTGTTTTTAAGGTGATATGCAGTGCGATTTCTCCTCCAAACATGGTGTGTATTATGACATCCAAACAGTTCAATTTTGCTCTCATCTGACCACACTATATTCTCCCAGTATTTTACTGGCTTTTCCAAATGTTGTGCAGAAAACTTTAAACGAGCTTCAACATGATTTTTTTCAGCAATGGAGTCTTGCGTGGTGAGCGTGCATACAGGCCATGGCGGTGGAGTGCATTACTTACTGTTTTCTTTGAGACAACAGTACCTGCTAATTGCAGGTCTTTTTGAAGCTCTCCACAAGTGGTCCTTGGCTCTTGGACAACTCTTCTGATTATTCTTTTCACTCCTCTGTCAGAAATCTTGCGAGGAGCACCTGGTCGAGGCAAATTTATGGTGAAATGATTGTCTTTCCACTTCCGTATTATGGCCCCAACAGTGCTCACTGGAACATTCAGAAGCTTAGAAATGCGCCTATAACCAATGCCATCATTATGGTTTGCAATAATTAGGTTGCGAAGGTCTTGAGACAGCTCTTTGCTTTTACTCATCATGAGATGTCTTGTGTGACACCTTGGCAATGAGACCTTTTTGTAGGCCATCAATTGGGACTGAACCAGCTGATATTAATTTGCACTGACTGGGCTGGATTGCTTTTTAATTACTGATAGTTTTCAGCTGTTGTCTTGGCTTTCCATGCCTTTTTGCACCTCCCTTTCTTCATGTGTTCAATAGATTTTCCCTGTGTCATTTCACATTATTACACAGAACTTATTTGTTCAGGTTTCTTTGTATGTATGGATTACTTGGGTTGTTACCAACATCTGGTGAAAATTTCATGTCAATAGCACCTTTGGAAATATATGTACTGAGAAAAATGGTGACGTGTTCAATACTTATTTCACCCGCTGTAGATCTTTACATCGTTGGCCACTTACATTATGCAAATTGTCTGCATAATCTGGTCATCCTGAAGTCTGTGACCGGTGTGCTTACATTACACCAGTTTTCTCATATTGCGACTTGTTTAGGTTCCTCCCTGTCGTGCTATTTCCAGATGTGTCATGGCCCACCTCCTACTCTGGCTGTAGCCAAGCAACAGAGGACAAGTTGCAGGTCACATCGTAGCACCCCCCTCACTACACAAGATACAACCAACTATTTCTGGCCAAAAATAATTGGCACCTAAAATGCAGATCAGGAGAGCGCAAAATCCATAATCGCACTCTTTCACCCATTCACATTATGCGACCTATGACGTCTTGGTCGGAGCGTACGGCATCACGATTTACCTTCGATCACAGAAAATTTGATCCCAAATCGAGGCAAAATTGCAGTTTATAATCATGTAATGTATGGCGCGTGGCCTCCGGTGGTTGTGTATGGCCTGGCCTTGGATCCGTTCTGGACATTGGTACGATTAGACTCCACTGTGTTACTATACTGAATGACTTGACAGTTGGGGTGGGTGTGTTTGAGAACTTCTTGGCCTGATTGCCCCTGATTGCTTGTTAATGGCATCTTTCTAGATGTGAGATGGTGTCTTTCAGTCTGGTTCTCTTTTGTCTATAAAAACAACATGGCTCAAGGCAGTCTTTCACTACACCAAACATCACGTATCTTTATGTACTGTTTGTCAGTTTCTCATATTTATTAGTCTTTCTTAGACTTAATTTGTCGTTTTGTACTTTTTACAGATAGACCCATGTGTTAATTTATCCAAAACCAAATAGTCCAAAGAAACTTACTGGTGTGGCTGTTATGGTTTCATGCTTTTTAATTAATGCACTGGATTTGTTTGTATGGTTTCGATTGAAGGATTAAATGTTTTGGCAATGTATGTTCATCTTTCCCCGCACTTGAGTTTTGTCTGTCCTCTGTTCAGTGACACACATTCTAATTTTGGGGTTGAGTGTGTGAAAACTTTGTTGCCTTTGTACAAACTTGCATAAATTGTTGGAATATGTCTTGACCAATACTATATTGGAAGTGAGTGTCACACACTGAGGTACAGCTTGATAACATTCCCGTTCAGTACAGTTTGTTCAGACTTAAATTTCCTCTGTCCAAAGCAATGGTGTGCTTTTTTTACCTCAAGTTCAATGACTGAAGGACATACAGTAAAGGCTCTGGTCTGTCCGACATGATGATTTTGGATCTGTCCGATATGATAAAATGGTAAGTGTAGCATATAGATAATGGAACTGAAATTGATGTTTTAGTTTTTAAGTGGTCTTTTTTTAGAGCAACCGTAGTGAAGGGATTTTACCTGTAGATCTTAAATTAGGATTTTAAGCAGAGGATTCTGGAAATGCAGTCAGTTGATGTGGTTATCTCCAATACTACTACTACTACTATTGCCTCATACACATTCTTTGGTAAGATTAGAATTATTACAAGATATGCATGTAATCAATATTAGAGTTCTGATCTATTCTATCATATAAGCCAGTGTGTTTCTTCTCAAAGACGGAACCGTTTCAGGGGGTTAGAAGTTGCTCCTAGACACAGATCTAAGATCTGCTGAAACTCCCCAAATCATAGCTTAAACATTAGGGGCAAAGGCACAAAACTGACTAGCTCAGAGTCTAGGGGCAACTTCGTCATACTCCTTTCAGGGGTGGCAGTATGTAAATACAAGAGAACTGCTGTTTTATTCCACTAGAGAGAGCAAGTGTTGCAGAAATGGGGAGCACCGTTGATAACACCATACCTCTTTTTATAAACTAGCATTTCAAAGGTTTTGATACACACAACTCAAGCTAAATACTGTTATATAGAACTAAATTAAAAAATAATAATAATAATTGCTGCTAACTTATGGCTTTGCAGAAACACAGGTCTCGTTCTTTATCCAGTGGGTGTGTTGAAAGAATATGCTAATGTTAACTGTAAATACAAGATGGCTAACATGAATACTCTTTCCCTCGTTCCGAAATTTAGACTATTCTCAATTCCAATTGAGCATCAATGTTGTTTATCTTATTTTATGGAGACTTGTCATTCTTTGTTCTTTTTATACTCTGCTGGGCTGCAAAAAAATGAATTCAAGTTTCTTATTTTTATTCCATAATTTGTCTTTTTATCACGCTTTGGCAGATAGTTTTGTGGATTTGAGTTGTCTTATCGGTAGGCCTAATTTATACTTTTGTAGTGACACTTTTTATACTACTGATAGGATCAAGAGTCTTTTGTCAGATGTCAGACATGACGGCGCTGTACAATGTTCTGAAATACATTACCCACTGTAGTATGTGCTGTGTGAATAAACTGGCTGAAATTAACATCAGCCTCTGGCTGTGCTCTTATGTGCAGTGTCTATGCATTGAGTGGAGTGTGTGTAAGGACTCTTAACATGTAGACCAAGTTAATTTGAGATATGAACATGATGAGAGACCACTGGCTGCTTTTCAGTGGCATAGAAAGAGAGGGCTCCCACATGGAGAGCAAGGCCTTACACAGTGGCTAAGTGAGAGACTGAGGGGGCGAATAGACCTTACATAAAGGCAGAGTGAGAGAGAATACTCACATGCAAGGAAAAAGAGAGCGAGGCCTTACAGAGAGGTTGGTTGGTTGGAGGTGCGTGCGATGGTTCCCCGGGGGCCACTGGTGGGGCGAGAGAGTGAGAGGGGGGAACGTGGGTCTCGGCCTGCTGTCTTTCTTCCTCCCTTCGCACCCGGGTCACTGAGCCCCTGAGGCACTGCAGACTGCAGCCATGCAGAAACACCCGCGCTGGTTTCCAAGGTTACTCCCACCACAAGCCTACCCGCGAAAGCTAATTCACAGCACATGCGCCCATCTCGGCTTCTCCCTCCCCACCCCACTGCTGAAGGTGAGTTTTTCCACACCGTTTAACCACAGTTGGATTTTTGTTTCAAGTACAAGTGTTAGGGGAACTCATTTTAAGTCATTTAGAAAGCAAAGCGGGTGGAGGAAAAAAATTTCCCACCACTTATTAGACAATTGCGTCCCATTATGTGCTAGTGAGAGAAGTTGTTGCAGATCAGCTCGTTCTAGGGGTAGTATCCAAACACCAGTAACTGCCAAAATAAAGGAACACCATTCTTCCACAAGAAATTCCATAGTTTGTGTTTTATTGATAGTGGTGGAAAACTCTGCCTTAGGCGGGGCTCCAGAATCTCCCGTAAGTGTTCAATTGGGTTGAGAGCATTTTTATATATGACCATGATGGGACGTTTTAATCACTCTAACTCGGGAACCACAACTGTGTGGAAACACCTGCTTTCAATATACTTTGTATCCCTCATTTAATCAAGTGTTTCCTTTTATTTGGTCAGTTACCTGTATGTTGTGCACATACAATGCATTTTCACATTAACTGTAGCACCTCCTATATAACTTGTAGCTTTATAACTAATTTAACCGGACTAGTGCTTCATTAGGTTGGCAGGCAGGAGTTTGTTTTCCAGGACTCTGGGATTGTGAGGGGTTCCCCTGTTTACACCCTGTGCCAGCAGGTGGCAGTACCTGGCTTAAGCTCGACTTAGCTTGAGCCATTCTTACGGTGTGAACTGGGAACTCATTGATAGAACTCCAGGTAACCTCCTGGCTGAGCTGTTCTGTGCGTTATGGTGCAGGAAAAGGCGCAAGGATCCCTCTCAAGACATGCATGTCAGGACTGGAAGCGGGAAGCAGATTTATTGAACAGGTAACTGCTGCCAAGACTGGAGGGTTATCCATTTATAATTGTTTTGGCTTTGATTCGCAGCCCCTGTCCAGCATATGTGTATGTTTATTTTATATTCCATATACATGGATACAGGATTGAAACCCAATTGCTAGGATGAGGGAAGTGTGATGGGTATTGGCACTCCTCCTGTGTTACCCTCTAGTTAAACGTGAGGTGACTTTCTTTTTCCTGGTGTTTTTCATCCAAGTCCAGGTACAGCCAGAGTTTGATGAATGAGATGAAACATTATTGCACCCATTACCGTGTGGAGTTTAATGAAGTAAGCAGCCCACACACAGGTTGTCTGACTCTCACTAGGCATTATGCTATGTCGTCTTCTACAATACTCAGCACCTACTAGTCCTTCACACTCACTCTCCACCATGGCTGTGCCTCAATAGATAGTCTCTGCTCATTCATCTGCGCTAACTTACTAACACTAACGTGTGCCCCATTGTCGTTTTATAGTAAACAGTGTTTGCCAGATCTTGCGTCTCCAGGAGAAGTAAAGGAGAGGGAGAGGCACTTTTGACTCACTCCAGGTCATGTCCCAAGTGGACTTCTTGATTGTTACCCAAGCAGAGCGAGAACCACAGCTTCAGCTTGCTTTCTGTTCATGCATCTCATACCGTGTGCCTGACATTGACGAGGGTGCTGGCACCTCCACCTCAGACCTCTGGTGTCCACCTGTCCCTCGTTGTCTGTTCAGGGAGTGCAGGGAGACCGAGGAGGACACAGTAACAGCAGTATATAGGACTCCTCCTGTCCCTGACCGTGGCAGCAGTGCTGCAGTTCTTCTTCACAGGTGCTGACTTTATCTGTGGTGACATGAATGTACAGAAGTGCCAGGCCGCATACACCCCACCGCTGTCAGGTGTCTCCCCCGTTAACACTCCACCTATCCCCCCCCCGACCTCACAGGCACCCAATGTACCTTCCTGCCTGCCTGCTTGCCTGCATCTCCCTCCCAGCACTCAAGACACACACACACACACACACACACAGAAACACACACACACCTTAGCCTTGATCCAACTTGCTTTTTGCAGACGATACAGTAAGGCAGAAATATTGTGAATGTGTTAATGTCCTTTCTAAAGACACATACAGGCTCTATACTCCTGGGTTACGCACAGTACTTCTAAAACAAATGACAGAAGATGTAGGATGTACTGTAGGTGTCATGCAGTCCTGTCCTGTAAGGACACAGCATTCAGGTATCACTCATGTTTGCAATAGACACAGTGCTTCTAATTGACAGTATGCAGGTGTAGCTAACAATACTAATAGCTACACAGGTCTATCGCTGTCCAGGGATGGAATACACAGGTGCTACTGTCCTCCATCCACCCAACCCTCCAAACATAAGGTATGCAGGTGTTATTATTTCATAGTAATGAAGTGAGAGGAAGGTGTGAAAGGATGATGTAGTGGTCTTGGCTTGAGGACGATGACCGTGGTCAGTGTGTGTGAAGTGAGGTCAATGTTGAACTGCCGGTCCCTAAATATAGCCGTGATCTCTCCATTATTATTTATTAATCATAGTCATGATCTGGGGACTTGGGCTAGCTCCCTGCATGATGTCTGACAACCAATGAGAATGTCAAGATGGAGATGACAAGGAAGGAGAGCGAGCGTAATTGCAGTCTCCGGTGTACTCTCTGTGGCCAAAGCTGCACAGATCATATCCCCAATCTTCATCAACATTTAATTTGAAACTTAACTAATTTCCTACTCTTCCCGTGTCACTGGAGAGTGTGCTGCACATATGAAATGGTCCTTTTTAAGCAAATGTATTATGGAATTCAGCCACTTGGCTTGTAGTGTCTTACGATGTAGAAAAATCTAGGAAATGTGAGTTGCTGTCAATGAGTCAGTAAAGTTTGACACGCAACAATGAAAATGAGCTATACAGGACTCCTGCCACTTTTCGACCTCATCTCCAGCAGTGTCTACATATGTGAAAACGGTGTGTTTCTATATTTAAGAAAGGTCAACAACAACAAAAAAAAAGCTTCTGTGACATCACAAGGTAGTATTAAAAGTAAGAAGACAGTGATTTTCAAAACCTGCAACTAGTTTCTAGCCAGAGGGAGTGTATTTTCTAGTTCCCCATGTCACAGCGAATCGGTGTTTTTGAAATTCACTGTTTTTAAAATGTAACTTTTGATGTCATCAGGTAGAACTTTTTTTTTCTACAAAACTTTGAAATGCACCTAATATATAGACGCTGGTATTGGCTGGAGATAATGAAAGTGAAGTTAAAATGTTCTGGAATTGCTCTTCACGTCTTTATAAACCTTCACCTGACTTGAACCCACCAATAAGCCCCTGTAGCTTAACACAAGTCTGCTTCAGAGAATTCAAAACATTTAATATTATAAGACAGCAAAACTGAAAGATGACTGCAACCCACTCTGTGATTTTGTCTGCTTCTGTGATAGCGTCCGTATTGTGAGGAGTGAAGGTGGTTAATAAATGCCTTCCGCCTTTAACTGCCCAGCTCTTGGCTCCCGTCCATATTATGTCATTCTAGGGTCCAGCTTTGGACTCAACGTAATGCAAGTTCATTTTTAATGATTTAACAATGATTGGCTTTTCTATTCCGTCATCTTATTTCCCTGATTTGTAACTACTGGCGCTCTGGAATTAATCTTTTGAGCAGCATAATTAATTTGTGGAACGAGAACACTGCCCTCAAAATATGACCTGTGCATTTTGTATTGGCAAAGATGCTGAAAAACTGTCTTTTCTCATAGTCAAAGCTGACGGATCATTTTGATTTGTCTAAACACCATAAGAAATGGAAAATGAATCGGGACACATTTCATAATTCCGTCCATATGCATCGGCTGGCTCCCCATTTAGTTAGAGATCTACTTTGATAATGGTGACTTTTGGCTCTTCATTACATGCCAAATCTTTCCTGTGTGCGTAATTATCCCATTCAAATCAATGCCTAATTGCCGATTTAATGTTAATTTTACACACACACACACACACACACACACACACACGCACATACTTCAGCTATATTTGAATTCGGCCCTAGGTACTTAAGCTGTACAGAATATCTCTGTTAGTCAAATAGGCTACCAATCTGGGTGAGAAACACAGCAAGTAAGTGTAAATGTCTGGAGATATGGGTGTTATTGCCATAAGGAAATAATTACCAGCTGGAGAGCAACGTTCTCCTGTAAGACCCCTTTAGATCTAGAACAAAAACAGCAGGACCCCAGGCAGACAGGTGCATCATGACGCAACGCTTCAATGCCTAGCCCTTGACAATGTCAAGCAAGGCTCAAATACTTTAGGGATCTTAGAGGGAGGAAGGGGGGAGGCCTCGCTCTCTCCCATTCCCCCGTCTCGCTCTCTCCCATTCCCCCGTCTCGTTCTCTCCCCAGCTCTCTCCCATTCCCCCGTCTCGTTCTCTCCCCAGCTCTCTTGTTATACAGTGAGCTAATATCTGGTTGATGGTGAGAAAATAAAAAAACGCTCTGATCAATCAGGCAGGGGGTTATTGATCAGTCTGATCCTCTATGGTGACCCCTGACCTTTTGATTGACAGCCGCCCCATAAGAAGGCCAGGTTGTACATTGTAGTCTCACAACTCTTCAGACCCGTGGTTTGTCATGGTTTGGATGCAAGGCTGTAAGAAATACCTCAGAGTATATTGTAGGTAGTCTATTGTTTTCACTGTTTATTCCTTCCCTCTCACTGCATGCTATACATTCCACCCTTATTCTTACTCCCAAACAAACACAGCCTACCAGCGAGAACACCACGGATACACAGCAGACGCAGGCATCTGGGTCCAGGCCTGGCTCCAAACCCCTGACCATTAAGAATGCACAGGCTTACATAACAAACCAGGGACAGTGACTTGACTGAATTTTTTGGGCACTCTGAGCTCTCAGGTGGCTTGGTGGAAACCTTTCTGTTCGTCTCTTATGCTGCCGTTGTTGTGGATGGGTCAGACAGAAGAACTGTATACTGGCCAATCGCAGTGCTGCTCAGAAATGATGGAATATTGACAGGAATTTAAGTTAAGTCATTGGTGGTGAGTCCCGCAAACTAAGTCCACTGTTTGCATGCATGCACAAACACACACACTGCAATCTGCTGTGCAGACACCCCTCGATGGGTATTTCTATTATTGCTTACAAGTAACGCCGGCCCTGTAGTACTTGTTCAAACACAGCAAAACAAACACACACACCGCTTGCTCTGGCGCACTTGGATGCTTTGTTAATAGTTGGCATTCAATTAATCTTTTATTGTTAGTGTGAAGGGTAAAAATCCCCCGTTGGTCAAAATCCAATGCCTCAAAGATATTGTGCAATAACTCTTGAAGGTATTGAAAGGAACAAAAGGATATTTTTGATTCATGTATATTGACTCGCTGACAGGTTCCTGTGTTGAACTCATCCTACTTTTGACAGTGACTGATTTACTAACTTGCATTCTTTCATCTGCTGGTAGACTGTGCATACAGATAGTCACACATTAAATTTAGCATATGCACACATGGATATGCTTGCTTTGACAGATGTTCATACTTTATGTATGCACTCTCTCTCTTCCTGTCACACGCATACAAACACACATACACGTGTGGCTGGACATGCAATCTACAAACACACACACGCGCACACACACACACGGGCACACATAGGCCTACTATCACACTCACACAGCTGGTCTCTGCAGGGAGTGGAAACGCCTTTGAATTGTCCGCGTTACATAGATATAACACCTAATAAAAAGCCAAGCGATCACTTTAATGAGTCTGTTTTCAGACAGTATATTTAGAAAAGGTCAGTGGATACCATGTGTTGACCCTCTCACCCTGGGTGGGTGTGTTTCGGTGTTGGAGAAACACTCCAATATTGCTGTAATACCTCTGTCTTGACCCCAATTAGAACCTATTGTGGTTTTCATAAGCACATCTTTTATCTCTATGGTGACTGAGGTTTTCACTTTTAATGGCCTTTGACAGTGTTACTATATGGCTCTGTGGTTTCAGTTGTCTAACATTCATCCAACAGCTTCTCCAACACCCCTGCACTTACAGTAGGACGGCTCATTCCATCAGCGGCAATACAGTTGATCATTTTTGCCAAATTGAATCAAATACATTTTTATTTAATGTTGTAAAGTTGCCCAAAGTTTATGGCTGTATAATATTTGTTTGGCAATAACTATTCCGATGAAAGTTCACTCCAAAGGGTCTCAATAAGAAATAGCATGTTCTCGTTTCAAGTGAACTGGCAATGAGGACACACACACACCATTAAAACCTCTCAATAGCTCTGCATACTTTCTTCTGTTTGCAGATTGTATATTTTACAAGGAATTGCTTTAGGTCTGCCCTTTTTTCATATCTTCAGCTCACCAAACAGATCAGAACTCTTGGGGTCTGAATCAAACAGCCCAGCAAATCTCTCTCAAACACACTTTTTGGTAACATTATCCGACCCTCAAACTAACATACTTTAGCCGGAAAGCTTCACATATAGACACATATCCCTGACTTCAGAAATTAGGGTAATTGGATGTCACACGTTCAATACAGGCAAAATGTCACACTGTAGATGGTTTTTGCATGTAACCTCATCCAGTGGTCTTTGTAGGCTTTTCCATTTGAGGCAAAAAGTCCCATTGGTGGATGCCCATCTAGTTTTTAGACATAGACAGCATAAAAAAAAAATGTTGCCTTCCCTCTAGCTAGACTTTCGTAATACTATATGGTTTTTAATAAAACCAAGTCATTTTTCTTTCAATGGACCATATCCCATTGTAGGCTACCATACATTTTTTCCGACATTATTCCATCCTTCTTCACCCAAAGATGGATCAGTCTACTCCAACGAAAAGGTTCCAGAAACTTTCCAAGAAAACGTCCTTCCTTCTCCTTTCTTGGAATGCGTTCAGGTTTCAGCCATCACTCGAGCGAACGTGGCCTGCGCCAAATCACTAAGTCTCGTGGGTTCGATGCCTCGACCTGGTTAATGCCACCGCAGAAACCACTCTACTTTGTGCTTTTATGGACAAGCGTCACTGTGACTGTATTTCAAGTAGGCCGACTAATGAGGGTTTTAACCATCTCCATATGGACGAGTCCTACCGACTAGACGAGACTGAGTACGGGGCAGGAGCAGTGGCAGACGCGTGTGCTGCTGCTGACAGGGCCAAAGTTTGACTCTGTGCCCCTTACACATGTAGTTAATTCGCTACAGGCAGGAAAATTTAAACTTGAGAGCAAGTCCTCGAGTATTACTGTATCCCACAGAGCACTACGGTGGTGGTGAAGTTGTAGTTTGACTAAAAACATGTTACTTCTGTAGGTTCTAATTTAGATTTAGACTGTCACTAATAGATACAGTATCTTCAAGTTAATATTGATCAATGATTGGTGATAAAGTTACTTTTAGAATTGGATACACGAGACATTGAAGCATAACAGTTAGCTTCCCTTGTTCTTTTGTGTCAACTTCAAACAGCTATCTGTCTTAGTTTTATTCCTGCAAGTCTAATTTGCATGTCTGGTTACTGTCCGAGGTCAAACATTTTCCCTCAAGGGTAAAACGGCAGTGATCCAACCAATAATCTCCACTCCAAACTGTTACATTGTGAGCCTAATCTTTGCCCTCCAGTGAAGACCACCCCACTTCAGATGCAATAGGGGTCAAATGTGTCCTCTCACGGCACTGGCTTGCGAGAGAACTGATGGCTGAATGGATGGAGCTCATTGGATTTGTCTCTGTCATGTGTTTGAGATTAGGGCATTCTGGGAAGAGGTGAGGTTGCCAACAGTTGGGCCTTGTGATTCTGATTATCTTGTTGTTCCAGTGTTGATTGTGTCCAGGAGCAGAGGGGGCTGGTGAGGGAGTGAGTGAGGATAGAGACCTACCACCCCCATAACCAAACGCCTCACTGAGCTTAACCATTTTGCCAGCTCATCCTCCAAAGGATCCTTTTCTTTCCTTCTGCCTTTTTACATCTGTGTCATTTGTGGTACCTTCTCTTCTTATTTCCCCTCTACAGTACCTCTGTCTATGTACAGTATCTCTGTCTTCCGTCTACAGTATTTGACTCTCTCCTCTCTCTGCTATAAGGTGAAGGAGTGTTTTATGCATCAGTCGTGCTTCAGTACCAGTGAATGATTTAAGGAAAGTATGTGGGCCATATTGTGAGGTAAAAGAGGGAGTGTGATTCTCCACTTCACCTGCCAGCTTCAATTCCTTTCTGCAGAGTTGATGTGGACTGAAATTACACTTTGTGTTGGTTGGTCAGTTTCCAGAAGGTTTTGAGTGATAAATTGAGTGCCCAATGATGGGGCACATAGCAATCTAATAGTGCTTGTAATGAAAATGCATTTCATATGTTACGGGAAGCCAAAACGAGTATGATGGTATGTGTGTGGAGGTTATAACATTAAGTGTAACCTATTTTGTTATAGGAATAATAGCAGTGTTTACCTCAGCATATTATGCTGCTGTTGTGATCTGGTGAGCAGAGGACAAAATAAGAAAAGTTGTTTGTAAAAGATGTTGTCAAACATGATTTGTTTCCTTCAAATTGAGTTAGTGAGTGACTAAGCGGAAACTACGGTTTCTGTATTAACCTTTAGGATGAGTTGTTGCGATTCGCTGCCAAAAAGCTGCCCAATTGAAGGGCTTGTTTGGATGCGAGCAGGAAATGGGAGAGATATAATGTGATTGGAGTGTAGGATGGCAGGGATTCTCTCTGTGACAGCCAAGATGCGAGGGAGATGGACAACGCAGTCCCCGTCGCTCTAAGGCTAGAGGCTATGACTAATGATTTGATGTAGTGCTTGGATAAGGACAGGACCGGAGGAGTTTGCGGGAAAAATAATGAGGAATTGGTCAAAGTGAAGGGTTGCAATGACTAGTGGGCATCCCCCAGGACTCTTGGGGTATAGATAAGGTAAAGTAATGAGTCGTAACATAATTAGGAGTCGTTCTTGAATTGCAGTGGTAAATGCTGTCCTTTTGACTTTGGCACCATATAAAAACACGTTAATATGAAAATAACTAGTGGTGAAAAAAATATTTTAATTGAACTGTTATTTAATAAGAAAAAATATGTAAGTCCTTTATACTGCAAAACATATATTTGTATGCCATTGTATAAACTACTGGGGGCTAGCAAATTGTCTTGACCCTCTGTGCAGAGGTGTAATGGCATGTTGGGATTTAGAGAGATCTATATTATTTTGAAGGCTAAGCAGTGAACCAAAGTATTTACTATACTGTATGGATCAATGAAAGAAGGCTTTAAAATAGCTTGCCTGAGTTAGAATACCTCATGATAAGCTGCAGACCATATTTACCAAGAGTTTATCTATATATTCCATAGCTGTCCATTTACCACCACAAACCGATGATGGCGCACAACTCCGTCATCAAGTTTGCAAACAACACGAAGGTGGTAGGCCTAATCATTGATGATGACAGCCTATAGGGAGGAGGTCCGAGACCTGGCCATGTGGTGACAGGACAACAACCTCTCCCTCAACGTCCACAAGACAAAGGCGCTGATCATGGACTACAAGAAATGGAGAGGCGAGCACGTCCCCATCCACATCGATGGGGCTGTAGTGGAGCAGGTCGAGCACTTCAAGTTCCTCGGTGTCCACATCACTAAAGAATTCACATGGTACAGCAACAACAAGGCACCCGACCACAAGGCGCTACAGAGTGCAGTGAGCTCCCTGCCATCAGAACCTCTATACCTGGCGGTCAGAGGAAGGCCCAGAAAATGGTCCGACTCCAGCCACCCGTGCCATAAGCAGTACCAGTGAACCAAAAGGACCCTGAACAGCTTCTACCCCCAAGCCATAAGACTGCTAAACAAGACCGTTACATAGCTAATCAAATGGCTACCCGGACTAACTGCAATTGACCCTCCTTTGCACTAACTCTCTTGCACTTGTTCTATGCACACACACTGGACTCTACTCACACATACTTACACTGACACCCCAATACATACATACATACATACATACATACATACATACATACATACATACATACATACATACATACATACATACATACATACATACATACATACATACATACATACAGTGGGGAGAACAAGTATTTGATACACTGCCGATTTTGCAGGTTTTCCCACTTACAAAGCATGTAGAAGTCTGTAATTTTTATCATAGGTACTCTTCAACTGTGAGTGACGGAATCTAAAACAAAAATCCAGAAAATCACATTGTATGATTTTTAAGTAATTAATTTGCATTTTATTGCATGACATAAGTATTTGATACATCAGAAACGCAGAACTTAATATTTGGTACAGAAACCTTTGTTTGCAATTACAGAGATCATACGTTTCCTGTAGTTCTTGACCAGGTTTGCACACACTGCAGCAGGGATTTTGGCCCACTCCTCAATATAGACCTTCTCCAGATCCTTCAGGTTTCGGGGCTGTCGCTGGGCAATACGGACTTTCAGCTCCCTCCAAAGATTTTCTATTGGGTTCAGGTCTGGAGACTGGCTAGGCCACTCCAGGACCTTGAGATGCTTCTTACGAAGCCGCTTCTTACGAAGCCACTCCTTAGTTGCCCTGGCTGTGTGTTTCGGGTCGTTGTCATGCTGGAAGACCCAGCCACGACCCATCTTCAATGCTCTTACTGAGGGAAGGAGGTTGTTGGCCAAGATCTCGCGATACATGGCCCCATCCATCCTCCCCTCAAAACGGTGCAGTCGTCCTGTCCCCTTTGCTGAAAAGCATCCCCAAAGAATGATGTTTCCACCTCCATGCTTCAAGGTTGGGATGGTGTTCTTGGGGTTGTACTCATCCTTCTTCTTCCTCCAAACCCGGCGAGTGGAGTTTAGACCAAAAAGCTCTATTTTTGTCTCATCAGACCACATGACCTTCTCCCATTCCTCCTCTGGATAATCCAGATGGTCATTGGCAAACTTCAGACGGGCCTGGACATGCGCTGGCTTGAGCAGGGGGACCTTGCGTGCGCTGCAGGATTTTAATCCATGACGGCGTAGTGTGTTACTAATGGTTTTCTTTGAGACTGTGGTCCCAGATCTCTTCAGGTCATTGACCAGGTCCTGCCGTGTAGTTCTGGGCTGATCCCTCACCTTCCTCATGATCATTGATGCCCCACGAGGTGAGATCTTGCATGGTGCCCCAGACCGAGGGAGATTGACAGTCATCTTGAACTTCTTCCATTTTCTAATAATTGCGCCAACAGTTGTTGCCTTCTCACCAAGCTGCTTGCCTATTGTCCTGTTGCCCATCACAGCCTTGTGCAGGTCTACAATTTGATCCCTGATGTCCTTACACAGCTCTCTGGTCTTGGCCATAGCGGAGAGGTTGGAGTCTGTTTGAGTGTGTGGACAGGTGTCTTTTATACAGGTAACGAGTTCAAACAGGTGCAGTTAATACAGGTAATGAGTGGAGAACAGGAAGGCTTCTTAAAGAAAAATTAACAGGTCTGTGAGAGCCGGAATTCTTACTGGTTGTTAGGTGATCAAATACTTATGTCATGCAATAAAATGCAAATTAATTATTTAAAAATCATACAATGTGATTATCTGGATTTTAGACCTCTACATGCTTTGTAAGTAGGAAATCCTGCAAAATCGGCAGTGTATCAAATACTTGTTCTCCCCACTGTATGTATGTATGTATGTACAGTGGGGAGAACAAGTATTTGATACACTGCCGGTTTTGCAGGCCTTATCTCAGCTCGCTGGTCACCATAGCAACACCTACCCGTAGCATGCGCTCCAGCAGGTATATTTCACTGGTCACCCCCAAAGCCAACACCTCCTTTTGGCTGCCATTCCTTCCAGTTCTCTGCTGCCAATGACTGGAACGAATTGCAAAAATCCTTGAAGCTGGAGACTCCTATCTCCCTCACTAACTTTAAGCATCAGCTGTCAAAGCTGCTTATCGATCACTGCACCTGTATTTAGCCCTTCTGTAAATAGCCCACCCTACTACCTCATCCCCATATTTATTAATTTTTTTTTACTTCCGCTCATTTGCACATTCCATCATTCCAGTGTTAATGCTAATCTGTAATTTATTTCGCCACTATGGCCTATTTATCGTCTTCCTAACCTTTTCTATTGTGTTATTGACTGTACATTTGTTTGTGTAACTCTGTTGTTTTTTGTCGCACTGCTTTGCTTTGTCTTGGCCAGGTCGCATTTGTAAATGAGAACTTGTTCTCAACTGACCTACCTGGTTAAATAAAGGTGAAATAAAATAAATATATATCTGAGATATTTACTGCAGCCCTCATTCTCCACATACAACCCCTGTTCTACCAGTCACATTCTGTTAAAGGTCCTCAAAGCACACACATCCCTGGGTCACTTGTCTTTTCAGTTCGTTGCAGCTAGCAACTGGAACGAGCTGCAACAAACACTCAAACTGGACAGTTGTATCTCAATCTCTTCATTCAAAAGACTCAATCATGGACACTCTTACTGACAGTTGTGGCTGCTTTGCGTGATGTATTGTCATCTCTACCTTTGTGCTGCTGTATGTGCCCAATGTTTGTACCATGTTTTGTGTTGCTACCATGTTGTTATCATGTTACGTTGCTACCATGCTGTGTTGTCATGTGTTGCTGCCTTACTATGTTGTTGTCTTGGGTATCTCTTTTGGTAGTGTTTTTTGTCTCTCTTCTCGTGATGTGTGTTTGGTCCTATATTTATATTTGGTTTATTTGTATTTTTAATCCCAGCCCCTGTCCCCGCAGGATGTCTTTTGGTAGGCCATCATTGTTAATAAGAATTTGTTCTTAACTGACTTGCCTAGTTAAATAAAGGTTAAATCAATAAATAATGTTTAATTTTCTTTAAGGAATAGTTTTACCATATTAAAACGAGAGTTCAGTTCACGTAACAGGGTTGACCCTAAACCTGAGGGACAAATGTAAATGAGTCATATGAAATAAATCTTCAGAAATGTAAAAATGACAAAATAACTAAGGATTTACAATGATGGTGAAAACGTGGGGAAATGTTGGGGATTTAAGTGGTTTAATATCTTCTTAGAAGTTGGACAAACATGTGGGACGTGCCAAAATAGGGATTTTCAAAGAAAACAACTTTTTATGAAAACACACTATTGGAATTTAACATGGTTTGGTAAGAGCGTAGATGTATATGATCCAACTGTGAAATTGAGCTTGATCAAAACTTACACACATAATGTCACAAGGAGTTTTAATAACAAAGTTGTGACTATTGTTCAGCCAATACTGTGGAGCGGTCTTACCTTTCAGTAATCTCAACTGTGTAAACTAAGCTGTAGATTGAAATGTTTCTATATGGTTGATCCATTAAGTTCCATCCTGGGGACCCAAACGGGTGCACATTTCTGTTTTTGCCCAAAGGGGTGCACGTTTTTGTTTGTGTATAGCACTCACACACCTGATTCAAGTCGAAGGCTTGGTGGTGAGTTGATTAGTGGAACCCGGTGTTTAGTGCTAGGGAAAAAAATAAAATGTTCACCCCAATGGCTTAGTGTATTAGCGTGACCAAATCAAGACTAATCAAATCACATTTTATTTGTCACATGCGCTGAATACAACAGGTGTAGACCTTACCGTGAAATGCCTACTTACAACTCCTTAACCAACAACGCAGTTCAATAAATGTTTACTACTTTAGTTCATTTAATTGTTTTTACTTTTGTTTATTTAGTAAATATTAATAAAGTAACGCAAGAAAATTACATCAACTGTATATAGCCTCCATTATTAAGTAGGAAGTTTACATACACATTTAAACTCAGTTTTCACAATTCCTGACATGTAATCCTAGTAAAAATTCCCTGTCTTAGGTCAGCTAGGATCACTACTTTATTTTAAGAATGTGAAATGTCAGAATAATAGTAGAGAGAATTATTTATTTAAACTTTTTTATTTCTGTAATCACATTCCCAGTGGGTCAGAAGTTTGCATACACTCAATTAGTATTTGGTAACATTGCCTTTAAATTGTTTAACTTGGGTCAAACATTTCGGGTAGCCTTCCACAAGCTTCCCACAATAAGTTGGGTGAATTTTGACCCATTCCTCCTGACAGAACTGGTAACTGAGTCAGGTTAGTAGGCCTCAATGTAAGGTCAATGTAAATAGTCAATTGTTCAGCAGTCTTATGGCTTGGGGGGGGGTAGAAGCTGTTAAGAAGCCTTTTGGTCCTAGACTTGGAGCTCCGGTACTGCTTGCCGTACAGTAGCAGAGAGAACAGTCTATGACATGGGTGACTGTAGTCTTTGACAATGTTTTGGGCCTTCCTCTGACACCGCCTAGAATATAGGTCCTGGATGTCAGGACGCTTGGCCCCAGTGAATTCAGGATGTTGCAGTGTCACCTCTTACTGTCAAAGACTCTTCCAAGAATGTAATCATGTTGTCATGTCATGGGCAACTGATAGTGCCTTCAGAAAGTATTCCACATTTTGTGTCTTAGCCTGAATTTAAAACGGATTACTTTTAGATGTTGTGTCACCGGCCTACACACAATACCCCATAATGTCAGAGGAACTGTTATTAAAAAAATAAAAGTTTTTATATAAAATGAAAAGCTGAAATGTCTTTAGTCAATAACTATTCAACCCCTTTGTTATGGCAAGCCTAAATAAGTTCAGGAGAAGAAAAATGTTCTTAAGTTGCATTATAAATTGCACGGATTCACTCTGTGCAATAAAACATTTTCATTGATTGATTGACATCAGGCCTGGCCAACCCGCGGCTCCCGAGCCGCATGCGGCTCTTTGCCTGGTTTCATGCGGCTCTTAGGTTCATATCGAATTTTGTGTTTTAAAAGGCAGATATTGAATATCCCTTTGAGCATGGTGAAGTTATTAATTACAATTTGGATGGTGTATCAATACACACTGTCACTACAAAGATACAGGTGTCCGTCCTCCTTAACTAAGTTGCCGGAGAGGAAGGAAGCCGCTCAGGGATTTCACCATGAGGCCACTGGTGACTTAAACAGTTTAATGGCTGTAATAGGAGAAAACTGAGGATTGATCAACAACAGTGTAGTTACTCCACAATATTAACCTAAATGACTGAATAGAAGGAAGCCTGCACAGACAAAAAGATTCCAATACATGCATCTTGTTTGCAATATTTGTTATGGGTTGGGTTAAATCGAACACATCACTGAGTACCACTCTTCATATTTTCAAGCATGGCAGTGACTGCATCACAGCCAGGTCACCCGTGATACAAGTCAGTATTCGGTACTCAGTACTCAGTCTGAGGACATCGGGAGATTACGTAGAATCCGGCCACTAGGGGAAACAGTGAGCGCTGTTATCTTTAAGTAGGTTTTGGTTTTGCTAGGACGTTGTGGACAGAGATGGCAGATGGGTGTAAGCCAAAGGTTGCATGTTCGATTCCAGCGATTGTAAGTTGTTTTAAAGATTTTTGTTTTAAGCCTATCCCTAACCTTAACCTTAACCCTTACCATAATAATTCAGAGTTAATGACATAACCTTAAACACTTTGAAATTTGACGTCTGGAACAAATTCAAAATTTGATGTTTGAGAAACATGGATGAACGTGAGACTCAGAGCTAGTTGTGCATCACGTTATGGGTATGCTTGTCATCGGCAAGGACTAGGGAGTTTTTTTAGAATAGAAATAAACTGAATAGAGCTAAGCACAGGCAAACTCCTAGAGGAAAACCTGGTTTAGTCTGCTTTTTTTCATCAGGACAATAACTTAAAACACAAGGTCAAATATACACTGAAGTTGCTTACCAAGATGACATTGAATGTTCCTGAGTGGCTTAGTTACAGTTTTGACTTAAATCTGCAAGAAAATCTATGGCAACTTGAAAATGGCTGTCTAGCAATGATCAACAACCAACTTGACAATTTTTTAAAGAGTGACGTGCAAATATTATACAAACCAGGTGTGCAAAGGTCTTCGACTTACCCAGAAAGACTCACATCTGTAATTGCTGCCAAAGCTGACTCTAACATGTATTGACTCAGGGGTGTGAATACTTATGGAAATTAGTTATTTCTGTATTTAATTTTCAGTAAATGTGCTAATAATTTCTAAAAACATGTTTTCACTTTGTGAGGATGGGTGAGAAAAAAAATATATTTAATACATTTTGAATTAAGGCTCTAACACAACAAAATGTGGAATAAGTCAAGGGGTATGACTTCTTTTTGAAGGTAGTAAGATGACATTTCCTGCAGAACTGGCTGTCCTTAGATGCTAAGCATGCATAACTGACAGCTGTCCATAACCATTAGAAAAGATTAGATATGATTTACGGATGTATTTTTGTCATGTGAAATGGTTCTTTAGTGTATTCTTAGTTCATATGTAATATATAGTATAGTTCATGGCACGGAATTCCCATTTCCCTGCTTCACAGAAATAACCAAATGTTTTATGTAAATTCTCCATACATTATGGTTTTCATAGAAACATGGGTGGCGGCTAGCCCTGGTATGATTTTGTAGGTGGCATGGGATTATATTGTTAAAGGTTTTAATGGGTGTTCTACAGCATTATAGTTTTTAGAAGGATCCAGGTTCTTACAAGATCCCAGCACATATCCCATTGTGGCTGCAGGTTTAGAAGGACATTCTAATTGTATCACTAATTACAATTTTTACAACTGGTGTAACATTACCCAAATGTACTGTATGTCATGGAATTACATTTTCATCGCTTCTTTCCCTAGCGGTGTCAGTGTCCTGAAAAATAGAGGAGAGAGCATTTAGGTTTGCACTTTACCACAGTGGCAGATTAAGCCCAGTGCATTAATGGATTATGGTGGACAGTGATTTTGTGTTTGACTTAAATCAGTTGACCATTCAGTCCCTTGGATTATGAGTATTTTCTCCCAGCAGCAGTGGTAGATGGTGGGGATATACTTTAGGCGGCATATGCACACACACGTGCACGCCACTGCCCATGCTGTCTCTCAAAGCTCTTACTCCCCTCCCAGATTGGTCTGCTCTATGCAAGAATTAAGATGTAATCTGGCCATAAAAAGTGAGTTGCCAGGGAGAAAAACCCAAATGCCTTTGCATGCATTGGAAGTTGAATGGTAATGGTCAACCCTATTTTATTATTCTGGCATCTCGTGGACGTTACAGTACAGAAGAGAAACTACAGTATATGGAACGGTTCTCATTATATAATTAAAAGGGGAGACATGACAGCTTCCTGTCGTGTGTGTTGATCATTGCATCAAGGGCAAGAGCATGAAATGGACAATGCTGATGTTAATAATCTGGCTACAGAAATTGCCAATGATCTCCCGATATGCTGTTTCAAGACACAAACATTATTATGCAATATAAAACCACAGTGAACTGGATACATGAAAGCATCTCCTATTTTTCCGTAGTATTGGCAATATCCGGAACAGCAGCATTGTTTAGTTTACATTTTTTTCCATTGCTCTTTTTTCCAACCCTGACCCAGCGTTGACCTAGTCTACTATCCATGTAAGAGGGCTATTGCAGGCCAGGGTTGCTAGTTTCAATTACTAAATAATGACAGACAGCTTTACAGGTCATGGGCTTAAGATGGGATGCTATCGTCCCTGTATAATTGCCAGGTGTAGAGAAAGTTGTCTGATTTGAATGTGAGTGATACTGCACTAGAAGCGCGCCTGTTCTTTGGTTGCAGGTTATAGTGAAATTGAGAGGAAACGTCATGCCTTCATGCACACTGTCCTGGTTCTCCCCAGTTGATATATAGTGTGGGGATCAATTTAGCCAAAGAGTTAGTTGAGCCACCCCTTGTTTCTAGCAAACACACCATTTATCATGTGACCAAATATTTTGGAAAAGGCCATCATTTCATGGAGCCTGTGAAGGAACAAACCACATGGAAAAAGTGGTAAGCAAGTTGGCTCCAAAAAATGCATTTTCACAGTCAAATTAATTTATTGTGTTATAGGTTTCATGATGCTTGTGTCTAAACCAAAGTAGATCGTTTTTTAAGATTGTTTCGTACATCAGTTGGGGTCTCTATAAGCTACAGTATGTCTTAAACCTAGCATGAAAGTGCGTCATTGTATCTGTGGGCTAATATAGTCTAAATGTATGCCTTGTGGTAAGTTGAGCCAATGGCCACCATACCCCATACAAAGGATGATTACATTTGGTCAGTTCTATGCATAATATGCATAGTATTTTTACCATGTGTCATGCATATGAACTCAAGATAGTGTTACAGAGCAGACATCATGCCCTGTTTTATACAAATGTAAAACAAGCAGGGGTTTAGCCCTCCTTGAGGTTCTTAGAGAGCAGCCAAGGAAGTACGAGATGGGAAGAAGTCAATTTGAGCAGTAACAAGGGATGAACAGATAGACTGAATGAAACTGAAGAGGTACATTAACAAAAAAGAAAACTAAACTGCCTAGGAATTGGAACAATCAAAACAACATCCTTGTCCCAGACAACTGGTCAAGAAATGGGAGGGTAAGTGATATTGATCTATATCTGAATGTAGGCATACATTTGAGATATACAGTGCCCTCTGTATTATTGGGAATGTAAAGCATGTTTTCTTATTTTGACTATATTCAAAACCATTTTATATTTAACCTCAGTCATTGTTTAAGTGCAGACTCTCCACTTTAATTTGAGGGTATTTTCATCCATTTTGGGTGAACTGTTTTTGTACATGGTATCCCCATTTTAGGGGAGTAGAAGTATTGGGACAAATACACTTGTATTAAAGTAGTAAAAGTTAAGTATTTGGTCCCATATTCATAGAACGCAGTGACTACATCAAGCTTGAGACTCTAGACATTTGTTGGCTCTAAAATGACACAATACATTATTTACCATTAGTTTCTGTTGGGAACAAAATAATCTGAATCACAACCAAAATAAACAAATGCATACAACAAATGTCACAAGGTTGATGTAGTGATTGCTCATAATCCAAAGTTTTGAAGTATAGAGCCAAAAGAAGAAAAAAGTATTTACTGTCCCAATAATTACGGTGGGCACTGTACAATATACCACACCCCCATTCCATGAATTAAACTTTGACCTAACATCACCCACTTACCCCCAGGGCGGCACATTTTACCCTGTCCCATACCTGGGGTAAATTGTAACAAGAGACCACTTATTTTTATGTTTTCAAAACTATTATGTTTACATGAGTTCTGATTAATTTCCAGGGTTACACAACATCCTGAAATATATGCAGATATCTTTCTTAGAAGGAATACTATATTTCCCTTGACGTAGTGATGCTGAATGTAAAACATTTGTTATCAACATACCCCACTCTACCCTACCGGTGTAAGGAGAGTCGAGTACAGGAATTGAGGTCACTCAGTTTTGAATCTCCTGAACCAGACAGAAGATGAAACAGTACTTGCACGTCTCTACACCAACTGCTGGCGTCGTTGATAGAATTGCAGTGCAATCAATGTAAGTGCCAATCTGAGCTAGAGTAGGTCTTGCAGGCCAAGACCCAGACCGACACAGAACAAGTCTATGAGGTCACTAGACAGCCAGAAGAAAGGGTGTGTGTATCTACTGTATGGGGGTTGGAGAAGTAGACACGTCTTCTTTGGCTAAGAAGTTTCTACTTAACACTGAGTGGTCCACTTGAAACCTTCTCCCAGGGCTGTGCTCTCTCACCATATGTAATTTCCCCTTCCTAAGGCACAAAGGGAAATATGTGGCCACCTTGCCATGACAAAGTCACAACACTGTATGAAGAGTGAGGCAAATATTGAATGTTTGTTCCCTCTTTATGGTAGGTGGCAATTTCCAGCTGTCCATGCATACACTTACACCAAACAACCCACGGTGTGACAAAAGGGGAAACATTGACATTCCTGAGTGTCTCTAGGGAGAGCAATGAATGGGTGCTGTAAAACATTGCATTTCTGTCAACTTAGGTGGTGGGAAAATATATTTCTGACTACCCAGTAAGCAACATTATGTTGCAAAGACGTCTAAAATACGTATTCATTTCATTTAGGTTCTGAATGAAAGGTGAAAATACATATTTTCCAGATGTTGAAAGTATGTATTTTGTTGACGTTGAAATCAGGTTAATTTTTGGTTCTGAATGAAAGTTTTAAATATGTATTTTCCGGATGTTGAAAAGCTTTAAAACTTGCAGCAATAACGTTCAAAGTTGTCCGACCAACAGAATAAACCAACAGACCACTTCAACTACAATAAAATTATCACTAACGGTTACAGAATAAATGTATTTTGCTATGATATGTTGTTGAATGCACTGACTAAGTCGCTCTGGATAAGAAGGTCTACTGAATGACCAACATTTTTATGTAAAAACAAACACTTGCAAAGCATGCTGTGTATTATTCTAATGAGCTTCACCCCCAAACAATTACACATTTGGTCGAACCAGACCAAATCTGAACACATCATAGACGTCTAGGCTATGTTTCACAAGTTTGCACAGAACAGTACAGTATGGCACAGTTCAGTACAGTAGAGCTAAGTACGGTACAGGACAGTAGTTTTGTTCAGTACAGTACGCTACAGCAGAGTATGGTACAGTAGTTTAATTCAGTACAGTAGAGTTTAATTCAGAAGAGTAGAGTACAGTACAGTTTAGTTTGTAAAGTACTTTAGAGTAAAGTAAGGTACAATACAGTACATTATACTGTATTATACTGAATGCTGATTGGTTAAAACCGCATTTGAGCCGGTGTCTATTCCACAAGTTACCACCGGCTAAATCTATGACATTGAAATGCCTATTTACTCTGTTTCATCGGACTGCACAATCCACTGTCTCACATTTCTTTTTAACTAACATTTAGTTTTCAACAGTGGAGATTTGTACAAACGTTGCTGTCTGTCTCTACGGCATTTGCAACTTTGTTTAAATATTCAAATTCGATCTCTAGCTGTCCCATAGTAATGAACGTGTTGGGAGTCGGAACGAGACAGACAGGCAGGCTGGTATTTCTCAGCCAGTCGAAATCATGAATCAGTTGGCATAATTTTTATGGATATATACAAAGAAATGTCCATTGAAAAATGGTTAAATGAAAGGAAGTGCAGCTAGTTTGCTGTCTTTCCAGCTTCAGTTTGAAGTGATTTTGTTAGCTGTGTTGTTTGCTTTTTTGTTTTTCTGGCTGCACTGTTTGAGGTGACCGTAGTTGGCTAACTAGCAAGCAAGGGATAGCAACGTTGCCAGCCATTATGGCAATGTAACTTTTAGAACGAACAACTGGGTCACGTACATGGATACAGTACAAAAAGACTGAATGACTGGGTCGCGTCTCTGACAACCGAACCGATAGAACGAACGACCAGCCAGCTTGGGTAGCAGCCCTATATCTGGTGGAAGGATGAAATAGTTCATAAATTCATCAAAATAAGTAATTTAATGAAAATATGTCAACCATTATTTGAAGATGTTGGTAACCCGTATAAAAGTGATAATGCCCTCGAAGCCGGTGTTTGGAGCTGGTGTGGGGGCATTATCCCTTTACTATACTCTACTGTGCTGTGCTGTACTGTACTCAACTGTATTGAACTATACTTTACTATACTCTACTGTGCTCTACTGTATTGTACTGTACTATACTCTACTTTTCTTTACTATAATGTATTGTCCACTGTTGTGTTCTACTGTACTGTACTGTGCTGTCCAAACTTGTGAATCATAGATGTCTATGTTTGGGACAAATCAAGGCCGGTCCAGACCGCACCAAAAAAATATGTCTATGATTGGTTCAGATTTGGTCCGGTCAGGACCCAAAAATCAACTTCCGTGGACTTTGAAATCAAGGCGAGTTCAGACTACAAAAAAGACAAAGACAAAAAAAAGCCAGTCTGGACAAAACAAAACAAAAAAATACTTCTTAAAGATGTTGGCAATCGGTTGGTGCTTAGTTTATAATTTCAATGCCGTTTTGCTGGTGGGAGTGCTGAACATCAAATGGTCAGTTCTACTGCTTCGTTTTAGTTAACCTAATGTACAATATTTTACTACAGACATAGGTTACTGTACAAGTGGGATATTAAACTGGAATTCTGGATGTAAGGTTTTTGGTATGCTTCAGCCCACTGAAGAGAGAATTTTCCAATCCTGGTTAGTTGCACAATTTGGTTGATGACTGCTGACCATTTAAGAGTTAAGACATGACATCCAACATTGGTTTCATATATTTTAAATAGGAAACCGTATAGGGATACTATCCAATCACATCAAGAGAACTGCTGGATAGCCTGTCACTTACATTTACATTTTAGTCATTTAGCAGACGCTCTTATCCAGAGCGACTTACAGTTATTTAGCGCATACATGTTCATACTTTTTTCGTACTGGTGGGAATCGAACCAACAACCCTGGCGTCGCAAGGGCCATGCTCTTACCATCTGAGCTCCACGGGACTACTGAGGAACAGAGGACTACCAGTCTAAGTCATCTGTCAGTGAAAGTGTACCTCCGAATCAGTGAAAGTGTAGAAAATGTGTCAGATTGTTTGAATTGTAGCCGCTAGAGGGATACACATACGTTTTCCAAACTCCGTAAACACCGTCCCATCACTGTGTTCCATGGAAAATGGAATTGCAGTGAGTACCTGTGACTTCCCACTTCGGGTGAAAAAAAACCCAGCCCGGAACATTCGAAACATGAGTTGCTCTCTCTTAAAAAGACTTTCAGAGTAATTGCTCTTAAAGTAGACGCCCAGAGCCCAGTGCTGACTCTCTCTCCATGTGTCTCTCTGTTTCAGGCAAATCAATGAGGATCGCAATGCTTATTACTTCTGCAGCTCTCTCTCGCTTTACAAGATGATGTTGTGCATTTAAACTTTAGAAAATCAAAAAGCAAGTCAAGGAATTTTAATTTTCTCTTTAATAAAATAATGACAGGTCGGTTTATTTTCACTTTTATTTTGAATGTAATATGTGTCATTTTGTATACTGTTTTGCAGGTTGGATAAGGAAACAACCAAAAGGTGTGACAAGCGTTTGGCAGACAATCGTGGGTTTCTGCGAATCCAATGAGTGATGGGGAGCACCATCAACCGGATCCCCCTCTCTGAATGATTACTTATTATTCATCCCTTTGGTTTAATGAGACCCATTGAAAAGGCACCGTGGAACATATGCATGTATCAAATATTCCTGTGTCCATTGAATCTCTCCAGAAGAATCTTACTTTTACATGGGCAAGGAAAGGGGGTCGTGGCTTAACATTATAAAGGGGGACATTACAGTATGCTTCATGGGTTTATTTAGACTGAATCTACGGTTTGACAAGCGGTTGTAAAGAAAAAAACATAGACAAACTCGGGAAGATTTTAAAGAGGAGCATTGTGGACCTACGAATTTTAGCCTATACTTATCACATTTATTTATATTCCTTGCTCTTTTTAAAAGTGGTATAATCTCTTCTCCTGAAAATGAAACTTTGGACTTTTCCCTGGCTGCTTTGCCTGGTGATACTCATCTTATGTTTTGGATCAGAGTGCGGGACTGTCCGGAGAAAGGGGAGATCCAAAAGAGACTTGGTGCGTATCAGGGAGGCGAGAGCCACATTTCCAGGGGCTTGTGCCACACGTCTGCCCCGGGGCAAACGCTCCTTGCCCGGCTTGGAACGACGGGTACCTCGCCAGCGCCGGCGCTCCTCCCAGGCGGAGGAGAACTATCCAGGTCGGGGGAAAGCTGTTTATTTTACCGGCAGGGGAGACCAACTACGGCTCAAGCCGGGCGTGGAGATACCGAGAGGAAATTTTACTCTGGAGATGTGGATCAAACCAGAAGGAGGTCAACGATCTCCTACGGTGATTGCAGGTAGCCTACACAACTCAATTCAACTCAATCTCAATTCACAAATTAATGAAGGAATGGTTTTACTAGTCTTATGCGACCTAAAACTCAACAGCATATTTAAAAGTATATTTTATTACAACGCACACATGAAGCAATAAAGTAGGCTATGTTAGTAAACCAAATCAAAGTCATAACTCACCTTTAGCTTTGTAGGCTAACCTTTAGCTTTGTAGGCTATTATTTAATCATGTTTTAGCTCAAATCATGCACGGTTGTCACAGTAAAACAACGTGCAGTCATACGTGAGTTGAGAGTGAGTTCATTTCAGAACTGAACCACGCCAATGATGTAATGCCTTGAAAAGTGCAGTATCAGAGATTTTATACCAGGTTATTAATATAGTATGTGTATAACATCCATTCATTACAATGATGAACTATGTAGTAATATCACATGTGAACGAAAATCGTATCTGAATGATCATACCGAAGTATATGCATGCATTAGCCTATACTTTGATATGGTCATTCAGATACGATTTTCGTTTACAGGTGATATTACTACAGAGTTCCTCATTGTAATGAATGGATTTTGTACACATAATGTATGAATAACCTGGTATATTTTTAGAACATTTCCTCCTATGAACTTTCATGCGCAAAAGGACTCAAATACTGTGTATAACAATTGTAGATAAGATTTTAAGGTTGTTCGATATTGGCATTCATACTGCATCAGTTGATTGACAGGTGATGTCATCGTGCGTAGAAATTCTGTTATTTATGAGGCATCTGGCTATTTTAAACTATGATGTAATGCTATAAACGTTGAATTCGTGGGCACGTCACAGCAGGCAAAGGGGAGAGCGAGAGAAATATGTTTTATTCTGAAGCGACTAGAGAGCACTGTGCGTGCCGCAATCCAAAATGCTTATCAAATCTACACTTCTGGATTGGCTGTGGAGGTTACGAGACCGGAATAGTGCAGCGGAGCGTCGCGCTATGAAAGTCCGCTATCCCTCAAATCCAGCTTCAGACATAGGCTATGCGCGTAACATTAGGTGACTGTCTAACTTTGACAAAATTAGCATTAGGTGACTCTAACATTGTCAAAATGAAAACCCTCTAATAAATTAGGGGTCTTAGTTGTTAAAGCGTTGTAAATTGATGGGAGGGAGAAAGTAGCCTGCTTCATCCACATGCAACGCACCTTGTGAATGTTATGTGAGTAGTCTCGGATATCGGAGACCTTGCGCAACGTAAACGAGGCAACGGCACAAGGTTGCCTACATTGCCGGAAAGAACCCGTCTGTCAGATGTGAGCGAGCACCGAACATTCTTGAGAAGACACCAAGCTGGCTAAACTATTTCATGTCATTCTGAAATCCACAATGCCAAATCTTAGACGGCATTTATTTCCAATGTAGGCCTATGTACTGTTTATATATTTTAGTGTCTGTGCCACTGCTTCTGATGTAGATTGGTATGAGATTCGATCCCATGGGCTGCCAACAGGGAGCGTAGCAAACAACTGATCGCCTGTGTGGAGATGCGTACGACTGTAGGCTACCCCATGTGAGGTACTTACCCTTGAGAAGGGAGGTCCGAAGGGTTTTACGCACACACACTTCTACTAAGGCAATCTTGATGAATGTAGTTTTTATTATAGTATGTTTATTATGATAGACCTATTATAGTTATTGTTATTGTACTTAGTGAAGGCCTCTCATGGACTGAGACACACATACTGTATATTCTGGTCTACTGTACCATCCCTGTTTTCCGGTGTGCCTGTTTTCCGGTGTGCCTGTGTCCGCGTGTGCCTGTGTGTCTGGATTTGTGGCTACCCCAGCGTTTCCCAAACTCGGTTCTTCGGACCCCAAGGGGTGCATATGTTGGTTCTTTCCCTAATACCACACAGCTGATTCAAAGCTTGATGATTAGTTGATTATTTGAATCCGCTGTGTAGTGCTAGGGCAAAAATCTAACGTGCACCCCACGTTTGGGAAACAATGGTCTACCCACTGGACACACTGGTTGAATCAACGTTGTTTCCACATAATTTCAATGAAATTACGTTGAACCAACGTGGAATAGAAGTTGAATTGAAGGCTGTGCCCAGTGGGTAGGAGTAGAGCTGGGACGATAAACTAAAAATGATTAACACCGACCACTTATTGTTAACATTTTGCTGATAAATAAACTATGGTGCCCTACTAGACAAATGTAAAGTTTGAAATGAAATGTTTGCTAATATGGGTGATTGTTGATGGGACAATTGATAGCTACAACATTTGAAAGTCGTAATAGTAGTAGTTGTAAGGGTAATATGTAAAAAAAAAAACGGTGGTTCATATTAATGTTATAAACTTATTGTTCAATTTATTGTCATATGGATTTTTGTCCAGCTGTACTAATTACACTCTTAGAAAAAAGGGTTCCAAAAGGGTTTTTTGGCTGTTCCCCTTAGGGAACCCATTTTGTTTCCAAGTAGAACTATTTTGCATTCCATGTAGATCCCTCTGTGGAAAGGGTTCTACATGGAACTCTAAATGGTTCTACCTGTAATCAATAGGGTTCTACCTGGAACTAAAAAGGGTTATTCAAAGGGCTTTCCTATGGGGACAGCCGAATAACCCTTTTAGGTTCTAGATAGCACCTTTTATTCTCAGAGTGTAGGTTTGGCCTGGGGTTAGGGGCAGCCTAAGCCAGACTTTTATTCAATTCTCTCTAGGCATTTCAACTATTTGGGGAATCCGTTGAGAGCTCAGTGATTCAGATGAATGTCTTAACCCGACCGGGTATATCACTTATATTAAAATCAAATCAAATGTTATTTGTCACATGTGCCAAATACAACAGGTGTAGACTTAACTGTAAAATGCTTACTTATGAGCCCTGTCCCATCCTGTTGATTTGACCCAGGCCCGGCTTATTTTCTACAGCTGTTTTAGCCTTGTTGTTGTTTTTACCCTGCTTTTTATCACCAACACTGCTGTTCTTTTTTATTGACCGTGTCAACTCACCATTTGATAAGTGACAGGAGACGAGTAGTACAGTAGTGTGGTATTGACTTAGTGTTTACCACACAACACACACAGGGAGACCTCTGTGTGTGACCAATGTGACTGGCGGAGAACCAGAGATAACTCCTGTCAACATGCGTCTGTGGTTCCTTTCTGGTATTTATTGACTCTACTGCCCAAAACAAGGGCTAGTAGAATACTTCATGAATACCTAGTCCAAACCACATTCACAGCCAGCCAGGTATTCCAGGGCTCAGGAACCACCATGTATATGTACGTGTATTCAATATCTGACGTGTGTAGGGCTCACGATGTACGTATGTTGCATTGCCGACGTTTGTAGGGCCCACCCCACCATGTACATATGTTGCATTTCTGACGTGTGTATGGCCCACCATGTACGTATGTTGCATTGCTGACATGTGTACGGTATGTAATGTACTTAGTAATGCCTGTTTGTTTGTGGTAGCTAGTATGTAACATTTGCTCTGAGACACACAGAGAGACATTCATAGGATGGGCACTTGCCAGGATAACTCACTGCCTACTGACATGAGGAGATGTGCCCGCTGTCTGCTTACAATCATGTAATGATTTTAAACTGACCTGTATGACACACACACACACACACACACACACACACACACACACACACACACACACACACACACACACACACACACACACACACACACACACACACACACACACACACACACACACACACACACACATTGTCATTTGTAATGCCTATGGAGCTGCAGGAGAATGATTCCAGCAGAACAACAAGATTCAGGACCATGAACAGCGCTGACAAAATGAGCATGTGCAAACAGGAAGTAGAAAGGACCATCAAAAAAGAAGGGAAAAAAGGAAGCCAGGATAGATTCCAGGGTAGCAGTAATGGAATGGCTCAGTGTTGCGATTTCATTGTCTAGATGATTTGATTTGAGCACTCGTTCAAACCCAATACCAACACTAGTCAATGAGCAGTCTTTCATTTTATTAACTAGGACGAGTGTTGTTGCTTTAGCATAGCCACTTTGGGCAAACCCTCCGGTCAAAAGAATCCCAGGAGCCTCTGTAACTTTCTCTTCTCCATATTGTGAAATGTTGACATGTGGTTACAATTGGTACCACTTTTGAAAGCTACACAAAGACGGTGTTTAAAGAGGAAGACAGTGTTTAAAGAGGAAGATGGTGTTTAAAGAGGAAGACAGTGTTTAAAGAGGAAGATGGTGTTTAAAGAGGAATGGGACACTCAAACTGTCATTTAACTTGATGGAATGCTGCCATGCGCCTTACATCCTCATGGCAGTTCATGTCACACATGTTCCGTGTCCTAATGTGAGATGAATTTTACATCTGACCTTTTTGCCCTTTTACCAGGTCATGAAGGCCTGTCCCGCATCAGAGAAAGGAAAATGCAAGACAGTGGATCAGAGTTTCTCTTCCATGACCAGCTGTAGACAATAAATGCCTGTGTTGGCAAATGCATCATTTGATAACAAAGCAGTGATGCACTAGCACTAAGCAGGTTTTAGGTGTGAGATGATATATAACTAATAACGAATTACATATAAGATGACATATAACTACTTTGGTTAAATGTCAACATTCTGACATACTGTATTTCTAATGAGATAGCTGGGTATTGAACTCGAATGCCCACTCTAGATGTATAGTTATATAATGCATTTGAGGAAAGCCACAGGGAATACAGCAAAGGGCTAGATTTAGTCTCTTGATTTCATACTTTAGGTAGATGAGCTTTGTCATTTCTGTTGAGGTAATCTAAGGCTGGAAAATGATGGGAAATTACCATGGTATTTCCCCCAAGATGTCTGTTACTGTATAGGTTTTACACGAGATCATTTGCATATTACACAATTCTCTTTTGAATCATTAAACGTAATGAGAAGGTTTCAAGTTAACTACATTGTTGAAAAATGTAATGTAATTGACTTTCATTTGAATATCTTAATTGAAACCCCCACTGGAGCCTGGTGCTGTTTGGAATCTTGTCTGGTGGTTAGAAGGTGGATGTAGATTGTGTTTAGAGTCTATGGATCAATGCACATTTCCAACATGTCAAATACACAGTGTGACGGTCACTTCACTTAGTCCGAACACAAAGACCCTTTCCCCGACTTTCAGAGCCGGAACAGTTCAAAAGCACACACAATGGGCTAGGGTCCATTGTTCCTTCTCTCTCTGCTTTTTATCAGATTTCTCTGACGTTTTTTTCCTTTTCTTTTTTGTTTTCCTTGGGGTAAGACAAATGGCATGTGCAAGCAAGGTTGCCTTCTAACCTGACATTAATGGCTTTTAGCCTTAGCTTCAGTGTGTGTATGCAAATACGTGTGTGTATGTGCATGTGTGTGCCCCATCCAAACACAGGGCAGGTTGGGTCTGGAAAAGTGTACTATGTTAGATTAATTGAGCATGGCAGAATTATGACAGCTGTTTACACTAGAAGCCCAACACACATTTTAGCGTACCTTTTAGCCTTGAGTGCACTAGCTGACAGATTTTCCTTCCACTTTAGTGGAAACGCTGAGGACGTCACACTAAATACGGCTGACCTTAACATTGAAACCCACCAGGCTTGGCCATTAGAATCTCCCCCTTTCAGCCAAAGAGGGCATCCTCCTACTGTATGTAGACTATTGTTAAAGTTTGGGGTCACTTAGAAATGTCCTTGTTTTTTTAAAGAAAAGCAAATTTTGTTGTCCATTAAAATAACATCAAATTGATCAGAAATACAGTTTAGACATTGTTGAGGCTCATTATCATCAACCATCACTCCTGTGTTCCAATGGCACATTGTTTTAGCTAATCCAAGTTTATAATTTTAAAAGGCTAATTGATAATTAGAAAACCCTTTTGCAATTATGTTAGCACAGCTGAACACTGTTGTGCTGATTAAAGAAGCAATAAAACAGGCCTTCTTTAGACTAGTATCTGGAGCATCAGCATTTGTTGGTTCGATTACAGGCTCAAAATGTCCAGAAACAAAGAACTTTCTTCTTAAACTCGTCAGTCTATTCTTGTTCTGAGAAATGAAGGCTATTCCCTGTGAGAAATTGCCAAGAAACTGAAGATCTCGTACAACGCTGTGTAATACTCCCTTCACAGAACAGCGCAAACTGGCTCTAACCAGAATAGAAAGAGGAGTGGGAGGCCCCGGTGCACAACTGAGCAAGAGGACAAGTACATTAGAGTGTCTAGTTTGAGAAATAGATGCCTCACAAGTCCTCAACTGGCAGCTTCATTAAATAGTACCCGCAAAACACCAGTCTCAACGTCAACAGTGAAGAGGTGACTCCGGGATGCTGGCCTTCTAGGTAGAGTTGCAAAGAAAAAGCCATCTTCCTCTGTCTAGTGTCTGTGTTCTTTTGCCCATCTTAATCTTTTATTTTTATTGGCCAGTCTGAGATATGGATTTTTCTTTGCAACTCTGCCCAGAAGGCCAGCATCACCTCCGGAGTCGCCTCTTCACTGTTGACGTTGAGACTGGTGTTTTGTGGGTACTATTTAATGAAGCTGCCAGTTGAGGACTTTTTCTCAAACTAGACACTCTGATGTACTTGTCCTCTTGCTCAGTTGTGCACCGGGGCCTCCCACTCCTCTCTCTGTTCTGGTTAGAGCCAGTTTGCGCTGTTCTGTGAAGGGAGTAGTACACAGCATTGTATGAGATCTTCAGTTTCTTGGCAATTTCTTGCATGGAATAGCCTTCATTTCTCAGAACAAGAATAGACTGATGAGTTTCAGAAGGAAGTTCTTTGTTTCTGGACGTTTTGAGCCTGTAATCGAACCCACAAATGCTGATGCTCCAGATACTCAACTAGTCTAAAGAAGGCCAGTTTTATTGCTTCTTTAATCAGCTCAACAGTTTTTAACTGTGCTAACATAATTGCAAAAGGGTTTTCTAATGCTAAATTAGCCTTTTAAAATGATAAACTTGGATTAGCTAACACAACGTGCCATTGGAACACAGTTTGCTGATAATGAGCCTCTGTACGCCTATGTAGATATTCCATAAAAAATCTGCCGTTTCCAGCTACAATAGTCATTTACAACCTTAACAATGTCTACACTGTATTTCTGATCAATTTGATGTTATTTTAATGGACAACAAAATTTGGACATTTCTAAGTGACCCCAAACTTTTGAACGGTAGTGTACATCATGTTAAAGGGAGTGAAGACCATGGTCGGATTTTAATCTGTGTTCACATTAGCATTTTAATAAATTGAAGTGTGAACTGTGTCATCCTATTTGGAGGGAGTAACAAAGATGGATTGGAAATGCATTGGATTGCATTGGTTTGCTTTGGACACTCCTACTTGGTTCACATTGTATGAAAAAAGCCTGAAACCAGTTTGGGTCTCTATGACATTATGTGGATGGGGAAGGGAAGTGAGCCCCTTTCAGATGGAGCTAGAGGGCTGCATCCCCCCCGTGTTTGTACATGTGGGGAACGCATGCCCCTGGCAGTGGTGGATCCTACTTCTCCCCCCAAAATATTGTGTGAGCACATGGACTTCCTCATGCTTGAGGGGCTCTGCTAGGCGTTAGGCATGTTAGAGTGCTCTGGTGTATGTGCAGAGGCGTATACACATGAACTATTCACACATGTATGCACACATGTACAAACACACACACACACAACACCCAACACACACACACTAAACACACAAACATTTAGCATTCAGAGATCCCCTGGGAAGTGAAAACACATTACCATACTGAACTTGACATACTGTATGCTTTCCAAGTGCAACAGGAAAAAGGTGTTTTGGTGCCTCTAGCATAACAAGGCTTTTGCATAAAACTACGTCTTCTGGTTCCCCCAAAACGTTAAAATGGCCTCATATTCATGAAATATTTATTGTAAGAGTCTATGGGTCTCCCCAAGCTAAATACTGCATGCACCTTAACCCAATTTCCAGGACATTTTTCTGATGCTATCTTCAAATGTATCTTTTTAGTACATCTACCACATAATCTGTACCATATTGTTAATGTCTACATCTGATGAATGAGAGATTCATGATGTGATTATGTGACACACTGATGCATTTAACATTTTGTTGGAGGAATTATAAGACAAACTTTACAGTAGAGTGTATATATTTTACTGTTCATAGGCCTAGCTTTTCAAAATATTGAAATTAAATTCACATTAAGAATTGGCTAAGGGTGACTTGAGGCAGACCTCCTAGGTTGATGATGTTCAGGAGACAGCCTGAAAAACTAGCTCTGGTGCGGAGCCAAAGCCGTGAAGCCCCTGAGACTAAACTTAAAAAATGTTAGTAACTAAGAATACAAATGCTGGCTCCCAGTGCTGCTCAGTGTTGATTAACCTCTGCTCTTTCTCTCTGTCCCAGAAGTGATCAGTGAACTATCCAACGCTCTGGCTCTTTCACTCTATCTCTCTTGCTCTCTCTCTCTCTCTCTCTCTCTCTCTCTCTCTCTCTCTCTCTCTCTCTCTCTCTCTCTCTCTCTCTCTCTCTCTTTCTCTCTCTCTCTCTTTCTCTTTCTCTTTCTCCCGCTCTCTTTCTATCTGGATTGTGTTGTTCTCTTTTAATTGAAGTTGCAATATGTAACTTTTTGCATGACCCAACCAAATTTTCATAGAAATGTGACTTATAGATCTATCATTCTACTTGAAAGCAAGTCTAGATCTGTTCTATGTGTGCTATTTTCTATGCTTTCTCTGTTTTTGCATCATTTACTTTCGGTTTTGTACACCAACTTCAAACAGCTGAAACAACAACATTGTTGGTTATGGAATACATATTTCACATTGGTTTAGATGGTATAATGATTCTCTACACTATTCTAGCTTATTTTGTCACATGAAATTAGGCAAAGTTTTAGTAACCAGGAAATGGTGGAGCGATTTCTGCATGATGCAACTTTTTAATTGACGCTGTCTCTTAGGTAACGTACTAAAGAACATCTGAAAGTCAAAGCTTCATTCTCTCTTTTTCTCTCTCTTTCTATCCCTCTATTCTCTGTCTTTCTCGCTCTTTCTGTCTTCTCTGTCTCTCTATTGCATGTTAACTGACTCTCCTTCTCTCTGCTCTCTCCTAGGTCTGTATGATAAGTGTTTCTATGCCTCCAGCGACCGGGGCTGGCTGCTAGGCATTCGGGCGGTCAGCGAGCAGGGCAACCGCGACCCACGCTTCTTCTTCTCCTTAAAGACGGACCGTGCCCACAAAGTCACCTCCATCCACTCCAATGGCCAATACCTGCCCAACACCTGGGCCCACCTGGCAGTAACCTATGACGGCCTCTACATGAAACTCTACGTCAACGGTGCCCAGGTGGGTGTTAGCCGGGAACAGTCGGGCAACGTCTTCAGCTATCTGACCAAGAAGTGCAAGGTGCTGATGGTGGGTGGGAACGCTCTGAACCATAACTATCGTGGTGCCGTGGAGAGGGTGAGTCTGTGGAGGGAGGCCCGGGGACAGAGGCAGATAATCAGAGCCATGCAGGGTCACGAGGATCCTCAAGATGTGCCTCAGCTGGTGATCCGGGAGACCTTTGAGCACCCTGCCAGGAAGTGGCTGACTGTGAAGGATGGGAGCTTCCCACAGGAAGAAGAGGGTAGCAGCAGCAGGGTGGGGCAGGCTGAAAGAGGGGTAGGAGGAAGTGGAAGTGGAGGGTCCTTGGATACCAACCTGGAACCCCCAACCTGTGGTCAAACCATATGCGATAACGTAGAAGTGGTGACCAACTACAACCGCACCTGGACCTTCCGGAAACCCAAGACGGTGCGCTACCGCGTGGTCAACGTGTGGGACGACGCTCGGCGCAGGCCCACAGTCATGCCTCGTCAGATCCACCTGCAACACCAGGACCTCAACAAGGCCTTCGCTGTCTACAACATTACCTGGGAGTTGAGCGTCCACAACGTCACCAACTCCTCGCTGCGCCACCGTCTGGTCCTGGCCAACTGTGACATCAGCAAGGTGGGCGACGAGGCGTGCGACCCAGAGTGCAACCACACACTGACGGGCTTCGACGCGGGCGACTGTAAGAGGCACCGCAGCCGCTGCCCCGAGTACAAGCAGGGCAACGGGGTGTGCGACCCCGAGTGTAATTGGGACAACTTCTTCTACGACAACGGAGACTGCTGTAACCCCAACGTGACGGATGTGACCAAGACATGTTTCAACCGCTCCTCTCCACACAGGTCAGCTCTCTGTCTTTGCCTTTGTGTTTTTATCTGTGCTTCATGAGTCCTAAACAAAGATATAGCCTGGTGTTACATTTAAAATGTTTCTCACAAATCATGCATTGATGTCAATGAGAGATTTGCATAGACATTTCATACAGATATTCAAGACAGCTTACGGCCAAAATTAGCGTCAGTCTCACAAATCATGCATTGATGTCAATGGGAGATTTGCATGTCCATTTGATACAGGGCTCCCAAGTGGCGCAGTGGTCTAAGACACTGCATCTCAGTGCTAGAGGCGTCACTACAGACAACCTGGTTCGAATCCAGACTGTATCACAACCGGCTGTGATTGGGTGGCACACAATTGGCCCAGCGTCGTCCGAGTTTGGCTGGTGTAGGTCGTCATTGTAAATAAGAATTTGTTCTTAACTTATTTGCCTAGTTAAATAAAAAATAAAAACATTTTCATCTTAGGATTCGTCAGGATCTATTTAACAGTTTTGTGTCAGATAATTGTTCAAGAAAAAGTAATTGTAAGTACTAAAAAATATGATATACACTGAGTGCACAAAACATTAGAAACACGTGCTCTTTCCATGACATAGACCAACCAGGTGAATCCAGGTGAAATCTATGATCCCTTATTGATGTCACTTGTTAAATCCACTTCAATCAGTGTAGATGAAGGGGAGGAGACAGGTTAAAGAAGGATTTAAAACCTTGAGACTACTGAGACATGGATTGTGTATGTGTGCCATTCAGAGGGTGAATGGGGTGCTTTTGAACAGGGTATGGTAGTAGGGACCATGCACACCAGTTTGAGAGTGTCAAGAACTGCAATGCTGCTGTATTTTTCATGCTCAACAGTTTCCCATGTGCATCAAGAATGTTTCACCACCCAAAAGACATCCAGCCAACTTGACACAACTGTGGGAAGCAGTGGAATCAACATGGGCCAGCATCCCTGTGGAACGCTTTTAACACCTAACGAATTGAATCTGTTATGAGGGCAAAAGGGGGTGCAACTTAATGTTAGGAATGTGTTCCTAATGTTTTGTACACTCGGTGTATGATCGTGACATGGCATTCTGTGCATTCTACTCTCACTAATGTTCTTATTCAATGCTGTGATCAACTGGCCTGATTGTGAGGTTTTGATACACAGTCAGTCTGGCTGGCCCTCTTTGAGCAGAGTGTAACTCTACCTCCGGCGTTGTGTGTGTCGGGCCCAGCTGGGTGTTCTCTGGGGCTGCTAGTCCAATCTGGCTTTCACACAGGCTCAATCAGCGTCCCACACTTGGGGGGCCAAACCAACGAAACACGGGAAGAGCCCAGACTGATCTTTTCTCTTTTCATTTTTCAACCTCTTTCCTCTTCCTTGCTCTCTCTCCTCTCTGTCTACACTCTGCAGCCCTAATTAAGCTAGATTGATTGGAGAGCGAGTGAGATTGGAAACAATGACACTCTAGACAGACCAGAAGGAGCAATTTGAGGTCAAGGAGAGCGGCCAGCATCACTCTGCTAGCGGCGGTGGAGACTCATTTCAGTGTAGCACTACCTTCGAGAGACACTTTTGCGGGGGAAGTATATTGTGGCGAGCTCAGCCAGAAGAAGATGGCAAGAGACAGAGATTAAATTAACAGAGAGTTCCTGTGCCCATACACCGCACGACTACAGGAACGTCACACTTTATTGTCCTCTTTCAGCTTTCGGCAAAGAACCTAACCTCCGACCACGCAAGGCTCGGTAACGCTAGGCACTCTAACATTCCCCCCTGCCCCCATAACCTGAACTAAGACAACTTAAGGAAACATAAACACAGAACATTAGCTTAACTACTAAAACATAAACACATAACACAACCATTTAATCGTAAAACACGAACTACCCACAATCCCCTTGCGCCCTTCACTTACCACACAACGCGTGGCTAGCGTATGCCGGCCAGATCGCTACATAGCCCCCACCAGAGGGGTCAGTCGCCCCCGACGACCCAATCTCTCAACACAAAGTCCCTCAAATGTCCAGGACGCCTCCACCGTGCGGTCTCGGCCAGGCATGCGCACCCTGTACCCACCTCCGACAGCCGGCCCAAGATCTCCCCGTGCCCCTGCCAATGGCTGCGGAGCTTGGGAGAAACACCCTTTTTGGGTGTCGTAGGCCTGCTTCTGTCTCGCTCCGGAGTTGGCCTGGGCTGGAGCTCCCTGGTTCTCGTCACCTTTGCTACCCAAGTATGTGGGGCAGAGCGGTCACGGGCTGGGCCCCTCCTGCGGGGGTACCGCCTGTAGCGGTTCCGGCCAGCGGCATACTTGCTCCCCTGGACTGGGACACCTGCTGGGCCGGTGACATTGGCTGCCTCTGCTCCCTTTTTCCCTTCAACCACATCAAACTCTACAGTTTCTCCATCTCCAACACTGCAGAGGTATTTCCTTGGGTTGTTTTTCTTTATGGCGGTCTGGTGGACAAAGACGTCTTCTTTTGTGTCATTCCTGTTGATGAAACTGTAGCCATTTCGGACGTTGAACCATTTGACCGTCCCCAAGACCTTAGTTGGTTGTGTTTCGGCATGCCAGGTAGCCACCACCTCTGGCAGGCTCCATATTCTGCCGCAGTAGGCTCTTTAGGTGCCCCTGGGTCTGTGTGAGTGTCCTCTCCAGCTCGTCAATCTCTCTCTCCATCCTCTCCTGCTCGCTCTTCCCACTTCTGACACCAATGTGGCGAGCTCAGCCAGAAGAAGATGGAAAGAGACAGAGATTAATTTAACAGAGAGTTCCTGTGCCCCATACACCGCACGACTACAGAAACGTCACACTTTATTGTCCTCTTTCAGCTTTCGGCAACGAACCTAACCTTCGGCCATGCAAGGCTCGGTAACGCTAGGCACTCTAACATTCCCCCCTGCCCCCATAACCTGAACCAAGACAACTTAAGGAAACATAAACACAGAACATTAGCTTAACTACTAAAACATAAACACATAACACATCCGTTTAATTGTAGAACACGAACTACCCACAATCCCCTTGCGCCCTTCAGTTACCACGCAACGCGTGGCTAGCGTATGCCGGCCAGAACGCTACAATATCTCCCTCGGCAGGGGTAAACGGGCGCCCGATACGCCTTTGCACCGGTATTGCTCTTCTCTTTAAGCCTCCCCAGGTGAATGATAATGGCAAGGATAAGTAATCAACAACAGTTTTTCATTATTTTGAATTCCCCACATTATAATTGGAAGAGGAAACGTTAACTCTTACAAAGATTATAAGCTGGAAAGGTAACTCAATTTTTTTTCTTTAAGAGCAGCTGGTTAAAGAAAGGTTAGCCATGTGTTGGCAAAAATGAATGTCCAAGTCAAGAAAGCTTACCAGCAGCCAGCGACACTTGCCACATTAGTAGCATATTCGCGGGGCTTTTTCAAAGCCTATGTCAGATACTCCAGTGAGTGTAATATTGGCTCCAATGAGTGTAATTTATTCAATATTAGGAGTTGAGAAATAGTTGACATCATTAGAAAGAATATTTTCTCTTATTTCCTACTGTAGTTATGCAATTCAAAATAGTTTTTTTCTGTTGTTGCTAACAATATTAATAAAAACATTGAAATAAAATACATATTTTTTCTACCAGTTTGATAGGGTTACTGAGAGGAGATGCAGAGTCCTCCACTGCTCTAATACCTGCCAGTATGTGCAGGATTCCTACTCTGTGCCATGGAGGATGATTGAGCAGTATTGAGAAAAACGCTCTCTGATTCTCTCTGGAACTGCTTTTTGCCATGGACCTTGAGGGGCTCCAGTAGTAAAGGGTTTTTCTTGGCGGGCGTGAAACTCGAACACTGAGGACAGAAACATTTTGCAGCGGTTATTGAGGGTCCTTGTGGTCTTGAAGTTCAATCGATGCCTGGAGAGAAAAAAAAATAGACTAATGTCAGATGCTAGTAGATGTTTTTGGATAGTGTCATGCTAAAGAGAGGGGGGGAGGAAAAAGCCCCAAAGAGGAGGCTTTCTGATGTAGCCAGATTCAAGGCACTAGGCTGTTTTCTATCATGCTCATTGCAAAGGCCTGGAAGCACTGTCTCGCTGGCACTCTCTGTATTCAAAACGGCTGCTAAACAACTCTGTGTGAGGCGACATCAGAAAGAAGAAGCAGGTGGGTTTGCCATCTCTTTCCTCCCCTCCGTTTCAGTCATCATCACAAAGTCATTCATCAACAGTCAGCCAAGACGGCATCTCTTAGAAATCAGCTATTGGCACATACTTACAGTCCCTACCATTCAAATCTCCCTGCAGACATATGAAAGATGGGCTCTTAAAAGGGGGGATAAGAGATTGAAAGAGAAATTAAGAAAGAGAGAGAGAGAGAGAGATAGAATTCTGAAGTTAAAAAAAGAGAAACTCCCCAAGTGGTTTTTATTTTGGTTTGATTATGGTATGTCTAGAGAGCCGCACTGCAAACATTATTCGTCATTCCTCCTTAATTGTGGAATTCTGGACAAACTACGCACTACATATGCAAGGGAACAATGGCTGTGAGGTCCTGCGTTTATTTTTGTAGCCCTCGTGCCTGTTACCACTTAGTGTGTTTAGGAATCTGGCTATCAGGGGACAGTGGTAGGCCGCTCGGCTCGGCAGCTCTGCATCGCTAGCTACTCTTCTCTGCAATCCACAGACAGAGGCTCCTCTGGAAATACCACTGATAATACCTAACAATCCACTGGCATAAAGGGAAATATTTTGCATTGTTTTCACAGGCCTTTGTTGTTATGCTGTTTTACGGTTGTGCTGATATTTGATGTTATCGTCAGGGGATTTTTCATGGGATGACATTCTTACTTATGTCTGGCACTGACTCTGCTTACCGGTATGTGGAAATCTGAGGTGAAACAACAGTAAGTATCCTTTGCAGAGAGTATGAGGACATGGTAACACTGACAGCTTTCTGAGAAAATGAAACTGTAAACTCGTAAAACTCGACTCAATTGAATTCCACATGCACAAGACACAATCCCAATATGCTACAAACCATATTTCCTTCCACGTAGATGGTTCTTCTTAGATTTGCTGATCTATCTGTTGCACAGGATCTACACAGGGTTAGAAAGGAGGCCGTCACGCCTCTGGTCCAGCTTCGTCAAGGGTGAAGGGCAATTTGTTCCCGCTTGGCCTCTCCGTGGATCACTGTCTCTCTGTGGCAGGTTAATGGCCACACACACACACACACACACACACACACACACACACACACACACACACACACACACACACACACACACACACACACACACACACACACACACACACACACACACACACACACTCGCAGGGCCATTGAGTTGGGTGCTTTACAATCTGTTGTCTAAACCCTAGGCCCCGCGGCCCATAAACCAGGCCCATGTTAAGGGTTTCGCCCTAATGGAGTGGCTAGGGCGTAAAACTGTCTCTTAGCACTTTCCCTTAAAAGCTGTGACACCCTTGTAAAAGCACCTGTTGGTTGGCCCCCGGCCCGGACTGAGTTCACCTGCACTCGTCTTTGTGCGTTCGTCCCCACATGTCATCAGCCGAGCTGGGTGGGATGCTGATGTGGTGTGAGGTAGGGTGGTTGGCCCACAGTGGGGGGTGATGGACGTCAATGGGTGCATTGGGTGGAAGGTAGACTTGTGGTTAGTGTTGGGCCAGTAACCGAAAATTTGCTGGTTCAAATACCGGAGCTGACAAGGTGAAAAATCTGTCGCTGTGCCCTTGAGCAAGGCACTTAACCCCAATTGCTCATCGGCCACTGGACAATGGTGACTCTGGCTGTGACACCACTCCCTGCAGGTGTCACAAGAAACACATTTCCATTACACAGGTGTGTAACAGGACAAATATAAGCAGGTGGAGAGGTGGTGCGTAAGAGTTTAAGAGGGTCTTTTTCCATCTACCTCCACTGAAGAGTTAGGAAAGACAGTTAAAGTACTGTTATTGCTATCGCCCCCATAGAGCTAGACATAAGGGACGAGTCAGAAGATCACACCAGGAGTTGAATTGATTTGGAATTGATATGGGTGAGATAGTACAGAAATGGCATACAGTGGCCATCACATGCAACACTGTCGTGTTGAATTTGACCTGAGAATGCCAACACATTTTAAAGACTGTCCCACCACCTCTGAAACCCCACTTCAAGGTCATGATTGGCCGGTACGGGACACACCACCAACACTATTAAGAGTCTCCACTTAAGATAAACAGAAGCACCACAAGTACTGGAAACTCTATCATGTGTTTCTAGGCACAGCCCCTTATTCTCTATACTGTACTTTAACTCTAAATCTGGAAGTCCCAGTTCTAGCTTGGGTGTCCAACTTTTGAATCCTAGTCTCAACACTTGGTCTTACGCAGGTTGTGTCCTCCTTAGAGCAGGGAAAAAGCACAACAGATTAAGGATGGAGGAAAAGAGCGTGTCAGTGTGGTAATAAAGGCAGGGATGAATGATGCCTTTAGGGTCTGCGGTGTTGACCGAGCCGATGACAGGAGAGCTGAGGGGCCCACCGATTTAAAAGTGTTCTTGGCCGTGAGGCCTCCATCACCATGCCAACTTACCGCAGTGTTTCACACTCAGCAGCCACAGACGTATATATACGAGGCAAATTTATGGGCTTATATTAATTATATGTGGGTGTAAATGGATGAAGCCATAATCCTCCATTTCATATGTATCAGATATAAGCATTAACATGGCAGTTTGAGCTCTCTTTGCACCCTGGACTGCCCCAGAGCAGATGCCCGCTGACATCTGAATTTAGTGAATTTACATTTTCCTCCTTTTCCTCCTCTCACCTCTTCTCTCTGAGGCTCTCTCTGAGAGAGAGAGAGAGAGAGAGAGAGAGAGAGAGAGAGAGAGAGAGAGAGAGAGAGAGAGAGAGAGAGAGAGAGAGAGAGAGAGAGAGAGAGAGAGAGAGAGAGAGAGAGAGAGAGAGAGAGAGAGAGAGAGAGAGAGAGAGAGAGAGAGAGAGAGAGAGAGAGAGAGAGAGAGAGAGAGAGAGAGAGAGAGAGAGAGAGAGAGAGAAAATGGAAATAGAAATAGGGAGAACTGGAGGGAGGGCGTTAGAGATGGGGAGAGCACAAAAGAGAGAGGGGAGTGACCGGGAAAGTGAGAGAGATTGAGACAAAGTCGATCGCAGGACAGGCCCAAGACTGGAAAACTCCCAGAGGCCCCACAGGCTAAAGTAGTGTCAAACACAGTAGCGGCGCGTGGGTAAAATCACTGAGGAAGCCAAGCCAAGCCAGTAAAAAAGCCATATTACAACCTATGTTGTGATAATTGCGTTGTTTGCTCTATAACCCATTCGTTCATGCGCCATCGTGATATACAATTAGGCCGGCCAGTGACAACAAAAAGACAGTAGTCACACAGTGGCGGAATAAATTCAACTACACATATGTTTGTTTCATCACATAACCGGAGAGCAACATCTGCCCAGTGAAGTCCACAAAGCAGATATTGCATGTAACAAACAGTTATATGACCTGCAGCAAGGTCAAGCAAGTTAATGTTTTCTACAGTTTACTAAACAACTACTGATTTAGAACTACAGAGTTACCGCAAGTCAGCACAAAGACAATAGGAGCGCTGCCTCCGCTATTCCAGCACTATTTCAAACATAATCAAATCAACAAGGTTATATATGCTTAGTTTAATACACTGAAAACAAACTTAAAGATACCTAAAACAATTTAGTCCAATCAATGTTGGTAAATATCATGTGACTGTCCATGGTACTGATTTCTGTGTGTGTGTGCAAGTAAAACAAATGTTTGACTCACCCTACTTGTAGACTAGTTGAACACCAATGCCATCCTCCTCTTTTTCAAGTTGGCAAAACGGTCTATGGCTCTGTCATACAGTACGCTTTTAGTTTTTGTTGTCATATCTTACCTAGCTAAAATGCTTGCTGGCCTAACTTCCTCGCATGGACAACAGTGAACCAGCTAAGTTAGCTAGTAACATGAGCCTACTAGGTTACATCTAGGCTACATGTTGAACTTCAATCTCTCAGGCCAGTGGCAGGTAGCCTAGTGGTTAGAGAGTTGGGCCAGTAACTGAAAGGTTGCTGGTTTGAATCCCTGAGCCAACAAGGTGAAAACCTGTCAATGTGTCATTGAAATCCTTGTAAATAAGAATTTGCACTTAACTGACTTGCCTAGTTAAATTAAAGCATATGAAATGATGGTTAAATCAGAATTGCTGTCACTATCATTGCCTGTACAGATAATTAAGTTGAAATCACAAGTCCAAACCCATATCTCCATCCATGGCTTAGGAAAGGGTTGATGTAGCAAGCTAGCTACTGCAGGACATCAACAGAAACAGACATGTTTTTCTGAAAATTACGTTTTTCTTAGGAAGTGATCCCTTGGGGGGTGTTTTGCTACACCAGGACAACCCACAGTTGAGTTCAACTCAACGCTGATTGGATAATTATTTTATAAAAAAATGTATCAAGGGAGGACAAATTCTTGCTGGCATCAATCAATGAAATGCTACGGCGGCAACGTCATACTCTTTTGGTCCAGACAGCATCAGATACATGGGCTACATTTACTGAGAGGCACTGTTTCCCTCGCTCAGATGATTTCTCCGGTAATTGACGGAAAATTATGAAACCAGAAAGAGACGAAAGATACATTATTTTATAATTCATATGTTTTTATTGGTCAAATATTTGGGGAAGCCTGGCTTCCCTTGGCATCCATAAATAAACGCCACTGGTCAGACAGCCACTGGTCTCTCCAACAGCCTTCCACTACATCAAGCAATCAATTACTTTCATACAAAGCTGATCACATGTATACACACAGAAGAGTGCAAATCTATGCACCCTGACAGACACACTTGCAGCCGGGCCTGTTTTCATGCAGTCATGCTAAAGCCTGCATCCGTCCATCCAGTCCACATCTGATGTGTGTTGTATTGTTGTCACGGAGCCAATGCATTAGACTTAATTTATCTCAGTTTAGATGGGTTCTGACCTACAATGGTAGTGCTTTTATCTGTTGTTGATTTACTCATCTCGCCATTAAACCCCCCTGACCTTTTTTTCCCCTCATGCACGGCCAAAAAGCCGGACAAATATTTTCGGAGGAAATAATGAAATTCCTGAAATTATTAGGAAGAAGGACCTTATATGATGTGCTCTCTGTAGGCCTGGCCCCTGTCCGCTCCTCCGGTCTCCCACAGGGTGAGCGGGACTTTTTCCACTATGCCGCCTCTTATTCCAAACACACCTGGCCCAGACCCGTCCCAGGAACTAAACCTATACACATCCTTATCCTTCCCCATCTACTGGTCTGGACCTATTTCTCTGAAGGAGCGGAGGGAAGTCAGTCTAGAAGAGCCAGTAGCAGGGGTTTAACTCTAACAACTGTGGTGTGCAATAACGTTATCATTATTCTGTCCCAACGCCATGACCATTCACTCCAATTATACTGCATGGCACCCCACTGTCCTCCTTCTGCAGCGCTGAGGGTGGTAGCTTAACCTATATTTTATCCACTAAGGAGGTTTTTACTGCAACTTTTCCCACAACTTTTATTTTTTCTTCTTCCTTTTACGATGTCTTCATTTGTCAGCAAGTTTATGGCTTGCCCACTTCACCCTTGTGCGATGTTGCCCTCTTATGGATTATCTCCTAAACTGAGTCTGATATCTCCCCTCCTCTCCTTCGCTTTGCTTTACTAGTAATGTTTAGCAGCTAGGGCTCTCTTTAATTAATTATCCATGTAATTACATAAAATATAGCAGGTCAGTTTTCTGCCGTCGTCTCCCCCTGCAGTTATAAATGGTTTTCTGGGACCTTCGTCCATTACGCCGTGGTTTAGAACCAGACATTAATCAAGGAGTCACTTCAGGTGAACTAGTAGCCAACCGTTTTATTTTTCTTCCTCACTGCCGACTCAGAGCGCAACAACTGTGTGTCAGCTTGAGAGTTGATTTCTGATGCTGGAGTTAAGTATTTCTTGTGATTCGTACACATAAACAACTCATAAACATTGGGTGAAAAAGGGTCAAAGTAGATCAAACGTTAAATGCAACTTATTCACCTCATGTTTGTCATTCTGAATTGTGATGATACATTACAGGTTTTTCAGTTCACCTCCAGTTGCCCTGTGTGTGTAACACAACTGTCTGTCTTCGCAAGACAGCTGACAAATGTCAACTGAAAAAAGAAAATTTGTAACATATATCTCTCTCCTCCCAAGAATTCACTGATCTTGTCAAATGGATTTGCCAAGACCACTAGCTTGGCTATTGGATAAGGGCTTTTGATATGGGCAGAAGGAAGGGGATTGACAGTTTCATGGTGTTGGACTATATCTTCTCATATTTACCCCGTCCACTTCTAGCATAGTATTAGCCAAGCACAGTAAATACATCTCAATCAGACCTGCTCTTCTGGTCTCTTGACTTCCTTCCTACATTTTGTCTCAATCTGCCTGTCTCAGCTCTAGGACTTTCTGTTCTGAAATGATCTAATTCTTCTTCAGAAATAGGAAATATATTTGCTCCACAAACTATTGTGATGTGAAATGAACTGGCTCTCGTTCTTACATTTGTTTAAATCTCTCTCTTGCTCTCTCGCTCTCTCACTCGCTCTCAATCCCCCCCCCCCCGCCCCCCCTCTCGCTGTCTCTCTCTCTCTCTGGTCTCCAGAGCCTATTTGGATGTAAAGGAGCTGAAAGAGATCCTGAATCTGGATGGCTCCACTCACCTGAACGTCTTCTTTGCCAACTCGTCTGATGAAGATCTGGCCGGTGTCGCCACTTGGCCGTGGGACAAAGAAGCCCTAACACATTTAGGTAAAGACAGACACACACACAGTCCTCCTTCTCAACAGCCTTCATTGTTGATTAGGAGTAAATGCAGTGTGAGCCCCGAGCAGTCTCTCCGTCTCTACCGCTGCTCTGACAGGGAGGAAGGTGATAATGAAGCTGTGCGGGTCGATGAATAATGTATTTTCTCAATCCAACTACAGCTTCCAGTACTTTCTAGCGTGAATAGGTGTTTGTCTGTGTCTGCTCTCCATTCGTAGGTGGCATTGTTTTGAACCCCTCTTTCTACGGCACATTTGGTCACACCCACACCATGATCCATGAGATTGGCCACAGTCTCGGGCTGTACCACGTGTTCCGGGGGATCTCTGAGATTGAGTCGTGTAACGATGCGTGTCTGGAGACTGAGCCCTCGTTGGAGACAGGAGATCTGTGTGAAGACACTAACCCCACGCCCAAGTACAAACACTGCAGAGACCCTGAGCCTGGCAACGACACCTGCGAGCGTCGCCACTTCACACACACACCGTACAACAACTACATGAGCTATGCAGGTGAGATTGCACTGCTTACATACAGACACACACACGGGTGCATACAGGCATGCTCAGACAAATAAAAAAACATAAACCGACATCACATAGGAATGTCCAACCATACAGTATGCTGACCCCGAGTGTCACATAAAGGATCTTAATTTGAGCCAGTTTCCTACAGCAGGAAAATAATCCTGCAGCAACAGAACATAATTTATGGATATTTTTTAAGTGGTTGACACATTTTTCAAAAGGGAAAATCAAGTGTGAAATTTCTAAGTGGACATTACAAACTTTAATACACTACACGTTTTAAATGTCCTGCAATGCAGGAAAGTTATCCTGCAACAGGGTGATCAAATTAAGATCCTACATCTGTGTGTGTGCCTTAGCAGGTGTGGAATGTAGACATTGCGTTGGAAAAACCCCCTGGGTATATTCTACTGTCTGTTCAGGTCACTGATCTGTAGAGACTGTACGCATATTGCTTCTCTTAATAACATTGCTACAGACTCTGTAGATACAGGCCACGTTTTTCTTTCTTCAGTATGTACATTACTTCTCAGGCATTCCATAACCATCTCCAATTGGCTAATTCAACCCGTTAACCTGTATTCTGCTATAAAATATAATTAATTTTAAATCCTACTTAAATCCTGTGAATACATAATCTACAGACCACCATATTAAATAGTTTCTGATCATCTCTTCCGCATAGATGACGACTGTACGGACTCTTTCACCCCCAACCAAGTGGCCAGGATGCACTGCTACTTGGACATGATCTACCAGACGTGGCAGCCCGCATCCAAACCACCCCCTGTACCCATGGCGCCCAAAGTGGTGGGGCAGGTGCATGACGCCATTACCCTGGAGTGGTTCCCGCCTATCTCCGGCCACTTCTACGACAGGTGAAATGAGCTGGATGAATGGGGCAGGCAGCACACTGGGGGTCTTTAGTATTGACCTCCACTCTGCAGAGGAAAAATGTGTTGACTGTCCGTTTCGATAGCATGGCCTGTATTTCAATGAGTGCCAGTCTAAATTGACTGTATCTTAGTGAGTGTGTTTCCATATAAACTGTATCTAAGTTGGTTGCTGTGCCTGTCTGTTGGTTTCCTAGAGAAGTGGGATCAGTGTGTGATAAATGCTCAGAGGGCCGGGTCCTGCTTCAGTACGCATCTAACTCCTCGTCCCCCCGACCCTGCGCCCCCTCTGGACACTGGAGCCCCCGTGAGGCCGAAGGTAAGACAGCTCTATCCTGGGTTATTTATTACCTCACGTCTGACTGACTGACTGACTGACTGACTGACCAACTACCCAACTGACAAATTGACTGAAAGCACTCCTTGCCTCTCTGTCTCACCCAGGCTGAAACAACTCACCCACCTCATTCACAACCTCCAGATTCATCACTGAAACCTCTGTGACCTTCACAGCTAAATAATAATTTAATAATTTCACCCATTCATTTACTCTCCTGGATTCTAACATACAGAACATACAGTAGTTACTGTGAACCACCCACCCTGCCTTGTAAGGCAGGCCCACCCACCCACCCCACATGCATTCTCAATGTATCCCCACCCTGTCAATAACACACCTCAACTTCTTCCCCCTATGAATCCTCCTTTTGTCAAAACACCTCTTGCCTCCTTTTTCTCTTACTGATATTGTCTTCACCACGTAAGGAAACTGAAATCTCACTACTCCCTCTAGGCTAGTATCATGCAAATCATTTGGTCGTTGAGTCAAGCCCCAAATATGCAAATTATTCATCTGAGTCACGGCCCTTGACACGAGCTGAGGGACGCAGAGGGAGTCAAAGTTGAGCCAGTGTTCCCAACGGAATGGAGATTCCGTATCCCAGAAATACCAAACGTGGGCTCACAGCGACAGACATGGTGGGAACTGGGAAGAGCTCTCCACGGATCATGTGCATGACATAATTTCTCCCATTTTTTATCAGGGAAAGTGAGGATAGTGAAATCTAAAATCAACAGCATTCCCGAAATAGGATGCATTTTTCTTCCCCTCTCTCCTCCAGTTCTTGCAGTGGATTTTAGAACAACTGTAGAGGGAACAGTATTAGGGAGGTGGAATTTGGTCTTTATAAATAGTCTGCACAGCTGTGCACCTCTGACCGCTAGCTGGCTCTGGCATCTGCAGTAATAAGCATTGTTCAGATTGTATTGGAGTGTGTTTCAATGTATGTATCACTGTTTCAGTATATCTGCCATTATTACGGCATACTGCGTCTAGAGGAAGTCTGATGGCTAAATACACAGCTGATAATATCTGTACATTACAACTAGACCAGTGTATTCAATCTAGTCTAGATATGGAGATACAGAGGTATTAAAACTCCTAGGTCCTCTGATAAGAAATAAACTGATAAGGAAAATATGATCTCTACTGTGTTGGTATGTTGATATAGATGCCAAGATGGCACAGTTTCTCAAGCTTCAAAGTTATTCTATTGTTATTTCGTGGTCTTTCAGGGTCAGAGCTAGAGTCTGTAGAATCCAGTGAGATGTGATCAGCTTGGCAGCTGTCCGACAGCACATGGCTAATAATGAACCCAGTGACTTATTGGGCTCCAGATCAGACTGCCGTTAGTGCTGTGTCTGTGTGTGTGTGTGTGTGTGCGTGCGTGCATGCGCACATGTCTGTTTGTGTCTGTTTGCATGGTCCTTGCTCCACAGAGGCTACAGTGTGTGTGTGTGTGTGTGTGTGTGAGAGGCATGTCTGGGCTTGTCTGGGCACTGTGTGTAAACTTCACTGTTTTCCTCTTGGAAGTGCTCCCTGTTAGCAAGCAGCAGATTCCCACTCCCCTGTTTACACACCGATGCTAGTCCATCACACGCTGCTAACAGCTGAATTCTTATGTGGGTGTGTATGTGTTGTCTCTGTGGCAGATTATGACAGTCAAGTAACCGCCACCCGCAGACATCCCAACGATGCAAGCATGCAGAATGCCAATGCCATGAGTCTGTGAATGTGGGCATGTGTTAGCGTAGTGTATAAGTGTGGAGTTGGATGGGTGGCTGAGAGGTTGAATATGTATTGGTTTGTGTGAATGTGGTTGTGTGGGTGTGTGTGTGCGTGCAATGGTCAGTGGGCATGTCCAGGCATGTGTGTGTGCAAATAGGCGTGTACAGGCATATATATGTGCGTTTGTGCGTCTGTAACACGCCTGACACCTGTCAGTCCCATGGCTCGTGTTCCAACTCTTCTGTAGCGAGGAAACCCTGGCGTGGTCAGAAAGAGAACTGGAGCACCCCTCGTAAATCTTTACTGCTCTATACTCATGAAAAATATGGCTGGGGGAAGAGAAAACCAGAGGATGAAAAGAGAGAGAGGGAAGAAAGCATGTGGATTGGAGAAACTATGTGGAAACCACCCAAGATAGTTAAGCGAATTGCATGTGGTTTGTGACATTCACGAGGAGGATCCTGCAGCTGATTGGAACCAGGAGTGTGTGTGGATCGACGTGAAGGACTTGGGATGTGTGTATGCAAGGTCATGCGTGCACTCATGTATAGGCCTCTGTATGTGTGCGTGTGTGTATCTGGAGAGGGTTCATTCAATGAGGGCCTTGTAAATTGTCTGTGTGTGTGCACATATGTGTGTGTGTGTGTGTGTGTGTGCACGCATGGCTTTTGTCTGTGTGCGTATTTATGTTTATATGTGCTTACTGCACCAAGCCGTGCATCGCCAAGTGTTCCTGTCTGACTGGCCCAGATGTCAGGCCATGCTTTCATTAACAGCGGCCTCCTTTGAAGGCGGGGCAGTGTCAAGCATAACTGCATTATGGGATGCTGTGTGTGTTTGGTTAGTGTGTGTTCTCTCTCTGTCTGTCTGGGAGAACAACCTTAACTGGGCTCTGCTCCATTGATGTCAGTGTTGCACACTGCAGGGACTCAGGACGACAGGGTTCAGCCACAAAGTACAGCTTCCCCTGCTTTATCTCCACTAGCCCTTTAAGGATACTCATGAGATAATGATTTGTTGATGGAGAGGGATTGGATAGAGACGGATGCACACAGAGACGTCCAGAGATATGCGCAGTCATGCATGTACTGCACGCTCACACACTTACAAACACACTTATTCTGGAGAATATCAATCCTGACGCTCGTTACCTTAGCTTAAGTGATGCTCCCTTAAGGCAATACAATACAAATGACAGATCAGCCAGAACCTTGGCCAGGACCTTGTTGCATTGCGTTTGACGCAAAATCTTAGAAAAGACTCCCCTGCCGCATGCCCGATTGCATCGACGGATGGCCTGTTCCATCTCCAAAACGTTCCAATCCCTCAGTAGCATCTTTTCAAATCCAACAATGGTTTAACTGCTGCAACGCTCCAAAAGCTACTCACAGCTTTTAGAATGTCTTAATGACGTTGCTTGTTTCTCTTGTTTGGCTTCTTGGCAAAACTCTTAGCAATAATGAATCACAGTAGAACCTAGAACCCAGAACGTTCCAAGTCAGCATTCCGGTTCATTTCATTGTATAATGTCACAGGAATTCCCTCCAATATCCTATAAAAGAGTTGCACTATATAAAAGCATACGCGCGCCAGGACAAGGTTGTGTTTTTTTACAACATTGGGATGTTGAGTGGAGGCTAGGGAGGTTGATCTGGAAAAGTAGGAGAGGAGTGGTGGATGTGTGCTGAAGGAAATATCTGCAAAGTCCCCAGGCGAGGGAGAGGAGAAGAGCTGGACTGTCAGTATCACCACCCCTCCTTCAGGCCCACTGCTTTCCCCATCACTCACCCTTCCCACCACGTTCTCCATCCCTCACCCCTGTCACCCACACCAACTGTTTAGACTGCACATATCATATGCAGAGAGATCTGACTGACTTTTATTGGCCTTCTAGACTAGAGGAAGTTCTTGAAGATTGACTGCTATGAGGAATCACTTGATTGATTTAATGTATCAATTGAAACATATATGCTGTCATACGGCTATGACTGTGTTCACACAGATGACACAGTAAGGCTCTCAAGGGAAGAAACACAAGTGAGCAAGACATATTTCCATTGTGGTTCCTCTCATGGCTTCTAGTTAGAGGTCATGGCATGAATTCAAGTAGCGAAAGTTACTTCAGTGCAAGTCAGTCAGTCTGTTGTGTATTTTACTCAGTTCCATTCATTCCATTCCAGCCATTACAATGAGCCTGTCCTCCTATTGCTCCTCCCACCAGCCTCCTCTGAGAACAATGGTTACTTCAGTGCAAGTCAGTCAGTCTGTTGTGTGTGTGTTATAGAGAGTGTGACTTATGACAGAGAGGTAGGCCCCTTTCTTAGAAAGTAGAGTGCATGCCCGGACATATCCCTCTATGTTTATCCATCCGTATCCCAGTTCATTCCAGTCCCCTGTTTCCAGCGCTTCCACACCGTCTGATTCCCACATGATGCCGGAGGGCGAAACACTACACATTCAAACCTCCTAGGCAGGTTAATACCCCCATGGGATTAGCAAATCAAGTGAGAAAGCAATGCCTCCTATTCAAAGGCCAGGTTTGGATTGCCTGAACACCTTGAGGGCCTTTCAGCAGCCTGGGAGGCAAGGCTAAGTCAAACGTTTCAGAGCTGTTTTTATACCAGAGAGTAGATTTAACTCTAATGAAAAGGTGCTGTCTTGGTTGTAGGAGTTCCGTAGTAGGGGTTCTAGAGCAGGAGAACAGCCCATCATAACAGCTGACATTACAAAATATTTTCAGTGGCTAAAACTCCTTTCCTCAAAAAGTCAATGAAAAACTCACAGAATGTGAGGGGCATTATGAGAGCGAGAGAGAGAGGCTGGGTGCAAAACTCTGAGTATCTCACTTCCTCACTTTCTTTTTTCCTTTTTTTTTTTCAAAGTTACCTCTACTCTGGCCACACACACACTTACAATAATAAATGTGTTGAGATAATGTGGCCTGGAAACCAAATTCAGTGCTCACTTGATTAAACACTGGAATTTTGTGCAGTGCCCAGAATTGAGGTTAGCAAATGGGTTTGTCTGTTGCCAGTTTGGAAGTGCACAAAAGGAAAACAGGGAGAACACAGTGTCTTCCATAACGCTGGCTTTTCAAAGCGCTTGATGAATGTTGGTATACGTCACTCTGGATAATACGAGGTAGCTGTGGACTCCAAATATGGCTGGAGGAGCGCTGTTTGGTGTTGTAATGACTGCCACTGAAGTGAGAACCCTGTGCAGGGCCTCTCTCAGGAGAAACACAGGCAGCTTGTCTGCTGCCACCCCTGCTTTACTGACAATGAATTCAGTCCCGTGTCTGTCGCATGCAGTCCATTGCTGAGAAAAGCCAACAGCTTATTCAGCCCTGATACTTCACTGACAACAGCCATTTGTAGTCAGTCAGACCACAGTTCTACATACACATTGTTTCCCTACTATGGGTTCATGCCGCTGCAGCTCTTCCCTGGCTGCAAACAAAATCAAACAACCACACATGGTCATGTTTGCAAATGCAATGACCTAACCTTTGTTTTCTATTGTTTTTTATTTTGTCTGATATGTGTTTGTTGTGTCTGAGTGTGTATTTCCTTTATACTTGTATATGTTATGTCTGATCTGTGGTACCTCTGTCCTTTTGACCCCCAGGACCTCCAGACGTGGAGCAGGCGTGTGAGCCCAGCGTGCGCACCTGGAGCCCCAACGCCGGTATCGAGCAGGGGGCCGTGGGGCTGTCCGAGTGCCCCCTGCAGGGCTGCATGCTCCAGCTAGAGTTCCCCCACCCACTGGTGCCTGACTCCCTCACTGTGTGGGTCACCTTCTTCAGCCCAGAGGAGACAGCCCTTCCTGCCATCCACAACATCCTGCTCCTGACCGTCAGCGGAAATAACCTTTCACTGGGCCCTAGTAACGTGTTCTGTGATACGCCGCTGACGCTGAAGCTGGACGTGGAGGAGGAGGTGTACGGCGTGCAGTTCTTCACCATGGAGCAGCACCTGGAGATTGATGCTACCCTGCTGGCATCTAAGCCCAACTGCCTGCTGTGCCGCCACTGCCAGCCGCTCCGCCACCGACTGCTGCGCCAGCCACCATTCTCCCATGCCCCCCACGGCGTGGTGTTGAACGACCCTGCCAGGCGATACACTGACAGGTGAGGGACCAGGTGGTTAGCTGTTTACTGTCAGTTACAAGCGACTTTGAATGTCTTGACTGTGTGGGTTGTACTGTATTGGCCTAACGTAGGTTAATGATACACCAGGATTGCTGCGTTCTCTGCTTAATGGGTGAGAAATTGCAGAGTAAGCATTATCTCTTCACACTGCCAATTAATCTGATCCTGTGCCCAATCTCCTCATTGACCCTGTGTCAGGAAAAAAAAATCATATTTTTGCACCAAGTTGTTCTTGGTCAGGGGGTGAAGCAGAGCCAAAGTTAATATGCTGAGGCAAGCGCTGCAGCTGCAAGCTGATTTAAGCCTGGGCCCTGCCTGCCTGCCTGTATCCAGAGGAGCAGCTGGTGTGGTCTTCCTGGCCCATGCTCTGTCTACCCCAGCCAGGCACCAGAGATCTGGGCTGTGGGCTTTGTATATCTCCCCTTTGGGATGGGCCTCAGCCTACCTCCCCTCTCTCTGGCTCTCTGGCCAGTCCAGCCCTGGGCGGAGTGATACTTGCACTGGTAAAATGAAGTGTTTTTTATGATTTTGACAATCTCAGAAATGTTTCGCAGTTAAATCTTATGTATTTTGGCGTCGGATGAAATAAAAATCCCAAATTAGAAACCTCTGTGAAAATGTCTCCTATAAATATAAATGTCATGATGTTTCAGTGTGTTTTTTTTTTTCAAACACCCTCAGGCGTATTGGTGGGCCACCCCCAGTTGGATGGTTTCAAATCTACTGCCCAACACCCACTTCATTTTCTGGGGAGTTGCTGGGGAAAACAAATGTCTTGTTGATGGCATTATCTTTGCACGATGGCAGTTTTGTGCTTTACTTTAGTGGAATGTGCTGACTAGATAAAGGTAGCACTCTCCGTGGGGTTGCATGTGTTGTGAAATTCCACTATCATGCTGTCAGCATGGTTCACATAAGAAGGAAAGTGTGTGATAAGACACGATACGGTGAGTATGCCTGTTATGCAAGATAGGGTATGCCTCCGCATAGCACATCATAATAACACCTTGTAATAAAGCATTTATAATGGATTAGTATATAGTTTATTTATTTATTTACTAATCATTACTCCCTCATTTGTAAATGTTACTAAGCTAGTTATTCACACATTCATAAACACATTTTCAAGTATGTCAATCTTTCATAAGATCATTCATAAGATGTTAACTATAGGTCCTTATAAACCAGTTACTATTCATTAGAAAGGTATTTTTGCGGGGTCTAATCTAAAGTGAGGGCTGCCGAGTGTCATTTGTTACAAAAAGATATACATGTCATTTGTAGACATTCCATCAGTACCTGATGCTCCATCATCAAGTCCTGCTCCGTCCAAGGTCTCAAAATGGCTCCTGGAACATGTGTAACCTTTATTTAACTAGGCAAGTCAGTTAAGAACAAATTCTTAATTACAATGACGGCATACCCCGGCCAAACCCGGACGGCGCTGGGCCAATTGTGTGCCACCCTATGGGACTCCCCACGGCCAGATTGTGATAGAGCCTGGACCAGGCTCTATCACAGATGCAGTGCCTTAGAACGCTGCACCACTCGGGAGCCATATCAATGGTTAAACAATAAGCACACAATACAGAGGATGTTTAAGAAAATGCAGTATATTAAACATTTAATTCCAAAACAGTCACAATGTGTGATGTGTAACTTCATGCTGAGTAAAGTAATATTTTGTCTCCGAAAATGCTTACATTAGTGTTTGTTGGCAGTGACTTTTCTACCAAAACCAAAGTGTGGATTGCAGTCACTCCTTCGAGCAGTTCATAGACTGCTTATGAAGTAAGGAAACAAATATCAGAATAACTCATTTTGCTGAACTATCCTAATTGCATTTAACGAGTTACTACCATTAAAGGCCCAGTAAAAGTGCACCCAAACAAAGCAAAGTGTGGAAATAGTCTGTAGTTAAAATACTGAAGCACTGGAAGCATTTAAAGGTTATACATGTAACATTTTTACCTGCAATACCTCTAAATGTCAATCACATATCAGTAGGAAGGAAGGGATACAAATCCATTTGAGATAAACTGGCTGGTCCGGCCAGCTGTTGTGTGCAGGCTACATCTCCCTGTTTTATGATTCATTCGGGTTTGCGAGGTTGACAAAATTGGCAAAACATTCACATCACAAGTCTTTCCCACGTCCTTGCAACAGTTGTTTTACAACAGTTTTTGTGAAAATATATTTCCTTAAACATCCTGTGTTGTGTACTTATTCTTTTATCATTGATATGCTCCAGGCTATTTTGAGACCTTAATAATGTCCCCTATGGTCTAAGGGCCCGGGGATTGGTTTCTACTAAGCTAACATATGGAATTTTTTTAAGATGGTTATACCGAGGACCATATAGCTATATCTGTAGGTATAAAAAATATATACAAAAATTATTTGAATAAACATTTGGCCTTACTGCTACAGTATTAACCCCTAGAAACAAATTGAATAAGAGATTTGTACATGGAAAAACAGTCCAAAAATGAAAACAAAAGGAGTATGTTCTGAAGTGTCTTTACCTGAGAGATATAAGAAAGGTCACATTCTTTTTTACATTGGAATTATCCGTATACCTTTGACGTGTAAATGCGCTATTCCCTTCGTTAATTGTTCGTCCTGGTAACGGGTTACCTTCAGGTGAGTCCTCTGACACTTGTAGGGGTCGCAGAGCAAAACGTAAAGAAGAGCAAAACGGAGAACACTCATCTTGCCATAGAATGGTCATATTCATTTGTAGCCTAAACCATTTAGACGCTATGTTTTCATAAGGAGACTGATTTTCAGGTACTCCTGGAATGTCTACCAATGGCATGGTCTGACAAACAGCGCTGTAACACTGCCACCTTCCACCGCAGATGCAGAAGGGTGACATCGGCGGATGTGGTGGTATGAGATGCAGCCAATGCAAAAAACAGAAATTTCTAACGTTTTATTATGCAAATTAGATTTCCACGGGGGTACTGCTGGAATGTCTCCCAATGGCATGTCTATATATTTGTGAGAAATAACACTAGCCATTCAAAATAAAAAGTATAAATAGCCCTCACTTTAGATTAGACCCCGCAAAAAGCGGGGACTTACAGTTAGTTAGAGCATACATGTTCATACTTTTTCGTACTGGTCCCCCATGGGAATTGAATCCACATCCTGGCGTTGCAAGCGCCATGCTCTACCATCTGAGCTACACGTGACTAATGATTAGTAAATGGTTTATAAGTACCCCTATTAAACCTCTTCTGAATGTTCTTTATGAATCATTATGACATACTTTAAAATGTGTTATAAATGTGTGAATAACTAGCTTACTAACATTTACAAATTGGGGCGTAATGGTTAATACATGATGAATAAACTATTACTATACCATTATAAATGCTTCATGACAAGATGTTATTGTAATATGCTACTGCATGCACTAGTGTACCTAGTGGTATTGTGCCCACAGCAATTGCTCTTGGAGCTCTGAAGCTAGAAGAATGTCAGTTGTGAGTGTCTATTGGTGGGTGGTGCATTGGGTTCTTTGGTCTTGGTGCATTTCAATGGTTTTGGTGGATTTCAATGGCCTTGAGTGGGTCTTTATGATGATGGTCAGTGTTGGCTAACTCTTTTGTTGTGTAAGAGGAGTTTGACCTCATTCCCAGAGAGAAAGGTCCAGGTCAACTCACTGCAAAGGATTCCTCATCATAGGAGTCAATCTTACACACACCCACACACCCACACACACACACACACACACACACACACACACACACACACACACACACACACACACACACACACACACACACACACACACACACACACACACACACAGATTAGATAAGGGTGGTTGAAGAACAGTTTAGAGGTCACCCAGATCTTTTGACATGTTTTGAAGTCGGCGGAAGTGTTGTGGTTGACCCATGGTTTTTCTGCTGGAGTGTTTTGATTGACCCATAGTTAGTTTGCTGGATCGTCATGGTTCACTGGCTCCCCTGGCCTGTTTCCATAGACAGAGGGCTGACCTCCCACACTCAACCCACTGCCCTTCCCCTGAAATGGGGCACAGAAAGGGGAGTAGATTCCATTCAGGGTTGGCTGTATGAGAGGGTGAGGGGTGGGATGTCAGGATAGTGGAGGTGAGTTATGAAGGGGTGAGCAGGGGGTGGGATGACGAGGAGAGGGAGAGAGATGGAATGTTGGACTGGTTGGGGGTAAATCATGGAGTGGTTAGGGGTGGGCTGAGAGGAGGGTTAGTGGGGGTGATAGGGGGTGGGAGTGAGTGACCCTAGCCTTCTGAGACCCCCTGGCCCATAGGCTAATCCTCTCCCTGACCTGGGTCCTCTGGGTCCTCTGGCCTGTCACCCACCTCTGCTCCGACGTGACGGGACCACCCAGCTTGGGAGGGAGAGGTCAGCTGCCCCTTATGCCCCCTTTCACTGGGACCCCTGCCCCCCGGTCTGTCATTCTCCTTCACACTTATATCCCCTATGTTCTCCTATGCTCTTACCCCTGTGGCCCTATGGCCCTGCTCCTCTCCTGTCAAGTCCACTGTTGCTCTAGCCCTGAGAAGACAACCCCTTCACCTCTACTCAGAGAACTCTGTTGTTTTCTCAGCTCTGAATGCTAGACTTGGAGGTTTTCTGTTTTCTTTTTGCCAGCAATACCAGATTGAGGATGTAGAATACACTTCCTAGGTATTTGTGAGAAATGGCTGTGTGTTCCAACGGTAATTGTGTTAGATCGCCTCCGTGTGCGGATTATTTTCGGGGAGGTTTTTGGTTTTGTTTGTGAGTTTGAGTTCACAGATGCGTGCAAACATTTCAGACTTTTTTTCCCTCCATGGCTTAAACCCATTTTGTCAAGAGTATAATACTGTGTATGGTTTTAAAGACAGTCTACTGAAAATAAAACATACAACACCCCCCCACCCCGCCCCACCTATCTTCACCTCTCTTCCTCCTCTTCTCATAACACATTCTCTCTGTCTCCATGGCCCCCTCCACTCCCACAAAGCCCCACTGTGCCCTGCGCTCCCTCCGCCATCCCCTGCCTACTCTCTGTCCATAAGGAGCAGCATTAGCACTGAGCCTTGCATAAGCTCTTTAATATGAACTATAATGGTGAATGGCAGACAGAGGAAGTGGAGGAGGCAGCAGCGGGTCTCGGGATGTCTGGACTTCTCACTCCTCTTTTTCAAAGAATTTCGACCGGATTTCCCAGGGATAAAATTGAGCCAGGCCCAAAAAGTAGATTTGGAAGAATAGTTAAGGTGGAATGTTCAGGAAAGGGTTAAGTTTCTCTGTGGGAGGCAGAGAAACCTGTTTTACTGTAAAGCGCAAAATTGAAGTTTAAAGGTCCATACTGGTAGGATTCCAAAGGTTGTTATGATAAAGAGGTTCGCTGTAGGGTTCCCACAATGCAGCTCAACAGGTATCTGCAGCCTCAAAGCAGACTTGGGTCAAATATATACCATATGTCAAATATTTTCAAATACTTAAGAAGAAACCTCAAATGTGTCCAACCTAGGTCTGCCTCTTGTACTTAAGGAACATGTATAGGGGATTTACGGTAAAATGACTTAGCACTTTTTGTTTGAACACCAATGGTTTCCATTGTTATTACTACCATTACTTATACTGTCTTTGCTGATATTCCTACTTTGGCACTGTCCATATATTAGGTTTACTCTCTACTGTCTGATTTGGCAGTATGAGTGCACCACTCAGCAGTGAGTCATTGACGCTAGGCTAGGCCAGTGGAGCTCCTCACTAAGTGACGTGTCAACATCTGAACCATAGAATTGATGGACCTTCTCATACGTGTCATCAATATGAGACAGACTGTTGGTTAGCGGGGTGTCTACTGTGTAGCTTGTTATTGTGCCGTATTGAGGTAATGGGGGTTATGTCTTATTCCTTATAATATCACAGAAAATATATTGGATCTTATGATTCAAGAGAAGAGATAGAAGGGGCACTGCCACCAACTCCTTGTGACTGTCTGAGGCTGTGTTAACCAAAGAAAACAACATAATGATGTGAGTCGGTAAGGTCTTACTGTGTAGAACTTGAATTTGTTCAATATTGAATTGGCAGGAAACCTCAAATCTATGGCAGCTGTCACCTGAACAAAAGGTATATTGCTTTATTTATTGTTCTTGGAAGGTTTAATCTAAGCATTTCCTCAACATCTTAGATGTATCTGGCCTCTCATCTAGTAACTTTACGGCAAGAAAAACAAGCAGCTTCAGAGCGGAAACGCATGCATGTACACTCAGACACGCTCACACACACACACACACACACACACACACACACACACACACACACACACACACACACACACACACACACACACACACACACACACACACACACACACACGCACACACACACACACACACACACACACACACACACACACACACACACACACACGCACACATTCACACGCACACACACATTCACACACAAACACACTTCCGCACACACACTTCCTCATGCAATCAGGCGGTGATATCAAAAACACCTTTGAAAGGCATATTATTGCATTGTGCCAGACTCTTAAGTCTGTGCTGAGATAAAGTCTCTATTCTCACAAAGGCCTTTGAGGGAAAATGTCTGGTAAAGACTTTGGAGAGGTATGGAGTATAGGAACTAGGCTTATATTGTCCCAAGAATGCACATAGAATGTTTACGTACACTGGAGCTCAGTGGATGACTACAGGCTGAAATTAATCAGTTGTGTTGTGTCACAACAGCAATTTGTGTTAATCTCTATTTGCAATGATGGTATAGAAGTCATCACAATACTTTTTAGAAATACATTTCAACATTGCTCTGATTACCTCTAAACAAAATATAAAGGCCCCAATCTGTTGAAGTCTTCGTCCCGCAATGTCATAAGGTGGTTTAGTGAGCTCACAAAAGCTATTTTGAAGCCCCAGGTCTGTCTGGATGGATCAGTGGTCCAGAATAGTCTCTGTGACCAAGTATCTGCCCAGGGTAGTAGAGGGGCTCCCAGGGCCATAAGCCACACATCTATCACCTGAATGTGTACACACACACACACACACACACACACACACACACACACACACACACACACACACACACACACACACACACACACACACACACACACACACACACACATACAGACACACACACACATGCCTGAGTCACTTCCCATCAAGATAGATAGATAGATAGATAGATAGATAGATAGATAGATAGATAGATAGATAGATAGATAGATAGATAGATAGATAGATAGATAGATAGATAGATAGATAGATAGATAGATAGATAGATAGATAGATAGATAGATAGATAGATAGATAGATAGATTATTGATCTATGAAATTTCATTGTCAAGCAGCTACAACAAAACACAGGGCAGGTGCAAAATGCCACAACGAAAGTACACAAAAGACAGATACACAGTACATGATACATAGAGCATACGTATCAGTGACAGATTGCCTTGAGTGATGTCAGAGTTTCCCCTTCAACCTCTCTCCCCTCTGTGTCATGAAACAGTTGCTCTTCTTATGTAGGTCCCCCCGGAGCATATTTCACAGGCCAGTTATTGTCCCTGGTGGCCCCATATCCGTTCAGCCTTTCTTTGAAAAATCTGATTTATTTTCCTTTTACCTTTTCCATTATCTACAGTATCCCAACATTATCTACAGTATCCCAACATTATCTACAGTGTCTTTTCCTCCTCCTCTTTCTTTTCCCTCCAAGACTGGGGACGTTTGGAGATTTGGAGGCACAGAGCGCTGCTTGATCTTGGCAGAGGATCATGTGACCTTCTGCTCTGATACCAGACACATAGTAAAAATCATCAGAGCTTTGTGACGCAGCTCTACGTGCAGCGAGAATAAGTAATCTGCCTCTCTCTCTTGCTCTGTCGTTCTCTCTCTGTCTTGATCTGTCTTGCTCTGTCGTTCTCTCTCTGTCTTGATCTGTCTTGCTCTGTCGTTCTCTCTGTCTCTCTGTCTTGCTCTGTCGTTCTCTCTGTCTTGATCTGTCTTGCTCTGTCGTTCTCTCTCTGTCTTGCTCTGTCGTTCTCTCTCTGTCTCTCTGTCTTGCTCTGTCGTTCTCTCTCTGTCTTGATCTGTCTTGCTCTGTCGTTCTCTCTCTGTCTTGATCTGTCTTGCTCTGTCGTTCTCTCTGTCTCTCTGTCTTGCTCTGTTGTTCTCTCTGTCTTGCTCTGTTCTCTCTGTCTCTCTGTCTTGCTCTGTCGTTCTCTTTGTCTTGCTCTGTCATTCTCTCTCTGTCTCTCTGTCTCTCTGTCTTGCTCTGTCGTTCTCTCTCTGTCTCTCTGTCTTGTTCTGTCGTTTTCTCTCTTTCTGTTTACCCGCCATCCTTCCCGCCATTCCAGCCGCTTGCCTCCTCCCGCATGGGTCACGTCCATCCGTCAGGCCCGAGTGAGAAATCGCAGTGTGTGTACGTTTCTTGCCCTTGTCCCGTCCCAGGCCTGGCTCAGCTTTTTGTCCGCGGTGTTGTTCTTGTGACAGATTCGGAGGCGTGGGAGAGAGAGGGTCAAGGTGCTCGTTGGCGGCGTCACTCGTGCCGTCGCTCCCTCTGCTCGCGCGTGTCAGTCCTCCAGGCTCATGTCTCCCACAGCTTTCCTTTTCCAGAGGCTTGAATAATTCAATTAAGACTAAAGGATATTTGAAAATGACCCCGGAGTTGCCTCGAAGCATGCCAAGACTGCGCAACACTGTGTAAAACTGAGCAGTAGGTCAGGTCAAACATCCCATTTGATTGTCGATAATAATACAGTCAAAACCCAACCCAACTCCTCAATCTCCTCCTCACTCCTACACAGCACCGGAGAACATTTGTAGGCCATACCTGCCTTTCGTGTGTGTGTGCGTGTGTGTATGTGTGTGTGTGTGTGTTTGTGTGTGTGGGTGTGTTTCCATTCTATCTGGGGCAGGACAGCCAATTGGAACCCCATGTTCTCTCTATCCTGCTGTGGGGGAGTAGGAGAGTGACCGGGTCTTTGGGAAGAAAAGGCATGGAACACATTTCATACTGAAAACCACTACGGTAAAAAAGGCTTTCCTGCAGTAAATCTTTTGACACATTTCGATGGCACGGGTTGTGTGTTTGGTCAGGGTGCTCTGTGCTGTACTGTGTGTCCAAGAGGGCATGTGCGTATATCTTTGTCTGAGTGTGTGTCTTTGTCTGCATTGTGCCTCTGTCTATGTGACTGCGTGACTGTGTGTGTGTGTGTGCGTCTGTCTGCGCCTGTGTGTGTGTGTGTGCGTGTCTGTGTGCATGTGTCTGCTTCCCTCCAATTGTGTGTTTTATTGGATGGGAGCAAACCCATTCCCTGCAGTGTCCCAGTCAGAACAGAGCTACATCGATGCATAAAAAGGCAGCCCGGACCATTCATGTTAAGGCCTCATTTGAATGATTTGTTTTGCCTGTTAATAAACGTGACTGCTTCCCTGCCGACACCTCCTAAGTCTGCTGATGGCGGCTGGAAGAGAAGGGGAAGGGGAAGGGGTGAGGAAGGGGAAGTCTCTGGCCTCGTGTGAACCCATCTGTGAGTCCGATGGCTGCTACAGCCACTGCAGCGGCTCTGGAACACTAATTTGTCTCTCTCTGTGTGTGTGTATTGTTTTGTTGTCGGGGTGTTGCCCGTAATCAACAGGCAAGGGCTTATGTTTCCCAGAGGGGGATAGACGTAAATGCTAAAGATGAGGGCATTGTGTGTGTTTTCGTTTAACTATCCTTGTGGATACCAGAAGTTCTCACAAGGATAGTAAAACAAGGAGAATTTTGACATGTGGGGACATTTTGCCAGTCCCCATGAGGGAAAATACTATTTTAGGCTCAGTGGTTAGGGGTTACGGTTAGGTTAGGGGTTAGGTATAGTTTTAGGTTTGGGGTTAGGCTTAGGGTTCAGGTTAGCGTTATGGTTAAGGTTAGGGTTAGATTTAGGGTTAGGGTTTTGGATTGGAATCAATTCTTTGGTCCCACAAGGATAGCAATACAAAACTGTGTGTGTGTGTGTGTGTGCGTGGGTGTTCTTTTAAATATATGGCACGGGGTATGGAGTAGGTTAGTGAGTGATCGATAGCATGTGTGTACATGCATGTGTGTTTTTGTGAGTATGTATGCTTGTCTATGTGTGTGTGTGTTTGTATGAGCGTGTGCGTGTGTGTGTGTGTGTGTGTGTGTGTGTGTGTGTGTGTGTGAGCTCAGAGTCGGAGTAATACAATAGACATTCAGAAATGAACTGGACTTGATGGTCTATGTGGTTCTATTAACTGGTATTCTGTAACATCTTCACTGGGAAATCCTCTCCAAACATGAACCGTTAACTCTCATGATGATAACTGAGACCAAGGCCAACCCCATATGCATGCAGTATATCTCCTTATTCCCTTGGCACATTCATTGTAGGGTGTCCAATCAAAAACATATCTTTTGACAAATGGATAAAATAATATGTTCATTGTGTAGATAATCACCTAAGAAAACCAATGGTCGCATAATCCTGTTATCATAATCCGTTCAAAACTAATTGGAGTTTTTACTCTTGTAGGATGGCCAGAATTAGGGTGACTAAATCAATGGAGGCCGGAGAAAAAAAGTTGTCAAAAATCAGGAAAATAGCATCGTGTCAGCTAGGCTCGCTGCTGTGTGAGAATTAAGGCTACTGACTCCCTGACAGGCTTACCAATGAACTCGTCATCTTTCTTCTCAAATCCGGAGGACATGACACTATATAGAGGTAAGATGGATATCGATTTTGAGACATGACATGTAGTATATTAATATATATATATGTGAAGTTCCTGTTCTTTTTCGAAAGACAAAAACAAGCTGTCTCTGTAAATTGTCAATGGAGCACAGTGTACAGCAAGCTTTTTATTTTCAAAGCCTTTTACATTACATTCAGCTCGTGTCATGCTTATTTCGCTATTTGCAACCCGCAGAATCAACTTGGAAGACGACAACCACAAAATGTAAAATCCTCAATAATTTCAGTGAGAAAGCTGCACCGCTTTGTCAACAGAGCTCTGTGTTATTATCGGGTGTATTATGTTACAAATCCGACTTTTTGGATACAATGTTAATGATATGTTAGAGAAGGACCCCACTGAACAATTCATAACATGAACAATCATATTTGTCTTGGTAAAATGTATTTTATAACATAAGGAAGTGAAATGCCATCACCACTGGGCAGAGTATGTGGACACCCTAATCGTTGTATTGTAGGCTACAGTGTTGAGATATCCTGCTGGCTCGGACCGCAGAGAGCACACTGATGCGGAGCTATGCAGCTGGATGTTTTTCTAACTCCCATCTTGTTTTTGGCCTGCGCGGGCCATATTGTATTACACCCAATGAAAGCAGTGCTGAAGCTTCTCGCCAGATGTTTGTTTGTGTCTAAGTGTCCTCGGAGTGGGGCGGAAGGAGAGGTGTACAGCTGAGCATACTGTGGTCCCGTGGCTGTTCCCTCACCTCTATACACAAACACACACAGATGCACACATACTACACACACACACACACACACACACACACATAAACAGACACACACACACACATGCCGCGGTCACAGTGACCAGCACGCCTTGACCTTTTGTTCGAATGTGAACTCACTCCGTCTGTCTGTGTGGAGCAGCTCCATAGATATATCACTTACAGTACAACATTGTAGGAGGGGGAGAGGCAGGAACCCATATAGCCAGTAGGGACAGTCAGTTCAGGTGGGGAGAAAGAGTGTTTGAATACTGTGCCACGGTCCTGAATAGACTGGAATTGAAACCTACTGTAACAGTCGTTCCGCCCTCACCCTGCTCATTGATCTGAGCTGTGATTGTACAGAGCCTTCATGGACTTTCTTTGTAGGTCACTGGAATTTCAACTCAAACTGTTGCGTAAAACACTAATTTGTCAATGGGACATGTGTGTGGAAAAGTTAGGATTTGTCCTTAAATGTTCTTGGTCTTTCTAGGGCCAATAGTCTTGGCCACTCTGTCACTACTCTAGGTCAGTGGGCTAAAGGTCTATTGATTGTGTGTTTGTAGAGATGTGGTGCCAGCTAAAGGTCTATTCTCTCTGTGTGTGTGTGTATGGGTTTCCATTCTATCTGGGGCAGGGCCGCTAAAATGTCCATCTGTGTGTGTGTGTCTTTAGGGATGTGGTACCAGGCAGTGTGTACACCTACCAGGTCCAAACAATCTCAGCCCGCAGTGAGAGTGAACCCTCCCCACCCCTCACCCACCAGCTTGGTGCACCATACTGCGGAGACGGACGCATCCAGAGGTAACGTGTGTGTGTATGTGTGTTTATGTGTTTGCCTGCGTGTGTGTGTTCTCCCAGTAACAGTCTCTTGTCTGTCTGGCTGTCTCTCAGGGCACAGGGAGAGGATTGTGATGATATGAACTCTATGAATGGAGATGGCTGCTCCAGCCAGTGTAAGAAGGAGCCCTTCTTCAACTGTGTCGGTACGTCTTCCTCAGCACCATCAATATGTCAAAATAGAGACATTTTAACCATTGCAGTTATTTGTCCCTAAAGTTAACATATTAGTTTTACAGTATGTCACTTATGGTGACATATTTTCTAAATGTCACGGACACACAACCAATCGAATATGAATAACAGTTATTTAACACAGTGGCTGGTTCTATGACTCAAAATTAATAATGTCTACAACTGACACATTATGCATGCTCCGAAAGGTGATTTATTGGTAGGACACAGAAGGATACCATTTTCATCCCCATAGAGATCTCTATGAGGGCGTAACCTCGGCTCTTTTGATTGGCTAGACAGATGCTGTGCCTCTTATTGGTAGGAGGACTCTCCAGTGTGTGTGGTTGAGAGGCGTATGAGTTGTGGGGAGATGTGAGTAACATGCTAGTCACACGCTGGCTCTGTGAGTGACAGAGGCGAGGCGTTCACTAGTTTCACATCTGTGTCTGGGACTTGTCCAAGGGCTTGATGCGTTTCTCATAAGAGCAGATGCCATTGTGTATCATGGTCATGTTGATGTCTCGCTGAGAGTCTGGAAAGGATTGTCGTTTGAAGAGAGAATAAACAAATTCATTCAGTGGATAGGATTCTCTGGCGTCCTCTTCATTTAATAGATGGATGATTTCCTCTCCTCATGCGAATGACTCGTTTTCTCTTTGTCTTTGTTTTTGCACACACTAAAAAGTCCCATTGTGTCATAGCTGATCTCGCCTCGTGATGTGTGTGTTTGTATGTGCGTGCATGCACATTTTTGCATGCACGCTTATGTGTGCGTGTCTCACAACCCCTGTCAGAACGCTGGTCGGCTCGGCTGCGTCGTTTTCCGTTGACCGCAGTGTTCTGGGATATGTGTGTGTGACTGCCTGACATATTTCTAGTTTTTGTGTGGAAATCAGACACTATAATGAAGGGACCTTCTGTCTGTCTGTCTGTCTGTCTGTCTGTCTGTCTGTCTGTCTGTCTGTCTGTCTGTCTGTCTGTCTGTCTGTCTGTCTGTCTGTCTGTCTGTCTGTCTGTCTGTCTGTCTGTCTGTCTGTCTGTCTGTCTGTCTGTCTGTCTGTGTGTTGGACGAGTGGCTAACACAGAGCATGGTGCAGCCTGACGTGCTCTCAGGCTAGGTAGAAGGGGACAGATACTGTACACTACTGTTGCCATAAGGGAATAAAGGAGATGTGTATAGCCTGAGCAGGGAAGTTGACTGTGTTCCCTTGTTGAATAGAGTCATGGCACTGCTTCACAGAACAGCTCTCGTTCCCTCTGGCATCCCCCTCTCTTTATCTATCTATTCTCAACGTTATTCCGCCTCTTGTTTTTTTCTGTCACCCTTTCTTTCTTCTCCTCTCTCTTCTGGTTCATCATTTATCATCGTTTCCCTCCTGAACTCAATCACCTCTTTTCTCTCTCTCTCTCTCTCTCTCTCTCTCTCTCTCTCTCTCTCTCTCTCTCTCTCTCTCTCTCTCTCTCTCTCTCTCTCTCTCTCTCTCTCTCTCTCTCTCTCTCTCTCTCTCTCTCACTCTCTGGTGTGTTTTTTACTCTCTGTTTCTTTCTCTCTCTTCCTCTCATACTTTGTCTCTCTCTCTCTACCTCTCATTGCTTCTCACTCTCCATCCGTTTGGAGTGGCAGGAGTGCATTAAATATACCCCCTCTGCAGCCCCTCGTTTCAACATCGTCAGAGCAGAGTACAGCTCTAAGCGGAGCAGAGCTGGGGAGGGCTGGAATTTCGAGGAGACCCAGCCAACTTGGCACGGAATGCCGCCTTCCCCCTAACTGGAACCCCCGACACTGTGAGAGCACACGCAAAACCCAGCCTCCTCTAGCCCAGCTCCAGCCCCAGCCCCAACTCCAGCCCCAACTCCGGGTGGGATGTCTGGAAAAGCCATACTGGTGTATCCTCCTGCCTGGTCTCTCTCTCCCCCTCCCCTCTCTCTAAATAAAGCAGAAATGATCCTAATCTGTCAAGTTCATCAGATAGTGTTACGCTCCTGGAGGCCCTACTCTTTCCCAGCTTTCCCCTGCAGGAGAGGGCACCCCTTGAGTGTTACTTTATTATGCAGACATCCCATTTTTGTCAACTGAAACGAAAACAATGATGGGAGACAAGCGAGGGAACGCTGGAACTGCTGAGAGGGCAGAGAGAGTAGACATGTTTACACTCTGTGAGAGGGGAGGGGGAGGAGGTGAAAAGAGGAGGAGGGGAGGGGAGAGAGAGATGGATTTTAAAATACTCCCCCTGTTGATACATTGTACTCTTTGAGAGAAACTGATGTTAAGTAATGGAGTTTTATCTTGTGGGATGTGTCTGCCACTCACAGTTGGTCAGTATCTGAGAGATCTGTCTCCGTGTTACCCAAGATGCCTTGTTTGCTTGAGGAAAAAGATCCCTTCGATAATGGACTCGTCCACTTACCAGTCCTCAAAGCACACACTCTAACATACATACACTGTATATGCCATTTACAGCAGTCGCTTTTATTCCAAGCAACTTGCAGTCATGTGTGCATACATTTACGTATGGGTGGCCCGGGGAATCAAACCCACAACCCTGGCAGTGTAAGCGCCATGCCCTTCTAACTGAGCAACATAGGACCACACAGTCAAACATTAAAAGTGTGATAAATGTACCTGTATACTGTATCTCAACTTTGTAAAGTGTGGTTCTTCCTTGTGACAGAGCTGGCCTATACTTGCACAAAAAAGTAAAAATAAACTACAAATAGACTGAAACTTCTGAAAAATCGATAGATATTTATTTAAAAACAGATGGGATTATAAGAGTGTAAAATACTGACCACGCTAAAAGGGCTAATTTAAACAAATAAAAGCTTTTTCTCCTAAACAGATAGCATGCCTAGCTTCTTCTATCCGTTAAATGCTCTCTACAAGATGGTTTTCAGACCCCATGAATAAAGCAGGAATAATCACTGAGGTTTGGGACCTACACATCCAACAAAAGTCAAGACAATGAATTAAGACATAATCAACTATAGCAAATGCAGTTGATATCTAAAATGCAATGGATAAGTTACGATATACAGTATATATTGCAAAATCTGGGCCCAGTTCAACAAGTTCATTGACATCAACACAAACAGTTTTGAAACAGTTTTCAAGTTTATTCACATAAACACAAGTTAATTTACCTCCACATAATCCAAACCGTTTAAGAGCGAACATTAAGGTTGAATCTCTTCACACTTCTCTCTTCTCTCTCTCCCTCCAGAGGAGCCCAGTATGTGTTACTTCTATGACGGTGATGGAGTGTGTGAGGACTTTGAGCGGGAGACCAGCGTGAGGGACTGTGGCCTGTATACTCCCAGTGGCTTCTTGGACCAGTGGGCCACAGCCGTGCAGGTGTCCCACCAGGAGAGTCTCTACTGTCCTGCCGAGGTTGCCGCCGGCTACCCTGCTGTCACTAAGGTACTTCCTTAACCTCTTAAGGATCGGACGCTTTAAAAAAAATGCCTAAAATTACATACTCAAATCTAACTGCTTTTAGCTCAGGACTTGAAGCAAGGATATGCATATTCTTGATACCATTTGAAATGAAACACTTTGAAGTTTGTGGAAATGTGAAATTAATGTAAGAAAATATAGCACATTAGATCTGGTAAAAGATAATACAAAGAAAAAAACATACGTTTATTTTTATTTTTTTGTCACATCTTTGAAATGCAAGAGAAAGGACATAATATTACTTAGGAGTCCAGAAGCTATTTAGATTTTGGCCACTAGTTGGCAGCAGTGTATGTGCAAAGTTTTAGACATTTCCATGAACCATTGCATTACTGTTCAAAATGTTGTATTAAGTCTGCCCAAATCTGCCGTTTTGCTTTATTGATACATTTTCAAGTAAAAAACTGTGCACTCTCCTAAAACAATAGCATGGTATTCTTTTCACTATAATAGTCCCTCCCTTTTTCAGCACCAAGCTGTTTTAACAATTACATGATTTCCCATAAGTGTTTATGACAGACAGATAATGGTAGGCAATTTAATTTGTATATGCCACCTCACATTATCTTGTTGAATATTTTTGGTACAATTATTTAGCTACTTATGAATGCCTATCTGTTACTGTGAGCTGAGTCTGTGTTCAGGGGCTTGTAAGGTCACAGACAACAGATGCCTACACTTCACCTTGACAGGCCCCCATGATGTCAGCATTTTGTTTGGGAAGTTTATTGCACTTTCTCATCTCAGAAGTCTCCAGCTTTTCAATTTTTTTGTTTGGAAACTGAGCCCGAAAAGCTCTTGAAAACGTTATCTGATTCATTTTTGGCCCCGGGGTGTTGTAAAGAGAGAGCTGTCTATTGTCTGAGGTGAAGTTTATAGCTTTCATTAATGTAATGCTTATGGAGGACAGGGGAAGATATCATTGATTCCACTCAGAGACTCTGGGGCCATTGATCTGTTGCTGTCTTGGGACACAGGGAATCACTGAGTGCCAAAAACACACTACACAGAGAACAACTGCATTAGGTTCTGTCCTATTGAACCTCTCTTCTGCTTCACAGGCCGTTACCACAATGTTATTAGATTGGATTTAATGATTAACAAAGTGTTATTTAATTTGAGGCAGGATTATTAAAGGACCCCACCAGAGGGCAACGTAATTCCTGTTCTAGTGCGGAAACGCTTGATAAGGTTCCACCTCCAAAGAATGACGCGGGTTACTTATACATAAATAAATGAATTGGGGGTAGGAAGGAACGTTGAGGTGATTTCTCCCATCAAATAGGGCACTGACAGTTGTCAGTGTAGCTAGCTAGCATGCTAACCTTATCTAGCTAGCTAATGTTATGTGTTTTTTTCTTTTATACAACATATTCAAAAGATTAGCCAGCTGGCTAGGGATACGGCTGGTTATGGCTGGAGCTGGATTTGTCATAAGCATTTAGGGAAAACTAGTATCTTTGACTTCGCCATCTATAGTGTTGGCATTGAATAACAAATTATTCAACCGATTATGATAATTTTCTGGTAAAAAAGTGGAGGTGCAAAAACATAAGTTTGAATTTGGCTCAGGTGGACGCTAGGCTGTTTGGCTCAGCTCAGTCACAAAGATGAAGAACTTTGCAGCTGTTTCTGATGAATTAACAATAACAAACGAAATGTAGTCTGGAAATTATTTTCAAAGTATATCATAATAAAACACACGACATTGACACAGATTTCCACGCTAAAAGGGCTAATTTAAACAAATAAAAGCTTTTTCTCCTAAACAGATAGCATGCCTAGCTTCCTCTATCCGTTAAATGCTCTCTACAACACACGACATTGACACAGATTTCCATAAATGTCCCACTTTGGATTTCCCACTTCAAGCCCAAATAAATCATATTTTGATTTGAAGTAGGTTTCCATCCAATTGGCGACAGATTTTCATGCAAATATTCTAAAATCCACATAAATAAAATATGCATATTTCCCATCCGAGATGTGTTTACAAAAAATGTACTTGTTGCGGATAAAAGTCTGTGCTTGATGACATAGTGCACATAAGAAATTGTGCGGTAAAATTCCCATGTACTTAATAAAAAATACAAGTTTAATGGGTTTCCAACGCATTTTCAAATTGATTGATTGGACATAGTACAGGACAAATGGACTGGTATGTACCGGACGTGTTTGTATTATTAGTATAATATTATACAGGAAGTATGTATGTGACCATTTCTGCCCGATTAACAGAAATCCTACTATAAAGCCAAAACAACATAGACAGGAATCATCTTACAGACTTCAAAAAGAGTGGCTTACATTCCACTGATTGGAAGCACTTCAGTGTGGTCCTTTGTAGCTCAGTTGGTAGAGCATGGTGCTTGTAAGGCCAGTGTAGTGGGTTCAATTCCCAGGGACCCCAATACATAAAATGTATGCATGCATGACTGTAAGTCGCTTTGTGATAAAAGCGTCTGCTAAATGGCGTATATTAATGTTATCAGAACTGTTTTTGGACAGAGAATGACATTTAGTCTACACAGTGTTTTCAATACAGAGAAAGGTGGCCTTTCAATACAATTGTTGAGCTCCTTTTGTGACGTCAATGTTCATACTATCTAGACGAGTTCACAGCTCGATGCGTGTGAGAGAGGAGACAAAGTGTGTTCCCACCAATGTAGTTGCATAAGAAGATATTTTCCCTGAAGAGCCACCAGCGCAGCACACGTGCTCCATAAATGATTTCTACTGTGAAGAACACCGTGCCCTGGATGAGCTTGAGATGTTATCACTGCCAAACTGCAAGGCCACCTACCGTAGGCTACACATACACCAACACACCCACACACACACACACACATACTGTACGCATACACACGCATACACCATACAACATCTGAAGCTATCCAGGAATTTTCTTTGAACAGCAGTAGCCTCAGTAGCAGCATGTAATCACCCTGAGTTAAGGACCTTGTGGTTTCAGTGTTTTAAAACACTAGGATGGAAAACATTGTGTTTAGTTCCTCTTGTCTGTCATGCCTTTACTATTGATTGTTACAGAAATGCCTACTTTTCAGCGCATGCCTCCTCAAGCTGTCAGACTTCCCTCAGACTCCCCGTGCCTAGCTCCTGCCACACCTATAGGGAGATACTTCATCCAGACTTGGCACGCACACACTCTCTTTGATCCTGGCCTGTGCGCTCAGAGATAATATCTCCCCCAGTCAATATGACAATAAAGCGGTCTCCCAAAATTACAGCACCCAGCTACATCTTTGTATGGACTGCACGCCCCACACACAATATCCCCTGCCTCCCCTCCAAAGGAGGGCACAGGAGATGACACGTTCTGATTTCCTGTCTACTGTAATCAGAGCACCTAGGGTTTATTGGTACCAGCAGCAACTTCCACCGACTCGAGTTTGCTCGTTAAAGTTTTCCCTCCATGCAAGGCTGATTGGATCACTGTCCAGTTCTGCTTCCCGCTAAAGGTTGCTACTGTACTGTACCGAAGCAATGTTGTTTGTCCTTAACCATACATATAGGGGTTTTTGGCAATGTTATGTGCTGTAACTTTCCAGCAATGTTGCTGATACATAGACTTTATTGTTTTCTTTCAAGACTATTCAATGTTTACTGTTTAGTGCAGATTTCACTTGGACATAACAGGTTTACCAGAAACGTACAGTTTCCCACTTTACCGTATACAGTGTATGCACTATCTACGCATTGAGGCTGAACTTCACATGTCACGGCTCAGAGCTGTGAGGTCATGGAAACGAGTTTGGAGCATGGAATCATGGGCCCTTCTGATCTGGGTCCTCAGTGATAAACAAGGGCAAGGGCCGCCCACCAGCCAGCAGCCCCAGTGCATCATGGTAACTATGTTTGATGTCAGGTAGTGTGGGTGATGGTGGAAGGCTCCTGGCTCCAAACCCTCTTGTTGTTTTCTAACATGCTTGTTGTGTCCCCCACCGTGGTCGGGGTAGTGTTGGGACGGGTGGGGTTTCAACATTTCAAAGCACAGGGAGGCAGGGTATGTGGGGACCAGAGGGAGAGAGCTAGTGATAGGCATCTGTCAGGAAGCATGAAAGGAACAACAGACTTATGAAGGGCGTAAGGCACTTGGGATGAGTGGGACCTGGTGTATTCATGGGTTCTGAAGTGGACTGGGATTACGGAGGGTGTATCTACCGGCAGGCTAGACGCACACAGGTGTACTTATGTCTGCATCTGGTTAGATACAGTAAATTATGTTCAGGGCAAACTTTTGCCAAGCAAGTCCATGGTGGATCATTCTCATCCACACATCTGCACCACTGAGCTAAACTCTGTCAGCTTCCAACCTGCCTTAGGGTGAGCAATAACCTCCCATACATAAGTACATAAGGAACACATAATTTCCCCTGAAGACACGTGCACTGTCTGTCAGTCTGGCCGTTGGGGGCCAAAACCGGGCCGAGAAATTATTTAAAGCAGCATGCAAAGCCTTGTACTTAGGAAAAAAAATACACACCACCACTGTGTGTAACAGCTGAGAGCTGAGTAGCCTGCAGTCTTTCTTCTTTCAAAAAGAAATCGGCGATTCAAAGTGACACACATCTATCAGAGGGCCACTGAGCATGGCTACCGGGCTCGCCTGTTGACTTATAACCCCCGTGCCCCGCGGGCTGTTGGAGGGCAGGGCCCACACTCTGTTTGATTTTCTTTCCTAGTTTTTTTCTTCTCTCTGTCAGTTTTATCATGTTGGTTGTACAGTGTGCTGATTGTGCAGGACGGGAACTTACTCCATCCAGAATGAATGTGGAGGTGGCTTTCCAATGAGATGTCTTGCACTCTGAGAATGTACAAAGGGTACTCGGGGTGGAGGGACAGAGAGAGAGAGGGGAGAGACAGACAGACGGAGAGAGACAGAAGGAGATTGAGACAGAGAGAGTGTGAGAGAGAATACGAAAAAGAACGAGGCATGGAAATAGGATGTGAGACAGAGACAGACAGAGAGAAAGAGAGAGTAAGAAAGAGGGAGAGAGACAGAAAGAGAGAGTAGGAAAGAGAGAGAGAGAGAGACAGACAGAGAGAAAGAGAGAGTAGGAAAGAGAGAGAGAGACAGACAGAGAGAAAGAGAGAGAAAGAGAGAGTAGGAAAGAGAGAGATAGACGAACAGAGAAAAAGAGAAAGTAGGAAAGAGAGAGAGAGAGAGAGAGAGAGAGAAAGACGGACAGAGAGAGAGACGGACAGAGACGGACAGACAGAGAGAGAGACAGACAGAGAGAGAGAGACGGATAGAGAGAAATACAGACAGAGAGAAATACAGACAGAGAGAGAGACGGACAGAGAGAGAGACGGACAGAGAGAGAGAGACGGACAGAGAGAGAGAGACGGACAGAGAGAGAGAGACGGACAGAGAGAGAGAGACGGATAGAGAGAAATACAGACAGAGAGAAATACAGACAGAGAGAGAGACGGACAGAGAGAGAGACGGACAGAGAGAGAGACGGACAGAGAGAGAGAGACGGACAGAGAGAGAGAGACGGACAGAGAGAGAGAGACGGACAGAGAGGAGAGGAAGAAGGCAGACAGTGTTTCTTTGTACTGTATGCTTTGCTTTCGTCACCAGCTCTGTTCCCTTCACTAAAGACCTTGTTAATGGATTAGGTCTGCTGTCAATTTGATCCTAGCGAATGACGTCTGAACCCAGTAAAACAGGGAGGTGCAAAGCTTTAGATGTGCATCTTATGGAAAATGCCATGGCTTAGAATTAACATTTCAGAACAAATAATGGACACTAATGCATAAATTGGCCAAACCCCAATTTCAGACCCCAAGGGCAGCCCTTATTTAATTTTTAAAAACAGATTCAAAGTCATCACAAATCTGCTGTTTTATTTAATTAAAATACCATACAGACACAAGATATATAATTAACTTAAGCATTAAGACAATTTGAGTGTTAATGATGAACAAAATCTGCCTCCTTGCACATTTTCAATGTGTTTTTTGGCCAATTCATCTGTACTGCTAGCTTCATATCTTCTTTGAAGAAGTTGTACGATGTTATGGTTAGGTTAGCCATATATAGATGGATATAGAAGACCAGTGTTTGAGGGATTGCTTTTTTAAGTTTACGTACATAAACATATGTTTCCCATGGAACACACACACACACACACACACACACACACACACACACACACACACACACACACACACATGTCACATACCGTCCACACAGTCAGTCTGTCCAGCAGCAGCTAAAGTAAGACGGCCATGCTTCATCTAGGATTATAGTCGTGGTCCCCAGAGGATTCCTTGTACCACTCCTGTCTTTGTGCAGCATAACATAATGTTCACACAGTAACACCATGGGATACTTATTTTAGCAGGGTTAATTGGTGAATTGGGCTTAGAGCTAGCAACCAGCAACACATACTACAGTAAACCATTTAATGGTGAGCCAGGTGATTTCTCAGGGGATGGATGTGGCCCAGCAATCTCTGACGCAACCCCGGTCCAAGGCCCTAGAGAACCACAGTTTTTTATTATGGATCCCAGGCAGACTACAGGATAACATTAGTAGCAGTCCTCTCACGCCGCAAATAATCCCCAGCATATGAGGCTGAAACCCAGGCATTTAGCACATTAGAGCCATGTATGTGCACGGGCAGGGAGCTATGGATAGAGCTTCCATCTCGCAGGCATCTAAGACAGTGTGGTCCCTCAGGTAACTCAACATTTACTAGAAGAGAAAGAGAGAAGAACATGAGAGAAGAGGAGGAGGAGGAGGAGGAGGAGGAGGAGGAGGAGGAGGAGGAGGAGGGGAAAGAAGTGTCTGGCTAGTAAAAACAAGGAAACAATCACCATAGTTTTGTTTCGAGTCCCAGAAGTGCAGTGTGTGCAGGCTGCAACACACACACACACCAAAGCCCGTACAGTAGCTAACAGCTCTGTGCTGTGCTCTAGGCGAGGAACTGCAAGGGAGGGCATGTTTCCCTCGCACTATAAACCCACTCCAAACCACACTCCTCGTCAGGCTCGCGGCCAGTGACATAAGCATGTGGTAACATTAAAAAGCCCCGAATGGCGTTCCGACGTTCTCTCGTTTCAATTATCATTAAGGGGACCTTCTGGAAACCCCATCAGGTCGGGTTCTGGAGGTATCAGCAGCCCCCATTTACATTTCGAGCTGTTAACACATAGGTTTTGGCCGCAGGGACGAGTGTTGGACGTGTTGAGTGAGGGACATGTATGTGCCAGTGGCAGCCTGACAGAGAAGGCCATGCCTGAGGAATCCATCGCCATCTGAATCCATCTGCGATCTGCTGGTTGGCCTGGCACTGGTGCACCCAGCCACCCTGGTTCTGTGGTCGCAGCACCAGCCACTGCTTAGGTCTTGACAGATGAGATCAGGGGAGTAGGTAGACCACACTATTACATTGCCCTCAGCTCACTCGCTGGGCTGCGGCTAGAGCATGGCCGCCTCTCAGTAGGCCGTATAAGCCCCGTTATTAGCTGAGCAGCCAATGGGACGGTGTTAAGGGTGGGGCCTGGGAGACGTTTCTCCTCGGTGACAGGACATTACCTCACACGTCAGGCGCTTACCAGCATTCCGGTAAATGATGGCGGTTTGAACCTCGCACAGGACTCGACCCGCAAATGTCTCACAGATGCTCGCTTCTTCCGTCCTGATGGAGCTCTTATTTATGCTAACTTTCACAAAACAAAGCAGGGATGAAGAAAAAATCAAATAAAAAGAAGCCAAGCAGCTGTTTACTGAATGTATTTCAATGAAATAAATAAACACATTTGGGAGCCGTGGCCAAATAAGAAACATCCGCTCCCCAAATGTGCTCTAATGTGTGTTGAATCCAGTGTACTTATGGAGGGGCAGTTGGGCGGAGAGGAAACCAGAGGTAGTCAGCAAGGGCGGACAAGCTCCAACAAACGCTGTGTTCCAAAGCTGCACTTTTCATGACCAATCCTGAGAGGCTAAACGGGGTCACCCCTCGCCCTGAATAGGCCTTTCATAAGCTGCGTTTACAGTACACTGGAGCAGAATATGGACCGTTCTGTTCAGAAGCAACATAGATGTTTATGGCTTGATTAGGTGTCAGTCATACTTATGAATGAAAATATTTGCAGAGAAGGGTATACAAGCTATTTTCAACTCATGAACTGAAGCAGACTTGTGTACTCCGAGAGAAGCTGCATGTGCTGTCCTCTGCAGGATGGCCATGAGGTTAGAGAGAGAGAGAGAGAGAGAGAGAGAGAGAGAGAGAGAGAGAGAGAGAGAGAGAGAGAGAGAGAGAGAGAGAGAGGAAGTGTGAGATCACCCTGCAGCCAGGCAACATATTGTGAGTGGGCTGCTCTTGGGTGGCTGAGGTTACTGTTGGGTTTGGGGTTACGCTTGGGGCCTCTCCCTCTCTCTCTCTTCCAGCTAGCCTGACTGTGTGTTTATAGCTATAGACCTGGGGTTGGGGTTGGTAGGATATGGTTGGGGCCCTCTCTCTTCCATCTTGACTGTGTGTGTGTCTCGGTCGAAGGCTGAGGTTGATGTTGGGTTTGGTGTTATGGTCTGGGGCCTCTCTCTACTTCCAGCCTGGCTGTGTGTGTCTGGTTGTAGAGGTTGGTGTTATGGTCTGGGGCCTCTCTCTACTTCCAGCCTGGCTGTGTGTGTCTGGTTGTAGAGGTTGGTGTTATGGTCTGGGGCCTCTCTCTACTTCCAGCCTGGCTGTGTGTGTCTGGTTGTAGAGGTTGGTGTTATGGTCTGGGGCCTCTCTCTACTTCCAGCCTGGCTGTGTGTGTCTGGTTGTAGAGGTTGGTGTTATGGTCTGGGGCCTCTCTCTACTTCCAGCCTGGCTGTGGCTAAGGCTTCCCTCTGCAGAGGTGATCTAACTTCTACCACTGGCATCTGATCTGCACCGCAGCGGGAAACGCCATGGTAGAGGCAAATTAAGCAATTAAGACCATCATTATTTCTCTGGCTCTGTGTTTTTTCCCCCTCTCCCTCCTCCTTCACTCTGTCTTTCGTTTGGTGTGGGGATAATTGTGAGAAACGGTGCTAATAGTCTGTCCAATTTGCTGCATTTGAGCATAACCCTCTCTCTCTCTCTACCTCTCTCTCTACCTTTCTCTACCTCTCTCTCTACTTCTCTCTCTGTCTACCTCTACCTTTCTCTACCTCTCTCTACCTCTCTCTCTCTCTCTCTCTCTCTCTTGGTCTCTCTCTCTCACACACACACACACAATGAAATTGCTCTTCTGGCAGCCTGTGTCCCCGCGGCTCTCCTTTTTCCGTAAGTGGTGATTTAAAAACAACAGCGTGTATCTGCAGACTGGGGGCTCAATGTTTTCTGCCGTGCCGCCTCTCGTAAGCAGACAGCTGGTCTGAATTAAGGACCGATGGAGGGGTAGACCGGGGGAAACACAACAGTACAGAGCTTAGAGCACCTTCCCCACTGTTGCTGCTGTGCTGTTCAGGGAACCATAGGCTTTAGGTTATTTCCTTGTTACTTCGAAACACCCAGTTTGAGCTCCGCAGAGGCTGAAGGGACACGTGGTGAAGGGGGGGTGGAATGGAGGGGAAGAGAGGGTGGTGCACTATTGGTGTTTGAGGATGAGAAACGTGGGTGGCGTCTCTCCCTCCCTCCTTTTGTTTACTTGTCTAGTAAGCCCCCCTTGAGACGTGACAGTAGAAGGGGTCTGCAACCACATGGCCTTGTCTTTAGGCTGCTACAAGGGTGAGGAAACTGCAGAGGGTTGACAACGCTACTCTCACACGTTTTTGCTTTTCTTTCTCTCTCTCTCTCTCACTCTTTCTCTCGTCCTCTCTCTTGCAACACAGAGACCTAAAATAGACTCTGGGACTGTCTTTTGTCAACATCTCGTGCGATTATGTTGTAGCTGTAGTCAAGCAATTCAGTTGATCGGCGCGGGCAGAGGACTTTTTTATTGCCATAACAAAGTGAACAAAAAGGCTCTAAGTTTAGACTCAAGTGTTGTTACTTCTTTCTCCTTTCCTTTTTCGCCGTACTCTCTCAAGTTGTGCTCTCCGAACATTTATTGTCCGCCATTTGTTTTATTGGTTTATTTTTCCCTGTGTGTTGCTTATGTGAGAGACCTGTGGTTCGCTACGTGATGTAAGGCCCCTGCTATGTGGCCCTCTGTAGGCTCCTGCTTTAGACCCCCTCACCCCCCTCCTCAACCTTACACACACATGTATACACACGCACACACACACACACACACACACGCACAAACACAAACACACAGGGTCAGTCCTTGGGGGAGGTTGGGGATTGTATTTACAACCTCCTAATGACCAAATCAAATGAATGACGAATCTTACTTGGACTAGTTTGACTCTTGCCATTGTACAGGAGGAGGCTGGGGAGTAACAGAACTTTGGAGGCTCGTGGATCCCTCCTACTGGCATTTCTCTTTATGAGTGTTTGGTAGAGTGCAAGTTTGACGTGCGATTACAGTCCGCTAGCTATGTTTGTTGAAAACTGTGGGGTGTTATAAAAACTCAGTGCTACCTGTGTTTACATAAATAAGTCATTGGTTGGCTGTCACCTCTTCAATATTCACTCTGCCGCTTCAGTCTGCAGCAAGGTGAGAAGCCCTAGCAACTCTCAGCACAAGACACCAGTAGTACCCCAGTGCATTGAGAAGGAAGCACCATGAAGAATATCACCAAACAACAACCGATACGCACAGGTTGCTGGGTCTTTGTCACCTCAGCACCTTCCTCTGCCCATCCATAACTGTCACCTCAGCAGGTCCAGGGGACAGATAGATTGCCCCAAGAGCTTCTGGGTAGTTTCCACCACTGCGTCTGGTTCGTCTAGCTCTGGGTGGACGTCTCTGGTTACAGGTGTCTGATTTCACTGGCATCAGGCAACGGGCGAAACTGTCTGTCCTTGTGCCTGTGTCTGTACTCTCCCCCTCCCCATTGCTATCTCTAACATGGTTCACCTGTTTCTAATGGTCACAGATAACCTCTCTGTTCTGTGAAGAGACAACAGACAACACAAACAGTGCCCGTCCCTAACGAAGCAGCCCTCATACAGAGGATGGTAGAGAGGATGATGTACAGCTTTCAGACAGAGGCATGGAAGTAGTAATGGAGAGTGAGATATTATAGAGAAAGAAAGAGGATCAAAAGCTCCCCTCTCTCCAGACTGCCTGTTTCTAGTTTTCCCTAGCAACTTCCTCACACTATTACATAACTCAAGGAATTACCCTGTTGGCAGGGCTTTGAACACATCTCAGCCTTCAAGACAACAAAATAACAAAAGCATCAGATAAAAATACACATTCTAATGATGCCAATTCACATTGATTTGGTTTATAATCTGAAAATGAACATGCATACTATCTTGTTTCAGAAAAGGAAGCAAAGATTATCTGACATTTTCAGAAACATTTTGTCTCCACGAAATGCGTGCAATTTCTATGTACAAATGTTGCAAAAATATTTGGTGTCACTACCAATCTTAATCTCTCTCTCTCTCTTTCTCTCTCTCTCTCTCTCTCTCTCTCTCTCTGTCTCTCTCTCAATTTATTGGCATGGGAAACATATGTTAACATTGCCAAAGCAAGTGAAGTAGATATTAAACACATTTCTTTACAGTAAACATTACACTCAGAAGTTCCCAAAAAATAAAGATACATAATATGACAATTTAAATATAATACATCAATATGGGTTGTATTTACAACTCTCTCTCTCTCTCTCTCTCTCTCTCTCTCTCTGTGTTATTAGACATGCCAGTCCAAGGTGTTTGACCTGTCTGACGGAGTTTCCCAGTATGCCTGGTTCCCCTGCAGAGAGGCCCTGCAGTCCTCCTGGTATCCCCAGTACTGGCTCAAGGTATGTCACAGGGCAAAGGTTAGAGGTCAGGGTTCATGGGATATGGGTGGGCAAAGGCTGAGACTGACCCCTGTGGACACAAATCAAAGATTGAAGATTTACGCAAAGCTGAAGTTACATAAACATATCTCCAGTTAGTAAAATGCCCTACATACTGTAAATGTGTTGAGAGTTTAGGGCACTAAAGACGAGTGTTCCCTTCTCACCCAGGCCTACTTCTCCCACCCCATGGTTGCTGCTGCTGTGATAATCCACCTAGCTGCAGATGGTACGGGCTACATCGACCAGACACAGTGCAACATCACCGTTCAACTGGTGGACACCAAGGAGGTCATCCATAGCTTAGGTCCGTAGATACAACCTATGGAAGAGTGGAAAGATCTCTTAAGAATCTCATATGAGCAATATCTCTGACTTCCCACATCCCTCTTCGTCTCTTCTTTCTCTGTCTCTCTCCTTCCCCCCATCCCGCTCCCTGTTCCCTCCTTCTAGGCGATTGGCGTCTGAGCTGCAGGACCAACCCTCTGGTGATCCCAGTGAGCCATGACCTGAGCGTGGCCTTCTACCACACCAAGGCCATTCTGGTCGAGTTCCGCTCCCACCTGGTGGCCATCTCTGGCGTGGGCCTGCGCTCCTTCCAGTTCTTTGACCCAATCACCATCAGCGGGTGCCAGAGCAACGAGATCTACAACCCCATGGGTCAGAGGTGAGGAGGGGACACACACACACACACACACAGGCCTCAGAATTTGTCAGGGGGCTGTCATGAGATGCAGGGCAATTGGTGGCTTTTGTTCTTTGCCAGTAAAGAAAACGAGAAAAGCTAATTGGATGAGGAGGATTTAAGTCTCTGCTCTCGACAGGAAGTTGTTTGATGCCACAAAGGCAAGTTGCCCTCCTCAGAGTTGTCTTTGGCTCTGTGACCCATACCACTGAGCTGTCAAACTCAACAACTCACTTGGTGTTATTCAGCTGATATGTAGGGTGACAATTATTTAGTTTCCTACAGAACAGGGATGGGCAACTGGCAGCCCAAATTACAGACCCTCATGATGAATTCAGATTTTTTGTGGCCCCCACCCCGTCGAAGTTGTCCATCCCTGCTATAGAAGATTTAAGTAGCAAACATTCTGGATGCTCTGTAGGCTATTCAAGCTCCAAAACCAACTAGCATGCCAGACCTGTAGCTCATTTTATTGTCATAGTAAAGAAATCCTCCCTTGTCCATACAAGTTTGAATCAATAGTTTATTAACACCATTGTAATAGATCACATGCAAGAAACTAAATATATTAATTACATCTCTCTTGCAAAACACATTTGATCTCAATGAGACTAAACCTGGGATGAATGAAAGGTCAAACCCCTGTTTGAGCGGTTGCGCTAAAACTAGTGTGCATTCCAAATTTCACCCTATTACCTTTATAGTGCACTATGGGCCCTGGTCAAAAGTAGTCCACTATATAGAGAATAGGGTGGCATTTGGGACGCAGTACTGGATTTTACTGTTCCAGCAGCAGAGGCTGGCGGTAGGAGTTTCCATGCCGACCCAGAGGAACAGCTCATTCATTAGTAATTAGTAATTGCCTAGTATTACGGCTCCTTGTATTGACATATTTGGGGTTTGTTGTGCTCAGTGGGAGCCGTATCCAAAGTGGTTTTGACTGTGTAAATATGATCTATTTGGAGGCTCCCTGCTTCAACTGCTCCCGCCTGAGCCTCTTGAAGGGATTTAGTGCAGGGAGTCTTAAGCTACTGTAGAGCATTTCTCCTCCTCCTCCTCCTCCTCCTCTCCTCCTCATCCTCCTCTATCCTCCTGTCTTCTCCTCCCTCTCCATCCTTTTCCCCTAATCCCTCTCCTTTCATCTCTCTTCGCTCCCTAACGTCTCCCTCTTCTCCTCTGCTTCCTCTTCCCTCTTCTCTTCCTCCTCCTCTTTCACATCCCCTCATCCATGTTCTCTTCTCCCCTCTTCTCCTACTCCCTCTACTTCCCCCCTCTCATTGCTCTCTTCCTCCCTTTCCTCCTCTCTCTCTCCAGCCAAACAGCTGATTTCCCATAATAATTCTGCCTCTACAAAACACCAAGTCCCTTATTCCCTAAGTTGTTAACAACAGGAGCTGGTTAACGTGACCCGGTTTTATGTTCCACACTCTTGTTTTTTTCCTTCTCTCTCTTCTTTCCGTTCCTCATCCCTTGGACTGTGAGTGTGGAGGCTCTAGACGCTTTTCCCACGTTTGTCCTTGTCTTCCGTGAAGGTTCAGATTTGGAGTGATGGGACACTGGAAGGGAGACAGTGACCTCGTCATAGCCCCCTTCTAGTAGTCTTCGGACTATTGATCATTTTTCAAGTGTTTTAAAAATTCTCAGGGAGACGGAGCTGAAACCACACTTATAACTTAATACATACCTTATGTTTCCTGTAATGTAAAGTAGCATGAAAACAACTGTGTTAAGCTGTTTCTTTCCACCTTCTCAGCTAAGAATCCTAAAATGTAAACACTGTAGCTCAAGCAGGGAGTTTGGATTTATAGTGAGTGTCGGTTTGTGTTTGCTCTGCCTTCTCTCTATACGTTTAGAGGTTCACGTTAGGCTTTCAGAGTTTGTTGTTGAGGTGGAAGGAGAGAGAAAAAACACTACCTTTACATTTCAGCACACACTCTTATCCAGAGCGACTTACAGGAGCACTAAGGGTCAAGTACATTGCTCAAGGACACATCGACAGCTTTGTTGTCGGCTCTGGGATTCAAACCAGCAACCTTTCGGTTACTGGCCCAACACTCTTAACCTGTAAACTACCTGCCGCCCACTAGAGGGATTAGGTTTGTGAGAAGGCGATAGAGAAGGATAGAGGTACCGAAAAGATGACAGATAGTAAAAGGGAGAAGAGGATACAGTGGGGAGAACAAGTATTTGATACACTGCCGATTTTGCAGGTTTTCCCACTTACAAAGCATGTAGAAGTCTGTAATTTTTATCATAGGTACTCTTCAACTGTGAGTGACGGAATCTAAAACAAAAATCCAGAAAATCACATTGAATGATTTTTAAGTAATTAATTTGCATTTTATGGCATGACATAAGTATTTGATACATCAGAAAAGCAGAACTTAATATTTGGTACAGAAACCTTTGTTTGCAATTACAGAGATCATACGTTTCCTGTAGTTCTTGACCAGGTTTGCACACACTGCAGCAGGGATTTTGGCCCACTCCTCCATCCAGATCCTTCAGGTTTCGGGGCTGTCGCTGGGCAATACGGACTTTCAGCTCCCTCCAAAGATTTTCTATTGGGTTCAGGTCTGGAGACTGGCTAGGCCACTCCAGGACCTTGAGATGCTTCTTACGGAGCCACTCCTTAGTTGCCCTGGCTGTGTGTTTCGGGTCGTTGTCATGCTGGAAGACCCAGCCACGACCCATCTTCAATGCTCTTACTGAGGGAAGGAGGTTGTTGGCCAAGATCTCGCGATACATGGCCCCATCCATCCTCCCCTCAATACGGTGCAGTCGTCCTGTCCCCTTTGCAGAAAAGCATCCCCAAAGAATGATGTTTCCACCTCCATGCTTCACGGTTGGGATGGTGTTCTTGTGGTTGTACTCATCCTTCTTCTTCCTCCAAACACGGCGAGTGGAGTTTAGACCAAAAAGCTCTATTTTTGTCTCATCAGACCACATGACCTTCTCCCATTCCTCCTCTGGATCATCCAGATGGTCATTGGCAAACTTCAAACGGGCCTGAACATGCGCTGGCTTGAGCAGGGGGACCTTGCGTGCGCTGCAGGATTTTAATCCATGACGGCATAGTGTGTTACTAATGGTTTTCTTTGAGACTGTGGTCCCAGCTCTCTTCAGGTCATTGACCAGGTCCTGCCGTGTAGTTCTGGGCTGATCCCTCACCTTCCTCATGATCATTGATGCCCCACGAGGTGAGATCTTGCATGGTGCCCCAGACCGAGGGAGATTGACCGTCATCTTGAACTTCTTCCATTTTCTAATAATTGCGCCAACAGTTGTTGCCTTCTCACCAAGCTGCTTGCCTATTGTCCTGTAGCCCATCCCAGCCTTGTGCAGGTCTACAATTTTATCCCTGATGTCCTTACACAGCTCTCTGGTCTTGGCCATTGTGGAGAGGTTGGAGTCTGTTTGATTGAGTGTGTGGACAGGTGTCTTTTATACAGGTTACGAGTTCAAACAGGTGCAGTTAATACAGGTAATGAGTGGAGAACAGGAGGGCTTCTTAAAGAAAAACTAATAGGTCTGTTAGAGCCGTAATTCTTACTGGTTGGTAGGTGATCAAATACTTATGTCATGCAATAAAATGCAAATTAATTATTTAAAAATCATACAATGTGATTTTCTGGATTTTTGTTTTAGATTCTGTCTCTCACAGTTGAAGTGTACCTATGATAAAAATTACAGACCTCTACATGCTTTGTAAGTAGGAAAACCTGCAAAATCGGCAGTGTATCAAATACTTGTTCTCCCCACTGTATATGAGAGAGAGAGAGAGAGAGAGAGAGAGAGAGAGAGAGAGAGAGAGAGAGAGAGAGATTCCAGTCATGCAGCAGAGTTTAATCATACTTCCTCAGCTGTGCTTTTTTTCTAATGTCCTCTCTCCTTTGCGTCCCAAATGGCACCCTATTCCCTACTGGTCAAAAGTAGTGTGCTATATAGGGAATACAGCAGGCAGACTTTTGTTAAAGACAGCCTCGGGCTTCCCGGCATTCCTAGAACATTAAAAAGAGTCCTCTGACTGCTACCAACGTAGCACTTGGCCAGACTCTGTCATTGTCGTCTGCTCACAATATCCCACTTCTCTTAATTCATTAACCACACTCCCACAGACACAGAGGCACACACACACACACATATGTACGCATAGACTCAATAGCATGCCCACTACTTCTCTCTGAACATACACTGGGGGCCAAAAGTTTGGAATATTACCCATTCAAGGGTTTTTCTTTATTTGCACTATTTTTTACATCGTAGAACATAAGCAAAGACATCAAAACTATGACATAACACCTCATGTAGTAACCCAAAATCAAAATATATTTGAGACTTTAAACTAGCCACCCTTTGCCTTGATGACAGCTTTGCACACTCTTGGCATTCTCTCAATCAGCTTCATGAGGACTGCTACAGGAATGGAAGACCCAGGAATACCTCTGCTACAGAGGATAAGTTCATTAGTTACCAGCCTCAGATTGCAGCCCAAATAAATGCTTCACAGAGTTCAAGTAACAGACACATCTCAACATCAACTGTTCAGAGGAGACTGTGTGAATCAGGCCTTCATGGTCGAATTGCTGCAAATAAACCACTACTAAAGGACACCAATAAGAAGAAGAGACTTGCTTGGGCCAAGAAACATGAGCAATGGACATTAGACCGATGGAGATTTTTGGTTTGTGGTTGTGTTGAGACTCTGCTTGTGGTTGTGTTGAGACAGTGTGGTTGTGTTGAGACAGTGTGGTTGTGCTGAGACAGTATGGTTATGGTTGTGTTGAGACAGTGTGGGTGTGTTGAGACAGTGTGGTTGTGTTGAGAGAGTGTTTTTGTGGTTATGTTGAGACAGTATGGTTGTGGTTGTGTTGAAACAGTGTTTTTGTGGTTATGTTGAGACAGTATGGTTGTGGTTGTGTTGAAACAGTGTGGTTGTGGTTACGTTGAGACAGTGTGGTTGTGGTTGTGTTGAGACAGTGTGGTTGTGGTTGTTTGTACTTTATATTGTTCTGTATGGGTGTTCTACCCAGAGTGCAGTAGTGTTGTTTGTACTTTATATTGTACTGTATGGGTGTTCTACCCACTGTGCAGTAGTGGGAATTAAAGTGGGCTGTGTCTGGCTGTGGATTTAGCTCCGCTGTGATGCTGATTATTTCTGTTTTCTCTCTGTATGTTGTTCCCTACTGTAGTTGGATCATATATACTGTACAGCATACCCCATATGTGCAGTATATATTTAGCTACTATGTGCATGATAATACTGGTACTAAATAATTCACCCCTGTGTTTGTGTGTACCCCCCCGCCCCTCTGCCCCCTTCTCTAGTTGTGTCCATTATTCGTGTGAGGCCATCGACTGCCAGGAGCCGCTAATCCGCAATGCAGAGCTCAAGTGCAGCAGTCTAGGCTTCTTCAACGGAGCTCGCTGCACTATCACCTGCAACTCTGGCTACGTCCTGCAGATCCACAGAGACGATGACATCATCAAGACCCAGGTATACACACACACACACACACACACACACTAGCCATATTCTTCACCTGCAACAGCAGCTTGGCAGTGTAAACCCACTGGGAGGATGACATCATGACAAGCCCAGGTAGCTAGCTAGTGCTGCACTGTGGAGAGTAGAAGCCTCGGCCCCTCCTTCCTCATCCCTGCTTTATGCACACACACATGCACAGATACACGTACGCTCAAACACAGATACACACACTGACACACACAGATGGCCAAAAACACACACACACACACACACACACACACACACACACACACACACACACACACACACACACACACACATAAAGTGTGTGGGTGCACAAAGACTTGCACAAAGACACACACACATGCTATCTATGTTTAGTCTATCTGTGCTGCAACATCACCTGCAACAATGGCTGTGTGTTTCTGCTCCACTGGGACGATGACATCACCAGGTACTCTCTGCTCACTGCAGCCCCTTTCTTCCTCCCTCCTTCTTTCTTTCTTTCTTTCTTTCTTTCTTTCTTTCTTTCTTTCTTTCTTTCTTTCTTTCTTTCTTTCTTTCTTTCTTTCTTTCTTTCTTTCTTTCTTTCTTTCTTTCTTTCTTTCTTTCTTTCTTTCTTTCTTTCTTTCCTCCATGTCTTTTTAATGTCTGTATGTGTGTATATTTTAATGGGTATGTATGTGGTGTTTGCTGAGATGAATTTCACTGTAACTACTTTGCATTACGACACTGTGTAACAAGAAAACTGGAGTAAGAGCTTTCTGGTTACCAAAAAGTCTCAGCATCCACTCCGTGTAGTATCAACCCCCACACACGAGACACTCAACAGATGGGGAGCATAGACATTGGCACACAAAACACCAAAACACAGAAGTCTGCAGGCACACACAAACCACCCCAAACAAACAAGTTAGTGCACAGCCACACAGTCAACCCATTCACTCCCACAGAGGGCTCGTAGTTAGTTAATTCACAGCTACACAGGAAACCCATTCACTCCAATAGAGGGCTCACAGTTAGTTCACAGCCACGCAGTCAACCCATTCACTCCAATAGAGGGCTCGTAGTTAGTTAGTTCACAGCCACACATTAAACCCATTCACCCACACATAGGGCTCGTAGTTAGTTAGTTCACAGCCACACAGTCAACCCATTCACTCCCACATAGAGCCTATAAAGACAGCAGCACCAGAGCTTTATCCCTCTCCCAGGCTCTGTTAACAAACCTGCAAGCTAATCAATTAATACTCCCTAAAAAACAGAGAGAGAGAGGGGGGGGGGGGGAGAGAGGGGGTGTGAGGGGGGAAAAAAGATAAAGAGAGAGAGGGTGTTGTAGGGTTAGAGAGAGAGAGAGGGTGTGGGGGGGAAAGAGAGAGATAGAGAGAGAGGGTGTTGTAGGGTTAGAGAGAGAGAGGTGGTGTGGGGGGAAAGAGAGAGAGAGAGGGTGTGGGGGTGGAGAGAGAGAGAGAGAGGGTGTGGGGGAAAGGGACAGTGAGAGAGAGAGAGGGTGTGGGGGGAAAGAGAGAGAGAGGGTGTGGGGGGAAAGAGAGAGAGAGGGTGTGGGAGAAAGGGACAGAGAGAGAGAGGGTGTGGGGGAAAGAGAGAGAGAGGGTGTGGGGGGAAGAGAGAGAGAGGGTGTGGGAGAAAGAGAGAGAGAGGGTGTGGGGGGAAGAGAGAGAGAGGGTGTGGGAGAAAGGGACAGAGAGAGAGAGAGAGAGAGAGAGAGAGAGAGGGTGTGGGGGGAGAGAGAGAGGGGGGGGTGTGGGGGGAAGAGAGAGAGAGGGTGTGGGAGAAAGGGACAGAGAGAGAGAGAGAGAGAGAGAGAGAGAGGGTGTGGGGGGAGAGAGAGAGGGGGGGTGTGGGGGAAGAGAGAGAGAGGGTGTGGGAGAAAGGGACAGAGAGAGAGAGAGAGGGTGTGGGGGAAGAGAGAGGGGGGGGTGTGGGGGAAGAGAGAGAGAGGGTGTGGGAGAAAGGGGACAGAGAGAGAGAGAGAGGGCGTGGGGGAGAGAGAGAGGGTGGGTGTGGGGGAAAGAGAGCGAGAGAGGGTGTGGGGAAAAGGTTGTGTTTGTACATGAAACCAGAGGAATTATCCATGAGCTAAATGAGGGAGAGGAGCGAAAGAGAGAGAACGCAAGAAGACAGGGAAAGAGGAAGAGAGAGAGAGAGAGAGAGAGAGAGAGAGATGAGAGAGAGAGAGAGAGAGAGAGATGAGAGAGAGAGAGGAGAGAGAGAGAGAAATGAGAGAGAGAGAAATGAGAGAGAGAGAAATGAGAGAGAGAGAAATGAGAGAGAGAGAGAGAGAGAGAGAGAGAGAGAAATGAGAGAGGTAGAGTGAGCTGTATAGAAGGATTCAATGAATGATGTTTTGTTTTGGGTCTGGATTCCAGCTTCAGTGCTGGGGCCCTCCCTCCTGTTTGCTCTGGTCATTAACATAATGAAGCACCACCCTCAACTGTTTTATTGTTGGTAAGGATGAACATGTGGAAGTGG